>WUAM01000287.1:29844117-29899709 GCA_024336885.1 Actenoides hombroni | reverse complement strand
AATGAGTCAGGATTCAATGATGAAGCTGAAGGTAAGGGCTTGAGCTGACATATAAGGAACAACTTCTAAGTAGCCTTCAGAAAGTAGCTCAAATGGTCACATTTAATGTTACTTCTAAAGCTGTAACCCCTTTCTCAAAGGACAATATTTCTCCAATAGCTTGGGAATGCTCTTTTGACTCCCTTGTAGGCATCTAGTATGGATACTAATAGTATGAACTTGATCACAAATAGTGAGCTTGGGTTTTGGCTGGGGAGATGGGAACTCTGTGCAATTTGACACTGAACTCAAAGCACAAGTTGGCATCCTCTAGCAATAATGACAACAAGAGGTACATGTAAGCCAAAGAATAAATGAAACCCTGCAGCAACAGAGGTGATTACTTCTGGAGTGCAGAACACTCACATAGCTGAATCGGACCAGGAAATCTGCTGAAGATGCTGCTACTTTAGCAGTTTTGTGAACTAACATAAGTTTTAAAGCTCTAAAACATTTACAGAGCAAACATAATCTAGTTCTAAGGCATTGCTTCAAGCCTAGTCAAGCACATATTGCAAGAGTAATGCTGCTTTAACTGTACAGTTGCATAGGAATAACTAGATTAGGACTAGTACAGTTGCAGTTGTGGACTCACAAGGAATGTAAGGAAACAAGTTTTAAAGCTCTATCTAACAGAAGTCTCATTAATACTTTGCTATTCATCCTCTTTAGGGAATGGCAGCAGCAGCCCGTTCCCAGGGTCTGCACAAACAGAAGATCTGGGTGAACATCTCCCTCTCTGGCATCAAGATAATAGATGAGAAAACTGGGGTAAGATATGAGTTAATCTCTTAAATGTGATTGTGATTCTTAAAGCAAGTGAAGTGCTTGGAAGTTAGACCAGTCTTGAACTGTTTCTTAATGACATCATGCCCCCCTTCCACATATGAAAAACTGGCTTGTGAAGTGGGTTGTAATGCTGAAGCCTCCTGCCAGAATGATAGATACATCCTATTGTGCTTGGTCAAATGCTGATAAATCTGAGTCTTTCACTGAAGCCTTCTAACAGTATCAGTAATTCTAACTACAGAGAAGACCAGCTATTATGTTTCCAGCAACTTAAACCGATAGTTGTTTTTTTCTTCCTAATTCTAGGTTATAGAGCATGAGCATCCTGTAAACAAAATCTCTTTTATTGCCCGGGATGTAACAGACAATCGTGCCTTTGGCTATATATGTGGAGGAGAGGGCCAGCACCAATTTTTTGCCATAAAAACAGCACAACAGGTATGGATCAGATACCTCTTCTTTTGCTATGAGTAATGCTATCGTGGAAACAAAATGTGATAAGGGTGTAGTGTTTTCTTGGTAGCCCTATGACACATAGGGGATTATCAGTATAGATGGATAGATTCTTCTCCTAGGAGGGCAGTAGGAATTGATTGTATCACCAGTGTCTTTTATCTTGCGCTGCTTCTCTGTAGTCAAGAACAAAACCACTTAAGTAGCCTTGCTTGACATGTCCATGCACTGTCAAAGTAATTAGATGAATGGGGCCATCATCATGGGCTTTCCTGTACAATGGCCATTACTGTCAGTGAGAATGCTAATTCTTGAGTCAAATAGCCAAGGCTTCACTTGGAATTAACAGGAGTGATGTTTGAAATCCACTAGTCTGGTTCTCATGATGCTTTGTGTTGTGCAGCAGTGAAAACAAGCTTACTTGGATGCAGTAGTGTTTCTGGGGCCAGTGAATGACAGGTCTGGTCCCCCTAGAGTTACTTCTGGGAGAGGGATTGTGATCCTTTTGTGCTGGGGTTTCCCCATGTGGAAATCCCATATGCGGGGTTTGCCTCTGAAGAGAATTTGTACACAGGCAATATTGGAAACAAGCTGCTTGGAATTACTGTTGAGTATTATGCAGCTTCTGTAAATGACTTGAACTCAAGTTAGATATAATGACAAGCTAATAAATTATAAATAATGTCTTTATAATAGTCACTATAATGATTTGAGAGACCAAGACTTCAAAGCTAGTGATTTCTTCATACACATGCTTGCCAGCCCTTCTGGAGAACATGTTGGCATCCTCAAACCCACCACAGGTGGGACTGAAGGCCTCCTTGTTATAGTGTGTTACTGCTTCAGTAACAGCTGGAACACCCTCTCCTCAGCCTGTTTTATTAGTTTATCAGAATTATTAGTTGGCTTCAATGGAATTGTAGATTAAGTACAAGCTGCCTGTGTGTGCTCTGGAGTGCTCACTATGGAGTGCTGTTTGACAGCCTATAAGCTTATCCTAGCTGTAAACAGCTTTTGACTTGCTGCTAGTTGTTTTCAACACAAACTTGTCTAGATGAGAAGGACAGACATCTGCAGCTCTACTGCTGCAGCCATACTGTTTGTCATGTTGATAACTCTTGAAATGTCTTTTCCTGCAATTTCCTGTCTAAAACCCTTGATTAGCAGAGGGTGATGCTCAGACGTAGTGAGATCTGTTCAACAGATACTCTGCTTGAGCCAAAGGTAGTGGCTGAACTGGGTAACTTGTCCTACTCTAGATACTGATATAGCTGCTATATGCCTCAGGCAAAAGTTACAGATGGGTAGATCTGATCTTGCCATGACCTCAGCAACCATTCAAAACATTCCGGTTAATGGGTGTGCAGGGCATGGAGTACCTTTCCAATTCACGCTAAATGTTTGTCCTGATACAGATACCACTTAAAGCTGGTATCTGTTTTACACATTTGAGGCAATGATAGCAAGGTAAGCATAAGGTAAGGTTGATTTGCCATTTGTATCCTGTTTAAAATAAATGTAGTATTTAATGTAGTATTTAATGTAGAAGCTTTCTCTGGGTTCAGTGTTAGAGCTGGTAGGAAACAAATGGACGCAAAATGTCTTTCCTCTCATGACACTACCAGAGAGCTTCGATAAACTTTCCACTTTTGAGAAAATACGACAGAACTTGCCATGCACTTAAAACCTTTCAGTACAAGATTTTTAGCGAAAAAATAGTAGGCTTAGCACAAATACAGCCACTGTCCACATGGACTTAACAACCACACTAAGCCAGTTGTGCCTCATTCTGAAGACAGTCCTTTAAACTCTGGATTTTCCTGTCACCTCAACCTTACTGTTGCACCATTTAGGAAAGTTTGGCTTGCTGCACAGCTTGCTCCAAGTAGTACATGGTCTAAAATTTGTATTCTTTTTCAGGCTGAGCCTCTAGTTGTTGATCTTAAGGACCTCTTCCAGTTAATATATAATATGAAGAAGAAGGAGGAAGGCAAAAAGGTGAGTAAAATTATGGAAACTGCATTAGTCTGCATAGAAAGAAAGCTTGCTTCAGCTTTTACTTGACTTGGGTTCTTGTAAGACTTAACACAGGTCTGTTTAAATCAAGAATCTCTAAGTTATTTTTTGGTAAGTATACCAGCAGTTTGATTACCTCCTACACCTGGTAAACTTCCCAGATTGAGAGGCTTTGGATATTCTGCATCATGTCTAGGTGCTAAAAGCCTTATTTTCTTTAGAGTGAAGAAGCAAGTAAGACTGAGGTAAGTCACTCCAACTCAGCATCATGTAATTAAGTATGCTGCTGCAACACAATTAGCTCTGACTATCTCTACACTTTCAGCATTATGGAGGCAATGTCAGGTGCCCAGTTACATTGAAGTGGGAGTAGAAGGGTCCTACAGAACAAATGCTGTAGTGAACTTCCTCATATTTCCTCTTTCTATGATTTGATGTTTGAAGTTCCTTGCTTAAGGCAAGTTTTGATACTACAATTGTTGCTGATGCTGTTACCTATCTATTACAGAATGGTAATGAAGCACTAACTGCTGATCAAGCTGACAAAATGAAATTGGTAAGTTAAATTTTAGAGTTTTGTGCTCATACCATTAAGGAATTAATAACTGACCATCTTCATGTTTGTGGGAAGTACAGTGTTCATAGGTGTGTTTACAGTAGATCTGCATAATGCTTCATTCTTGCTCTTACAAGATCTCTAACATATACCAATTCTTTCAATATTTCTGGCTTCAAGGGAGTTGACCAGATGGACTTGTTTGGGGATATGTCAACACCTCCTGACATGAGCAGTCCCATGGTAAGTAGAACCTAGATTAGCTGTCTTGACTTTTGCTTTGAAAGCAACATTAGTCCTAGTAATAAGATCTGTTTTCACTTTGTTAGTCTTGGTTCCCGGTTTCACTGAGACATCTCTCTAGCTATCGGTGTACTGGTGTTATAAGGTTCTAATAGTATGTATTCAGTATATTATTCAGCAGAGTTCACTTGAGACTGTGTGACAGACATAATCCTGTACTGCTAGTCATAGAATGGCTTTGGGTTGGAAACCCAAAAGATCATCTAGTTCCAGTATGGGTGGGGGACAGGGACACTTGGACACCTCCCACTAAACCAGGTTGCTCAAAGCCCCACCCAGCTTGGTCTTGAACACTTCCAGGGATGGGGCCTCCACAACCTGCCTGGGCAGCCTGTTCCAGTGCCTCACCACCCTCATACTGAAGAACTTATTCCTTGTATCTAACCTAAATCTATTGTCAGTTTATAACCATTACCCTTTATCCTATCACTACACTCCTTGATAAACAGTCCCTCCCCATCTTCCTTGTAGACCCTCTTTAAGTACTATAAGGTATCCCCAGAGTCTTCTCTTCTCTAAGATAAAAACTCCCAACTCTCCCTGCCTGTCCTCACAGAGGAGGTGTTCCAGCCCTCTGACCATCTTCATGGCCTTCCTCCTTGAGCAGGTCCATGTTTTTGTTATTCTGAGGTCCCTAGAGCTGAACACACTACTCGAAGTAGTGTTACTCCAGAGTGGAGTAGACAGTAAGAATCATGTCCCTTGACCTACTGGCCATACTACTTTTGGTGCAGCCCAGGATGCAACTGGATTTTCTGGGACGTAAGAACACGTTGCCAGCTCATGCTTTTTCCATCCCCCACATCCTTATTCACAGGGCTGCTTTCGATCCACTCATTGCCCAGCCTGTATCCATGTTTGTGATTGTCCTAACCCAGGTGCAGAACCTTGTACTTGGCCTTGTTGAATTTGAGGTTTGCAAGGACCCACCCCTCTAGTGAAATGTCTTAGAAATCTGTATTAGAAGTACATGTCTCTGCTGTTATGAGACGTATTACAGAAACTTTGCTAAAGATCCTTAAATCTGAAACTCATTTTATGAACAAGTGAATCCTGAAGTCCTTCAGAGTGGATTCCTGGCCATTCTAAATGAGGAGCCCTAGCTCAAGATGTGACCTAACTCTACAAAATTGTGCATAAACCTTGTCATAATTCAGTATGACCCCCCAAATCCTACTAGTTTATTCTGGCACTGTAAGCTCTCATCAGCCATGATATAATCAATGCTGTCAATCCAGCTATTGAACAAGTCTTGCCCTTTTACTACCTGCTTGGTGAGGAGATGGCATATTAACTTCTTCCCCTGGCAAATAGCTCTTCAGTCTTACTCCAAACCTGAGACTCAAACTTGTCACACTAAGGCAGTGTGATATCACAGCTTGTCAAAACAAAGGACTAGAACTTAAATGGGGTTTGGATGAAGGTGAAAGCCTAGGTGTAATTAGTACTTAATGACTTTGCAGTTTCTTGGCTGTAGAACAAGCATTTGATATGTAACTAAGGGATCTTAAAACAGTTACGTTTAACATTGAGTTGCTGAAACTAAATAGCTATGATTTGACTGCAGCCAGCAGTGTTTGCCTTAACTTAAGATGAAGCTTCAGTGGCAACATTACTGAGTTTGAATACTTATTACTATAATGTATTGGTATTAGAATCTCACCCTTTGCAGCTGTTTCCTTGAACTTGTGTACTATGCAGTAGGTCCTGCATAAAACTAACTATATTTTTCTTCCTGGACAAATAGGAAGCTAAAGAGATACTGTTAGTGGATCTAAATTCTGAAATTGAGACCAAACAGACTTTTACAAAAGAGGATCTCTTCTTGAATGGCACCACAGCCTCTCTTCCACAACCAAAGCCACAGCCACCCTTCTTGCCTGAGAATTCTACCTCTACCAATCTCAGCTTCTTTCCCACACCCAATCCAGATCCTTTCAGTGATGATCCTTTCACTCAGCCAGACCAATCTGCACCACATTCACTTGATTCTTTAGAATCTGCTGATCAGAAGGAAAGTCCGAGTACCTTGGCATCAGCATGTAATGGTGCCTCAAATAGTGATACTGACTACTTTGGTAAACAGTTTGACCAGATTTCTAATAGAGCAGGCAAACAAGAAGCACTAACAAGCCAGTGGCCACTTGAAAGTAAATTGCCTGCATCAAGAACTCCAAATGGGGTGCCAGAGAGAGAACAGAATGGCTTTCTTAAAGCCTCATCAAACCTGTTTGTGGAATGTCCTTCCAAAGGAGCACCTCTGCAGAACGGAGTAAAGCTGGATTCTGAAAGCAATGTCCAGCTCATGTCATATGAGTCTGTAACAATTAACCCACCACCACAAAGTATGAAGCCAGGAAGAGGAAGGAGGTCTGTCAAGGTGAACAAAGTTCAAATAATTAATATGAAATGCATGCCGTTACTTGAGAGTAAGAGGGAAGCTCTTCTTTCTTCATCCTGTGTAACTGACTAAATAGCTTCACAACATCTACTTCTCTTCTACCTGTTATGCTTACTCTGACTGCTCTGTAGACATGGTACATTCTAACATTCATGACTGCTTCATAGTATCAATGATCACTAAATTATATACTCTTTTCCTTAATGCTGCATACTTCTGTAAAGTCCTGGTAAGTATACTGCTATGTACATTAACATGATAGACTGCTGGAACCTGTTATGACAGCTGTATGACAATCAACCTGTGGTTTCATAACAAGATGGTACTAGCACCACCTTACAGAAACCTAGGTAGTTTCTCAGTACCTGCCTGCTGAGGGCAATCTAAATGACTTGCCTGATGAGACACAGGGTGGCTTTGAATCAACTACATTTTTCTTGCACTCAAATACTGCAAAACTGTTGCTAACCTCACAGAACTGCAGGGGTACCTGCAGACTGAGCGGGAATGTTTAGATGGGTGGAGGGCAGAGGGAAGCTCATGATAGCAAATAATTCAGTCCCTTTTAGGTGTTACTCTTCTTCTGCTTTTGACTACTATATAGTATACCTACTTAAGGCCATGCATCTTAGTAAGCATGAACAAAATGGTGAAGTTTGAAACTTACACTTGGTCTCTAAAGGACACTACAAAGCCCCCTGTTCTGCTGTAGTGGAAATAAAAGCTTGTAGCTCTGGACTAGAGTCTTGATCATGCTAGAATGTGTTCTGCCATGCAATCTCACAAACGTTTTTTTCTTCCTTTCTAGACTGAATTGAGTGACTTATTTGGCTCAGACTTCTTTGCATCAACTACAGAGAACCCTGTTGTCACTTCAGTGGCACAAACAGGACATATGCCAACTAGATCCATGGACCTCTTCAGATCAAGTTCTGCCACAACATCTCAATATCCCTCTCTAGGTTAGTTCACAAAGTGAAGGTCTTGCTCCAGTCTAATATCTGTTACCACAAAACCAGGGGTTCTAGTTTTCCTTTACTTCATGTACAGTGCTATGCCCTTTAATCCATGTGCTGTCTGCCCTAAACTATTAAGCTCTATGAAAAGAGGATGAAACTCTGCAACTTGAACTGGAACGGGGGTTTTTACTTAAACTTTGATAGAACATTGTTGTTTCAGTTACCCAGTGTTCAAGTGAGCCAAGCATAACTTTGAGGCTAGTGTAATGATGCTACAGAATCTTAATAATCACTTGCATTTGCTATATAGTTGTTTCTATGTGTCTGTTACTTCTGTGCTAGGACTAACTATGTTCCTCCTTGTGTTATATTGACTCCCTCCCAAATGACGTGATTTTCAAGTATAAATCAACAGATTTTTGCAAACAGTACGTGAAAAATGTTTTGCTGGCACAGTCAGTGGAACTGATACACTCGTGCTTGAGGTCTTCAGATCACTGAAGTGCTCTGTAACAACAATCTCCCCGCAGGTGGCTTACCAGTAACTCCGTCACCATGGAGTTCACAGACTCCTACCTTCAATCAGACTGCATCAGCCTTTCCTGGATTTACTCAACCACTTGCCTTTGGTACTCCAGCAGTGCCAAACTGGAACCAGCCTGCATCTCTTGGTTCAGCAGCCCCTCAGTCCTCTGGTGTCTGGGCACAGCCATCACAAGTTCCCTCAAGCACATGGGCACAGCCATCCAGTGCTGTAAATCCCTTCCGGAATAGCATGTTCCCATCTTCAACACTACCTGCTCACACACCATCTGTACTGCCCTCCGTGTCAACAACAGCTAACCCACCTCAACCACCACCTAGAACTGCACCTCAGAAGGAACTAACCAAGAAAGAGAGTGATGCTTTTATTGCTCTGGATCCACTTGGTGATAAAGAGATGAAGGATGTCAGAGAAATGTTCAAAGACTTCCAGCTGACAAAGCCACCTGCAGTGCCAGCAAGGAGAGGAGAGCAGCAAAGCTGCTTCAAAGGTGCTTCTGGAACTTTCAGTAATTATTTTAGTAGTTAAGTAGGTAATCATCAAGATAGTAGTGATCATGACGACATAGAATCTAGAAAGCTGTCTGCCAAAATGGCTGGTAATTTTTTTCCTCCTGCTTGGATAGCTGCTCAGGTGTTCTGTCTTTCCTGATGGAACTAAAAGATTGATTTAATGGTTACTGAAACAGAGGGTTGAAGGACTGTATCCCTTAATAATCTTACAGAATTGAACAATGTCAGTGGACAAACACTGACACCTAGTGCCTAAACTACTTGACTAGTATGAGATAAACTAGATCTTTACAGTGTTAGAAGTCCCATCTATCTTAAGTGTAGTGAGGGACAAGCAGGACGTAAAATTGTGAGGTCACTCAAAGCAACTTCCTTTGTGTGTTTTTTTTCTTTGTGTGTGTGTAATTAGATGAATTTTGATGTTGCAGAGCTGAGTTCTTGTTAAAACTTTTAAGTGATTATAGTAATATGTCTCTTTTCCTTAGAACCACCAAAGCCTGTTCCCCAACAAAGTGTGCCACCAGCTCATGACCTGTTTGAAAGTGAAGCTAAGCCAGACCTTTTCAGTGCCTCATCTGTAAGTAGTAAAAAACCAAAACAAATAAACAAAATTCAAAACCCACAACCTTTCTTTCTCCTTAACAACAGGGGTGCCTGTGTTTGAGCACTGGCGTAGTTCTGGCTTTAGAGGCCATGGAATAAAGCTTCTTGCATGTTTGAGGCTAATATTTAATCTGACAGAGGGCATATGTTGCAGGAAGTCTAGCAAAGTATTATTTAGTTTGCTTTTGGTCCACACCAAGTTCCCCAAGCTGCAAGTCCTAGCAGGAAGTTCTTCAGTATTAGGAGCTTCTGCAAAAGACTGTAAAATAAGGTAGCTGTAGTCACCTTCCACTTTGGTTATACTTACCTTTCTGTGGAGTAGACAGAGCAGTGAAGACTGTGCAGCTGTCCTGCTGAACAGATGAGAGGCTACCATGTTCAGTACCCTCTGGGGAAGGAAGTGGCTTACCCACATGACTCCATCTGGAACACAACACTTGAAGCCCCTGGTGGAAACTCTGGATCAATGCCAGAGTGCTGATGAGACATCTAGCATTTGGCTGAACAAAACCTCATCTCATCTTACTGGCTCAGCAGTAAGCACAGATGACTTTTCTGAACGATACCTTGCCTTAGACTAGAATAACTGCTGGCACTGCTTTTTGAGTCATTTTCTCTTGTTGAAACAGTACAGTTAGTGTGCACTTAGAAGGAACTCTGCAATATTATTTCCAGAAGCTGTATGGAATAGGAACTAGCTGATCAAGCCTTGTAGAGTAAACCTGAAGAAACCTGAAAATCCACTAATAGACTATGATCTCTCCTTCCTTAGAAAGAATCTCAGAAACTACCTTCTGGTCCTTTTGGTGATCCTTTTGGCAACCCATTTGCATAGATTAGGTAAGTCTTCCACTAATAATACAACCTACTTCATTCTCTAAAATTAAGAAAAACTTTGGTAAGGAGCTGGCTGAAAACTAGCTTAACTCTAATTCTTCTCTGAAGTATGATCAGCAGTTCCTTGAACACTTCTGCTAGAGTACCTCTACTCAGACTTGTACATAGATGCATTTTGGCTAAGAGTAGACAGTTTCACTTTCTTAAATGAGGATTCTTCCACAGACTTAAGTCTGAAGGGCACAATATATTTCCTTCCCTTGATGAAAGTTAATGAGTAAATATGTGCTGCAGAACTCCTAAGGGCTCATGAAATTTCTTCAGATATCTATTTAGGTAAGTGCTAGCACACAGTACCCCATACAGCTTTCTGAAGTTTAGTGTCCTAAATAATTGTGGGCTTGTACTCTAGGTAAATTGTAGTGAAAACAGAATAGGGGCTGTTATGATAGGTTTTGTTACTAGAAACTAATGTAACTCAAATTTTATACCATTGACTAGAGAACAAGAACTCTCAAACTAGCAAATCTATTTCTCTGCCACACCTTTAAGGCTCCCTGAAATACTGTCTGTCTTCTAATAGAAGGCAAGTGTTTCTATTTATCACTTTAGTTTTGTTCTCTGACTCTAAGCTAGTTCAAGTAATAAAACTGTAACTTATAGCCATCCTAACCCTAAGTTCTTTTCATCATACCAGGCATAACCAGAAAAGGACAAACAGAATAACTGGACGTCTTCTCAACACGATTTTTCTACATGTTTCACTTTATGGTCTGCAACTCTTGCTGCTGTTCCACGATGTCTGTAATGTAAAACACAAACCCTCAAAGAACATACTGTGAAGATGACAATTCAGTGCAAGCCAGATGGAAAGTTGCACTCATGATGGAGACCCATATTCAAATTGGTGGATATTAACTTTACTTTAGTTCTTTGTGATCTTCCAGAAGAGCTTAGTAAAACTAAGTCATGTGTCTTGTAAACATGGCCACCACAATTCCTCTTTAGCACTTACTGTCCTAAAATATAGGAACGGAATGTACCTGGGGAAGAAGTGCCACATAAAGGAATTGAATTAGTAGCTAAACCTCTGCACCTTAAACAACTAGGCCGGTTGCCTGTTAGGGCAACAGCATCTAGTTGTAAAGTTAAGTGGATGCTACTCAATTCTAAGTGGTGACCAGACATACAACTTGTTTTCTGAGCCACAGAGATGTAAACTGCATGGTGGGGGATCAAAAAGAACCCTCACTACTTGTCTGTTTCACTAATAGTAAAAGTATCATTTTGCCATAAATGTGTAATAAAGGGACTAACTCTGGGGTCTGTAACAGAACTGTTTGAATACTGGTGGCCTTGCACTGTAGGGTCATTTAAGCTAAAACGTTTCTTGCAGAACATTGAGATAAGTCACAGACACTAACTGTTGTCTTGGTGCTAATATGGCTTTCAGGGAGGGAAATCTACTAGAATTATTTTTCTATTGAGGTGACTTGGCAGACAAATGGAACAAGCAGATAGGCTTTCTGCATATATCTCAGTGAATATGCCTGATGTTGCTCAGTTGACTTGTCACATAGTGTGGTACACCATGTTTCCAGTATACCTGAAAACAAGACGACAATCATGGCTTCACTCTGTGCCTAGATTCCTTGTGAAAAGATGCACCACACCTGTGCCATTAATGTGAGGTACTCCTCCATCTCTTGAAAACCGTACCTTTTCTAAAGAACCTCTTTACTAACAGATCTTTAGATTAGGTGGTTATGACTGAAAGAGCTACATTCTTGGCCAGTGGTGGTATCTGATGTGTCAGGTTTCTCTGTTAATGGTAATTATAAACCTGTATTGTTAAATCAAATGCCTAAGCAGTTGCTGGAGAGTTGAGAAAGTTGACTTGAATACAACCTTAGTACCCAGTTCAGCCAGTCATGCCATTAGTTTTGTATATAAACCTCTCTTGCACTTTCTGTAATGGGAAAGAAAAAGTTATGAATTTAAGTATTTGTCTTAAACTGGAAACTTATGGATGTTACACTGTTATATAAAAATGTAGTATCTCAAGTGGTGTTACCTAATGACATTAAACAGAAGCAACTCTTCATAGCAAATGAACAGTGTGGCTCTTGACTCTCTGTCCTCTATAATGCAGTCTTGTGGTCTAGCTGACATTTGGAGTTCGGAGCCTGCTAAGAATTGTTTCTCACAGGCTCTTACTATAGCTGTTTGATAGCAAAGTCTTAAGTCTTTCTGTTGCTTCTTACATTAGGCCTGTTCAACAAATTTTGTCCTATAATAAAAAACAAAATCCCCAGCTGACTTAAACTACCACTGGAATCTTTTCCTGTTAGCTGCTCAGCCTGAGTTTGCTGTTACTAAAGATGCTTTCTTGCTCCTTTCTGCAAGACCATGGAAGCTTGGTAATTAAATTGCATTGCATTCAGAAGTTTCATCAATTAAACTTGTCTATTCCAGCTTTGCAGGAGGTCTAAACAGATAATTGGGAAACAAATTAGAACATTTATCTCATGTGCTGATCAAATTTTACAATTTGTTTAATGTAAATAAAAAGAATAAATCCATTAGGAAGTTACTCATTTAGACTAGCCTTTAACACTGGAAACAGACCTTTAACTGTCAGCCTGATTTATCACTAGATAAATAGATTGGGTGCATGCTTGCTTACTTTTAATATGGTTTGATTCATATTGTTAATGGATTTAAAATAAGTAATTGAAAGTGAGGTGGTATCCAGCTTGAAATATAGGTTTTACGGCGCTTCGCAGAGAATCACTGGGGGATTTTGTGGTTTGGTTTTGTTGGTTTTTTGTGTTGGTTTGTTTTGTTTCTTTGTTTTGCTGGGGTTTTTTTGTGAGTGGTTTGTTGGTTTGGTTTGGGTTTTTTCCTGCATGTCAACATGACATTTAATACTCAGACACCATTAGAACTTTAAAAAAAAACAATTTTACTGTCTTGGTGCTTGAATGAAGAAATATGTTTGCCAGCACTTAACTTGACCAGCAAATGGTCATTTAGATACTTAATGTTAAAATTAACAGTTCTACTATGCTGGTGTTTTGAAATAGCTGTAAGTATGATTACTAAGGGCTTGTTAGCAGGATCTCTTACAAGCTGGCCAAAGATGCTTGCTAGTCTGCTAGCTTAGTTTGAATAGCTGTTTATTCTGGTTGTACCATGAACTGTGGTGGTGTAGATAATGTCAACTGAAGCAGGTAGAATGAAATGATTCAATATTACAGGTGTCTTTATCTTGCATTCTTGCTCAACTAATGAGTTTAGTGCAACTGGATGCACTAAGCTGGACTTAGGTTGTATCAGATTTAAGTTCATGTAAATAAAATAATCCCAAATTAAGAATTGAGTAGGGGAAAAAAGTTGCCTGCCCTATTCCCCATCCTGTTCTCACTTCCACAAAAGGGCGGGAACAGAACCATTTTTTTTACTTACCTATGGTAATTTGAAATACCCTTATACTAGATTATTATTTTGAACTTCCATCCTGATATTTAATTTGTAACTGCTAAACAAGGGGGTTATTTATGAGTTACTACTGTCTTGTGACTGTGTCCAACACATGATGCCTTAAATCTGGATTACAACATACTACTGCATAGGAATGCCCTTCTAAAAAGCTAGCTTGTGGTTTGGGTTTTAGTGACAGTGAAAGCTAGAGTTTCAGGATCCTTCAAAATCATAAAAATTGGTTTGTTTTTCTTTTGTATTGGCTGAATGATGAAGAAATAGGAATCTTGGGACTTTATTCCTCCAATACTCCCAATGAGGATTCCAAAAACATTAAACACTGAACATGGTCTTGTAAACAGCTCTGCTTTAGGAACTACTTGTTCCTTACATGAGTCACTGCTATGATAACTTCTTACTAGTCAGTTAACTGTTCCCAAATAGAAAATGTCTTTCCCATAGTTACAAGGTACTAGTAAACAAAAATGGTTTGTTTTTAATCTTGAAACTACACAATTTTCCAGTCTCCATGAAGGAAAAAGTGAAATTTTCTGAAAATGGACTTTAGAACACTTACCGTAAGGCAGTTTTGGCCAGTAACTGGCATTCTTCAGTAAGCACTGCTTTTTGTTTGTTCTCTTGGTAATAAATAACAAAAGTAACAAATAAATTACAAATTTCGGCATGACAGTACTTGTTGTTCTTCAGCTACAAAATGAAAAGCATGAATGTTATACTGAAGATTGTACTAATACTAAGCAATTTAGAAGTTTCTGTCTCACTCTTGGGGGAAAGCAGAAGGTGAGTGTCCTTGGTTTTCTGCAGATGTCTATATTCTTTTGTTTCTTCTACACAGAGGATAAACCACCAATGCAGATATTTCTAATAGCAGCTTGCTCAGGTATCCAATGAAAAAGGAAATAGCTTCTTGCCATATTTCAAGGAGCCAAACAGAAATGTTTTATCCATTTATTTTGGATGTACATGGCACAATAAAGGTGTCTGATAGCAGTTGAAGCCATGTTCTTGTAGGAGGTAGAGCTCAGGTGCTGGTTTTCTGTTGCATGCTGAGTGTGAAAATATAACCTAATTTTGATGTTTCTTTCTGAAGATGCACAGTTTTATGCTGACAGTACTTCTATTCCTATATAAAGTCTCCTATACTGCGTAAGTTTTTAGAAATAGAGACTTCGGGTTTTTTCACTGTATCACTAAAAGGAGAACTAAAGTCTTAGTAATGAATTACAATGTAATGTGAAAACTGAAGAGCTACACTACGAGAAATAGAGCTGTCTAGTCTGTAAGCCATTTATGAGAATGGTCAGTATTAAGTGGTGAAAGAATGTGAGTCTCATAATAGATACATTTACACTAAGAATAAATAGAGATTCATCTACATTAAGACTTAAACTGCAGTATGTGAAGCATTTTGCGATGATGTGTAACCAGCAACCAAGTATTTCCTCTTTCATTTGTGTCTAGACCTGAGTGGGTGCTGCTATTACTGCTTGAAACACCTCAGCAGACTTTGAAGAGCACCCTTCAAAACTATAAAGATTTCTGCTTACCTCTCTACTTAAGTTTTGATAGTTATTTTTATTATGGCATTCAGATTCAATTAAAGCACAGGTTTGATACATTCAGTTGCAAACAGTCCAGGCAGAAGAAAAGATTATTACAGGAAGTCTGTAGCAGGCAATGTGGGCCAGCAGCTTGACTTCACACGCAGCTTCATGATGGTGCTGGCAACAAGCCTGCAAAACTAGGCCAACAACCCTCATGTGATGTTATCGAGTTTCCAAATTCAAGAAAACCGTGACTTTTCTCCTGGTCAGTCCTTACTGCAAACCAAGACATTGTCTTGAGTAACCAGTTCAGTAACTGATGGACTGAACAGGTCTGTATTTTGAAATACAGATCAACATGTCACCTAAGCTGTGTGGCTTGAGGGTGTACAGAATGTATTGTGCAATCCAGGACAAGGTGCAAGCAATTTTGTGTACTGATTGTGAAGTGGCTTTTACTTTCCAAAGAGCACTCTTCTGTCCCTCAAATATTCACACTAATGAATAGCAGAAAAGTGATTTCCATTTCCACACTTGTCTCTGAAGTTTTTGATCCTAACTGCCACCTTCAGTGACATTCTTCAGTAGCTGAACTGCTTTTACCTCCACTGGTATTTAAAATGAGTGACCTTAATATCTCCTGGTTTAGCATGTCTTTTTCAGTAACCCTTTCTCACTGGGTTTAAGGTGGAGGTGACAAGCTTGCCACTTTTCTGAGTATCTTTGGGTTTTTTCTAAGCAATGATGCTGAACAAAATGGTTTTTCCATATGTGTCTCTTTTCTATCCCCACATAAATCTGGACAGTGGATGCATTGTTGCTGTTTCAGAGTTCATAAGACTCATTTACAGTGAGTTTTTTCTGATTCTTTTTTTTTTCCCCTTCTCAAAGCTCAAGTAAATCCAACACCCTAAAATTGGATCTGCAGCACATCTTGTGAACCTTGTAAATTAACCTGCAGAGTGCCCAGGTGTGAGTCTATCACTCAATAAATACTCTTGCAGAAGTTGCAAGGGATGTGAAAACCTGCATCTCCTGGAAGTCAGCTCAAAGACTACCATCAACTCTGGGTTGCAGACAGTTGAGGACAAGACTTCCATTTGTACTGGAAAGTTCTACTCAGCTTTTCAGGACTGAAATTTTTATTTTAGACTCTCTCTATATATATACTCTATAATGACTTACAGGAACTTTGAGGAGACATTAGGATTTGCAGTAGCTTGAGTCAAATCACTCCTTTAGGCATTTCTTCTAGATGCTGATCTTCATTCTTACTGCCTACACAGGCATTTATCTGCATTTTAAGGTAATCATTTAAAAGTTCAGAAATGCATTTCAATGGAAACTTCTACAGTACCTAAATACCTGATAATTGCTATGAATAAGCTATCTGTCTGCATTCAGTCCTTTAGCATATATTTAAGTTCTGGCATCTATGGGTTCCTAGTCCTACTATCTTTAAGAACAACCTGTCAGTCTTCAAGCTAAGATGCTAGAATAGATAATATTGCTCAGAAGTTTACAGTCCTACATCAGTACAGAGATAGGACGGTCATACCTGCAGCCATCTGTGCAGGTTTGGGAGGGAATGAACTGATTCTCATCCGTTTGCTAGACCAGTAGATTTTTATTTCTTCCTTCTGTTCATGTTGGTGACATGCTGAGAAGTGGAAAAATATTTCATAGAATCATACAATGATTTGAGTTGAAAGGGATCTTTAAAGGTAGTCTAGTCCAATCCTCCTGCAAACACCAACGAGCTCTTTTAACTAGATCAGGTTGTTCAGAGCTCTGTTCAGCCTGACCTTGCATGTTTCCAGGGATGGAGCATCTACCACCTCTCTAGGCAAGCTCTTCCTGTGTTTCACCACACTCATTGTAAAAAAATTACTCCTTTATCTAGTCCAAATCTTCGCTCTTTTAGTTTAAAACAGTTGTCCCTTGTTCTGTCACAACAGGCCCTGCTCAAAAAGTCTGTTCTGCTCTTTCTTATAGGCCCCTGTTAAGTATTGAAAGGCCACAAAAAAGTCTTCCTAGAGCCTTCTCTTCTCCAGGCTGAACAACCCCACCTGTCTGAGCCTGTCCTCAAAGAAGTGGTGTTCCATCCCTCTAATAGCTTTTGTGACCCTTTTCTGGACCAGCTCCAACAGGTCCATGTCTTTCCTGTGCTGAGGACTCCAGAGCTGGACACAGTACTGCAGGTGAGGTCTCACCAGAGCGGAGTAGAGGGTCAGAATCACCTCCCTCCACCTGCAGGCCACACTCTTCTTACACAGAATGATAGTGGCTGGAAGGGGCCTCTGGAGATCATGTAGTCCAATGGCCCTGCTAAGGCAGATTCATTTAGGGAAAGTCCTACAGGAATGTGTCCAGACAAGTTGTGAATGTTTCATCACCTCTCTGGCCATCCTGTTTCAGTGCTCCATCACCCTCAAAGAAGTTCCACCTCATGTTTGGATGGAACTTCCTATGCTCAAGTTTGTCCATTACCTCTTGACCTGTCACTGGATACCACTGAAAAAAAGACTGGTCCCATCCTCCTGTCACCCACACTTTAGCTATTGATAAGATTCCCCCCTCAGTCTTCTCTTCTCCAGACTAAAAAGACCCAACTCCCTCAGCCTTTCCTCATGAGAGGGATGTTCTAGATCCTTAATCATCTTCATAGCCCTTTGCTGTACTCTCTCCTGCAGTTCCCTGTCCTTGAACCAGGAAGCCCAGAACTGGACACAGTACTCCAGATATGGCATCACCAGGGCAAAGTAGAGGGGGAGGAGAACCTCCCTCTTCCTGACGGCCATACTCTTCTTGATTCACCCCAGGATGTCATTGGCCTTCTTGTCCACAAGGGTACATTGCTGCCTCATGGTCATCCTGTTGTCCACCAGGACTCCCAGGTTTTTTCCGCAAAACTGCCTTCCAGCAGGTTGGCCCCTGACCTGTACATATACATGGAGTTATTACTCCCTAAGTGTAGTACCTTATGCTTGCCCTTGTTGAATTTCAGTCTCTAGCCTGTCCATATCTTGCTGAATGGCAGCACAGTCTTCTGGTGTGTCAGCCACTCCTCCCAGTTTTATGTAATCAATAAAATTGCTGAGGGCACACTCCATGCCTTTATCCAGGTCACTGGTGAATATACTGAACAGGACTGGACACAGTACTGACCCCTGGGAAACACCACTTATTATAGGCCTCCAACTAGTCTCTGTGCTACAAATGACAACTCTTCTGAGCTCCACCTTTCAGCCAGTTTTCAATCCACCCCACTGCCCACTCTAACCCATAATTCCTCAGCTTGCCTATGAGGACGCTGTGGGAGACTGTGTCAAAAGCCTTGCTGAAGGAAATAAAGATAACATCCACTGCTCTCCCCTCATCTATCCGTCCAGTCATGCCTTCATAGAAGGCTATCAGATTAGTCAGACATGACTTCCCTTTAGTGAATCTATGCTGACTACTTCTGATAACCTTCTTTTGCTCCATGTGCTTTGAGACGATGCCCAGAATGAGTTATTCTATCCTCTTTCCAGGGTTGGAGGTGAGGATGACTGTCCAATAGTTTCCATGGTCTTCCTTCTTACCCCTTTGGAAGACTGGAGTGACATTTGCTTTCCACCTGTCCTCAGGCACCTCACCTGTTCACCAGGAGCTTTCAAAGATGGTGGAGAGTGGCCCAGCAATGACTTCTGCCAGCTCCCTCAGCACTTGCAGGTGCATCCCATGAGGACCCATGGACTTGTGGATATGCAGATTGCTTAACTGATCTCTAACTTGATTCTCCTCAACCAAGGGAAAGTCTTCCTTTCTCTTTAACTTTATCTGTTACCTCCAAAGTCTGGGACTCCTGAGGGCTGTCCTGAGCAGTAAAGACTGAAGCAAAGAAGGCATTCAGTAATTCCACCTTCTCTGCATCCTCTGTCACCAGGGCACCTGTCTCATTCAACAGCAGGCCCACGTTTTCTCTAGTTTTCCTTTTGCCTCCGATGTACTTGAAGAAAACCTTCCTCTTGACCTTGACATCCCTTGCCAGATTTAATTCCAAGGAGGCCCTGGCTTTCCTCATTTCATCCCTGCATACTTTGACAGCAGTCTTGTAATCTTCCCAAGAGGTCAGACCCTTCTTCCACATACTGTAAACTTCCGTGGGGGCATTCTGCTTTGTCCTCCAAGCGGCTGCTGCGTGTTCCCGGAGCCCTGCTTCCTGGACTCGGCCCGACATTGCCTGTGGAAGGGAAGTACCAAATAACATCTTATTTATCATAACCCACGGCTCCTTGTGTCTTATTCTCTCCCTGCGTGCCGTGCTGACGGGGGTGGGGGGAGTGATAGAAGGGCTTGGTGCGCACCTGGTGCCGTGCCAGGGTCAACCCACCACAGTTATTTACTTTCCTTAATTTTGAAGCAATGTTTCCTTCCCTGGCTGTCCTTGCTGTCTGTTAGCAGCAGAAGACCTGGAAATAGATGACCATGAAAGCAGGGCATAGTTATTGGCATAGGTGCTATGTCCCAAGTCCCCTAAGAATTTATGCATCTAAGCATATGTGAGAATCCAGGACTCATGCTCAGCCCTTGATGTCTGATTCCAAATCTTGAGATTGCATCAAGATCACAGCTGTCATTAAAAATAAATAATTTGAAAAAAAAAAAATACACAAAAAGGTTCAAGGGAAAGGGTTGGGACACAAACCCCCCCTGTAATTGATGCAGGAATTCAAGCGAGGGTGAAGGCAGGTCAAACCTCAAGCTAGAGAGAGTACCAAATGGAGAGGAGGAGGCATCATCCTGCCTCCTTCCTGCATCCAGCTTCTGCATATGAGTAGCATTTCTGAAAAGAAAAATTGACCCTTATAATTGGGAAAGCATCCTCCCTGGTCAAATTTTTCAGCTCTGAAATGAAAGTCCCAGAGAGGAGATAGCCAGCAACACTGAGACAGGGACAAAGTGTCCAAGAAAATTCTTACTGTAGCAACAGCAGCAGCTGAGGCAAGGAGAACCATAGTTGAATGAAGATGTCCTGTTTGAGCCTTGTGATGCTCCCCATGCTCTGTATCTCAAAGGACCCTCTCAGCATTGGGGGAGCTGCCCTTCTGTTGGCTTTTGCTTCTCTCTGCTCTAAATTTAGGGAAGTAGAATGGCACTGAACTGTAGGCAGGTGTCCTAGTAATTTCTAAGGGCCAAAATTCACCATCATGGTCCAGGTAGGAAGCATAGAAAAGATGTCTTTCCAGTATGTATTATTCACACTTGGCAGAACGAATGTTCAAGACCAAACGCAGTGCTGGGCATCCTTAAGCACCCTCTTAGCAGAAAAGTCTGTGTGCAGAAAGAAAAGGACCAGAATTTGGGTTCAGAACTAAAAAGCACTGCAAAGCTGCTTTTGTCTCTCTGTAAGGAGAGAGGACCTCTACTACACCTCTCACAGGGGAACTAGGCACCTTTATCTCTGGAAGAGGCACCTCTGCTACCCAAAGCCCCTAGGGTCATTTGACTTGCTCCTGAGTGGAATTACAAAGTCTGATGAGGAACAAAGATTTTGTACTCAGAAGGAGATTTTAAATTTAGCCAAGAAGTTAGCAGTGTTTGTCCTCCAACATAAGCAATCTCCCCTTTCCATCTTGAGTACCAGATGTCCCCTGATATCAATTCTGCTATCTCCAGGGGCCAGACAGAGCACATTAAAACCACATCTGTCACTCTGTAACAGGAAAGTGGGTGTATGGAGGATTTTGGTCAGAGGGAGATCTGAAGGGTCAGAGGGAATCAGGGCATGTGCTGTGGTGACCATGCCCTGGTCTACCTCTCCCTGAATTCTCATGCAGGAGAGAGGGATTTTGCAAAATCTCTGTGGATACAGCTTGCAACCCATCATCCTTAAGATTACAATAAGTATTCAGAAAGCTTCGACTATTTCATTAATTTTTTATAAGTTGAGTGGTTTGGGTTTCTGGGAATAATACAACTTCAGTTAGAGGTCTTTAATTTCAGCATCAACAAATTTATCTTTAAAATCATTGGACATACTCCTTGCGATTTTTGGACCTGTAACCTGCAGCATATTTTTTATTCTTCCCTCACCAAAGAGACCGGTGAAATACAACTCTGTGGCCAGACATGGGAATGCAGAGTTTAACAGTAGGTTTCCTGTTTCCTCTGATATACCCCGTGTGAGCCCTGTCATCATTCATAATTATTGCTCAGCACAATTTACAAGAGAAATGACAGTAATGTACATTTCCTCTAAAACTATTATCATTCTACTATGGCACTAAAATTCATCTGCCCTCAAGATATATTGCAATAGGAACTTCCATATATAATACATGTGTTCAATTTATTATTAATGCACTTCAATCTGAATCACAAATTCAATATGATGTCTGAATTTTTTCATACTCATTCTGTTGTGTGTCAGCTCTTATAACATGTTCATCACCATAGCATTTGAACAACAGACTTATAGTACATTAAGGCACAGACTTAAAAATCAGTCACACACTGCTTAGCTTCTCAGCTTTGCCCCAGAGGTAGAAGTCTGGACCATGTGGAACATTCAGTTTTGATAGGGTTTTTATTTAGTTTGTTCTGATGCAGGTTTTCTTTTAATATGTTTGTATTCGAGCCAGTCAAAACAATAGCCCTTACAGTTAGATTATGTGATGGCCAGGATAGTGATGGTCCTCAGTTTCTTCACAATTAGTTTCACAGTCGCAGTTCAGCCATCAGGAAAGGTCCGTGTCTATGACAAACAAGCCTTACCTTGGTGATCAAGGAAGCAGCAGTCCTCACTTGGTAGTTATCAGCTTTGGTCTTGATCCCAGCATGTCAGGATGTTTTGTATATATTCTGGGCCCAGGTTCAAAATAAAGTCTAGCAATTAGCTACAAGTCCCGTGACCTAATCTCATCTGCATGCTGAGCTTTGGCAGTGGTATCCTGTGCCTGGGTGAAGTGCAGGACTAATGGAGCAACAAGTCAACCACGTTCTGCTCACATGTTAGTGTTTAGTCTTAGGTTACCCAACGGCCATGGGACACTGGGGAAAATCCAGAGGTGAGGGGTGCTGCGGTGATGACAGAGTGTCCCAAATCTGATCACTCCATATACAACCCCAGGAGAGATGTAGGACGTCATTAACGCCTTGCCTACATCCCCCTTGCAGACGTCAGAGCACCATCCCATGGGGACTTAGCAACTGCCAAACTACATCAGGCTAATACCAGTCCTCAAGTGTCTTTCATCTGATGAGCCAGCATCAGACAGTTTTGGTTGGAAAATTAAGCTTTCTCACCAGGCAAAATGGTGCCATCTAAATCTCCGTGAGTCTCTTCCCAGCACTACCCATTTGCTCCCATGGAGAGGAGTTTTAATGACCACCTAGTGACAATAATGACTGTGCCACTGGGCATGCAGAGCCAGTGGGAAATTAAGCTCAGGTCCAGATGCTGATCACTGGGATTTCAACAAGCCTCTTTGGGAAGCTGAGAAACAGGGGGAAATGAAGCCAGAAGCAACTCAGATGCCACACGCTGTCATTTCCCTTTGCAGAAATCTAAGCGGCTACAGGGAAATGTAGATTTCAGAAATGGTTAGCTCCTTCCAGGAGCACAGGGTATTTTGCTGCCAATGTAAGTATTCCATTTATGACTATCATCTTGTTATCCAGCTCCTGCATGTTGTTTAAAACACACCCCTCAGAATACTTTCTCAGGCAGTCAGTAAAAATCCCACGAGTGAAGTTAAGATTTGCTACAAAGGCACAGACACTATGTGCTATACACCAGCTGGAAGAAGTCCATAAGTACATCAAAGCATCCCTTTTGAAGTTCTTTGAGAATATGAATGGCAACCTAGTAATGCAACACTAACTACTGAACAACTTCCCACCCAACCATGGCAAATGTGAGGTTGCTTTACTTGAAAGGAACAATCTAGCCAAATTATCTTTCAAAGCTCTGAAAGGGAGAAAAAACTTTCATGTGAGTAAGCATTTCAGAAGAATGCGTCTGAGCCAAATAATCATCATTCTGACATTCATAAAATTCACTTTAATAAAGACCTCAGCACATATTACAATATTAATGCAGCTATAAGAACTGGGGATCAGGTTGTGCCTAACATCTCCCAGCAAGTCAGTAGAAATCCTGGGAAGACAATTCAAGTGCTCTGACTTACAGGCTTCCTGTGCATGAGGCTACATCTACCCTTCCAAAGACATGTGTTGCCATCTCCACAGTATATCCAGATGTCGCAAAATGTGCTGCAAGCCCCAGAAATATAAGAGAGGAGAGAACAGCAGCTTGCACCCTAAGAGCCTGATCCTGCAAACAAGGCATGTGTATCACTTTCTGCATAGGTGAGTCCAACAAAGGGCAACCAGGTTGTATCTGCCTGCAGGACAGATGACTCCCAGAACCAAGTCCTAGCCTGCATAACCTAAGCCAAGATCTCACCTAAGGCAAGGCTTCATGAACAGGTAGGAAGTCAAATTGAGAAGGGAAGATAGAAGGAGAAAATACTATCAGTAAGGTGATAATGTATTTACTACAGTGACTTGAGAAGTAATATACAGGAAAGCAGGTCTTGATCAACAGATACTTGATAAATGATGGAAAAAGAGGAAATTTTAAGAGGCTGTATTCCATAAACGGGGTTTAATTCAGAAGGGCATTCTGTACAAAGTGGAGAAAGCACAGTAGCAGCTCTTAGCTGCTTTAAAAATGAAGTTTATGAGAAAGGAGATGGATCAGTGATCACAGCAGCAAGCCTGAGACCCTATGAGTTTCCCTTATGCCAGTGTGTGAGTTACATGCTTTCCATGCCTGTGAATCCCTTGTGCCAGCCATCCAGCCATTCCCCAAAATAGGTCAGCCTGCTGATCACTCCTTTTCACCGAGCTGAATTTCTGTTTATGAAAGCCAGCTGTCACTCAGGTGTTCCTATTAAATTTGTAGTTCAGAGTGGGCTGAGTGTTTTAAAAATTTACCAGTGCTCCATTTGTGTGAAATAGCTCTATGATATTCTAAGGAATTATATTGTAGTTTATAAATATTTGAATAATGTGGTTTCTAAAATATTACCTTATCAGCTTTTCTCTATGCTACACCCATAACAAGGGTTTAAGATGAAAGTATATGGAGATTGCAAAGCCTTGCTTTAGGAAGTATAATTTGGGGACAAGGAATCTCAGGGAAGACTGAGGGGAGGGGCTCAAGGACTTGGGTGACCCACTTCCACATGCACAGAGACTTCCTATTGTTCTCAAGATCTGACAACTCTGCCTCTGTCCCCAACTAGAGCACGTGAAGCCATCGTTGCAAAACTGGGGAAGGGTTGCAACCTCCAAGCTGCTGATGGACCCAAGATAGGGAAAGCAGCTGGCATGCCCAAGGCAGCTGTGCAGGCAGCTGTGAGGATTTACTCCTGGTGCTGGAAAATTAGACCCCTTAGGGGTTACACAGCACTAAAGAGTGTCTGGGAGTCTCTGGATGTTGGATGTGCTAATGGTGGAGAATGTAAGTCAGTTAAGTACTTGAGTCCTTTTACGCACTGAGATAAAGGTGAGACAAGAAAGTAGTATAGGACATCCAGAGCTATGTGCTTTATAGTTTATGTATAAAAGAAAAGGGAAATATCTTGTAGGAGAAAACAGTACAAATGATTGTTAATGAATAACCCAAGACGTGAAGTCTGCAGAGCTATTTCCAGGTTAATATATGTTCGGTGTTTAATTTTTTATTTATTTATTTATAATGTATGATTATTAGTAAGCAGAAGTGACAGTTGCCCTTGAAAGAGATTCAGTTTGGAGGTGCCAGAATTTTCCTGAAGTCATTAAAGATTTCCAGTAGATTTTTGTGAATGATCAGAGAAGCTGAGTCACCGTATTTAAGAATTAGAAAAGAAGCAATCTTTAAGCAATATGTCACAGAAATACCTTACAAGATCTTTATGTCTTCGAAGAGCATTTTTTTTGTAATCTAGATTTTTATTATAATGGTGATAGACCAAGACACTTAGAAGACATGTTTTAAGTACATCTAAAATCAATGGGCCTTGCATAACTGCATGCATTCAAGTGTACCTAACTACTCTGATGGAAAAGGATCATTTCTCAGAATGAAGATTTTAGATATTAGCCCTGACATTCAACTGGGTGGTCTACAATCATGACCAAGCATTTCTGGCAGAAACATGTACTCTTTAAAGGACTTAAACATTCCATCACAGAAACAGTTTGCCTCAAGTCAGAACTACTTAATGATGGACATGCCAAAATTTCAAGATAAAGTATGAAGCAGAGAACTTTAAAATACCTTGGCTGTGAGTAACTGATGAAAAACATAGGGTCAGGAGTGCTGTGGACAAGCGCAAAATCCTTAGTAGAAAAATGTGGAGGTTAAAATAGCCCTAAAAGATTAAAATTTCTGATACTTTCAGTAAAGTGGGTGTTGCCCAAGTGAGGAAGGATGTCATATACTCTAAACAGAGAACTGAGGTTTTTGGGACTGATCTTCTTGCTCAGGTCATCAGCATAAGAGCAATTACTAGCCAAAGGTTTTTGGTGGACTTGAGATGAAAATCCAAGCAAAAGCTCAAGAAGCTGAAGAAGTCCTGAAGTTTTATGACAGCAGAAGACAATGACAATGACACAAGAAGTGGTAGTAGGAAGTTGTAAAAATTGTATCAGGTGCTGAAGGAAATGTAACTGCATTACATCCCCTGATCAGGCCAATCAACCCATGCTGACTGATTTTGTTACAGATAGACCCTTTAACACCATCATGTGTTTTATAGATATAATCTAAGCTCTCCATGGAGAACTGGGCAACTCTCACAATACTATGAATAAAGCCAGAGATCAGCATCCTCCTGGGTTCTAAAACATACAGATAATGACTCATCATATTAAAAATGTTGAGGCACTTTCTAGGAGACAAGTATTCCCAGGAAATGACCAGAGCATTGTCACTTCCAAAGGGTAGGACCAACTCCTGCACCTCCAGACAGGTGTGAGTGGGAAGTCCAAAGGGGCTCCATGGTCACAGACACCCATACTTCAAGTGCAGCAAACAAGGACAAGTACAAGACTCTGTCTGTTCTGTCTGACGAAAGGCGTGCCAGAGATCAGACAAAAAGTGAATGCAGCTAAGGATGAAGCCTGGCAGAAGGAAATTAAAGCAATTAGCACCCCCATTAAATGCTACCTTGGGGATGATCTCAGCTTCTTGTGCCAGTGAGAGGCAGAGCTCTCAGTACTGGAATTTTTTTGATTTCTTTTCTACAAACAGAATGGTGCATCATTTCTAAATGCTTACAGAAATATGCATTTAAAAGGCTGTGTGAGGGTCATTTAGGGATTGAAACATTTCAGAGGGGAACCAGAGACATTTTAGATTGACCTCAGGTGAACTGTGGCATTATGGAAAATCTAAAGGTTTGTCACATGTGCCGAAATACAAGACAAGTCAAGTGAAACAGACTGTATTGGTGATACAGAAAAGGCAAAAACTTGCTGCCTGGAGGAATTAAGCATTGGTTTGTTTAACATGGTAAAAAAATAAATTGATATATATAGATATAAATACTTCTGTCATTGAATCTTATTGGCACCTCAGTTTAATTTGAATGAAACCTGGTTTTGTGCAGACTATGATATGAATTCAATGCACTATTTCAATCACCACAATAAGAGCAAGCAGGTTTTAGAATAATGATATATACTACACTGGCCCTTAAAGCAAAATCCAAAGTTGTGCATGCACATGACTGTAGAGAAAGGAACTTTTAATTCAGGCATAGCAATGTATTCCAGAAGTGCTAGTCCACTGAAGGATGTGATTGTTGTAATCTGTCACAGATAACCACAGACAGGTGACACATGGATCACCCACAGAAACCAGGGACTCCAAGCTCGCAATAAGCCAGATTCAGATCTGTTTTCTTATGTTAGGTAGTATTTCAAATGCTAGCAATATGAACATTTTTGGAGCTGGAGAAACCTTACAAGAAGAGGAGAATAACAATCTGGTCTAGAATGTATGCCTAAGGTTTCATGCATAGGTTTAAATACATTTAAAAATATATATCATTTTTTTCCCCAGAAATAATTTTATGTTTATATCCTCAAAAGCAGGAAGAAAAGTTAAACTTTTAAGCTGAAGTTTTAGTCCTGAATTATTAGCTTTTCATTTACTCCTATACTGCTTTTTATTTTCAGAGCTGGACAGGTAATCTAGATTTCCTTTCATAGTTACATTTCTAGGACATTAGTCTTTTCAGGGACAGACTTTGGATGAGTGGGTTACAGTAAAACTTTGAGACTCAGCATGTTATTTTTCTCTTGCATCTTTGCTGTTTTTTTCCTGCTCTGCACAAAGATACGTTCATACTTCAAAGATGCCTGCTCTTGGCACGCTGTATATTAACCGGTGACTTCTGATGTCTGCACATGACAGCATTCACTAATTTCTCTGAATCTTCAGCTCCAGTCTTCTGTTATAAGTGTTAGATATTTACTTCATCTTGCATTAGTGCTCTTCACATATTTACAGTCTCAAAAGAAAATTTCACTGTGCCACTCTGGTTTGAAAATGTAAAAGCAGCTGCCATCTTGATGTTGTTTGGAGGTAAAGAACAAAAATGAGCTTGAGGCCACCCTACAGGCCAGTGTGCATTTTCATGCCAGTTTTTTGGAAAAGTCACTTTTCTAAATTAACCTCGATGCTGATGAGGAATATGTGGAATGTGTAGAAGCTCAAAGGCTGCATATAAAGCAATATACACCTTTTGTAGCCCCTCAGTCTGATTGATTCTAGCAGTCATTTACACTCTTCCTCTGGTGGCCAAGAGAGTTATATTTGTATAAGTCTCCATGCTGAGAGATAGAGTAAATCCTAAAAACACATGAACTGAGGAAGGGTTATTGTCCTTGTACTTGTCCTTTTTATTTCTTAGTTATTCTCCTGCAATTCAGCTTTGCTCTGACCATGAGTATGATGGCAGCAATCTGGATGTTCTCACATCCTCAGTTAGATGCCAAAGAGAGAAGTGAACCACAGGCATCTCATGTTGAAGACAGGGAGACTGTCGGGATGGACCTCAATCTGATATATGTTATACTGGTTTCCAAGTTTTGTAGTCAAGGGGCCAGTGTCAGCTCTCTACAATGGCCATGAGCCACCATGTTTTCTTTTTGTCAAACTGTAAATGAACTCTTGATGTAATCAATTTGCATGACAAATTGTTTAAAGTTCTGCGAAAAAGCAGCACTGAAGTTTGGGTAAGGTCAACAGAAAAGTAAATCTTTCTCATCCTTTTCATAGGTGGAGGGCTGGAGTTTTTCTTTTTCTTTTTTTTTTTTTTTTCCCCAGTATACATGGGCAGGATTGTTGACATGACATTGCTCTGTAATGTCCTGACTGGGGAGCAGACCCACATATGGTTGATTTGGGTTCTTTGTTTGGTCCTGCCAAGAGCCTCCCCTTGTCTTTCAACTCTCCTGTCATTGTGTGGTGGGAAAACACTGTGTGCTCTCATAGTGTTCATACTGCTTTCTTCAGCACATTTCAATTCCTTATGTTGAAACTGTGCTCCTAAGCCTACACAGCAGGAAGAAATGTCTTCCCTAAGATGGGCTATGATGTGAACAGAAGAACTTATGAGACATTTCGTATTTGTGTCAATTAGGAGTGTTTGAACAGTGCTTATAGCAGTTAGGGTTGTTTGAGTATTTTAATGACTACTGTGGGGTTTTTTGGTGAAAACTTTCGTGTGTGTCACACAAAAGCTCAGCTCTCTGCAGGACTCATTGTCAGATCAGATTCAGCTTGTTCAGAGAGTTGGTGTGACAAGCAGGAGCATGTTACCCTCTGCATGGTTAAAACAGGACCAGTGTATGGGATGCTGTGCTGTTCCTCTTCAGAACTGTGAATGTGTCCCAACCAATGAGTCAAGGCTACTGTGTTGGAAACAACTAACTCAAAAGTTAAAACAGATTCAGCAAATGTTTAGTGATATTAAACACAGTCTTGATGGAAAGGACTAATACATATGGAATCTAAAAATAACTTGAAATGGAAGATCAATGAAGACTTTCTATGCAACGCACTACTACTTTCAGCATGACATCTTAGCTTGTTAAAAATAATTTATGTGAATACCACCTTATAATAGCTTTTGCTGAGTGTTTGATACACGGGGGAGGAAAGAAAAAAGGTTATGAACCCTTAACTCTGGACACCACCCACAGTGGTTTTTGCCATAGCCTAGAATCATAGAATGCATTGGGTTGGAAGGGACCTTTAAATGTCATCTAATCCAATCTCTCCCTGCAGTAAACAGGGACATCTTTAACTAGATCAGGTTTCTCAGAGACCCATCAAGCCTGACCTTGATGCCTTGAGCCTCTTTCACTATTGCTCAGTAATGTATTATGTTATCACTTCTTTACAAGCTATCTGTTAATAATTAGTGTTGGTGAAGCCTGTATCTTTCCGGTGAATAGCAGTCTCTGTACTCCACAAGAGAAAGACATATTTTGATAGTGTCAAATAATAAAATAAAATAAATAATAAAACTCTTTCTAGTTTTTACTTAGATTGGATGGGGGGGGGGAACAACTCATTGTGATCAAGATGACAAAAATATAATCAGTCTTTTGGGATGATTATTGAAAAGGGTTATTTTTGTTATTGTGGTTTGTTTGTAAATAGAAATCTTTCTGATTTAAGACTCAGGAGACAAAAGCTAAAAAAGTGCCCTAATGGACATCCATTAGATTACATGAATTTTGCTTCCTTGAGTTTTTTTTCTGGGATTTCCTTGTCAACATGTTTTTAGGACAAACATTACATTAAACAATGTTCCAAAGCTACAGAGTACTGCTTTGCAAGTATAGCTTTTCTTTATCCTTATTCCTTTTAGTCCAGAAAACAAGCAAGCACTGGTAAACTCATTTGTAATCCAGGTCCACAGAGGAGAGCTTCCAAATGTAGACCAAGTTTGTTCAAATTAAAGCTGGCGGTAGGTTGTGAAGTGCCTACCTGTCAAGGGAATACAGTCTGTGGGGATGCCGCCCAAGAGCCAACACGTTGAGAGTGCCTTTCCCCAGAGGGAGAGGTTGTCTCCTGCCATGGTTTCGCTGGCTTGGGGCACTGAGCAGTGGAATTCGGTGGTGACAGCTGCCAGACAGCGTTGTGGCTGCCCTGTGTTTTCTAGCCAGCTGTGCATGATGACATGGAAACCCTTGGCACAACATGCTAGCTCTAAAACATCATTGGTCTGACATACCAAGTCCATTTGCATATGTATTGCTCACTGCACTCACTCTCACACTCATAAGCATTGCTTGCTGCTTTGTCTGATGAGAAGGATAAAATTCCCTGTTTTGGGAGGAAGGAGATTTATTTTATTGCACACTAGTGCATCATGACAGAGGAATTAGTGGTCTCCAGAGCTCCTGAGCCCTGGCAGTACCTCAGTGCTCATGGCCCCACTGCAGCCTTCTCACCTGCAGCTCAGTGTGTGGCAATGTCAGAGAGGTTATCGGCCACCGTCCCAAGTGACCTGTGACCAAAGAGACTAGCAGCTTCTTCACAGCAGTTGTGTTTGACATGCATAAAAGGAAGGGGTTTTTTCCAACTATGTCTTACCCTCTTTTATCCCCAGGCTCAGTGCAAGTCTGAGAGCTCCATTTGCCTGAGTCCCAGCTTCCCCCTGCAGAGTACCTTAAACACAAATCGTGTTTCAGAAGTGAATGAGTAATTTGTTGTTGTTTGTTGTTTTGGTTTTGTTTTTATTTTTAAGAAGGAAAAAGAGGCCCCAGTCACTCAGCATTTAAGCAAAGACAATGTAATAATCTAATTATCAAAGTTGGACTAACAGAGCTCTGGTTCCCACAGCTGGAGCAGATCCATGAAATCTGCTAAATGCAGAAGCATTTAGGAGCATATACCCCATTGATTTCAGTGAATCCCAGGGTCCTAAATGCTAGCCTTTTGGTTTTTATCCATTGGTCTCTGCTGTTTCTTTTTGCTTGGCTAAAGACCGTAATTGTCTGCCATTTTCACCCAAGTGAGCTTGTATGGACCAGCAGCTGTGAGGAAGCTTGTAGGACCAGAATACTCACTCTCAAAACCACGGTACAGCCAGGATCCAAATTTCTCTGGGAAGACAGGACTTCTGACGCAGAAGAAACATGAAGCCAAACACAGTTAGGAGGAAGAGCTCCTGGGACCCTTCCTTGTACATCTGACAATAAGTTTTTTGTCCACAAAACCCATTACCAGAGATCCACAGTGCCAATGAAAGAACAGAATTTTTTTATTTTGTGTTTGAATCCTTAGAAGGGGTAGGTGGTCACTTGTCTTATTTTAGTATGCTTTTCAGCAGAAACTCATTTGAAGATATAAAATTAAATCAGAAACACTGGTGGCCTTGTAATCCTGATAAGGCTAAAGACCACATGCAGCTGTGAAACGGTGAGCCAGCACTGGCACTTCAATGTCAGCTGCTATGCTTTTGTGGTCTTCTTGAAACAGCCTCAAGCTGGTCTTGAAAGAGAAAATAGTGTTGCAAAAAAAAAAAAAAAAAGAAATAAGGGAATTTCCAATGTAGAAGCTACACTGGATATTTATGCTAGACTAATTGGAGGCAAAAACATCCAAGCAAAAAACTAAGACTTCTTATAACCTTAAACACAAAGCAGGTTCTGGGAGAATATGTAAGAGTGGAAAAAGTCATGGTTTGAGATAAAGACAGTTTAATAATTAAAAAAAAAAAACAAACAAGTAGTGAAAAAAACCCCACAAAAAATTGCTCAGTACCAGATGACCAATGCCCAGCCAGTCCTCAAGCAACAGCAGCCCTGGTAAGCTTTCTACCCACAGAAGCTTTTGTTACTGTGTATGATGTCGTATGGTAGTCTGGGACATCCCTTTGGTCAGTTGGAATCAACTGTTCCAGTTGTGTCCCCTCTCATCTTCTTGTGCTACCCCAACCTCTTGCTGGTGGGGTGAGGAGCTGAAAAGACATAGACCCTGAATAAGCACTGCTCAGCAATAGCTAAAACATGGGTGTTTTATCAACACTGCTTTTTTCACAAATCCAAAAGATATCTCAGATGAGCTGCTACAAAGAAAATTAGTTCTATCCCAGCCCAAACCAGTACAATGCCTTGTGCAAAATGTATAACACCTGCATCTCTAGGGGTCTAGAAGTCACATCTAGCCCATGGAGCCATTTAGCAAACTTTGCCTTATGGTTGACCACTGCTCATGGTGACAAATGTACTTCACAGTAACACTGAATTACATAGAGCTCAAAGGAAGGAAGGAAGAACCTCATAAGGACCAGAAATGCACAGAGGTTTTTCATTTTCCAGCTGCTGGGGATGAATGGGGGGCAAGATGTGACAGGAAGGAGAGAAGCTGGTGGCTTCAGTGATGCCTGGGAGAGGAGGATTTTCCGATACCCCCATCCTGTGGGATGCTCTGTGTTCTCTCTTGACCTGTAGGAGTCTAATCAAGCCCTAACAGAGGAAACACGGGGACTGATTAAGAGTAAGTACAGCTTTGTAGCACAGGGCCCAATGCCTCTGGCTGTGGGCAGAAGGGGACATTCAGTGGCAGTGATGTTGTATCCCACTGTGCTGCCCCGTACCTATACCCAGGCTCTGGCAGCAGCTCTCCGCACTGACCTGCAACCTCTGCAGCTGCCTACCTCCTTGTGTAGCACAGCTTACTCACCTACTCCCCACACCCAAAGTGAATGACGATCAGCAGAATTTGGCCACTGAGAAAGATTTTGGATATACTGTCTCTATCCTTCACAGCACTGTCCATATCCAACAGATCTCTTGAATCTTGGTGCAGGCAGGCCAGCTCATGGACACAGGGACCATCCAGAGTCCATTTATCCAACTCTCAGGCCCACCTGGATCTGCATGACATTCCAAACCAACCACCTACCCAATGGGCAAAACCATTAATTTCTCTATCTCAGAAAAAAAAATAAAAATCACTAACAGCTGAGCTCCCAAAGGTGTACTCCTGCAGAGAGAGATGGAGAAGATCCCTTGTCTCCCACTGCCTTGTGGCATACAGTATAAATTACAGTTTATACCAAGCATGTGAAATTGTAAAACACCAAGATGTGGCATTATTCAAACACTTTTGTGATGATGTGACTATTCTGTGAAGTCATGGAGGTGCAGGGGAAGGGGGAGAGAGAGAGATCTGTTCAGCTTTCACTGTACAGCTCTGCCTCTCTGCCAGCAGCTCCGTGAATGAAGCCCACCCATCACACAGGAGAAAACGACCTCATTAAACCCTCAGGACAAGAGGACACAGACAGGTACTGCAGCAGCGTTGTGGCTGTCACATAACACTACTTCTTGGGTAGGCAGCGTGCTCTGTCTGACTCGCTAAAACTCCTGTCAAGGATTGCAGAGTTTAGTGTTACAGTTTGAATGCTGTTACACTTATCCCATGCACCGCTGCTGCCTCCCAAACAAGGCAGTCAGTTGCAGGGGTGAAGTCAGATGCAGGACCTAAAAGGGTGTTGGCAATGCTGTTGGCAAAGCAGGTATAACACCAGAGCTGTGCCCTGAGGATGTCGATGCTGCTCAGCAGGACAGGATGGGTTTTTTAGGAAGGCAGGGAATTAAATCTAAGTGCTGGCCATAGACAAATGCTGGCACCTCTCAGCACTGTGTGCTCAAACCTTCATGGGGAGTCTGACAGCTGTAGTTCCATCTCCTTCCGTCAGCTTAGACATGGTAGCAACAGCCCCACCCAGGCAAAGCCAGCCCCAAAAATCACCCCCAGGACCTGCTGTGAACTACAGACCAATAATGTGGATCATCTCTGTTGCTAAGCATATGTCTGCCCACCCTGACAGTCGTTACAAAAAAAAAAACTCATCTGGAAACTTGGGGAAGCATATAACACAGTTTGTCTAGTATTTTTAAATAGGCACAGGCAATATAGGAATGACAGAATCAAAAACTTACGTTACTGCCTAAAGATCCAAATACACATAAGTGAAACAGGTTTCCTAGTAATAAAGGCAGTAGAAGTTTAGATGTTAAGCTCTGTATGAAGGGTACTGAGGACTATGAATAAAACTTAATGAACAACTTCTGTCTGGGACTAGAATACAAACACTTTACTTAAAGTAAATTCTTATAGTTAGCCTTGAGGGATATTTATTCTGTGACATTAATTTAGCTAATGCACCTATTTTCATTGTATTTATCATCAAGTCTGAAGGAAATTCACTATTACATTAAGTCTTAAACAAAGGCAGAAAGAATCATGTTAGTATTTGTCATTAATTTTGATAAATCATGACATATTCAGCACTCCAATCATTCTGCTCAATACTATTATATTGATTGGTAATTCAAAAGTTCAGTAAATAAGTGGTTGGAAAATCTAATTTCTGAATTTAGTTTCTAAACAATCATCTCTATCTATTTTTTTGGCATGTCCCTCTGCAGTGTCCCCAACACTGGCTATATTCCAGTTGCAAACTGCTCTTCATTGACAGCTGTGCTGCTTTTAGACAGCACTTTGTGGTTCCAAAATTTAATGTTCCCAACTGCAGGGGCCATACAAAAGGAGCTGCAGAGAATTGCAAATTCAATCCAGGCTGGGCTGGACCCGACTGCATGAAGTGACATCCCCAAGAAGTTTTAGTCAGCTTCACAAGGAAACTCAGTCCTATTCTCTACTCTTGTGATTAAAGTCCAAACTCACTTACCTTTCCCCTTCTCAGCAGCTCTCATGCAGGATACAGCTGCACTGTAATGAGGAAACTGGCAAATGACATGTGGGTAGGTCTTGAATAGAGGATGGGCAGAGTTGAAGCTAGGAAAGCTGCAGAAGGAAGACAGCAGTGAAGGCATGTGCAAAGGAAACAAGGGAATAATCTACATAGTGGGTTCAGGAGACTGCAGAAGGGAAAAAAAAAAAGCAAATGAGTAACATGAATGTAAAGCTTCTCAAATATCCAAATGCTCTTACAAGAACTGTTTTTGAAGTACACCTGGAGCTCACATGATACAATGTTTTCAGTCAGAGATGTATTTGTTGCAACAGCACAAAAAAAAAAGAGGGGAGAGGGAGAGGGAGAGAAGAGGAAGAGGAAGAGGAAGAGGAAGAGGAAGAGCTTGGGAATCAGTGTGGGGACATGTCAGTCCCACATACACCTGAGCAAGAGTCATCTCCTGGGCAAGCTCTAATTGCACACTCCCTTCCTCTTCTGAGAAGAAAGAATGCAAGTGCTGAAAAAGAAACTATTTCTGGGGCAGTGGAGGGGAAATGCTTGTGAAGTAGCCTTGGCATTGCACATTTGAGTGAGCGGGCGAAGCACTGGGAGGGGCAAGCACTGGAGCTGGGGCACATTGCCTCGGAGCTGAGCATCTGCCCCCATGCCAGGAGGAAGACAATCTGTCTAGTTTTTCTGTCAACAGGCATTCCCAGAGATCAGTTTGACTTATATTGAAAAAGGTATCTAAGATACGGGTAAAATCAGTTTCTGGACAAAACTGATCCACCTTCTTTAGCTCTGGAGAAACTCAAGCAGTTTACTTGGAGTAGGAACTAGGTCTGTATGGGACAGAGGTGTTGCTGCACACCCTGCCAGTGAGTTGGCGATGGAGGTGGCAGTTACCTTCTCCTCCTCACCCCTGCACCAGGGAGTGGGGGGAGGTTGGACCTTCTAGCTGCAGTGTGAAGCCCTGGGAATTTGCATGGGATGTTCTGCTGTGGCTGCAGCAGCCAGTGAAGGATGGACAAAAGAGGAACGCAGCACAGATAAAAGCTGTGGCTGCATATCTTTATGGCTACTTGTACTCAAACCAGAATCAGTGACCACCATGATAAATCACATTCTTGCAATATTATAGTTATTACTGTTATTCTAATTTCAGCTGAAATATGTTTGAATACTAAGATGTTGATGATAAATGTCTTGGAAATGTCCATTACATAAACCAATTGCTTCCCAAGACCTAGTTGTGCTTAAGTAAGCCAAGGACAGTTTTGCCATTTATTTCAGTGAGGCCATTTCATGCTGGGAACTTGTTCAGTTAATGTCCTGTACTGAGAAAACTCTTCAATAATTACAGAGGGACCTGTTAAGTGCATGCCTATGTTCTTCTCTGAGTTCATTCCTAGTGCAGTTAAGCTCTATAATTACTCCATTATTCACAGATTTAAAGTAAACTTACCAAGGGTTAAGTAGAGGTTATAAACAGCAGTAACTAAATTAATTTTGTTGCTGATTTCCAACCAAAGCTAAGAAGCGGAGTTTCAGAACTGGAAAAGTTACAGTCAATGTCAAGATACTGATATAGGGAAAGCTGTGTATTTTGATTTCTGTATGGTTGCAGTTTCATGTAGCAGATTCCATAAGAGTTCCAGAAAACCATGTCCTTCAGCACTCCCTCTACCCACATTTCCAGTGTTCCAGTTCAGAAGAAACCAGATTTTTCATGCAGGCAAAATGCAAAAAGTACTATTAAACAATGGCACAGTTTTAAGACTTTCAGAGTGTCAAACATTAGATTTACCAACAACATCCATGGGCATGAAGAAAATAATAATTTTCATAAAGCCCTGGTGCTGCATTTAGTCACAAAGCAAGGAAATCCCTGTAAGAAACTGAAAATCCATTCTATATTTAGCATCAGTCTAATAGGATAATGTGGCTATGGTTTACTATACTTCAGATTGATGGAGTTTTCCATTGTTTCACAGCAAAGGCCAAGCTTCTTAAATAAGTCTGATCCTGCTGCTTTTGCAAATAAGCTTTCTTAAGGTCAAGGGAAACAACTTCCTCTTTCTTTTTTTTGTAGTTGATTATCTAATGCAGGTCTAAAGCTGCTCTGAGGAGGCCAAGACAAAATCCTCTGTTTTCTGTCCTTCAAAGAAAGGGTTCCTGTACCATTCTGCAAGACAAAGATGGATTACAGCCATCTATTACAGCCTTCACATTTCCCAAGGAATATCTTTTTCTTCATATTACAATTCATGTTTACAGTCCTATAGGAGTCACAACCATTCCAGAGAGAAAGCATTTAACTTAAAATAGTACTCTCTGACTTGTCCTAGCATCTTATCTCCAAATCCCATTTGGGGAGAAAACTGAGAGCTTCATGGGACAGCAAGTTGCAGGATAGTCTAGCTGTGGCCCTGGTCTTAAACTGATCTCCAGTCTTCTACCTGAAAATAATACAGGAGAAGTTAAATGAAATGTATTACATGTCGGTGCCAAATTTTCAAAAAGTGTCCACCTCCAATTTCTTTTTTTTAAATATGCTAGAATATTGCCATCTGCGAATATGAAGCTGTGAAAGTACGAATCTGAAATCTGTCAGCTGTTCATCAACATGCTCATGCGAAAAAAATGGAAGTGACAGAAGGCTGAGTTTTGGGGAGGAGGTTGCAAGGGCTGGGGGAAGCACACATATTTTGCCAGAAGGCAATGAGAAACTGCACGTAGCCCATGGCTCGGTGTGCTTCTACAGGGATTCAGATGTGACAGATCCCCGCCTCTGGGGCCAGGAATCAGACACCACTGCAATTTCAACATGCCCTAGGGATATTCAGTTAAGCAGGAGGGAAATGCTTGTAATAGCACACCAGCTAGGTACCCAACACTAACATCTCAGTATTTGCTTATGAGCCAACTCTCAGCTTTAAATATTATCATATTTAAATGACTTGTCTCTTTCAAAATTAAATAAATAACAAGTATTTCCAATTTTAAAATAATGTATTAAAAATATTAATATTTCTGATAATTTTAACCTGATAGAAACCTTTGCCTTTTTGGTAATTTCTTCTCACCCAGTTAGTATTCAAAGGCTCTATTATGGAATCATTCAAGCCACTGCTTGTAATACTGCATATTAATATATTAATTTTCTCTTTCTAATAGCAGTTTTCCATTCCAATTTCCTTTATCTGACTTATGCATGATATATTCTGATGATAAAATGCCCTCCTCTTTCATATAGTTAATTCATTCATGACTTTTAAAACCGATATCTTCACATTAAATAACGCTGGCAAGTTTGGTCATGTCCGATTGGTCCCTTCCACCTCTAGTTTTCAGTAACCCATCAGAACAGAGGCTTCCTTAAATTTCATTGTCTTTTAACAGTTTTAATTAAATCCAGACCTTTTGTAAAAGAATCTTTAGGAGCAATAATTGTTTCACACATGAAAAAGCTCCCTGACACACAGTATTAAATTATCATTAGCTGCATGCGGCTTAGCAATTCTAGCACCAGTTTACAGTACTTACCTATAACTCCCATAATACAGTGTCTTAAATTTGCTGGAGCAGTAACATTTTCTCAGTGTTGAATGAGGCCGCACAAGAAGTGTGTTCAAAGTCGAAGGGTCCCATGATCTGCCTATCTCCACAACATGTCACAGCTTTTTGTCTCTGCATCAACCTTGCTGTTGCACTAGTTTATTTCTCAAAAAGAAGCTAATTTTTGACATTTTTACTTCACAACTTTAACAACAAACAGCCTTTTGTGAATTGTCTTAACAGATGCATTGTTTCTAAACTCATTGCTTATTTAACTCTTATCTTGTTTTGACTTCTATCCCTCCAAGTTTTACTTATACGATGATTAAATAAGTTTTCAGACTCTTAAAGCAGGCCCAGAAATGCCCACAACTGCCCCTTGGTGAGTACTTCATCCCCAGGACACTCACACTCTTGCAGCATCTTCCTGCTTTACCCAAATCTCCTTCCTCCTGGCAGTTCTTCTTCTGCAGGGCTGAAGGTCTCTAGGGTCTCAGTTAGATCTGCTCTGAATAATCACATTTCACTGTGAGGACCCCCTTTACAAAAGATAATTGTATTGATCTATTTTTAAAGGATGGCCAAAAGAGCAAGTGAATGTAAATGTGTTGTCCATTTTTCATGTAGTATCTGAGACAGAAGAACTACATTACCTTGAAGAATGGAGTCTAGGTTCAAAGTCTTCCTCAGTCTGAGAAAGTTAAACCTCGGTGGCCTACCTCTCATGAAAATGCACTTTCTGCCCTTCTTGGGCTCAAGGGATCTTACTGCAGGGGAAGATCAGGAGGGGGCTAGTCTTTGAGGGCTGGTGGTTAAGCCAAATCTTCCTCTTAGAACACTCAGATTTGGGTTGTAGTCCCAATGGTCTCACCATAAGCTTGTCCTCTAGGTGTGTTTTAAAAGGAAGCATTTAAACATTGGCTTGGTTCTCTCGGGGAAAATGAAGTACCTGCAGTTAGGATATTCTGGACTCTGGGTGCTGTGTCAGTGGAGGTCCATCCAGGCTTAAGCTCCTTACCATACAAAGGCAACAGAAGATGTCAGGCACCACCTGGCTATCAGTGGCCCATCGGCCCAGCAGTCTTGCCTAACACCATGTACCATCCTGTCTGCATCCTATCTGGGGGTCCTCATTGTCTTCGTATACCACTGAGGAAAGTCAGACACCTCTATCTGGGTGCTTGGGGGAAGACATGGGACCTGCGTGACTGGTGATAGCTGTGAGCCTTGTCCTGGCTAACCAGTACACTTCTTCATGTGAATACTGCTCACAGATCACAGTACAGACAAGGTTTGACCTTTGGGCAAATTCACCACATTGAGCTTTTGTGGTCTGTCACTATTACACATTTTCCAAAACTTGAACACCTCTTGATTCTGTTTTTTGGAATCTGTTTTCATTCCAGCACCTTTCCCAAAATACTGCAATAACACTCTTTCAGACAATGTGTACAGATCTGCTAGCTCCCTCACCCTTCTCAGACACTCTGCTTATGTATTTGTGGTTGCCCAAATATAGTATTGGATTAAGAGTTTTAGGCAACCATTTATCACTTCCTTTTTAGGTCGACTTTGCACCAGGAAGCAATAAAACTGCCTTGAGTCTGATAATATCTAGCCCAATTACAACTTCTGCACAAGGCGTGGGGTCATAGACAAGAAGGAAGATTTTAGATTGTTTTAGAACCCAGCTCATGCTCGTTTTTAAATTAGATGCTCATGTACCTCAGAAAACTGTTTTGAGAATTGGGATGGACAGTGGCAGACAGGGGACCGATACAGCTAAAGAAAGCGCATGAGCCACTTCAGAAGATATGTTCCAAGTTCCTCCCCAGGTCTTTTGCCTTTTATTCTCCAATTCAGGTATTACATTTCCACTGGTTTCCACCAGGATTGTGCATGCACCTTGACATGTTCACAGAAGTTCCACGATACAGAGTTTCACAACTGGGACAGGTCCCTACAATTGGGACACCAGGGTGACAAAACAGATTCTGGAGAATTTCCCACTGAATAGGATGGAGAGAACATAATTACCACATCGTAGCACTACAATGCCTCATAAACATAGAATAGACTATAACCATTTACCACAAAAATCACAGAAAGTAACTGATCAAAGAATATCTTTTTTTATGCAAAATATACATTTGTAGGATATAATTTTAATACATCTTTTATACTTATTGGTGTTGGGTTTGCAACACTTTGAATTAAAAAAAAAAAAAACCAAAATAGTCTTGCTGCCAGAAATTTATTTCTCATAATAATTATAGCTTGAGGTAACAATGAAAGAAGACTGTGTGCTGTGAACAAAGTCAGTGATGTTTGTCTGCAGCCACATTTCTGTTATCAAAGTGAAAAGTAAACTTAAGACTTGTCATGTACACTAGAATTCATATAAATATAGGTCATGGCAAACTGAGAAGGCAAGGTACTTATGCAAACCTACTCTGTTCATATTTGTGACCTTTGTAAAATGTACCATTATTATGACAGAAGTCAAGACAGATGTAGTTTACATCACTATCATTATTAAGTGTGTGTTTTTGTATGATCCACAGCACAACTTACTGCAGGAACCAGGAATAATACACACAGGGGTGTGGGTCTTTGCATGGAGCCTTAGCAATGATGACTTGAATTCAGCTTTCTTTGATATACATAAAAACTGATATTCCATGCACACAAGTTTTATTTACAGATGACTCATCAACAGTGACTAGTCACCCCTTCCTCTGGCAGCAGTAATTATGAGTAGTCTTTAATCTTCTTTAACAAGCTCTACTTTGCATCTAAAGTCTCAATGACCTCCTCAAGGTGTGAGTTGTTTATCAGGGCCCATTCAGCAGCAGCAGTCTCTTTCCAGTACAGTCCTTGGTATGGCTAAATTCCATTGTCCCTTTTTCAGCAGTCAAAAATCCATGATAAATTCTGTACAACACTGTAGTTAATATAACAGCAGCACCAGATATGATATTAATTCCTTTGCTAAAAGCTGTTTGAAATTATCTCTCTATTGACACTATTTTACCAAAACTAAATCAATGTACATCTCTAAATATCAGAAATGTATACTTTTATAAATACATTATTGTACAAGAATTCTGACATGCAGGTCATGCTATTGGGCTAGGCTATATACAGAAGAACATGTTACATGGTCAACAATAAGTTATATTTCTTTTCCTAACAAAAAATAAAACATGACAATCAGGGATTATTCAACAATCTCAAGGATCTCTTAAAATTTGGGTTGTTACGGTCTTCCCCATATAGTTCTAAAACTCTATAGTTTAGGGTGATTTTTCCTCAACAGCCCAGAACATCAAATCTGCCATTACATTTGTCCTGTTTCATAAACAGAGATTAATATTGAATGAAAAACCCACTAGGAGATATAGTTTCAAAACTGTAAGGAATGCTGGTTGCTAGGAGGAAGATTGATGCAATAGGCAACCGGTCAGTACTGTAAAGCTGCTACTAAATCCCACTCAAAAAATCTTCAGAGTGCTCACATGAGTTAGTCTGGATGATACTGACTTGCACTTGAAAAATATATATATTTGTATCTATACACATAAATATAGGCCATATGAAGAAAAAAAAAAAAAAATAGAAAAGGAGAAAAATGTCCTTAGTTAACCTTAAAAGAATGGGGCATTTTAACAGTATCTCTGTGCTTTATGGAGACAGATGGAGAATACAGTAGACAGGTTGCGAAACAGACAGACAAACAACATATAGGACAAAACACCTCAAAAAACATTGACTGTAGAAATTTTTGAAGCTCATGAGCCAGAGGTATAAGGCTGGTCAAAACCCCAGCTTGAGACCTACTACCCTCTTACAGTGGTACAAAAAAGCCCCCAGTAATCTTCTCAATTTTACTTGGTACTCAGCCTCTGAAAATGTTGAAGAACCCTGGAGTATAGAAATGACTACAGTACCAAGCAGCACTTGCTAGCTTAAAATTGCAAGTCTGGATGGCGTTTACCTTTCTTGCATGTTTTGTGCCTTCCCCAAGCCATTAAGAAAGAGATCTGGCTTCTGCTTGCGTGTAACCAGTAATGACAACCTCTTTGCAGTTATCTGTGTGCAAACAACCGGAGACATTCAGAACTCTGATACAGCAATCCAGTACTGAAGTAAGTTAATCACAAAATCAAAATAAAGCCATTTATAAACAAGTAGATTGTTAAAAAATAAAGGAAAAGGTTAAACAAATAAAAACAATCCCACATGCAGACCAGTTTATCAGTGCTTTCATTTCAGCAGGATGGTACAATGAGAGAACACACATCCAGAGCCCTCTGTGGTCTCCACGACTGGAAACACTGCTTGTCAGGTGGTAAAGACAGGATGATCCATGCAAATGAGCAGACCCAAGTCACAATTGTGTGCATCCAAGACACGATTCCAGACATCATCATAATGGATTAGAGTCACAAGAAATGAAGGTTCAATGGAGTGACTGATAATTAGTTGGAAGCACATTATTTAAGTAAATCTCCCTGAAAATATTTTTGTTTATTGAATATACTGGCCAATAGCATCCACTAACTGTCCTTTTATTGCCACAGGAAAGTAGGACAATGTAGTAGATAAAAGAAGAAGCGCTACCTTAGGTAATCTTTAAAAGCCAAGATAAAAATCTAACTACCCAAGTGGCATTTCTTACTACTGACAGCTATATCATGCAGGAGTTATACTGTATTTGTGGAGCCTATGGCTAGTGCTACATTTATTTTCAATATGTGGTAAACAGTATTTGAATTAATACTATGGAGCCGATTGATGCCATCTGGTTTACAAGATGGAAGGGATGGGAGACCGAGAGCGCCTTAGAGGACAAGGTGAGCTGTAGGGTGATGTTACTGGAGACAGTCGCAGAGCATTGCCTGTCAAGCCAGCTATGTTGTTTAAGCTTCGAGATTTTTCATAGCCTTGTATGAGAAAATGCACAGACATCAGTTGAATTCAGCCAAAAAATTGACAAAGACAAACAATACAATGTAATGAAATCCAAGGAGCTATCTGGGACTCAGAGGGAATCTACCTGCAAAAGAACTCAATGCTGAGACACATTACTACCAAAAGATATTAATGAATAAAATTGTTCATGAATAAATGCAGCTATTCTTTCCCAGAAAAGTAAACAGGCCATCACACAAGAGGTCTGACCTGCTCTTCCACATTCCATCTTGCACCCAGTGCCACTCTGCTGGCTTCAGCAGGGTTGCACAGATTGAAAGATAAAGGATCCCAACAGGGTTACTGGGTGAGCTATCTGGCTAAGTATAATCCAAACCCCATTAAGACAGATTATAAAAACTGTTAGAATTCTATAATCTCTGCTAAACCCAATTCCTAATAAAGGACAATTTCTCTTTAAAAGTAAATACAACAAAACCCAGATTAATTGCGTACAGTATGTGTAAAGCACTTTTGCAGAAGACTGAATGATAATATGGGAAAGAAGCTCCATATTCAGAAATATTAGCCTTAAGACTTTGTGTCTAATATTAAAGTTTGACACATTTACAAATGACTCCTGACTGGCAAATTTAAAACACCATATTTGTGCTTCTTCTCCAGATAACTCAAAAGAAATAAATCGTATTCATCCACATAAGCAAATAGTACATAATTAATCACTAAATGAGACAACCACATAATGCTTCACAATCTGGAGGGAACATTACACTTGCAGGCATTTGTCTTCACATACACCATGAGCTCTAGCTACCTACTTTTTGCTACATATAGATTGCTTTCACCTTGTAGAGGCTACGCTGCAAAAGGATGGAAAAGCATTGCTATTCATTGCATCATTATCTTCATACTCAAGTATTTTAAACAGCATCTGAATAAACCCACTTAGGAAGAAAAAGTTCAGCCCATTGGTCTGGAGGGAGATACCAGCAAGGAAATACAACAAAGATGAAACTGGACATGGTCTCACTCCTCAAGTACACAAATACATGCTCACTGCAAGCAGGAGAAGTCTCATTGGTTTCAATAGCACTACATATTTCCTTGAAGACAAGTATGCACCTAAACATTTGTCAGGTTAAGACATTTAGGTATAAATTGCTTACAGTGAAATACCAAGACTTTAACTATAAAATGGCAATTACAATGCAGCTAAAGATTCCAGGGGATGTCACTAGACATTTGTTTCCTCATTCAAATAGCTACTGGCTTAAATTTCAGATCTCCAGATAACAGACAGTTAACAGACTGTTATTAGCATCTTCAGGAAAAATCATATCTTAGGTTCTACACTAATTACAAGTAACATATTTATGTATAACCTCATGTATGCTAAAACATTGTTATGTCATGTTATCAATGTTATCTCCAGATTGCAAGGGCAGGCTAGACTGTGATGCTTCACAGACTTCTGGTACATATTTCAAAAATAGCCTCTGGTTTCCAAGTTTCTATCATTATTTACACAGATTAGAAAGAGTCATGTTTGAAAGGTGAATCAAGGAGAAGCACAATACTAGTGTATATATTTATCCTTCCCTGTAAACATAAAACTTACAAAAAAAAAAAAAAATCAGGTAGCTTTTTTACACAAAAATTAGGAGAGCATTTATTTAAAATAAAAATATTTTTCCTGCTACTTTTCTAATGATAAAAGCAAAGATCTGACAGAGGAAGATAATAAAATTGATGAAGAAAAAAGGAACTCCTAAAAAAAGAAAACTAGATATACAGGATGAATAGAGATAGATGCATGATCCAAAATCTGTACTTTCTGGATGTTTTAGTGGGGTTTAGATCAACTCTGAATCAGTATCATCTTAGAGATGGAGATAAAGTGTTAATGCAGAAAAGCTCAGAATAAATGATCATTAAACACAAACAAGAATCAACCAAGGAACCAACCAAACAAGAAGGATATACTAAAAGAAAGAAAGAAAGGGAAAAATTAAAATGAAAAAATAGTGGACTTGATGTGTGATATATATATATATGTGTTTGTGTATGTCAATTATTCAAAACCATTTGCAGGCTACTTGAAGATGTTTTCTACTTACGAGCTAACTTTCCTACTCTGTATAAAATAAATTTGAAAGCCAGTGGCTAGAAGATTTCAGCCTAGACTAAGGTTATCATCAGATCCAAAGAGCACACTTCTTATTGAGGAACTGTCAGTTCTGAACTTAAACTTCATTTTTCTAGTAAAAACTATGAAACAATTTTCTCCTGAATCTAGATTTTGAAATGAAAATGTTCACATGGTCTCAGTACAAAGTATGTTTTATTTTTACATGAATATGTCTTTGGTAGATGATGGGTAACTTTTTTTTATTATTTCTGATCTGTTCTAATTATGGTTACTGCGAAGTGAACGGCACTCAAATGTTTCTACTAACATTCCTAAAAGAAATCAAGAGACTTATCTTGCAAGATGCCCTGGTAATCTGCCTGATTCAGATGTTCCTGGTCTCCCCAAAGACTGGACTCTTACCATTAGAGATATTTTAAATAATCCTAATAGTTGTGAAGACAGATACATGCTCAGTGGAAAGTGTTCTAACTGTGCAAAAACATGTTTGCAATGAAGTCCCATTTAAGCTAAACATTATGTACAGAAATATGTAAAATGCAGGAGCATAGGAACAATCATACTCTTTACAAACACCATGCGCATCAAACACTGCTTGCCTATCTGTCTTCACAGGTTCAGACTATTGAGTTCATGTTTTTGAAATCTAAAAAGAGCATGTGCAGAATACACCCAAGAGAATTCCTTTAGCATTTATGGCTGGCTGAGACAGCTATGTTTGCTGTACACAAGGCAAGTAAAAAAAAAAAAAAAAATTAAAAAAAATATCTCAGCCAAATGTGTTTGCCTAGTGCCAAATGGGTACTACAGATGAACTCTGAGGTGAACACCTGTACATCAGCACTCAGGAAACATGAAATCTGTTGGAATGATAAAATTTGCCAAGAAACCAAAGCAATTCTTACCTAAGGAAATGAGAGGACTACCACTGGCTTTGCTGATTTTGGGGCTATGCCCTGAGATTAGGTTTGCAGCCACAGCCAACTGTGGCCTGATGGCATAGCCACACCATCAGTCACATAGGTGAGGCATATAATGACAGAAGGTTTTGCAATCTCCACCTGGGAAACCCAGTCCTGCTGAACAGTGGGTAATCAGATTTGAAGAGGCTGAACAACTAGAAAAGAATTTTTAGTACCTTGCAAGATCAAACAGTGTTTACTGTGGTTGAATTCTGGTTGAGGGTAGACAGTCACCTTTCAGGATCAGTGGCGTATTACAGAGGAAACATTTTGTGGCATAATAAACTTTTCTTTGAAAGAGATACAAACATCTCATATGGTATGCTTTGTTGTGTTCAGAACACAAACATTGCCTACTTCTGACATTTCAACTTTTCAAGTGTAATTTAATCAGCTGTGATTTTTATTAAGGTATTAAGTGTAGACCAAAGCTATTAAATAATTAATTTGTCTTTTAGAATGACAAATGCAACTGAGTCATGAGTGGTTGAATGATCAAAGTATGAATTGCAGGCTTTTCCATTAAAGACAACAGACAAATGAAGACACAAGTGAAATGAGGGTCCAACATCAAGCACATTTTTTGAAGACTAAAGGAGATGAATGTTTCTAAAAACAAAGGAGGAAAAGAGTGACTAGTGATAAAGAAAAAAGATACATTGTGAGTACAGTCTTCCTCTAAGACCATTGTGCACATCATTTTACTCTAAGGTTGCTTTTCACAAGCACATTGCTGAGTAACCTTTTATGATCTAATGAAAGAAGTCCATACCTTTCCTGATCCCTCCATCAGTAGCACACGTGTAATCACCTGTTGTCAGTAGGAAACATGTTCCCCCTCTTCTGTTTTTGTCTCTTGTACTAGAGCGTCTGATGGGAGGGAGCCTTTCACCAGGTGAGAGTGGCTGCTCACTTCCTGCACTGTCTTCACCTGATAACACTGGTTAAAGCACCATGCCCATTTACAGACAATAATGAATGAAGAAATGAGACATCACAAAGAGCTTATGCTGAATGCTGGATATTCCCATCACTCAAAATAGTTATAAGGTAAATCATTAATAGAAAACAAGATTTCAATTCACCATTAATCAGTACAAAATGGTAAAAAGTATATTTTTTTTATTCAAGAAAAAATGATCTTTTGACTTTCCTGCTCTTCTTTCAAATCTCATATAAAGTTATACTAAACTAACATGAAATAAGAAATAATCAAATCAAGGTTAGTTGTCTATTATGGACTGTTGCTTTTTGACGTACAGTCAGCATTGGATATTTCAAACAAGTATGTACTATTTTTGCTATCCTTTTTGCTAAACAAGAGGTCACATTAGTCATTTTTGCTTAGAATATGCTGGTTAGAATATTTTAAAGACAACCCCTTCCCCCAGAGGGTTAAATTTTCAACATTTGGTACTACAACCTGTTTAATAGCAGATGTAGCTTTCATTTCATACTTATCACACTTGCACTGCTTCTCATCAAAAGTACCCAACATTAAATGCTGTCTTTGGTCTCTGTAGCCTATTTCATAAAACAGCAAAACTCTTACCTCTCCTGATTTGCACTCCCAAAACACCCTCTTTTAAAATGATATACTATTTCAGATTCAGGCCACATTTCAAGAAAAAATCTCTGCTCAGTACAGCGCATAACAGGTAGTGGCATATTATTGACTTCAGCTTTACCTTTCCTTTTAAACCTGAGTTTTTCTGAACTGGTAATGCTATTTCCAAGTCTATATTCAGCCTTGAAGTTTTCCACAGAATTCCTAGTGACTCTAATAGCATTCTCTACTAGAAATAAAGCTACAGTGCACGATGTGAGCGGTGGCACTATTGAAGAGAAAGTTAACACTTTCAAATGGCTCCTTTTTGCATATCTGCTTTCTGTCTAACTTCAAGGATTATAACACCTTGTAAATAAAGCTACAGACACCAAAAAGTGTCTCCTTGCTTTGATCACACTGAGCCTCCTCCATGCTGGAATACTTTTAGTAGGACCTGATGTCATGGAAAAGCTGTTATCACTAACACTTTAAAGACGTCATCTGAAAGTGTGTATCAGTCAAAGCATTGCAAAACTAACTATATTCCACCTTCAGTGTGAGTCCTTTCAAGGGTTTCTGTCCTCTTAAATATATTTAGGATGTTCAAAAAGCTGTGTTAACTTCATCTGGGAGCATTCATTCGGAGACTGAATCCAAGCTTCTTTGAACATAAATGCTATTCAGTAACAGAGCAACAGACCAAAGACAGATATCCTTCAAAGACTGAATTTCAGTTACTGAGTGACACCAGTCATGGGTGGGTTTGCTCTTATTATTCTTTAGCAGCTTTCCAACAGGAATCTAATGACTGGTATGTGAGCTTTGTAATTGGATTCTGCTTGGCTTAAGAATAAATGCATTCAAGAAACAAGCAAAAAAAATCTTCACTGTTAAAAAAAAAATTCATTTCAATTGTTTCCTCACACTGAGAGATAAAGTTTACTCTTTAATCTGAAGAGATATGGAATATGAGGCAGTGGCTTGGAGGGGCAGAGTCTGTCATTTGATACGCTTTTTCACAGCAAGTAGCACAAAATACTCCTTATCCATCATTTGGAACTCTAACAAGTAAAGTAATATAAATCATTAAAATCAACACTAAATCCTATGATATTGCTAGGGGCTGTCATTTTCATTTTTCTTGACAAGCTTTACATCAGCTATGCTATTATCATTCATTTAATAGTAAATATCATGCAATGTTTCATCTAACACAGACAAAGGAGGTTCTTCTAGGCAGGGAAGCAGAATGCCAAATGAAAAGAAAGCTAGAAAGATAATTTCTTCTTATTTCCTTTGAGTGCTGGGCTTTTGATGTAAAGCACCTGCTCCTTTTAAATGACTGCTTCTTTGTAGGATCTTGCTTAACAGGCCACGATGTGGCACAGGCAAAGCTGACACAAGAGACAGACACTGAGGCAAAACACCATGGAGTCCAACAGGGTGGGACACGGTGGCTGCTCAGATAGTCGCAGTCATGCAGAAAAACAAGAAACATCCATACAACGCAACAAACAACAGGCAAAAGAAAAGGTTGATATCATCAGCAGAAAAGCATTCTCAACAGAGCAAGCAAAACTGTATAGACCAGCTACATAGAGGTTTGGGAACATCGCTATATCTATTTTGTCCTCTATGAGACTGACACACGCAAACACTGGAGGGGAGAAGGGTGGGCACTACATCTTCTCCTGGCAGAAAGACTGGCTTCTTTCTGACCCCTACCAAACATACTGGTCTATAAAGTGTTTTCAGAGGACATGCATTTCCACTGGGTCCTACCTGATGATCTGTTGTGCTCCATCAGCTGGTTGTCCTTGCCCAGACAGATGTCACCCTGTGTGCTATTGCAGGCCATATTCAAGTCTGTCTTGCAAAATGTGGGCGAGCTGGCTTGAGGAGCAGGAGGGATGTGCTTCTTTCGCTTCCTTGGCAGTTTCTGCTTTGCCATGGCCAGGGAGTAGTACATCCCAAAATTGTTAACTATCACAGGCACAGGCATGGCTATGGTCAGCACCCCTGCCAGAGCACACAGGGCTCCCACCAGCATGCCTGACCAAGTCCGTGGGTACATATCCCCGTACCCCAGGGTGGTCATGGTGACTACAGCCCACCAGAAGCCAATAGGGATATTTTTGAATTGTGTGTGCTCACTCGCTGATGGGTCATTAGGCTGGGCTCCCACACGCTCTGCATAGTAGATCATGGTAGCAAATATCAAAACACCAAGTGCCAGGAATATTATCAGCAGCAAAAATTCGTTCGTGCTGGCTCGCAGAGTGTGGCCCAGCACCCTGAGGCCCACAAAGTGCCGGGTGAGCTTGAAGATTCGCAGGATCCTCACGAACCTTACCACCCTGAGGAAGCCAAGCACGTCCTTAGCAGCTTTGGAGGAAAGCCCACTCAGGCCCACTTCTAGGTAAAAGGGCAAGATGGCAACAAAGTCAATGATGTTCAAGAGGTTTTTGATGAATTCAAGTTTGTTGGGGGAAAAAATAACTCGTACTAAAAATTCGAATGTAAACCATACTACACAGACTCCTTCCACGTACGTCAGCGCAGGATCTGTCTCAATTTCATACTGTAGCACAGCTTCTGTCCCATTGATGACCTGCTCAGTTTTGTTTATAATAGTATTGAAAGCCTCATGCGTTTCCAGGCAAAAGGTTGTGATTGAAACTAGAATGAAGAATAAAGAGGCAAAGGCGATGAACTGAAACAAAAAGAGGGAAAAGAGACATCAGAACCACACCTCTTCACATTAATACTAACAATGTCAGTGATCGCTATAAATTTTTTACCAATTCATCTCCATATAATTCACAAATTCGTATGCATAAAACTTTGCATCTAGGTAAGAGGAGAGCAGCAGACAGGTCTTACATATAGGTCAGGAGTTGGAGCAGGAAAAGTCTTGGTGATGGACACCATGACAGGCTGTAACTCATTCAGAAAGCAGCAACTTCTTCTTTAATCTATGCTAAATAATCTGAATTCCATTCACTTGTCAAGGTACCTTACAAACAGCCCCCATACACACCAATGACAGCAAGATTTAAGGCTGTCTACCTCTCACACAGTAGAAAACGGGCTTGACCCTAATACTCTTGAGGTTATGGTTCAGGAATTCAAAGCTGGCCTGAAAAGTACCTCAGAAGGATCTTAGGAACAGATTCAAACACTGGGTTTCCTTTGGATTTTCAGCGATTCAAAAAGACGGGATATTTACTGACAGAAAATGTCTTCTGTGTTACAGGTAGCGTTGGTTGCACAGTCTGTTATGTACATGGTCATTCACCACTCATACTTTTAGGCAAGACTAAGGTTAAACTTAGTAGAACCTCTCTTACTGTGGTGGCAGAGCCTTTCCAGTGTGTCAGGATCCACAATCTTGCTATCAAAGTTACAAATTCAGGACAATCAGAACAAATAGGGAAATACAAGTTCAGTTCTAGTAGAGGTACATGAATGGATAAAATACAGTTAAATAACCTGGATACAGCTCTCCCAGAGGCTTGTTAAGGACATTAAAAATATTTACTGCCTATCTTCAACTCAGTCACCATAGTCAAGCATTGAAGAAAAGAGAATGTCCCAATCAGAATCTCATAAAAATTAACACTGAGTCAAACAGCCTAAGGGGGAGATAAACTTTCTAGATCCAGTAAAATGCACCAAATGAAAAGGTGTTTTGAGGGCAGTTGTTCATTTGCTACCATGATTAACTTCTTTTAAGTGACAATATATTATCACCATGTTAGCCCTCCAACAGTAGTGGTGTGGTACATGAACAGATGATGTGTTTAAATCCTTCCCTGAGCCAGGATTTATAACATGTTATAAATGTGCTTGTTATTCTGGATTTTCATCTTTTTTTTAAGGTGTTTGGGCCCAAAGTGGCAAAACAATGCCTAAACAGGTCTTTGAAAATATTTAGAGCCTATGCATTACTTCACATATCCAGCAGCTTGAAATTTTACCATTGTGTAATATCAAGAAAGAAATATATTTCTTTCAAAATGGCAGCAAATAACTACTCTTTTGACTTTGGATTTGTATAATTTTAAACTGTTGCTTGCTAGTAAAACAAATGTGATAGAGATCCCAGAGCTTGAGGCGGAAGCCCCATCCTTGGAAATTTTTAAGACCAGGCTGGATGAGGCTCTGAGCAACCTGATCTAGTGGGAAGTGTCCCTACCCATGGCAGGGGGGTTGGAACTATATGGTCTTCAAGGTCCCTTCCAATACTGACAATTCTATGATTCTATGCTTTTTAATATTATTTATTTTAATAAATAAACTTAACATGTTTTATCTTTCCCTTAATACTACTTCCAAATCACTCAGAGAATCACTCTTTTAATTTGTTAATTCCCAACCTGAAAATGAGTACATTAAGGAAGTCCAGCAAATAGGGAAAAAAAAAAATAAATCTATCTATCTATCTATCTATCTATCTATCTATCTATCTTTCTAAAAATATCATATTTTCTACTAACACTCTACTGGAAAGGGCAGCTTACAGTCTGGTTTCTGGTGGCACAGGCAAGAGAATATGTGGCAGCAGGGTGCTGGTATTTTACCATACCGAAATCTTGAATCTCCTTAAAAAAAAATCTAGTTACAAGGGAGACAGAACAGCGGCCATAAACAAGGATGCCTCTGTTATGTCATTTCAATCCAGGCTGCAACGTTGTGGCAAAACTGAGTTTGTGTAGTTCAGGTATCAATCACCAAATTTACCATTAGCACTCAGATTTAGCATTATGTGCCCCAGGAGTTCATTTGGGCTGGTATAATATTGAATGGTTGCATTTTTCTCACACAGAACATTAGTTGGACAACAAGAGGTCTCTACAAGCAGTAGAGAGAATTGCTTTTATTCCAAGAAAAAAGTTTAAATTTGCAATGCAGGCCTAGCAAATTTATTATATTCAGACTCACAAGCTACATCTATCAAAATCTCCCATACATCTACCTATATCAGAGATCTATAGCTTGTTTATGGCTTTCTCTCCTCAGTCAATGAAACAAAGTTATTACACCGAGCCCCTCAATTGAAAACACTCTAAATCTGTTATCTTTCAGAAAGGACTGACTCAAGGACTGAACTGAACACTTACCATCCAGACTGAATTTCTAGTCACAAGCTAAGCAAACAGTCTTCCACTCTCTGACTGGTGTTTACCAAACAGGCTTTTCTGCCTTTGCTTTAACTACAAAATTGCTCCATGTTCATAACTCATTTATCCCTCATTATCACCCCCAACATACACAAAAAAGCTTCAGTCTGGTGTGAGAGTAGAGCCAGCAAATACAACCAGATTTATATAACCTAAGTGAATTAATCTCAGCAGATCTTTGTAAAACCTGTCCATAACATGGATAGAGAATTTTTCAGATGCTAAGTCACCGGTGGGCTAAGAATGACCCTTGGAAGGCTCCTAGAGCATCCTCCAGCATCTTGTTACACAGTGAAGGAGAGGAAAAGAAAACGAATCTGTGGAGGTCAAGAACGACTGAAGCTAAGTCAGCACTGCAGCTTGCAGTCTGGGTAGGAATCACAGAACCACGGAATCACTATGGTTGGAAAAGATCTTTAAGATCATCAAGTCCAACCATTATCTAAATCTACCAGGGCTATTACTACACCATATCCTTGAGCACCATATCTAGATGGCTTTTAAATACATCCAGGGATAGCTATTCAACCACTTCCCTGGGCAGCCTTTTTCAGTCTTTATTATAGAAGTTTTTCCTAACGTCCAACCTAAACCTTCTCTGGCATAACTTGATGACATTTCCTCTTGCCCTATCAGTTGTGACCTGTGAGGAGAAACCAACAAGGAACCTTTAATGGATAAAATAATGGGTAACCTCTTTAACAGCAACACTTCAGCGATTTCAGACAAGTGTGAGCATTTTTAGTCTGAAAAGAACAAAAAATTACATTCAACCTAGCTGAACTAAAATTTGCCAACAACTAAATATAGTAAGGATTAACTGTGCATTCAAGAGTGCAATGATCTAACAGTATGTAAATAATTAGCACTGTTTCTGGGCTGTATTTCAGAATGACAGTCCATTCTGGTTCAGTTCCTTTCTTAAAAAATGCCAAATACCAAGGGATTAACTACAGGTAGGACTGGCTGGCAAGCTGCTTATTACTGTTTTGCTCAACACTGACACTATGAAAGGCCACAGTGCACCTGGCACTCAGCACTTGGCAAAGCAGATCGAAATTTTTAACTGTGCACCTACATTCAAAAGTGCTTTATTATCCCTAATGGCAAAAGACATTCAGACATTTCCAAAATCTGCTGAATATCCAACTCTGTTGTCCTAAAGCCAATCTCTTTCAGAGGTTCAAACAAAGGCGAGAAAATAAAAGTATTAATCTGATAGATTTCTTGCTAATCTCACAATTTCCGTTCATAGCAATGTAAAACAATGAGACATATTTTGCCATACATGCACTAGCATGTACAGCACTGACTTTGAGCAGACACTCATTCCTCTTATCTCTTCCTGCTTTTTAAATTGTAAACTCTTCAGACTAGGACATTCTGGACAGAGCTGGCACAGCACCTAGTACGATAAAACTTCATACACATGAAGACCTGCAATGTAACTGCAATAGTCAGAGGGTTCAGAGAGCACACAAGAAGAAAATGCAATGACCAATGAAAGAAGGAATAATTTATCAGTCAAAGTAAAATGCTCCAGTATTTACTTTACATTAATAAAGATATTTCCTTAATATTATATTACATAATATTAAGCAATGCTTTGGAAAGACACTAGCATGTTTTTCACAAGCAGTTGTAATGATAGAAATTAAGTCACTTTACGCTTTCCTTCTGCTTCATCCTAGTTCCATCTTCTCCCATTTTGAAGGTAGTGCGCCTCTAAAAACACATTCATTTTTGTTCATGTGAGCAAGCACCACGTTTCAGACAAAGTCAGTACAGATCCAAACTCCCAGATTCTCTGGTGAATGGGAGAAACCAAGTTCTATTAATCAGTCTTGCTAATGTCTACAATAATTGGGTTACTATTCAAAACTTCTGGGTGTTTTTTATTTATGAAGCAAAAAAATCTAAAAGGAGTTACCCTGATCAACATTTCAGGAAGGTCACAGCAAGAAACATGTTTTTGTTTGAATCTTTAGCAACCTTTCACTGTTGGAAGTTCTGAAAACTTGTGTTTTGACTATTTGCAAGACAAATTCAGCCTCGGTATGCAGCAAAACAGCTTCATGAAACTCCTTTTTTAAACCAAAGATTGTGGCCCAAGCACATGGCTTGAAACTCTTTGCAAAAAAAAGTTGAAGGGAAGTTTTCAAATAAGATCTAAATAATCAGGATCATCTTCTCATTTCTTAGAACTTTTTAAAAAAATAGTTGTTTCTTGTTTGTTTCAATGGATGAGATGTAATCTCTTTCTTCACTTAGGTTTTCTTTTTTTTCCTCTGAGGGACAACACTTTTCTAAATGAGAGAATGTTGTACAGGCACACCAGGGTTACCAAACCATCCTTTTTCAAAATTGAAATTAATACAAATTGATTTAATAATTGTTAATTATTAATTATTAATTAATAGTATTGAT
>WUAM01000287.1:29794624-29844017 GCA_024336885.1 Actenoides hombroni | reverse complement strand
TAAATAAATTACATAATAATAATTAATTAACATTGAATTAATAAAAAAGTTCCATCCAATTTTGCCAGAAAAGAGCAGTTAAAAGTTACCAAAATGTTAAAAAAAAAAAAAAAAAAAAAAGTTACCAAAATGTTAAAAGTTACCAAAATGTTCAGTACATAATAAGCAGCATGCGGAATGTTCCTCATTAAGTAGTTAAAGTTCTCAGTAGGCTGTTGATTCCCTCTGCTCACATTTTGAAGGCAGTATACACCCAATTTTGTTCTTGTGTGTCAGCATCACATTTCAGACAATGTTGGTTCAGATTCCAGCTCCCAGCTTCTCTAGCTGCTGGGATCACCAGCCACGCTCAGTTGCTGAGTCCTACTAATGTTCACAATAAGTGGATTAATCATCTTGATTAATCAGCTTGATTTTTAATGAAGCACATAAATCTAAAGTGAGTGTCACATGCCTGAAGATAACTTGTCGGAAGTAGAAAACTTTTGGATTCCTATTTTGAATTCAGCGTCCCATGGGGAACTGAGTTGCTCAGAGTTTAAAGCAATTTCAGAAATAGCAACCAATTCTAGGACTGCAAATCTAGCAGTCTGTGGATTACCTTCTGTGAGTCCAAGGTCATGTTTCACCTTGCACATAGCTCCTGAAGTGCCTTGAAGAAATAAAGGTCACTTTAAAAATCGTGGCTGCAAATGACCTGACAGCAGTCTTGTAGACTATGCCTGAATTTCACAGTAGGAAAAGGCACCTGGTCAGAGGATGTTATGGATCACATTTAACCCACGTGCCCAACTTTCCTTTCCAACACAAACGCAGACATGCAATTTGTTGCTGTCCTGTGATGGAGCCAGGGCCCAACTTCAGTCATTCTAAGGTGTATCAGCTTAGATACAGCCCAAATAAAATAGCAATAGAGCCAGAAATTTATCCTCACACTCAGGTGTGTTTTTCATATTCATAAAATCAGACTCATACTACTCCATATTCACAATATGCTTTGTCTGCCTATACCACATTCTTAAAACAGGCTATTTCTACACATTATTTGGAGTTCCAAGATGGACAGGTCACAGTCAGTGAAGAGATCAATACACAAGTAATTGTTGGTAGTCACAGTCACCCTTACATCTTATTTCATAGTTCAGTTTTGAATAAAATCTCTGACAACATTTTAATACTTTCCCAGAAAATGTCTGTATCCTATTTGGATACAACTAGTTCTGGGGTGGATCTCAACATCTCCTTCTTCAACTCCCCTCACTGTGTAATGTATATTTCCTAATGTGAGTATTCAATAGCAGCTTTTAAGGTTCAGTTAGGTCATTTGAGTTTTGTTTCAGGACTTAGAAGGCTTACCCTTGACACATTTGACTACAGAAAAAGAAAACTACTGAATATTTAATAAGCCCTTGGAAATACAACATTTAATATTGTCTAATGCAGGTACAGAATTGCCTTTAAAGAAAAAAGATGACAGTGTTGCTTTAAATAAATATCTTCACATGCACTTTATGAGACTTGATACATGCATGTATCTGGAATTTAAAACAATTTTAGAAAAACAATAATCCTCCCCACCTCACTTAGTAGACTAAAAATACAACTATAGGGATGTTGTCAAAGAAAAAAGATTGTGCATTTTTTCTTAGATACCAGCTTTGATAGCTTGCTTGCTATTGAAACAAAAATCCTGCTTTCAAGAGTTTACTCAACAACTTAATTTATCCTGCCACAACAAGAGTGGGGGAGCATTCACAGTCCTGAGTTCTTTGCTTTCACACCAGATCATTCATGCTAAACAGAACCCTCAAAACACAGCAACTTTTCTGTTGGATAACAAAATGCTTAAAAGGAAAGCAGGTTTGGGTTTTTTTTGTTTAAATATTTAATGCTTTTTAAAGAAGTATTTAATACTCATTTTGAAAAATCAAAAATAAATTTCCATGCTTTGGAGATTTATTTTTTTTCCAGTCATGTCTGTTCACATCTGTTAGTTTAAGCGTAATCTTTTCATAATTCAAAATATGGTACAAAATATTTGAAAAAATAATGGATGCAGTTTCTTCCTCCTACTAACCCTCTGACCACAATAAGTAAGCTAATCATGCATTAAATGCATCCAATGTCATTCATTGACTGCAAAAATTCAGTCAAATATATTCAGTACAAAACTGTGCTTCACAATTTTTCTTCCTATATGCTCTAAGACTCATTGATCAACACAATTTCTTAAAATAAGATAGTTATAAATGGTTATATCAAAATTAAATATTCCCATCATAAACATTATAATCTGCTATTAAGGGTTTTTTTCTCTCAAGGTTCAGGAAAAAAGAGTCTTTGTTTCTGTAAATCTTCCATATATTTGTCCTGTAATATTCTACAAAATCCTTTTTTATTCTTCCAGGAATTCAACCCCCCAGTTACTTTCTGGAATCTCTGTAGGAGCGAGACCCAGTAAACAGAGCCAATATCACGTTCTGTTTCCAATCAGTCACAACTAACTTTCAATGCTGATTTTTTTAATCTAGTTTTATAGCTGCTTAGTCATATAAAACCAAAGTCTTAAAAATAAAAATCCCATAAAAATTCCAATAAATTTGAGGGATTTGGATGTTCAGTGAAAATATGACTCAACTATGGATGTTACTTAAGCAGAAAAAGAAGCTGCATTTGTAAAGTTTCATGGCATGCTTCACTCTAATGAGTAGCAACTAATACTGTAATGAAATCACAGAATTAGACAACACTTCCAGCTTTAAAGAGAGTTATCTATGCATTTAGATTTGACAGATTGTCCTCATTTCTGACTTTTAGCATGATAGATTTTTTTCCTGTGTTTAATTTCATCTGGCTATCAGGAGACTGCTAAAATCACAATGTGATTTCAGAAAGAGCTCTTGTGATGACCTTATCTCTTTGTATGGTTTAATATTCCATGCAGTAAAATTTAAATATTAACGTTCACTTTACACAAACCCAAATATCTCAGCAAACAGACAATCAGTCTCTTCACAACTCAAAGTTGCTATGAGCTCCCTTTGGAAAATTGTAATTTCACACACACACACAAAAAAAAAGAGGAAAAGTCACATAAGTTTTTATGGTGTGCATTTTCAGTGCATTCCATCTGGGTATACTGTTAAGAAACAAAATACCATCAGTAGCTACTAACCAAACTACTGGCATTTAAAATATAAACTCAAGACAAATATACAATCAGTTTGCTTCATCACTCATATATCATAATCTCCCACGTTATCACTCTCCAAAGATTAAGGAATAGATATAGACACAGCATTTTAAATAAATCTTCAAGAAAAAAAAAAAGCAAAAACATGATACATGAAGTATCTGGCACTGAGACCAATTTAATGTCTCTCAAAACTCTGTAACTCATCCTCCTTCTGGGGGATACGGTGGAATATCAGCATTAAACTGTTTTTTGAATGTCTACAGAAAGATTTAACAGCCCAACCTTAGCATCCTAAGCATTCTTAATTAGGAAATTCTCGTCACTTTAAATTCTGAATTAACATCAAGCCACTTGCCAATATTTTAATTTTCATCCTGTCAAAGCTAAGTTTACTTTTTTCAAATTCCCAGTACAGTACTTCCTCATCTGTACTCTCTCCTGCTAATATTAATTGCCATTCACATTAACAGTTGACATTCTGCTGCTACAATTCTACACATAGTCATATTTGTGTGAAAAAAAACCCTATATATCAATACACATTTACTGATATGTTATTTAAGAACAGCCTATAAGTAACGTGCTATGCATAGATTGACAGTGCAGGAGTATTTACAGCTCAAAGTGGTTACCATCTGTACGTAGTAGTGGGAACACAAATGTTCTCTTATTTGCTCGTTCTTTTCCCATTTGTTACAGTTTTACAAAGTAATTGTCTTACATTACCAGTTAGAGCACAAATAAAAAAGTTATGAATGCCTCTTTTCATATTCAGAAATCCAAGTCCACAATTAAGTCACTCCAACTCAGCTGCCAGGTAAATCAGCAGTCTGACACCAGTTTGACCCAGATATGTATCTGACTCAAATCTCAGGCACATCTACATTTTAAAGATCATAAAGAAAACCAGAGCTACACGCTATGCTGTGTTTTAATTGCATTTAAGTGACATATATCTTGCCAAAGGATTCAAAACTGATTTACAAACCTACCTTGATCTAGACACATGTTCTCCTGCTCAGCCTGGAAAACTTTGTCTCTGCTGAGCAACTGGAAACATGTGACAATGTGTTTCATTGGTGGTACCACATTTCATGCAGTGGGAGTCCCTGGAACAGGATGAATCTGCTGAACAACTGGAAACGTGACAATGTGTTTCATTGGTGGTACCACATTTCATGCAGTGGGAGTCCGTAGAACAGGATGGAACTGCTGCCCAGGATATATAATCCATCCCTGCTTGCCTCACATTCAAGAAAATACTGATTTCCTACATGACCAGTGCTGTTTCCCCCCTAGGCAAATCAAAATCATCTGACGTTGTTACCCTATTGAGCAGCTAAGTCAAACATATCCTACCAACACACAACATATATCCCACTGCCTGGTTTTTTTTTTTCTCCTGAAGACTCAGCAGAACTGCTTGAAAAACAATTACGCTGCCTCCAGAAGCTTCCTTTTCACATCTACTTGAATTTATCAAGCTTGTTTCATTTGAGATCTTTCTGAGCTGTGACTGTTGCAGCAACATTTTAGGTTTTACAGACAGCTGTGCTGATTTTTTTAACTAGACTTGGCATTTATATTCTAGCAATCATTTTTTAAAAAGGCATTTGACCTTGCCTTATTGAAAAGGTCTGCACGGTTACACAGACTGATAAGGAAACCACTGCCACTCATTCATTAAACATTTTTTTAAATCAAACAGGCAAAATATTTCTAACGGTTGCAAGAATGCAATGGATGTTCTTTCTGGAGTCAAGGCAAAGGTGAGAAAAAGAGGAATTTTCAGTCCGTATTCTGGGTCTGGTATTAGACATTCAGAGGCTTCTTATTACTAAAATAACATCTTCCAAGAAGAAGCTAACATTCTCTGAAGGGCAGAAGGCAGCAGATTTTGAAGGACCCATTTCAGGCAGTCCCAAAGTCACATGCTATGTTGAATTAGCCTCTCTGTATGCTTTCTCTTTCCTAGACTACCTGCTGTTCACACCATTACAGCAGAAATTAGACTCTGGAACCTGGCAACTTGAACACAGGCAGTATCTTTCTGCACTTGATGTATCATGACAAAGTTTCATTTGCCTCAAATGGTCAAAACTGAGAAAAAAATCTTCAGTATAATATTATCTATTATTAATAGACTTTCACACCCATGCAGACAAATGGGTAAAAGAGAGAAATTCTTAAGAAGACAAATTAATGAAAATTCTATTATAATGTAGTTTGCGTAGTACATAATAAATCTCATGTCCATTAAAATTACAGAAACATTTTCAGCCCTATCATCTCTGTCTCACTTAAGTACTCAGGCTCATTTATGTCTACTTTTTCTCTCACTCAAAACAAGTCTGATGGTCTAATTTAAAATTACACTTGGGTGAATTTAGAAAATGTTAAGATTTTGAGGCTTGACATCCATTAAGATTTGTAATAGAGCCCATCTTAGCTTTCACCAGAGAAGCCTTATAACCAAACAATATAACCTTTCTTTTGCCATCCCAAATCAAATCAAAACATACTGGAATAATTTAAAAGATTTCCAGGACTGTGTATTTCCTGTACAACATAATAAGACTTCCACTGCAAGTGCTGGAATAGAAACCACCAAACCACTTAAAAATTGAAGGGACAGAGCCATTTCCAAGATACTCAAAAGTATATGCAGAGTCTTCAAACAGCTGTTTATCAGGTCTTTTTTGACTGGAAGCAATTTCTTCCTTACACTAATTAAGCAACATTGGTTTAATTTTTCATACTTACACCACAGTAATACAATACAATTGATATTAATTGGTACCTTTGTTCATGATTGCTATTTAGTTATGGGAAAGCAAAACCATAATGAAGAGACAACCTAGACTATGGCAATGCCTAAATCTTGTTTGCTTGGTATAATAGTCCTAATGATGAATTTCCAATGCAGCAGTTTTGTGTAGTAATCTAGATTTAATAAAAGCAAATTATGAACCCAGAAACTTCATACTATGACTTCTTATGGCAACTGTTACAATTGAAGTTCTCTACTGGAGGATAAAACTCCCCTGCCATTGGCACTAGCAGAGTAGCCAACAGGAGTTTAACTGACCCACAGTGCCAATACGCAACAGTCTCAAGCTCCCTGGTTCTGACATGAAAAGCCTCTAGGGAGTGCAGATTCTTTTTCCCATGTGTCCATAGCTTGCTCCTTTCTGCATTTCAGACTCCAGTGTATCCCTGCCCTGGGATTGTCTCTTCCCTGTCCTTCACTTAATTTCTCAACTCCAGCTCTACTCCTCAGGTTTGCAGTGGGATCCCAGACTTTCCTCCTTTCTTCTTCCAAGCAACTTACTTTTACCTTATTTTTATGTTCTGTATCTCCAATCATACCTTATCTTCAGATGCAGGTCTTCCTCCAGAGCTGATGTGCCTCCCCTCTTCCAGAAACCTCCTCCAGCCTCAGCCTTCACTCCATATGCCACCCTGGCTATTAGTCCCAGACTGTTTTCTCATATAACTCTGTTTCCCTCCTAGTCTCAATCTATGTACCTTTCTACCTCACTCGGCATTTCCGGAGGATTTTCAAGCCCTTCTTCTCTGATATAAATCACAAGCACCTTCCTGATTGAAAAGCAACTTGATCTTCCTTCCGCTCCAGCGCTGATAGCACCCCATGGTCTCCTGGTCCAGTCACTCTCACATACCTTTTCTGCTTCCAGTCACAACCTCATCAAGATTTTTATGCCAGTATACTCTCCACAGTATAGTTTCTGTGACTTCTATATTTGAATCTGAAGGGCACATGTGCCTGCAAAGTAATCTGCTTTTTCCAACCAAATTACTAGTCTAATAAAAGGTATTTCTTCCTCCAAACCTGACCTCACTTTGGGGATGAAGGCTTCCTCCCCCACATCAGCTAGACACCAGGAATGCAGAAAGGAGCATAGAATAAATGCTGGCATTAATTAAACAAAATTACTGTCTAATAAAATTAAAACAGATTTATACCTTTCTATAGTCAATAGTCTATAAAATTAAAACAGTACCTCATCTTTAACCATTTCTTAGGTCAGACAAGACAGTTTCCTTGGAATTTCTCCATGATCTTACAGAAGAATCCGAAAATCTGTAAAGATTTTTTTTTTTTAAATTTTTGAGATATCAAAATTGATGAACTGTGCACTCTAAGACATTGGTACAGCTGAAAGAGTGATGCACTTGGAGAAGAGTTTGAGGTCAGAAGGGTGTTTTTATGAGAGGGGGAAGGATAAGGCTGTTAAAGCTCCTGTGCATGATATATGTGAGTACGTTTCAAGCTCACAACACAATCACATAGATCAAAGCTAAATTTAGAGACAGTGAATTATTCATTGCAACAGCAGTCAGCTAGGCTTATCCAGCCTCTCAGGAACTGAGCACATCACCCCAGACAATGCTAGTTCATACATACACATCATTTTTTCAGATCTATCTTTTGGCTCCATGGTGCAAAGAAATTGCATTGGTCAACCAGTTACCGAGAATCTTGTTGAAGGTTTTCCTAAAGATAGGTAAAAAACTGTATGTAGCTTATTTGCAGCTTTTAATACACTGAATTTCCATTTTCTCCAGGGATGCAGAATTGACATTTCAATTGAACTGAGAAACGGAATGTAAGAAAGAGAAAAGCCACACAAAGTACAACAGTCATTAGGATACTCGACAACTGTGACATTCAGATTTCATTTCTGTCCTGTTCAAAGCAGACACTTGCAATGAGATGAAAGATAGTTCGAGTCCATCCTCTAGATACTGGGAGAAGCATATTTAAGCATGTGAAAAAGATTACACAAGTTTATGAGAGGGATTATATGACACTGGGCCTGTGATAACAGAGAATTGCACTCAAACACCCAAGAGGCTCCTCCAGCCCTCTGTCCCCATGAATATTTCTAAATCCAATTTACACATTTATTTAACATGTAGATTATGTTCTAAGCTATTGCCGTTGCAGGCATTAACATTGAAGTCGCATACAGCACCATTTCAAATGTACTCCTATTATTTAATAGCAGCCGCATTGCCAACATTATTTAGTTTAAACATTCTCTTAGAGCTTTATCACCACTTTGCCCTAGGGACCGACACTAATCCTTATACTTGGGACTGGACTAATTAGTACAATGACAAATACCAGCGATGTTGTGCACAGACCATCATCCTGCTCACGATTTCTTTATCCCAGAGCTTGTTATTGATGAGAAGGAGATTGCTAGCAGAAGAGGGGAACAATATGGGACTTACTTCAGGAATCAAGGAATCAAGGAATGAATTCCTGTGTCAAACTTGTCAACCCACCATAGCATATATTTCTTCTGAACTAGGTGCTGAGATGGAGCATACATCCCAATTCAGCAGACTCCAGAAGCAGCTTTCCCAACTTGCTGAGGAAAGCTACTGTCTGTCTGCTTCACTTTTGCATTTTATGACAACCTCTGTTTCTGTCAGAGGTATAACAGTTATTCAGAAAATATATATCTTTATCCTTTTCCTTGTGATACTAAATGTCTTTATTTTTTTAAATTACATTAATAGCTTACTTACGAGAAATCAATAGTAGAATATGCACAGTAGGTCCATTTCAGGATCTTTTTGATTATATACTCCACATAAAAGGGTGGGGGAAGAAATATAAACTTAGTGTAAACATTTGGATGTACTGGATGGCTAAAATTCATCTGCAGTAAAGCGGCCAGCCATATCAATATTTATATGCATCAGAGTCAATGTGCCATTGAGTTGACTAGGGCAGTTCTTTTTCTGTGCAACTAGGATTTCATCTGAAGGAAAATTATTCTGAACTGGTTATAATTTGGGCAGATATCTTTACAACACCACTCACAGCAATGAAAGGCAATGTTTGTAAGATGCAGTGGAAAATTTTCATTAAGAGAAAGTAGCTCTCTAGAGAGAATTTTTGTGGCGAAGACCAGAATCAGGAAATCATGCAGTAAAGGGTGTCTTTGATGAGACTTGAGATCTTGCTGCTTATTACATGCTGAGTGGGACCTCTGGGAGAATGAATTGCCACCGCTGCTGGTACCAAGCAGACTATGCTCACCAGAGGCTGTTTGTGAAAGTACTCTGCAAAAGGAGAGGCATGCAACACTGCATGGAGGCAAGTTTCGTAGTTTCCATTTCCAGTTTAAGGTCTACATGGGACATTCCTTTTAAGACTGGTTATTTCTGTCTTCATACTTCTCTTAAATAAGGAGCATATTACCTGTACATGGAATTACAAGTGTTGCTGGTGAAATATGCATGTGACATACCAGCAGAGGTTGGTCACTGGTGGTGATACGAAGTAGCAAACTGGGCTTTGGGGAACTCTATGTGGTTTTTATTTAGGGTTTTGGAGGCCTGATTTGAAGGATAATAAATTCTCATCGTTTACGTATCACTGACAATCATACAACATCTTGACAAAATGATGCATGCCAAGAAAATCAACTTTATTTAAGAGCATAGAAGCAGAGAAGTCTAGTGACAGGCTCAGCCTTCATATTCACCTTGTTTCTTCAGCTCTTTTTTATTAGTTCACCTACTCACTCTTCTCTCACCATTCTGCAGTTTGAGATGTAGAATAAGAAGATAAGACATTTTATCATAAATTTTCCAGATGGTTTGCTTCTTCAGGATTTGAATGAAATCCCGTTTCCATGGTGTCTAATGGTATTAGCCCTTGTAATTCTTGGGGAAACTGAAAACAAACCCAAAATATTAGCAGACAACTGTGTTCTTTACAGTCTACTAATTCCTAACAAAGCCACTCTTACTCACAAACAATTGTTAACCATTAAGACTCCCTGTCCATTTAAGATGCTCAGAATTATAACAACTGCATTAAAACATCATCCCTTATTCAAATAGGGGTTGGTGGGATCAGTTGTTTTTTTTCTAGGGGAGGGTGGTGGTGGTTTTTGGACTGAAGCTACTAGGAGAGATGCTACTTACTAAAATAGTCTAATATAAAGTTATCACTTGCAGTGTGCAGGATTACTTTGCCAAGCAAAAGCAGAGACACATTAAGAGACTGTACGTGACAAACCTGGAAGACTGCGGGAAACATAAACAAGCTTAGATGCACCAGAGAGTTCTTTCTGGTTTGCAGCATACTACAGAGACAGGTCTTCTTTCTGCTCCATTTTAGGAACAGAGGGCTGCTTCTTCCTTTAGTAAAGGATATGCAATAATGTAAATGCTATCCCAGCCAATCAGGTATTTTCCCCACCCTCAACATGCAAACAGATCAAAAAAATCCAATTCATGAGCAGGGTTTACCAGTCTGACATTTGGTCCATTGTTCTCAGTGCAATTATGAGTTTGGGAGGGACAGGGAGTCAGAAGAGTGTGATGCAGGACTCACACGGGGTACCAAGGTTGAGAGCAGCATGTCCTCTCTACAAATGGAAGAATGTTGCTACAAAGGGGATTTTCAGCATTGGAAGAAACTACAGTCATCTTAGTCACTACCGCTGTTGTGAAGTATGTCTGCAAATCCAGTCTCCCTCTTCTCTAGAGGAAATTAATGAAAAGAGATGCTACTTGCTAAATTAAAACTAATAATAAAGAAACCCACCTGTACAGAGTATTTTTCATCCAGCCAGCTCAAGTATTCCAGAATGATTCCATCTGTACTGTGTGGACTGGGATTGTGGATGCCAGGTGCCTCTATTGATTCCTGATCCTGAGCTTAATTCCGTCTCACCATGGCAAGGGCAGGTAGCTCCCAGGTCACAACACCACTCCAGAGTCCAAAAAAGGACTATTTCTAGCTTCCTCATATATGAAGGAGATGAAAATCATTGAAGTTCAGATAGAAATAACCTGTCTCTCACATGTCACAAGGGAGTGTGGGTTGCTTCCCAGACCTTCAGACCTCTTACTTCTCTGTCATCACTAGATGAAGTGAGGCCTTCCTACACAGCGAATGCCATCCAGTTATAAGTTAATATGTTTGGGTAAGTCTGTTGTGCTTTGTTTTGTTTTTTTTTTCCTCTTGGTCCAAATATGTCCACTTGCACCTGCTTTATTCATGTGAAGTTGAGCTCTTGATGCCAGGGTACATTTTCTGCACTGGTACCATGTGCAGTGGTATGCTAACAGCCAAACCCAGTAACAGCCATTATCAACTCCAGTATATTTGCACATTACTGAAAGCATTTGGAAGTATGGCATACGGCATGGCATGTGGGGTCTTTCAATGACAAATTCTTCTGTGGATAAAAAGCGCCTGTCTCAGGCCATATGACAGATGTCCACCAAACCTACACACTTGCATAATAACACAATTCTAACAATATCTTCCTTTATGCTGAATGTAGACATTGACATGTTACCCTGTCTATCCAATATAGTCTTAATAAATGAATATGGCACTTACATCTTTTAAAACTTTCTACGGCAGTGGATTTTCCAAGAACACTGAAAACTGCCAAACTTCTTCCTCCCATATATATTTTTGGGTGGGAGGACATAAGAGGTGTTATACAACCTCTGGAAATGTTCCAGTTTAAAAAATCATAATGCCTGGTCAACTCCCTTAGTTCTAGAACATCATTTGCATGCTGCTACTTTAATTTCTAAAATAATGTGATGGAAGAGATGAAAAGCTACAGTTATTCACAGAAAAACTATTTGTGAAATTTTCATTGGGAATTCCAGTCCCTTCGGGAGAGAATTTAATTTCTGCTCTCTCCTGCCTCCCTCCCACAGAGAGGTTTCCCACCAAAACAGACAGTAGCTGGGGGTTACGATGTTCACAGGGGAAGTGAAAGACCAGGGTAAGTCTCTAAGGAGTCAATGCACACCTCAAACTACATCCTTGGACTGATGTGGAGTCCACATTTCCTGGCCTTCCAAAGGGCTACGTAACAGACTTCAAACCCCCAAATTTCCATAAAATGGATTTTTCATTTTGCAGTCAGCCATAATCATGATTTTATCCCATTTCTTAGTGCGTAAGATTTTCTAACTATAACACTCCAATATACTCTGTCCCTCTTTTCCTCTCCATCTCTTCTTTCTGCAACAAGCACCATCTGAAGTGACAGACAGGCAGACAATGCATCAGCCTTTTCAAACCCTACTGGGAAACACACTGAAAAGAAAAGTATCAAAACCACCCCAAACCACACACAAAATATAATGGCATGCAATTAATTAACCTGTCAAGAGAGAAGCAGACATTATTGTTCTGATGAGTGTTTTAGATTGTGGGTTGCTTCTACTTGCCAGGTGCAGCTGCAGTGATAGCAGGGGGGAAGCTCAGAAAAATACTATACTGCCAACCCAGAACAAAAACTGGCCTTCAGACAAACAGCTTGGCCACACGCTCACTGAATACCAGAGTTTCTCTCCAGAAGAAAACAGACACAGAATGAGACAAAGCAAGGGTGGTTTGTTGTGGGGTTTTTTTGTTGTTTTGGTTTGGAGTTTTTTTTGTTGTTGTTGTTTGTTTGTGGTTTGTTGGGTTTTTTTTCCGTTTTCCATTTTGCACAGATGGCACTGATATTATTTCTATAAAATTTTAAAAAAAAGACAAAAAACAACAACAACAAAAATATTCAAAACCTGCCTGGAGCTCAACCAGTTACAAATACATGAAGCTTTTCAGGCTCCATCCTGTTAAATACTGAGCACGTCCTGCGGTGGGAACTGAGGATACTCGATAAAGGGAGAGATAAGCACAACACTGGACTGGTCCAGTGAGGGCTGTTTGCCCAGGCTCCCTGAAAGAAACATATGAGTGTGGGAACTTGACAAAGCTCTTTAGCTTTATGGAAAATAAAAACAGTAGAAATCTCAGTTTGTACACACTGTTACATCTCGCATTCTTAGGCTTTTATCTCCATTTCTGTATGGGATTTGTAGCAAACTTTATATTAGTGCTTCCAGAGCTCATGCCTTGCTGTCATAGATTTCTAGGATTTTTTCCACTTGCTAGTGCTTCATCTACTCTTTCTTTCATTATATAATATCCTAGTGCAGCTCTTACAGTTATTCCCACCACCAGTGACAGCTTTTTTTTTTTTTTTTTTGGCCCAGTCTTAAAAAATTTCCCGAGATTCAGAAAATTCTGTGTTATGTGGGGCTAAGTCAACAGCAAGCCTAAGAGGGCTTGTTGATCACTGGCCATTACACAAGTGTCCTTATTCTAAGGCCTTTCTTGTTCATAAGCCCATTGTAGTTTATCCATAAAGTAAATGAGTTGAAACAGATAATCTTTCAGGTACAGATAATTACAGATGCGAGGTTCTCTGAAATAAAAGATAACTATTTATGTGTTATTCAGTTATTTCTTCTTTTGTTGTTGTTGGTTTGGTTATTTTTGTTTTGTTTTGGGGTTTTTTGTTGTTGTTGGGGGTTTCTTTGGTTTGTTCTTTTCTTTTTCTTTTCTTTTCATATTTCAGCTATTAAATTTCAGCTAAATCTCAACAGGTATCCTAAGGAACAGATACAAATTATAGCCTGGGAACATATTCTGAAAGCTGAGTTCTGAAGCTATGGAGAGCAAGAAGTTGAGAAGCAAGAAATATTGTTTCTCTTAGAAGGCTACCAATGAGGAACAGGTTGTGAGAGTACTTTTGTGAAAAACAGAGTTATGGACAATTATGTCCCCAGTTGAATTATGTACCAAGCTAGTTGTGATAGAGTTCTGCTCACTCAACATAGTCCTGTGTTTAAAATATTAAGGAAGTTTTATTCCCCATGTCACTTGTAGGGATTTCATTAAATATTTTGACTACTAGCACACTATAAAGTGATATAATGCTTCAGATATGAAGTGATGAGCAACAGTGTGAAAATCTAAGTTTCACAGCTTCATATTCATTAACAGTTTATTTCAAGTGGGTGAAAAATTATGATAGATACGGCCAGAAAAAATACTCAAAAGTCTATTGAATCCCTTTTATCTACCACTGATTGATGATCTAAATACTCAGATGTTAGAAACTAAGGATGAAGAAAGCTGCAAAGGTTTTGGGGCATTTGTGGATAGCCTGTACCCACCCTAGAAGGACTGACTACTGCTATATTACATGACTCATTGTCACAAATCCTCAGAACAGGAAACTGGAAACTCACTACCCATATGAGTTGAATTAAAGTACCTTTCTTATTTTACTTTACTTAGCCAATAACAGTGCTATGTGAAAACCTGACTATATCTGTCTTCTGCGCTCCTGTGTTATTGAAATGTGCACATTGCACGAGGCTAAAAAGGCCACAATGTGACATTTCAATAACTGGTTTGGCACAGGAGAGTCTTGCACTTTCCAAGGAAAGAATATAGGGTAGTTGGAAAACTTCTCTTATGAAAGCAAAATGGGCCAAAATTCTATGTAAATAGAGCCAGATATTAAAAAAACTTGCATTTGGGGTTTTTTTTTGGCTGCAGAAATGACAATGCATAAAATCAGCTCATGCAAGATATGGTCATATAAATTTTACATATATCAACAGATGCACATGGAGATCAGATACAGCTCATTTGAAAGTTTAGGTCCACAAAAGCTGATAGAAGGCAATAAGGCAAGCCACATGCAAGAGCAGAAGAACATTTACCAGTTGAAGGTACATTTACAAGGCGCACTAGGCACACAGTTGATCATTAGCTAAGAATTAGCATGGTACATGTGCACTCATCTATGTGATAGAGCAGGTACAGTCTGCACAGGCAAAGACATCTTTGCCTCATTTCATTCATATCCAGGCTCCCTGCAATGCTAGCATGCATCATGTATCAACGACACTTCCAAAAATATTAGCTGATTCAGGCTTGTACTCCTTCAGTGGCTGATCATCACCATACAAGATCTGACAATGAACGCAGCTGCACTGCTGTAGTAACAGAATACCAGTATGACACAATGGAGTTTCATGCTGTTAGAACTGGGACCAGAAACAAACCCGAAGTCATAGAATTGAGAAAATGAGAAAGTGAGGCAAAAAAAATAATCTAGCCTAGCAATGTCAGACCATCTAAGACAGTGACTGTGCAATTCTTTTGAAGTCAGTGTGACAACACAGAGCTTTTAATGGGACACATGCTTAAGAATCTTGCTGACCCAGGAATAAACACATTGATTTTGGTAATGTGGTGCTGACTCTGTGTGCAAGCTCAGTCAATGTGCACAGACTGCTTCTGTATTGTTCTGCAGCTACTAGGTGTAGTAAATTTAGAGAAGGAATGAAACAAACTCCGAATCCATTTTTGCATGATGAAAGATTCAGCTTGTGGCACAGACCTTAAGATCTTTCTTTTATTCAAAGTAAATCCAGAAAGGTTCATGTATTTTAGAAGTGCCCAACAAATGTATTCAGTGCAGACTTGTAAGATATGCAGAGATGCAGGAAGATGCTGGTCTCTGAATCATTAATATTTTCTTGCATGCTTACCTCAGAAGTAAGCTTGAAATGAAGTTCAAAAAAGATGACAGCATATGTGAGAAAGCTCCATTTCTCCCAGGTCCCTGCTAAATTTCTCCATGAATCTATTGACATGATAACAGTGTTTATTAAACTCAATCTGGTTGATATATATGCATAAAGTCATTGGAAATTTTTCAGATACCAACCCAGCTAAACTGAAAGCACTCGGTTGTCACTGTAAACTAGGCACATGTGGACAGGTTGGTGTAACAGAGAATGCTGGTAAAATAAAACTTGCCCAGCTCTCACCAAGGCACTTTTAAGAATCTGTATCTGCAATTTTTAAGATTACCATCTGGGGTGACTTATAGGAGACTGCAAACAGCTGTTGCTATTTCCAGATTTTAGCTTCATAAAAGGATTTCTAATTCCTAAGAATAGTACTAATAATTACACCAAATAATGTAGCTGAGTACAAAAGTAAAAGCAAACACGGCCTTACTCAACCTCTAGTAATATTCTTATCTTAGATGTAACCCAAGTCAAAGAAATGCCAACAGAAGTATTTTGAATTAAAGGCATTCATCTGATTAGAAGCTTCGTTTTGATCTTCAGTATGAATTTACTCTAAACCTCAGGCTAGATTTGAGATCTGCTTACCGTATCTGTGCTAACTAGCTCACAGAGGAGACAGGAGAAATTCCCAGTTTGGGAGGAAAAGGAAGGCTCACATACTTGACACAGGAAAATAAAACATTTCTTTCCAATTCAGTGTCCTACTAATGTTCTGTTTTGTTTTGTTTTTCAGAGAAGTTACTTGCAAATATAGCAGTTTGGTTTTGTTCAGAGGCTTGATGGCACCATGCAGTACTGAGGGAGTTCTTCCAAATTTCCTGTTTTACTGATACGTCTAATTTGGGCAGTTGGTCTAAGTCATGGATAAAACATTGTGAGGCACAGGTTTAATTTTTCTAAAGCTTTTCCTGTCTTGGGTCTGTAAATTTTCTGGTGTGTGTTTGTATATTCTGTGCAGTTCTTATATTTTTTACATTTTCAGCTCACATTGTTAATAAGTAGCAAACTCAGGAAAAAAAAAAAACTCGTTCCATGTTTTGACTATAGTAACAGAGATTTACCCATAAACACTGAAAGAGGAAACAAATTCCGAGCTTCAAAAGCTTATTTATTTTCTCAACTTGATAGACTGAGAAAGAAGTAAAAAAGAATGAAGAACCCATCAGAACCTTCAAAAGCAACATTAGATATTGGAATGAAACAGAAAAATAGGATTCAGTCTACCTTAGAGAACACGTCTACAACTGGGAGTTGTTCACCTTTATATGAGCTGTAGAAACACACCACAAAAAGCCTTGTAATTCATTTGCTTAGAGCTGATCTCCAGTCACATGGTTATTTATGGTGTTTCCCCTGGGAGGAGCATCTTGATTCCTGAAGTAGACAGGCTGGTTGGGGAAAAATGGAGCAAGGGTAGAACATTGACTCTGCACACTAGTATATATTTAACATAATAGCCATTCATACATGTTTTAGCAGTCACTGTGCCACAGTCAAAAACAAGTTTTCCATAAACATCTACCACCTCCCACATAAAGTCTAGGATGGACTTCGACCATTCACCATACATACATCAGATCAGAGTTTTGTACCATTGCCATGGGTATGTCCACAGTTAGTGAACAAATATTGAAGATTTGTGAGGAAGGAGCTTATCACAGTTACCACATCTGGAAAACATGAAATGAAACAAGCATTTCCTTCTGCCAGTGCAACAGCTTTAGGAATTGCTCTTGTACACTTAGCAGCAAATGACAGAGAAAAAGAGCTGATGTTTAGGAGATAGGATCCCTTCCTGGCAAATAGACATAGCTGAAAATATGCCATAGCTACTAGCTCCTCTGCAACTTCCACAGCATGCTAAGTTCTTCTATTTAGGATGTTTTAAGGGTACATCTAAAGAGAGACCATGTTTTCACTAGAACCAATAAAAATATACATCTTACCTTTAACCTGACCATGCCATCGGCAATTAATTTGTTTGCTTTCCTAATAAAAAGGTAAATAAACATGACATAAATATTTAATCTGCAATCTTTCCCTCTTGCCAATATGTGGTTGGTTTCTCATAGCAACAACATCAGTGCCATTGTCAACAACAGGCCACTTGAGTTACTGCTAGCCTGGACTAATTCCACTGAATGTAACAGCCCTACATCTGTCCTTCATTGTAGCTCTCCCCTTGGTGCCAGTTGGAAAGGCTTGCTCATAGTGGTTCTGCCAGCCAAGGGTCAGTAAACAGTCCTAGTCACAATCCCTCCCACCACCCCAGCTCATTTCCCTTGGATGTTTCTTCTATAGGGATGTATGAACAAGTGGTGCACCCTCCAGAAAGCATCAAACAGAAATAGCTCTACAACAGTAAAAATCAGGGGGAACAAAAATCCAATCTAGTTCAGCAATTTCAGAAGTCAGTCTAGATTCAAAGTGGTGTGTCAGGAGCATCATCTGACCCACCATCATCTCACTGTGATGATATTAAATCTTATATCTTGTGTCCCCTACTGCATTCTCCCTTTTGGTAATCAGTCATTCAAAGTCTCTGTTTCATTCTGCAGATGATCATGCCATTTATCAGGGAACCAATTTTCTGCACATGACTTTCTCCTTAATATCTAGTTGGCTTTGGTCAAACTGCCAATTAAAGATTCTTTCTTCATCAGTAAACTGTTTATATAATACTTTTTTAGCATAATAGCACATCAGTCAAGATGCCAGCAGTCACTAAAAGCAGGTTTCATGCTTCATACTAGGTAGTTGTTTGCTTCTCAAGCTGCCTATAAATTTCAGAGCTCAACTCATAATGTATGAAAGCAGCTAAATGTGAGGAAAATCATAGCAAACTGAACTATAATAGCTTTTCTATTGCAGTTTATGTTTTAAGTGTCTGGAATCCTGGAAATACTACTGATCAAAGCACTATTATTGCAAATAATTGCATGTAACACAGTGAATTATTCCCTCTTAATATTTGACTGCAAAAGAAACTAGATCAATCATCTGGAGTCTTCCAGAAGATAAGGATTTAATCAGAAATCAATCAGCACACATGCGCTTTGAAATTAATAATAAGAAGCTGTCAGTGCAGGTGGAAAATTTCCCAAGTTATATTTCACCATAGTTACTAGCCTGTTAGAAGAATATGGAATATGATCTTCAAAATCCCTGTAACCAATTGACTACATGTGTCAACTTGCCTTGAAAGATTAACTTAATTACGTAGAAAGGGAGAAACAGAGCTGGTAGGATTGGCAGGATTTAAAACTCTTTGATGTATGTTTCTTAAGCGTTGAGATAGGGCAGCTGAAACTACATATAATACTATGAAAATGTACTTTGAAATGCTTTGAAAATATACAGTGCCACATAGCTGATATTACAATTACTGTATCTAAAATGTGCATGCACACATCATCTTTGAATGGGAAGCGTTATGAAATCTTTGAACAGACTGGAAGCTATCTCAAAGATGTCTTATTAAAGGATGCTTTCTTACATCATCTAAGTTCCTGTTACTGTCGGACTAGTAAATCTCATCAAAGTTAGCAGAAAATAAGCTTGTGTTGAAAATCTAGCATTCATTTTTCTGAATTGGTACCTATGTGGTTTCTATTTCTTCTTAGCTATTAGCTTTTTTGTGTTTCAAGTGTTCCAACTTTTTGGTGTTCCAAGGTTCATGAGGTCTTATACACCACATGTGACTTACAGTCCCAAACCCACCAAAACTATGACCTAAAAGAGACTCCTCATCTGTCATCAGTGCTTGGAGGTGCCCCAAATTTCCACCTGACTCCTTATTGTGTCTTTGTAATTTTTTGGGCATCAGTAAATGTGCACATCCTCCTTAACCAGAACAGACCCATTTGCAGAATTTTAAAGGCTCTGTTCTGTTTAAGGTGACTAAGGCTCTAGAAAATAGACATTCTCTCACATTTATAGCATTTCCTTATAGAATTCCTACCTTCTAGCCTCGTTTTATAGTCAATGGAGAGTCAGGTAATTTTAAGCTACCACTCATGATCTGTAAAAATGTCATCTTTAGAACTGAACCACAGGACATGAAAGTGGGCATTTGTCTCCCCCGATTATGAAAGGAGACCAGGTCACTGAACTTCTTTGTGGACACCAACATTTTGAGCAGATGCCTCCCATCTTCATATCTAATGCACTCAGGATGCTAATTGCAGTGAAACAACTTGTAGATACTTCATACACAGAGAACAGATTTCTTGAGACAGTGGATTTGACAGTGACAGCAATTCTAGTTAGATCTGTTAGGCTTCAGTTACCCTGATTTTGCGGAGAGGGGAAGTACAGATGTAAAATCCACATCATAGTCGCTACATAATATTCTTTAGATGTCCTTGAATACCATTAACATTTTTTACTTTCAAATCAAAATGTTTGTCTCCAGCCCTGAAGCACAACAGGATAGTTTCTGCTTGTTGCATCTCAGGCAATTTGTAGCTGTAAAATTATGTCAAAAGAAAGAATTCTGCTAAGTCAGGCATTAAAGGGAGTTGTAATATAAGGGCAGGTTTTAAAATTTTTTTTCCAATGTATTGTTAAAGCCAGATCAGAAGAAGTTTTTATCAAAAGAATAACACTGCAATGTTATCAGGTCATGGAACAAATGTGTCATCTTAATTTGACCTTCAGATTCACTCTATTTGGTTGAATGACTGGCTTCTTACTCCTTGCTATTTAAAATACAGATATACAACCTGGGGTAGAAAACCAAGCAGTCAATAGCCATTCAATAAATGAACTTCTATACTAGAGTGGCAAAGCACTGTGGTGAACAAAACTCCTTATTTTAAATACAAATTAAGAACTATTTTTCTCTAGGGAAACAGTGCAAAGAAAAGTTTGAGAAAGATTTAAAGATTTAAAGGGTGCTTATAACACTAGGGACCACTGATATTTCCTATTACACTAGCACAATATTATGTAACTGAGGCAAACCTGGATTTGCTTGCTACTGTTCAAGCTAGACATCATGATTCAGAGTACATGAGTTTTGAAGGTGTCCCCAGAGACTTACCAACAAGACTGCCTTTTCAGGGAACGATCCCTTCATTGGAAACTCAGGTGTCATCTTAACGTGCACACTCATGCGTGAAGCCTTTCAGAAGACCTCAGGGCTGAGAGTGGGATCATCAAAGGCATAACACAGCGCTGAAAGCAAGAGTGACTGCAGCATAACAAACTTTTTTCTTGGGCGACAGTGCGTTTTTTCATCACAGCACACCTCTTCATCTTCGCATGATTTAAAAATTAAGAAATTGACACTTGGTGTAGTCAAATGAGTTTACTTACAGAGGTCAGATTGAGAGTTCCCTTCCCATGCAGTGGCCCCACAGCGATGTGTAGTATCCTTTCTAGTTACTTTTCAGAACGTCTCTAACTTACTAATATCACCACCACATTTTCACATCTGCTCAAACCCAGTTTAATCTGGTTACTTCATACATAGTCTACTGACTACTGAACTACTAACAAAGCCTTATCCTCCTCTGTGTTCCCCAGGTAAAATGCCATTGAATTCAAAGATAAGAAAAGGAACTATAGACCATACAATTACTTTTATAGGGAAAAAAAGCTAAAACCACTCTCTTTTTCAAATGTGCTGCTTCATGTTTTCTCCATCATAGCAATGCTTTGAAAATATACAGTGCTACATAGCTCCTATTACAATTACTACATCTGAAAGGAAGCTATTCAGGTAATTATGGAAAAACTCATTCAAAAAAACCATAAATTGCAATACTCTAGTCCTATGAAAACCACACTCCTCTATGTTTTTATGAACAGGTTTCAGAAAATCCATACCCATAACTGTAATACACAGAGGCCAACTAAGGCAGCACATTAATATTTCCCTTCAAAATATTTGATAAATGAGTCAATAATAATATCCACAATCAACCTCCTATTTACAATTGCTACATTTTCCTAAACTAGATATACTTTACTGTGATGTATTTTACATTTCTTGTCTCAGTTAGGACTATATTTGATCTAACAATGGTAAAAATAAACAGATAAATGGAAAAGTGTCATCTCTAACATAAACACAACAGGTGGATGCTTATTGTGTTGCTTGGTGAACTCTTCCTATGTAAGAAATAGCAGACCAGTATAAACTAACATGATCAGATTCATAAGCATTGGGTGTAGGCATTAGGTGAAATATTGTCCCTATAGATTGAAAAATTAATTTTTCAAAATTCTGGCCTTCAGAATTGCTAATAACTAACACCTATTTATACTTCTAGGTTTACATCATATGAAAGAGAACTTTGACTCATTGGCTAGCACATGCACCTTTAGAGTCTACATTCTCTTTTTTGTTCTGTAACAAATCAAAGAAAATAATAATAATGAAAGTTCAAAAGAAGCAAACATTGCATTGTAGATAGCTCTAAGTCTTCAAAGCTAACAAATTACTGGCAATTAAGAATTAGAAAGATTTAAAGAATGAAATGCAAATTAAAATTATGTATTTTTGCCAGCCTTTAAAGGCATTACTAACTGCATTCTCTAATATTTAAATAGGTTTTCCATATAATTAAAAAGAATCTGTGATACTTTGCCTTTTATTTTTACTTCATCAGTCTACATATACACAGACTGCATCTTCCTATGGAGTTATCAATGCAAGACAAAGCAAAGCAAAGCAAAAGCAAAATACAATAAATACTGCTTGCCTTGAAAGAGGAAAATCAAAGCAAAATTCTGTACCTGATGAACTCCTTTACCTATTACTTCAAAAGTACTGTGGAAGAAAGCACTCTGATTTTTCATCTAATTCAGTCGGTAAGCCTCCCAAGGGGAAAGAATGTCTGAGTTACAAACTAATGCCTCAGGAGTTCTCAGAATTCTTGAAGTATTTAGTTGCTTTACTCTCCTTGTCCTTCATCCCTGAACATCACATAATAAGGTTAAAAAACAGCCCAAGTCCTGACAGGCAGGTTTACGTGTGAGTTAAACTGTTATGGCTTTCATTTCTTGCTTTTCACATGGCAAATGAGAATTAATTATCTTTATCTTCAATGTGCTTAGAAATAATATCTGAAAAAATCAGGCAGAAGACAACAGCAAGAATGTTTCTGTTTAGTGCTTTTTCTTTTGCAATGTAAAAACGTTTGCTGTAGAGACCTAGAAGCATCTTCATTTTGAGGCCATATTTTTGTAGTGTAGTGGTGCAAAATTGTTTGGTTTGACTTCTAAATTTGTTTTCAGATATTGAAAAGTTCTTAAGTTCATTGACATTAATTTTCATTTTAACTGCAAAGCAAAATTCCTATACATTTATCATAATTCCATGAAATTTCTTTCTAGGGCAGCTTTTCTTTACCTCCCTCGTATAGATTGTCTCCACCTGCTTACAAACATTTAAGAGCAATCAGTGGACACTGGAAGGCCAGGTGTCCTCCTTTCTGCAGAACAGAAAATACATAAGACATGTTCTTGCCCTATGACACACTATATACCAAAAAGGGGTTTATGAGCATGCTAAATGAACTAAGAAGATCAGAAACGTTCAGCTCAAATTTCCCAGGAAGAGCTACTACAGCCTTTACTATCCTAGTCTCACCTTCCTCAGGGTTTGTGGGGTTGAAGGTGGCATTTCTGACTGACCACCAAAACCAGGAGGGAGCCAGTGGAAAGAATCCATTAAACCTCTTACACTCATCATATAATGCTAAAACAGCATTCCTTCCCTTGTTTCATCTGCCACCACTCAACAAGAGGGCTGAGGAGTCTCTGTACTTCACTGTTCAAAGCTAAGGGGATGATCAAGAGAAAGCCCTCCCTGAATCTTCTCAGTCCTTCTCACCTCTTCAAGTCAAAAGGGCAAATTTATTTGTTGTCAGACTATTTCTCCTCACCTTCAGGCACCTCCTTCTTGAAATGGGGGCAGAGGAGGCATGGCATGGAAAGAGGAAGAAAGTAACTGTGCTTCTGACAACCAGCAAATCCCTGTTTATCACACAGTCCTCTTCAGAACCATGTTCTCCTTGCAGGTCTCAATGAAAGAGGGATGATTGCTAGGTCAGGGAGTCGTGACGAGTAAAAGAAGGTCAGATAAGCCAGGAACAATGAAAATTGCAGCAAAAGAGGCACTGTCATGGAGCAGGAGGATCTAACTAACAGTAAAAGCCATCCACGAGTGAGTATCATTTAGAAAGTTCATGCAATAAGCAGTCTGCAGACATGGGGAGTGAAAAGTACATCTCATGAAACAAGTACATAGGATATGGGTCACACTTCAGCCGACAAAATGCCTACACAAATGCCTATGATGTGCTAGCATCTGGCCCTCAGAGTACATTACCACAGTTGAATAAGATAATTCATCAGTAAAGTCTATATTCCACAGTGGCTGCTTCACAGCATAGACATGACACGGGCATGATACTGTGACACCAACTGGAATAATTTACAAGAGAGACCACAGAGGTAGGGAGGTCACCATTCTGGGATCATACATCTCAGTAAGGGGCTGAAACTGAAAATGTTCGATGGACAACATAAATGAAAGACAAATGTAAGAGGCAGGGCAGTGTTTCTGCCATTGACTATGAAGGTTACATACAAGATACCATTTAGAGAGAGCGCCAAATGACAACAGATGGTGTTTACATGATTTCAATCCTACTTGACTCTTTTATGGATATATCACTTATCTATTGCTCCATTTGCCATGTAAACAAAGAATAAAGGAAGAAGTTTAAATACTTGCTTTGATTGTGCATTTTCATTTTGGTATTGAAATGGTTGCTTTTCATAATTTCATACTCCAGTTGACTCACTATGATACTCATTACGAAACAATAAAAGTATGAAATAATGAGTTATGCAAAAGACATTTCTTCAATGGTCCCTTAAGACACACGCTTGGGGCTAGACATAAAATCACCTTTCTGTTTAGAAGGCTTTGTCAGAACTATATTTTAAGTTCTGTTTTAATCATTTCTTCTAAACTGTTTATTAATGCATTGTTACAGAAAAAATCACAAGGGTTAAAATGGTATGTCTCTATTCTTTGCCCATTCTCTCTCTGCAGAAAAATCCTGTAACATGTATTTGAAGTGACAGTATGTATACTGTTACATACTAAATCACTTCAAATTACCATCTGTATGTAGACAAGTATACAAGCATATTTCACACTTCCAAAAGAACTTATTGTATATGTTCTGGTTCAATAATATTTGTAATCCTAATTCAATTTCCTTTTTGATGTGAAATAAATTTCTCTCCCTGTCTCTACTGTATTAGGGCAGATTCCACAGTTAAAAGAAGAGAAGGCAAAGACAGAATAAGAAATGTTGCTGGCTGTGTTGAAGATACCAAAGATCATTGACTAGGATGTCAAGTAGAAGGGGCCAGTCTCTTTTCAGTGGTACCCTGTGATAGGATGAGCAGTAATGGTAGCAAGATGAAACACAGGAAGTTCCTCCTCGGCATAAGGAAAAACTTCTTCACTGTGAGAGTGACAGAGCACTGGAACAGGCTGCCCAGAGAGGTTGTGGAGTCTCCTTCTCCAGAGACCTTCAAGACCTGCCTGGATCTGTTCCTGTGTGGCCTGCCCTGGGTGTTCCTGTGTTGGCAGGGAGGTTGGACTCTATGATCTCCAGAGGTCCCTTCCAACTCCTACCATTCTGTGATTCTATGACCCATAATTTCACCTAGAAGGGAGATCTTATGTACCTTTGGCAACACATAAAATCAAAAGAAGTCTTCCTTCTTAGCAACTGATATCATGACATGTCAAAAGTCTGATAATTGATTACAGGGAATAAAAAAAGACAGGAAACTGCAGTTTTCTTTACCTCCTTCTGAGAATATAGGAAGACCTGAATCCATGGTCTCTCTGCTATGCTTCCAGCAGGGAAGGGCACATTCACCATCCCCTCACCTTGGACAGCAGCTCAAAGCCACACTTTATTTTTAAATACTTTAATAATAGAAGGTTGAAATAACCTTCTGAGGTTGGAATGGGTGCAATTCAGCATGCACATCTGACGGCACAATAACTAACACTGCCTGTGCAGCTAGTAACAGACAGAGATCCTTTGAAGAAAACTTGACTGAAGTACACCAGCCAAGCCCTAGGTGTGTTATGAAGGCAATCCCTCAGGCTGCGGCTTCTCACTCCTCCTCTGCCCAAAGCACCAGCTCAGTCAGCGGGTTCTGAAGCAGCTGCAGCCAAAGCACAGCAACTATAATTGTCGACAGAAAAAGCCATTACAAGTACCAGGGGAAGAGGAAAATCTCCGAAGTCCCAGTACAGAAAGCTGCTAAAGGAGAAACACAAAATAGCTTTAAGTCACATTATTTCCTCTCGTAAAGCACAAAGAGAGCAGGCATCACTGAATAAAAAATGAGTAACTGCAAGAAAAAAACTCCAGTTTGCACTCATGCTGTCGATAACAACTTGGTTTGCACAAAATACATGACCCTACAGATTCTGTGAGCATCAGGAATGTCATTAAAACAAAATCCTTATTAAATCCACAAAGAAGGGCAATTTGGACTTATTCCTATGAAAATTTTGTTTCATAAGACACTTTCACATCAGTCAACTTCCAGCCAGTTGCCTCTGTGAAGAAACGAGCACTATCAAGGAATCACTCTTTCTCTCCACTCACTACATAAGGTTCCTCAGAAGACTATCTTCTGAATTTGGCTGTGGTTTCATGAGAAGCAGTGTTGTTCTGACTTACATTTTCCCAGCTCACACACTTTTTAAGTCATCCATTTCCAAATCCAATTTACAGCACAGCTGCACAAAGCTTTGTGGCAAAACAGCAAAAGGAGTAATGTGGGAGGAGAAATGACGGGTTGGTGACAAAGCAGGACTAACACAGGCCAATATCACGCATGTGGCTTTGTTTGATAAAACCTTGGTTAATGAAATGCCGGAATTTGGGTGATGATATCTTCTCTCTTCTCCCACTCCACACCTTCATCATTAGGGTTCCAAAAAAACCAAAGCAAACTCAGGGCAAACGGGAGTTGCTACATTAGGAACCTGCTCCTCTCTGAGTGCAGCCTACCTGTACAATCTCTATGGCTTTCCACAGCAATACACATCCTGAAACACCCAGTGAATAACAAAAAACTGAACAGTCATATTTCATTATATTTACTAGAATAATCAATCTGTCACAGAATGACTAGTACTCCTTGTGCAAAATATTGAGCATGTTACATTCCCTGTACTGACAGGGATGCTAAACACTGTGTTTGCCCCTAAAACAAGCACCTATAGCCAGTGAGAAATAATAATTGTCAAAAGGAATATGATAGGGGAGGGTTTATGAACAAACAAATGTAACCAGACTCTTCTTTCCTCCAGGAGAAACCAGATATGATTGCGATCAGAAGTCTTAATCCTGATTTAATACAGTGAAAGCATCATCATCTTGCCAGGCTCTAAGCACAAGAGATGGAAAGACAGAAAGCCATAAACAAAATATCTCTGCAAACCACACAGAGCATAACATAGGGATTTACAAAAGACAATTATCTTTCCCACTGCTTCACACAAGGCATTTTCTTTAGGTCTAGATGTGGGGAGGTAATGAACACTAACACAGTTTCTTTGGATTTCAGTGTTAGCTGCCACACTCAACACATTCAAATTGGAGGCCTTCAAATTGGAAACGGACAGCTAAAGGTGCATGTTTTGCATTTTACTTCATAACACTTCCAGCATCTCAGATATCACCTTAGATGTTGAGCCCCCCATACCTGTAAAACTGGAGATGGGACAGAGGAAAGATTATCTTTTACCTTGCTAATCAAATTCAGTAAGGCCTTCATTTGCACCACAACAACTTTTCATTGATGAATAGAGGGAATATTTAAACACAGAAACAATCCAGCACTAACAGTTTGTTCCAGCAATGGAAAGTGACAGCATATGCACACATATAATCACCTGGGAAATAATCATAGTATGTCCCAGTGCACTGCATAGCATAAGAAAGCCAACTGCCCAAGGGGTATGTCAAGAATGATTTATTTGTATACAGGGCGCTCTTTCCATGTGTCACTGCCTGATTTCTTCAATGGAATCATCAAAATCTTGGTGGAAAAATAGTTATAACTTCTTTCCCTTACTCTCCCTTTATCTCATCATTTGAAAATAACTTAAATAGTCCTTTAAATGAAATATAGGACATTTCTCAGTAGTTGAAATAGTGGAGGAAACTGTTCAAAAATACTTTGCTTCTAACTTATATTAATACATGCATAGGCAGATAAAATGTTTAGATTCTAGTGAAAATATCAGTATTTTGGTTTGAAAAACACATTACTAATTCAGAAACTGATTGATGGCTTTTCTTGTCTCTTCCTGTAGATATTATTTCATACAACCTTCTGTTTCAATATTGCCCAACATTTGCATGTGATTGTTTTGCTTCTGTATACCCAATGTATTATTTCAAACCAGTTAGATATATAGGTTATATATATGCATAGATAGTAGTCACAAAGATATTATCCTTTCCTTCATACCACCTTCCTTTATTTCTTTGTTTCCCACAATCTCTTCCTTTCCCTGGAAAGGTTAAAGGAATCAGTACATACTGGATAAGGAACTGAAAAACAGACAACATAAGTGACTAGTGGTATCATTTGACTTTCCCTCTTTCCCTTTTAGAATTGCTTCAGGAAGAGAGTAGTTAGAACTTTCCCAAGGATTTAGCAACACTATCTGAAGCATGAGCTTTATCCAACACACAGGAGCAAGCTGACTATGAAATAATCATTGCCTCATTCAGTGGTCTGATGGATGAGTGAATATTGTGTTTTCAAACCTCCAGTAGTATTCACACTTAAGAAATCAGAATTCCTCCAAAGGCAAAGGCAGTGCTCCTGAAAAGGATTCTAACAGTTCCCATTCCTGCTGAACTTCAACAGTTATTCCATCCTCCCCTTTATCTTCCTGTGTTCTACTTGCCACCAAAGCCCTTAATGACACTATGCCTAGACTTAATGAAATTTTGAAAAAGTACTTCTTACAAGATTTCCAGGTGACTTTTGAAGATGAGTTTTAACTTAGGCCTGGCAAGGTAAATTAAAAAAAAACCCCAACACTATGAAGCAAAACCATCTATTACATAAAAATGTTGAGCTGGTAAACTATTATGGTAAGTACACTATTATGGTGAAACAGAACAGTTTGCAAGAAGGTGAAGTCTCTCTTAACACACTGACTTAAACTGAGTCTGCATGAAACACATTTATCAGTAGCATTGAATGGCATCGATGACAAATGCATTAAGCGGCTTTCTTTTCACTGATTTTCTTGTTACTGTCAAGGAAAACGAGTAGAGAAATTACGCACAGACTCATAAAATGACAACACAGACCAGATTTTGACCTAGTCAAATAATCTAGATGAATAGAAATTTCCAATTTTCAACACGATACAACACAACATTTTTAAACAGGATGCATTTGGCATTCCTGTTTATCTGCCTACATTGTGACAGAGATACAAGCAAACTATTGCTATTGTTTCCTTGACAGCATCAAAATTGCCATCAAAGGCATCCTTGGCCAACAGGTAACAACAAATCTGGTGACAGAAGATGCATGTGTTAAACATATGTCCGTGTCAAAGGGAAGGACCAACTGTGCTGCTCTATGAAGTGAGACAGGTAGACACACAAGAAGCTACAGCCCAAATGCCACACACTGAGTACACACTCATATGCCACAATAGCATAGCTTAGCCATGTGGGAACTGGAGAGTTTCCTGATTCCCCACACAGAATTTAAAGGCTTGTTCAGCAAGGGAGATGAGACGTACCAGAAAATCTAAAGGCAGAAGAAACCCAGCAAACAGAGGAAAACTGTCACAGCATTATTCAGAGAGACAGTTCAGAGACAGAGCTCCTTAGATGTGAAATATATTGAAAGGTAGAGGTGGGAATTACGACATAAGCACTAACATCCAAAGCAATTTTAACTTTAACAGTATATTTGACACAGTATGATTAGGTAGCGACAGATTTATTTCAGCATTAACAATTACTGCCGTTCTCCATGCTAAACCACAAAAAAAGAAACCAAAGATATAAACATTCAGTCAGGTTTACTGATGAGCTACAGTTATGCAGGGTAGAAGATTTCACGTCTTATATGTTCTCAGTTTGCCTAAAGAAAAAATACTGCATTCATTTATCATCATCCAATTTGCATAGGGGAGAATAAAAGCAGAAACAATCATCAAGCATTTTTATTTTCAAAATGCTGTGGCCACAAGCCTCTCCTGCAAATTTCTTAACCTGAGTTATTTTCCACTCATATTAGATAAGCAAGACAGGAATGATTATGCATTACACAAATTGCATTAGACAAACCTTTAGAACAAACTATACGTTCTGAGCTAATGCCTTTTAATCACAGTCCTGAATCAGCAACTAGGAAAAGTCATTCAGCTGGAGAGAATGACGGGGGTATGTGTCAGAAGACTCAGCGCCCAAAAGTCACCTTGCCTTCTGGACTGCAGAGGCTGAGCTGAAGATGTGAGAAAACCTTCCCTGAACCCCTTAAAAATGTGTCAGTTGCTGAGGCCAGCAGCAATTCATGTCTGCAAGGTTCCTGATGCTCTGCAGCCCCACAACACTCAGCCTGGCATCAGTTTTGCCTCCCCTCTCCACATACTCAAATAATCTGAAAAAGTTACCTGAAAGTCTGAAAATAACACAGATGCATTAAGCTCTCTGAAATATGCATATGCCACAGAGATTATGCCAAGGGCTAGCTCTATAAATGTACCACAGTCAGGATGCAATCAGGAACAGGTTTGCTTTATTCATAACATGAACTGTATCACCTCAACATGCAAATGTGAATCTATGCTAAAGAGAGAGGTAGTTTGTTCAGCACTAGTTATGCTTAATAAGTAATTTCCCCCTCTTCTTGAGCTGTTTTTAAGAAGCTTGGGAGAGACAGATGTACATTTTGTTATTTGGCTGCTGCTTAAGCAGATTACAAGGACTTGTAAATACTCATAAATACTGCAGTTATTAGTTCCTCTGAATCCAGGTATGAATTGCCACTAGTTCATTACAGAAGACTTCAGAACCTACAAGTAAACTACCTAAACATCAAGTTTTCTCTCCATAACTACCAGAACTCATTCAAATACAAATACATGTATTCTAGATCATTACCTAATGGATTTCTAGGCAGTAATTAATTTTCTTTGTTTACTTTTTTAATATATACTGTCCTTGTATTTAAAAGGGCTTTTTATTTCCCTGAAAAACATGAAATATTTGACATAAGGAATTAAAACAAGCCTGTATGAAAGTGACATTTCTTCAGGAACAAGGACATGTATGAATTTGATATTACACAGGAAGATGCAATTTAACATGTCATGTTAGTGAAGTACATGTGGAAGTATAAAAAGGAAATGGCCAATTTTTAAGAAAGTACTGATAACACTTTTCATATTCTGAAGTAACAAAGTAGACCCCTCCATAAATAATCTAATGCACATCTCAAATACATGAAATTACCGGATTCCTATCTTCCGCTGTTAACTCAGTTGTGGTAGCATCAAAACCTTCAATTGCAGTAGGAGCAGAATGTTGCAAACACTGAAGTGACAAGTTCCTGCCTCATGAGAGTTTCTAATATAATTTGAACCTATGAAATCAGTAATAGATTAATTGCTTCAAAATTTTAGGTGAAGAATATAACTATGTATTTGATGAAAGCGTGGAAGGAACTTCTGAATAAGTTTAGTGAAAATGCTATTCAATTAATTCATTATAAGAATATAGCTTTGTGTATAGTTATTTTTATGCATCAGTTTGGATAGCCATCAAGCCTTAATTAGTTGCATTTCTGACAGAGCATGATCTTCAGGGACAGTGGAGTCATTTTATATTACAGCAATTAATCTGTTAAGCCCTGTAGCTGGATGCTTAAAAGGTATGTATTTATTACTCATGCAGAATGGAAGTGGATTGCATGGATCATGTGAAAATAAAAGAGTTACACAGTAGTTGATTCTTTCTTTCCCTAAAATACATACTCTAAAATTACATATGTAGGTATATATACATGATAACTTGTGTTCTAAATAGAAATATATGCATTATATACAAGTTATATATACATACACAACCATTCAGTCATTGATAAGGACAACATTCTTTGCAATTTCAGCCAGTAAACACCTAAAAAAAAAATAAAATAGAGAATTCAGGTTCTCTATGCTCATTCTGAAAACAAATTCCTAGAACTTGTTTATATGAACACTGACACTATGGTCACTTGTCTTCCTCCCAGCTACACAAAAGTCAGCTTTCTCTGCAGTCAGGTAAAGCAAGACTTTGCATGTTGCTCTATCACCACATTTAACCAACAGGTCCTGCCAGCCAGTTGCTTCCTCTTCATCCTTAGACCTCACCAATCATAGAATCAAAGAGTCACAGAATCACTGAATGTAGTATCACAAATGATACTGGAATAGTAAATCTGGAAAAATTAATCACTCCTTTATCCTTATGGCTGATTTCCTGATTTCTCTGGATCACTGAGCTGTCTTCCATGGAATCCAAAAAGAAGACAACCAGCACACACAGCACTAAGCAGGTATTAATATCAAATGCAGATGCCTGTACCGTAAACATATAAATCTAGGTTCCCTTCATAGACAATGGAGAGAAATACACATTCTTAAGAGGCACAGCATTTTAGCCCAAAATGAAGATTTTCTTCTGCCTTTACAGCCCAGATGGGCATGAAGTAATGGTCCTGGAACATGTAAATTGTTTGACATACTCAGTTCTACAGAGAAAAGCCAAGAAACGTGGGAAAAACAAATGCAAAAAGAAGCAGGCATGAGGGAACAAACTGACGTCGCTCCAGGGGAAAAATTCACAGAAACTCACACCCACAGAAACACTGGAAAGGGCAAAGCACAATCTAGGTCCAGGGTGGTTTAACTTCATCAGCTGCAGAGATTCTTCTCTGCCTCCTCAGAGGAAAATGCAACACAAATACCAGCAACCACCAGGCAACATATCTACTAGAAGGAACTGAGGACCATATGGATGATAAAGAAACCAGATGCATTAGCATTTCCTTTCATTTTCTGGTAGATGGACCTTCTGGGGCTTGCTGTGTTCCAAACAGGACCAGACAAAAGCAACGAAGAGGATCATTCCACAACTATTCTGCCACTAAGTAATATAGTAATAAAGCCAGGAATTATTTTGCCTTGGGACTACTCTAGACAGCCGTGACATCTGAGTGATAGGCACTTTGGGCGCTCGTATTAACATTAACTTCCTTACTTTTATGGACTGTGTTGCTAAGAGATGCTCACGTGCAACTTTTACTCTAAGGTTATAACTTTCTTCTTGCACTTTTTGGTGATTTTTCTGTGAGTTCTTACTTGCCTTTGGACCCATGCCAGAAACTTCAGTGCTGTCCCTGAACTTATTTAAAGCCTATGAGGTAACCAGTTTTCATTTGGAAGCTTCTCTGCTTCATGTGACTTAAAAAAAAATAAATAAAATCAATAGACATTTTAATAAAGCACTAGTTTCAAGAATTAATTTACTGAAACTTTTATCTTCCTTCATTTAGTGTGACCAATGCAGACAGGAATGTATGCAGACATTGTGCATTACAATTCAGAGTGAAATGCTCAAAAATCAATAGGAAAGCATGGAATGGTTTCCACATTCATTTATTAGTCTGCAAATAAATGACAAAAGGTCAGTTATTCTTTTCTTACGGCACAATGAAGAGGGGAAGCACACATGGGAGCTCAGAGACCCAGTTTAATTTCTTTTTGAATACACTGCTTGGCTGTTTCCAAAAAAGACATAAAATACTTAACATGGAAATGTTCATGGTCCTGTCCTTTTCCACAGTATATGTTTTAGACTGGGGCAACAAGAGGAAAATATTTGCTAATTCCTGTGAAATTTTGCCTGGGGAATAGAAACATTGTTACTAAACTTAACTAAGATTATTCAGACCCTATGTATTTTCTTAGTGATTTTTCTTCCTGGTCAATGAATAGTTGAAACCCATAGAAATCACATGTTGCTAATGCCTCAGCCAGGAACATCAACAGCCAAAGTAGATGTTTTCGTTGGCTATAAGTAAAAAAATCATTGAACTATTTTCCCAAATTGTTTGTATATATTTCTGCTGCATCAGATCCTATATGTTTTCAGGCTGACTGGTACTTGATTTTGCACTAGCATTCCACTCTGAAATACCAATTATTTTTCAAAAGGCCTGAGACTGGATGAGCCTGCAGAGAGATGGACATAGATGCCAATACATCTTAAATGAAATAATTCCTAGAAATTTGTCTTTAAATTGTTTTCTTAATTACAAAAACAGCTGAAATGTAAATCATAAAGCTTGCATTCATACACTTTTAACAGGTCTTCTCAATTCAGTATCAATGTTTGGATATTTAGATATGACAAATCTGTGTCATGGAATTTACAGAGTCTATAGGCTTATCTGAGGGTGAACTAAATATTTTGCATGGCAGACAGCTTCAGAAACATTAAAATGATTATTCACACATAACATTTACAGCTCAGTAAAATAAAGCCTACAGAAGAGAGTGAAAGTCACAGCTTCCACCATATAGTTCAAGCCTGAGCCTTGGAGCATAATTCCTGCTAAAAGTAGCAGTATCCTGCCAGTCCTTGTTTTCTTATTAGAAAGATTTTCTAGCTAGCAGAAATCCCCAACCATCATGTGTTTTCGCTTTAAGCTCAGATTTTCACAGGCAACATCTCACTTTGAGTCTAACTTTAGCCAAGGGTTGCCTTCCTTGTGTTCTAGTCAGTCTTAGGTTTGTTACCAAAAGGGTTGCAGGCAGCATCCTCCCCTATAGCACTTATTGTCCTTATCAAGTGTAGACAATTAACATTTGCTTAAGGGACTTGAAGAAAGTACTCAGTTGTCCCCTTTCTCAGTAGACTTCAGTTCAGCTAAAAATCAGCCCTCAGAAAAGTTCTGTAAATGTGAATCTCAACTAAAACTTTTTTAAGAAGAAAAAGTTAATCTAATTTGGTTTATAGGCCTAATTGTGTATTCAAGACTTCTTCTCTATCTGATTAAAAGGCTTCTGCACATTAAAGCTGCGGCTGAACTCAGAGCTGGGAGTTTTTCTGAGCTTATGGGTCCAGGAATTTGTTTTGACTTGTCCTGAAACTGTACTGTGGTCAAGACCCATATATGCAACAGTTCCCTTTCTTCCCTCCTTCAGAAGGCTTCCCTGAGAAGGAAAGCCGGGCATGAAAAGCTGGGAGTCCTGGGAAGATCTGGCAGATCCAGGATCTCTTCAGGTAGAAATCGTTCAGCCTCAACATAGTGTCAGGTACCCACCAGATTGCCAGGAAGAATTATTTAAATCTTACCCACAACTGTAATTATACTCCCATCATGCAAAACTCCTTTTTTCCTGTGCAGTAGTAAATTCAGCTTCTCCAGAATCCTCATGCTCATATCTTTTAAAAGAATTTATTGTTCTCATCGAGAAAAAAATAACAAGCTTTCTGAAAGGCTCTTGCTACAGTGAAAGGCACTAAAAACCCACAAAAAGAAAATCAAGGATTTTAGTAGTTTTTCGCAGTACCCAGAAGTGCAGTAGCACTACAGTTACCTTAGGAGAACTCATAATCTGTAAAATGTTTGTAATATTGTATGCTATGTGAACAATGCAGTTACAAGAGGAGAGACAGCAAATAACTAGTGTTAAATGAAGATGAAGGGAAGTGCCCAAAGAAGGGTTTAGCAGAGGCTGGAATGACTGGCAGATAACTAAGGATCTAGCAATTGACTAGCGTGAACAGTCATCTGAGGAGCAACTGGGAAAAACCTACTTGCTGCAGATAGGTTTCACTCCGAAAGAATCATAGAGTCATTAAGGTTGGAAAAAACCTCTAAGACCATCAAGTCCAACCATCAACCCAACACTACCATGATCACTAAACCATGTTCTGAAGTGCTATATCTATATGTTTTTTAAGTACCTCCAAGGATGGTGACTCCACCACCTCCCTGGTCAGCCTGTTCCAGTGCCTCACCACTCTCTCAGTAAAGAAATTTTTCCTAATCTAAACCTCCCCTGGTATAACTTAAGGCCATTTTCTCTCATCTTATCTCTAGTTACCTGGGAGAAGAGACCACCTCTCTACAACCTCCGTTCAGGTAGTTGTAGAGAGCAATAAGGTCTCCTCTCAGCCTCCTCTTCTCCAGACTAAACAACCCCAGTTCCCTCAGCCACTCCTCATAAGGCCTGTTCTCCAGACCCATCACCATCTTTGTTGCCCTTCTCTGGACCTGCTCCAGCACCTCTATGTCTTTCTTATACTGCGGTGCCCAAAACTAAACACAATACTTGAGGTGTGGCCTCACTAGTGCCAAGTACAGGGGGACAATCACATCCCTACTTCTGCTGGACACACTGTTTTTGATATAGGCCAGGATCCTGTTGGCCTTCTTGGCCACTTGGGCACACTGCTGCTTCATGTTCAGCCAACTCTCCATCAGCACCCTCAGATCCTTTTCTGCCAGGCAGCTTTCCAGCAACTCTTCCCCAGGCCTGTATCATTGCCTGGGGTTGCTGTGACCAAAATGCAGGACCCAGCACTTGGCCTTGTTAAACCTCATCCCATTGACCTCAACCCATCAATACAACCTGTCCAGATCCCTCTGCAGAGTCTTCCTACCCTCAACCAGACCAACAGTCCCACTCAATTTGGTGTCGTCTGCAAACTTACTGAGGGTGCACTCAATACCCTCATCCAGATCATTGATAAAGATATTAAACAAGACTGGCCCCACGGATGAGAACAGGGTCTACACCTCACATGGAAAACGTGTTGAGTTCTTTCAGCTGAGGAGTCATGCATGAATAAGAATGACTGACCTTCTAGCCTGGATAGTTCTGCAGGTATGGGCACACTAAGGGACAGGAAGGATTTGAGCCAAAGAGCCTGAATTACCACAATAACCAAGCTCAAACAGAAGAAAAGGAGGAAAGTAGATATACTAGGTTTATATTTTTCACAGTATAAATCCACGTAGTGCTAATACATTCCCTTGGTCTGTTTGAATACAGATCTGGTTGTACACAATACAAAAACAACAACAAAACAACACCCCCCCCCCGAATAATTCAAGAAGTTGGGGTAAACACAAATACTTTTGCCACACATCATTCTTAAGCAGGGACGCCTTCAGGAAAGCAATATGCTGGATGAGGAGCCAAAAGTAGAAGTAGTAGGTATCTCAGGAGAGTGACCCATCTTATCCTATGGTAAAACTTTTCACTGATTACAGTGACAGTGCAAACACTAGCTAAATGCAGATAAATGATGTCTAGATAGATTAGGCAAGGCATAAAGAATGGTATACTCATGAACCATTTCCACCACCAGTTATTCGACAACGCTACTACCCTGTCACGCACGTACTTTTGGCTGGGATCATCACTTCAACGTGCTAAGTACAAAGAGTAACATGTATCAGTGAACTGAATGCAGAATGTTAGACAATTTATACCACTCGAGGAAGTAATTTTGCGGGTTCCCCAACCACAAGCCATGTAAAATGAGAAATGAAGAGTTAAAAATCTAGAAGAGAAAATTAAGCTTTTCTTAATTATTTTTCTAACTTTTGTAGAGGTACATCATCATCGTTGTTAGAACATACTACAAGAGATTTATGTATGTGATATTCTAATTAACATACACATCTCTGCCAAATAAATATGTGTAAAGTTTCAGAGATAGCTCCTGAAGTTGCAGTGAGGGTAGAACATGAACTATCAGAAGGTCTTAAGGACAAAAGTCAGCTTATTTTGTTTTATGGGAAACACAATTAAAATCAGTAGTGTTTTTCAGATCTTCATCTATGTGATTAAGCATTGCTTTCCACTCAGGTATAGACTCTTTATACTAAGCCTGTTCACTCTTGGCCTACTGGTTAAGCACAACTAAACCAGGTCCTGTGTGGGACTTCACTGTGATCCTACTCAATGTGAGCAGAGGATTTTCTTGGGGAAGTTCTTTCTGAAAGGTTTTGTGAGTTTCAGGGGTACTATAAACAATTCAGTATGTATTTCAGTTTATACCCTAAAATTAATCTTCACCCTGGAGAATCCAGGAGAGCTGGTAATTCCTGCTAGAAGCCAGGTTGCTGGAACGTTAAAAAGTCAGACAAATCCTGTTTCCTCATGAAGTTATTAGAAACATGGTGAAATCACTGGTTCTCCAGCATAGACAATTACCCTGATTATTGAGCTAGGGTCATGGTGTCGTTCAACCCTTTGGGAACAAAAAAGAAGAAAGATAATTGAAAGTCCAGTTGTCTTTCAAGCCCAGTGGGAATCTGTTATTATAGTTCTGGATGACTAGGCTAAAGATGGTTTACAAGCCTGACATAAATTGCTAAGAATAATCCCACTCCCATTCATAAAAAATTCTTGCATTCTATTTCCAACACCTGTCACACAGATATCTGCCACTCTTAATTTTTGTGTTTAAAACAATGGGGCAAAAAGGAAAAAAACCCACAACTTTATGAGAGGGAAATCTTCCCCTGATGGATTTCTTATTAATTTCTCTAGAGATACATAAAAAAATGCGGCTATAGGCAACTGCCTATGAGTTTGATTATCATTCACCTAACTTTCCATGTATATTCATACTTGATGGTGCATATGGTGTTCCAAATCTTTCTGTCTGGATCGTCTTCTACAGTTTCATGCAGCACAATGTAAAATCAGTGTGATTTCACCTGCGCTTCAGAACTACCATTTTTTGGGACAAGGTCTAAATAAAGCCTTTTAACTTCCATGATTTTCCCCTTAAGTCATTGTTTTCAAATGAAATTCGGTATAAGAAACCATGTATTACTAGCTAATAGAAACTCTCCTAGACAAAGACCCTTATGTGCAACTAATACCTGTTTTTCTTTAGACACATAGGAATGACTTGTGAAAGACTCCAATCACTGGCCCAAACCCCTAGACCTGACATTCAAAATTACATCTTTTCTAATATGAAAATAGATTGACACAATTGCTCTTTCTCATCACCATGAGGATGGGCCAGTTCACTATGCTGATTCAGTCCTATTCTATATAGGGAGTGTGGATCCTATCATCTAAACCTCATCCAAAGTTACTGCCAGGGATGCAGGAGGCTTCCTTTTTCCTATAAAGGCAGATTATGAAAAGGTGGAACCAATTTGGTTACTAACTCTTCTTGAAATCTGCACAGGGGTTTTGCATTCAGAAGGCCTGCACTTTGAAAGTGCTCATTCCTCTCTCTTATTATGACCTAGCAATCAAGTGCCTCGGGTTCTTGCAATCTTGAAAAGAAACGTTAAAAGAGTTTCCTTCTGGATCTCAAATAACTTCCTCCTTCTACCTGCTTTACATCTCTGTATTTCTTAGAATAGCAAAATCAGTAACTGTAATAAACCAGATGTTACAGATAAAAATTTCAAATATACATTACTTGTCTAACTAAAAAGCTAAATGGTAAAAGATAAGAGCTTGTGATTTAATTAGAATAAAGTTAATCCTGATACTTTCAGTACTTTTCCCTAGATGGAAAACTGATTTTCCTTCAGATTTTTCTCCTTTGTTTAAGTTCTCTGTGAGGTTACTCATGGCAAAGATCGTATCTTCCTACTGGCTGATTTTACACCAAGAATATATACACAGCATTTCATATTCTTTTCACTAAGGCAATAAACCCTTAGAGACACTTTAGTTAGTAACACGTATCTCATTAATTCATTAATCACTTATTTTTAGCTGTTGTGTTTCATTTGCACAGACTGGCTCTTAAATATTTCACCATGGGATAATAAATATTATAATCCAGAGTAAATAAAAAACAATAGTGTCCTCAGTCTTAATGGGATAGATATTTTAAAACATAAAGTTGGTTTTCAATACAAAAATTACTTAACTGAAGACAGTTCTATTGAAGAATATTTACTTGCCACCCCACAATCTAATGTGAAACTAAACAAGATTCAAATTTCAAAGCCAAACACTTTTCAACCAAACTACCTCCAAAGAACTTCAGTTCTCTGCTTCCCCAAAACAACAGGACCTCTGAAGAACTCTAAAGCCATTTCCAAAATCAAATAGGTAGGATGGTCAGGAAGGGACAAATGCCCCATCAAAAACCTGTGCAAGCAACTTGAACTCAGGTGGTTCCAAATAAGCTTTTCTGAGTTCAAGTAATCAGGATTTCCAGATTTTGCTTTATTTGAAAATTTATGATCATTTCTTTTCTTTAGGTAATGCCTGAGAATTACTGTTGTTGCATATTCCTGGTAGAAATTCAAAATCATTCAGAGTTAGAATAAACTAAACAGAGACTATCAAAGTGGACTCTGATGTATGACATGAAAATGAGATTCCTTTCTAGATCTTCCACCATTTTTTAATATGTTATTACTCTGATACACATGAGCTACTGAATAGTGTGCTTTATGCCCTCGATTAAAAATTAATTAGCATGGTAATCAAGTTAATTTAAATAAGGTAAATTCTCATATTGAAATAAGTTGCAGTTGTTTCCATCTGACACATGCACAATCTCTAGACAGTTTGCAGCCTTGAATTCGCTTAGCTTTCCTGTACACCGTTATCATGCCATTTTACAGACGTGGAAACATAGACATGCAGAAAGGTTAAATGATTTTCCAAAGCTTCTACCATACCAAGAAATAAAGACCATGCCTGACTCTTATTTCTTTGCTTTAATTACAAGACAATTCCTTTTCCTCTAAAATAATTTTTCATAAATATAAATTCCATCATTTTCAAAATGTTCTGCCTTATCTTTCATTCACCATTAACATTCCAGTTCACCACTAGCTTTAGTATTTCTCTGTTTTGGGACGCAGGAAAAAACCAACACAACTACTCAATGAAAAAAAAAAAGAGCCTGAAAGTGCAGGACTCTCATCAAAACCTGACAATTCAGTGATAATGGCATTGGAAGTAAATTGGCTCAGTGTGCAGGGGAAAAGAATTGTTCATGAACATAAATTGAAGCATTTTAATATATCTTGTACTTGCAGATTTGACATTACTGTGTATCTTTACTAACTGATTAGTCAGCAATAACTAGTGCTGGAGGCAATTAGCACCTGTCAAATCTATCAAATTTCACCTGCCACTTATGCCTAAAATATATTGTCACTATAAATTTGTTTAGACTGTTTCACCTTATCATAAAAATCCTTTACAGCATTTTTAACCAGTTTATTGTCTTTCACTTTACCTAAAGTACTTTGAAAGAAATGTAAACGTCCAAAAGCACCTATTTGAAACCATTATATTGAACCTACCTGAGTATATGGATAAAGGCAGAGTGGTACATTCTCTCTATTTGAGGTGACATTTAGTAATGGTTTCATTTTATTTTGCTCAAGAAAAGAGAACCTGTCTTCAAATCCAGAACATTTCTACCTGTGGATTGACACCATTGAAACAAAAGGCAAAGACTGGTCTGTGTATTAGATGAGACTGGGTGTTCTCACTGAAAATAATGAAACCAGGTTATTATTATATAACAACAACAACAGTAATACAAAGGCTTAATCACAGCCTTACTATAGCCTTAGACAAAGGGCATATTACATCAGCCACTGCAGGACACAGCTGCTCTAACCACTATGTGTACCTCAGGCTCCATAACACAAAGAAAAACCTGGAACTCATGAACTTAAACCTATAATAGTCCTGATTACTATATTTTCATCTCACCTCATACACTCCAGAGAAGGCTTAAACTATGCCAAGTTTAAACATATATGTGCCTGCATCGTGGCAGAGTCATTTTGTTGGGCTGGAGGACCATAACACATGGAGCTACAACTTCATCCCCACAACTTAGGCCTATGTTTTAAAATACATATGTTTCTTTTCTCTATGGAAATAAAATCCTTTTAATAGATTATATTTAAATATTGGTAGACAGGGTACTGTAATTTTTCTTTTGGCTATGGCAGCGTGTAAAAATCCTACCCATAGACCAAAACCCTGGTAAATTATATGCCATATAGGCATTTGAGAACAGAGGCTTACTTTGTCAGACAAGAGAAATCTTTAATAGACAAGATCATGGTCAAAAAAGACATGGTTTGGAAAGGCAAAGAAGCAGCACCAATAAAACAAAAATATTGCATTTCTATTTGCCTAAAAAGCTCCATACCAATAAACATTATCAGAACTTCATTCATACATCCTCAAATCTCTTAAATGCTAAAGGAAATACCCTGAAGAAATGAAACTGATTGAGCAATTATATGCACTGTAATGAACAAGCAGAACTGGGGGGGTGAATTTACACGAGCTGTGAAAACTTTTGCATGCCCTTACTCTTGAAGTGCGCAAGCCTTGTGACTTTCTTCTGCAACCACACACAGCAGTAAGTCTGAGCATCCCCCTAGGCTTTGTGCACCCCTTTGAAGCATTACAGACCTTCTCTGTGTGTGGTGCTATTAATAGTTATCTCTGAATGATCTTAGAAATCTCAGTACATCTCCAACACTGAAAATTGAAAATAAGATATCTGCTGCTATGCATAGGCTTTTCTAGAACAACCTGTTGAGCACCAACAAATTTCATTTTACAGATCAAACTGATGACAAGAGCTCATCCTTTCACTAATCTGATCTTGTTAAGAGTTGCCAGTCAGGTATGTGGTAAGTCTTCCTCTCCACCTCAGCACCTGTAATGGGGAAGCATTGAAAAGCATCTGTGAAAATATTCTTGCAAGAGGGCATGGGATTAAAGCTGAAGCAAAGAGTAGATATGTTAGGAAAGTGTCCCTCACACTTGATATCTTCAGCTGTGTAGTATTTTGTAGTAGTTCCTTTACTGTTTTTCCTGCTGCTTACAAAAATATATTTAAAAAATTAAATGTTTGCCACAGGAAAAAAAGATTGTTTCCCTATTTTACCTATACTATTTGACAATATACCAAGAATTTTCATAATCAAAAGCTCACAGTTAAACTTTCAGTATGAATTCAGGAGACAGGGCAGAAAGTCACCATCCTCCTCACCCAAAAGAATTTTAGTTCAGGCTATATGGATTGTATCAAAGTTTTTCAAACTTAATATAAGATATCCCTTATCTACTTAGGCAGCTTTTACAAATCATTTTGAAGAGGGTTTCACAGCACTAGTTATATGCTTTCCATAGTTGGGAAGCCTTACGCTACACCAACAAAGGACACTGAAAATAGTATTTTTACTTTTCCTGTGTAAAAATAACCACCTCTTACTTACCATCAGAAAACTCACACTTCTTAAAAAAAACCTAGATGCTTCAAAGATTTATATGTGCATCTTTGCAATCATTTTATATTTTGTGTGTATACATTATTTTTTAATATTTCATGCATATAACTTGTTTCTCATTTAATCATAAACCTTTTAAAATACAGTTCCCCTTTGCTAGGAAAAGGAATCTGCTTAATAAACTTCCTTCCGTGCACTGTATATTAGTTTAGTACATGCTGATATGGAGTGATTTTGACATGAATATAAGCCACTGAAAAAAAAAGAGATTTGTAATAAAAAATAAGAGGCAATGTAATTGCAGATTATAGCTATGGGTTTATTGATTCTCACTGTGTTCAGAAAAGATGAAGCGATTCTCTGTGTTCAGAGAAACTATCATCTTTGCTGGTAAATGAAAAGAAGGCATTAAAGAAGGCTGCAATAAGACTGAAAAAAAATAATTGAGGCATTGTTGACCAGAACAAGGGGAAGACCCAATTATGGAACATGTCTGAGTCAATCTCCAAATGTACTATTCTGTATTTTGTCTGTCTATTCTATTTTTTTTTTTCTAATTGAAAAATATATATTGGTGGTTTTAAAAGAGGGATGGAGAAGCTGTGAGAAAGAGAACTGACATGTATTTGACTTACTAGAACTGAACTGCAAAGAAAGGAAAGAAGACAGCAACTCTACTTTCTAAGTACTCCTATGCTAGCAAATGAAACAAAAATGTCTGGATCTTACGACTCTTCCAGCTCAGCAGTAATAAGGATGGCTGAGATAGGAGGCAAAGAGAGCAAGTATGCTCATATCTACTCTCATACTTTTTTTTTCTCCTCCAAATTCCCAAATCTGGAAAGTTTACAGATGATAGAGTCACAGATGCAATGCAAGAACTTGAAAGCTAGTTAACTGTATACATATATTTTTTTTCTTATTGTTTGCTTCCTTTCCCTTGCAAAAAAAAAGTCATTAATCATTTCAGAACATTAATATCAGAATCCAAATGCCAATTTTCATCTTGAGAGGAAAAGACAGAACTCCACCATATAGGAACATCCATGGAAATAATATCCATGGAGTTTGACACCAACTAGAATTTTAAAGCCAGTTTCCAAGTTACTTTGTGCAAAAGTTCACAGAAATCTGACTATATGAAGCAGAAATACTCTATTTTCTCTCTCACAATTAAGTACAAGTCATCTCCACAAACTGTCCATTAAAGAGTTGAAATACGATAAACTATCACAACATTATGTTAAATATGCTATGCACAGCTGAAGAGAAGGGATTTGAATAAAATGTCTGCCTCAGCTTTAATTAGTGTCATTTCCTCAAAGCTGTAATAAGGTTCATTTCCGCAAAGTAGTTTTCCATTTTTCCCCTTGCTTATTTTACCTCAGCAGCAAATGCAAGATTAAATTTAAATTTCATAGAATCAGACCAAATGTGCCATGTTACAGAAAGATTTAACAAACCCTATGAATCAGTTCACCACTGAAAATTAGGAAGGGAAAAGAGAAGAAAATAAACTCAACACAAAAGAAGCTGTTCCACTGTAAGTATTGGAACAGAATAAACACTATTGACCCATATTCAGAAAAGTACTGGAAATATATTTTTTCCTAGGTATAAATGTGACAAAAATCACTTGGGGCAAAGGTACTTGCATATTTGGCACACAAGGACAGCTAACTACATTAGCAGATCACAAATGGTTCGCACATCTGTTTTGGCTCTTTCTTCCACCTTTTTATCCCAAATGCCTTGCAAACAGCAAGTGAAAAAGGCTTTGAATAGGCTAGAAATACTCTGGACACTCTATGAAGACCTTACAAAGTCAGAATCATGCTGCATATGTTTTGGTTGAAGGTTCTCCGTGAAGCAGACAAACACAGTGCCAAACAAGGAAAACCACTAGGAGTTTGGTTCTTTTCTCATGTCAAGGTAAGAGAACTACACCCCTTGAAACAAACTGAATAAGCAAAGACAACACAGAATTTAAGGCTTAGCATGAACCTAAGCCCCGAGCTAGCACAACTAAAGAGACAGCAAAGGCAAAGCACAAGCGTTACAGTATAGACACAATAGCCAAAAATGACTTAAAAATGCATCACACCCAATATGATGGTGTAGATCAGTTAGCATCAGAGTCAAGTCACTAACAGACAAAAATGCAGGTGGCCTTTATGCCTGAAGCTGATCTCTTGAATTTGGAAAGGAGTAAAAGAAGTTTGCAGCAGGTATAGTGAAAGAAAACACAGCTGACTTCCAGCCTTCTTCCTAGCAAGGCAAAAGATGGAGGAAGTAGATTTTTCTAGTTGGATTAAGAAGAACAAGAAGAAAGGCTTGACAGCAAAACATAAATAATGCAGAAGTGAACAGGGAAGTCTTTGTGTCACTGTTAAAAACAGAGAGAAGATTAAGGAGGAGTCCAGGTTTGGGGAAAAACCTGTACCTGTTTTCTGGTGTGTGGCACAGAACTGACTACCGCGTACAGACTGGAAGTGCTGTGTGTTGTTACAAGGAACTACCTGATTGTGTGCACCACAATGAAACATTCACTCTGTTCTGCTCCAGGAGGCCAACTCTATGGACCTCACACTGCTGTTCTTGTATTTCCAAACTCCTTAACAAAAAATCTGCAGTCTCAGGTAACTGAGACCAAGCATAAACTGCAGTGAAAAATAATATTCATTCTGATATGTTGAGTGTTCAATGAAGTAAGGGTAAAAACACATTACAAATTAAAATTGTTGTTTCCTGCACCCGTCACCTGGGACTTCTGGCCCATCTATTCATATAAAGGTTCTTCTATCACTTCATAAAATTGAACAGAGTTATTTTTTTCCTAAAGTACAGTGTGGCACGGTATCCAATAAACATCACAAAACTGCAGGAAACCTCTTACTGGATAATTTATTACTCCAGGGGAAAAATTACACACAACAAGTATTTTTATATGGATGGTTATTTTCTATTTAAGTTTTGACTAAATGCACTAATCACATTTTAAGTGGCCTGTGATCAAGAGCAGGATGTATCATATTGCATCACTGCCAACATGGAGAGGTAAACCTCTAGAGAACACAAAATTTAGCCCTCACTTGTCTGCTTCCCTGTTCATGCACTGCGCTGCAGCACCATTGAGGTAGGCATCATCATTCCGCAATCTGTAAATCTGCAAATCACTGATTTACAGGACATAAGGAAAATTTAAAAAAAAAAAAAAAAGGAAGTTTCAAGAATTTTATTTTTTTTTTAATCAGTCTATCAATAATTCTGACTGAATATTGTGAACATTACAGCAGCTTAAAGCCTGTGAACAAAACAAATCCCTTTGCTGTAGCAGCTATCTCATCTGGGGATCACGACAGTATTACTGTATACTGGCTAATGTGGAATATTACCCTGCTGGGTTTAGACTAGTGCTAACTTAGCTGTAACATAAAAATAAGGGGATAAACTTGCCAAAAATACATGAACAGCAAAGAGGTTGTACAGCAATTTGTAGCTATCACTAGGGTTTTTTTAAATATATTTTATGGGAATTTTCTCAAACATTATCACTTACTAACTGGACAAAAATGTTCTATCTTCAGAGAAAGCAATAACTGGGTAGTCAAACTTTTATCCCAAATCTGTCATTGCTGATGATATAAAGGCCACCACAGTCAGTGACAATGTTTGAAACAATTTACATAATTAGCTTAGTTTTTCACTACTGAATGTTCACTTGGGAGCATGGTACCAGATGCAAGGCACGCACATCTCCTAGCAAAGGCACACCAACTTCATCTCAAAGCCAATCACTGCAACAAGCACAATAGGAAGAAATTCAGTCTACAACTAGACAATCTTTCCAGCCTTGCTGTAGCTCAGCCCAGTCTAATGGTTGATATTCAGCAAAGCTCTTCTGCTTTTTATTCGGACAGTGCCCATTTCTGACAGACGGTGGTTTACATAATGATGACAAATGTGAGTGAGCAGCTGTCATCAGTGCTTATCATTTATGCATCACGCAGTATTGGCAGTCAAACACTTCCCTTTTGAAGGGGACAAAAAAAATAAATAAATTTTCAAACCACTAAAATCATCACCTAAAATCACTCTCCCTGGCATAAAAATAGCAAGAGGAAACAGTAATCACCACAAAGTAGTGACTGGAGTGTTAGGGAAGAGACATCCTTGACTATTTTGGAAGCTACCAGAGTAGCTCAGTGTTACCACTCTTCCCGAAGCTGCTTGTTACTTGTCCTCTCCTACAGCTTACCAGTCCCATGGAAAAAAAAAAAAAAAAAACAACAAAAAAAAGTGTAAGCATCCTTATATCACAGAAGCACAGAATAATTGTGGTTGGAAAGGACCTCCTAGATCACTGAGTCCAACCCTACCTAAAAGAACAAAGAACACCTAAATACCTGACCACTAAAAGGAAACAAAAAAACCACAAACAAACAAACAAAACACCAAAAAAAACCCAACCAACCAAACAAACAAAAAAAAGAAACCGACCAAAAACCAACACACAAGTCCCCTACATGACTGCCCCTAGAGCATGTCGTGAAGCACCATGTCAACTCCTTTCTTAAACACCTCCAGGGATGGTGACTCAACCACCTCCCTGGGCAGGCCATTCCAATGCCTCACCACTCTATCTGTAAAGAATTTCTTCCTAATATCTAATCTAAACCTCCCTTGCTTGCAACTTTGAATTTCATTTCAAAGCACAGCTTTTCATCTTAGTTCTAAATGCCTCCCTAAAGCATTTTGGAAGACCTGAATGACAAATGGATAAATAATTCTTCTTTGCAGCTAGTATCCTTTGGTCACAATAACCTCCATCCTGGTGATAAACACACAGGTAGCTGTAACACCTTCTTTGATGTCTGCAGGACAAGGGGATCTGCCTTTCCTCTGAGCAGTGGAGGAAACTGTCATTCAGACTCCCTCTTAACAGCCACATTTCAGCAGTTGTTACAGCTCTGCAATCCCATTGAGGTCAATGCACTGCCACTAAGTGTATATAAAGGCATACTTTAGTTCATCTTTTTCATTTTTGACTGCCCCACACCATGAAGAGGAGGAACTATAAAACTAATTAACTGCTAAAACATTGATTTGCTAATACAGAGTATTCCTATTTTTCTTTAAACATTGGTTCTTTTTAGTAAGTCACCTACATGGCCACAAACTCTTCATGCTTACAAGAAAAATCAAAATAATTTAAAAGATTCATTCTCCCACCTTAATTATTGCCTTTTTCTACACTATCAGATATCCTGCAATATAGATTCTTGAGTTTCTGGGCTAGTATTATGAAACTGGGTTGGTGGAGTGTCTTTCAAAATCAAAATAGCTTAAAGAATATTCCATCAAACTTTGTCCAGCTAAAAAAAAAATAAGATCTCCTGTCTGTCAAGAACATTAAAGTTAGGCAACGGTCAAATAACACACCCGTCATCTGCTGCTTCCTATATTTTCCAGTTCATTCCTTTTAAGTCAAACAAGAATCACAAGAGATTTATATTCTGTCTCTCAGAACATAAAAAATGGAATTTCAACAAATAGCCATTTCAAGCTAAATCAGGTTCTGATTAAATGCAATCTGCAGAATTTAAAGCAGTGCAAATACACCTCACATATTTCCCTCATTTCAGCTTCCATCATCCATTAGGCATGCAATTTGAAGCTCTTTACTTTCTAATTATCCTTACATTTCTCGACAAATAGTTGTTTCTGTTACCAAGTTCCATGAAAAATTGCATTCTTTCAGCTGAGAAAAAAAAGTGGTTTTTGACCTAAATTTATAGCCATTCTTTTTTTTTTTGTCCTAAACCTGATCTGATTCCAGATGGCAGATTTTCCAGCTGAAAACCACAACGGAGAACAGGTGTACTTGAAAGCATACTTAGCAAATTGAAGCAATTGTAGACAGTCGATCTACACAGCTACACACTGTGTAGTACCCAGCCCACCCACATAGCCATTAGTTCATTCGTCCATTAAAATGCAGCAACTTAATAAACTATAATTTTGCATAATTCTTAAGCAAACAAATTCCATCTGTTTTACCTTCAGAGTCAGTGTTGATTAGGAGCATGAATGTAATGAGTAATACTCAGTGGTACTCTAGTGGCATAAACATGTACTGAGAGAAAAACCTAAAAGCTTCAAAGATTTGCAATAGCTTCAAGCTTAAATAGAAAAAGAAAAGCAATCAGGACTTGAAAATCTGAAGGACTCAGGAAGTTCCAGCACATCAACGCTATGCCACACTACTTAACCCTCACGACCACCCTTGCAATAAATACATGCACACACAAAAAAAAAAAAAAAAAAAAAAAAAAAAAAAAAAAAAAAAAAAAAAAAAAA
>WUAM01000287.1:29754267-29788897 GCA_024336885.1 Actenoides hombroni | reverse complement strand
CATGTGCAGCAGCGGGCGGTGGGGGTGGCGGTGGCGGGGGTGGGGCAGGGGGAGAGGGAAAGAGGGGGGAGAGGGGGGGGGGGGGGGGGGGGGGGGGGGGGGAAGAAGCCCCCCTAAGGAGACAGGATATACAATGGAAGCTCAGGGGACAATCCCAGTAAACTGTGGGCTGTGAAAAGGGTACAAATGAACACTGTAAATGCCAATTACATCTCCTTTGGGGATATCACCAAATGGTGATATCCACGGACTCATACTCTGTTCAGTTTCTAGAAACCTTGTCGCCCAATTTCATCAATAAATTTAGCAAGCTCTACCTTAAACAAGTTTTCCATCCCTGTTGTTGGATAGCATGAGTTCTCCTAGTCCCATCAAAGCCTAAACCAGCCTACACCATCATTTTTATCATTAGAGTGCATGAATAATCTGAAACACATTAAAAATGGTCAGACAAAGGAGGAGTATATACATTTTGTACATGCACCCACCCTTCCTGAACATTACTCCCTTAAGCACTCCCACCCATGGTTGTCCTCTTCATGAAAGATCCCCAAACTGCTCCCAGATGAGCAGATACTCAAGGAATGCCTACTGTTCTTTACATTTCTTTGTAAACAGAAAACATTCATTGTCCCCTCAGCACATACACACATGCATATACAGTCCTGACCAGCCACAGAGGAGTATATCTGGAAGTGTAAGGGCATCTTTCAATCTGCTTCTGGTACCTCTGCCTTTAGGAGCCATTTGCTGTAATCCCAAATCCTGACAGAGAGGCATAATTAAACAGCAGGCAGTTTAAAGGACCAGAGTTTCAGGCTCAGCAATCAGACTGGTTATAATCCAAGGCAATGCTCCATGATACCTAATCCTATATGCTGCAGCTGCTGAAGAGAGGGGATTTTTTTACTTCACAGAAGAACTGTAATTATCCTCCACAGGCAAAGTCTGCAGACTTCTCACAGGACAGCAACTGCAGAAGCTAAGGTCCTGTTGCCTTAACTCAGACCTTCTGAGTGTACGTGTTCACAAGAAGCAATCACCTCAAGGCATGTATGTCCCATCAAGGCAGCAACAAAATTATTTATACAAAAGCTCACTCCCCTGTATAAATATGCAGGCTTAAAATGAGCAGATCACGATACTGGAAACTAATTTTCCATCTAATTCTTCTTCTTCCTCTTTTAGTAATAAATCAAGTCATGATTTCTACTTACCTGAAAAAGAAGTACGTGAATTTTATTCATAATACTGTTGGAGCTATTGAAAAGACATTTCATGAATAAATATTCTAATTTTTTTTTAAGCAGAGAACCAGTTCAGGCCAAATCAGCAAACCTTGTGTTTAAATGTCTTAATGACAGAACTATTTATTTTCCACCAAACTGGATTCAAATTTGACATTTAGTATGGATGAAACTAATGCTGTTGCTCCTAACCTAATCACTTAGAGGTGAAAAGCCCTCATAGCAGCCTTTTATCCTTTCACGGTAATGCAAAGCCTTCCAGAGGAGAGATGATGCTGGGAAGGATGGGGCCAGGCAACACCGCGATCTGTGGGAAGTGCACAGGCTTTGAACCCAAGCCAAAGCCAATCTGTGTCAGTCTCAAGAGGTTCCCGTTAAAACAAATTAATTAAAATCAAATTTTGTTGCTAACGTACATTATCAATAATATTTCAGAGCAGAAAGAATGTATGTAGTGTAGTGACGTTCTGAAAACCATGACTTACAATGGAAGCACTGACACATCCTGAATTGTGTGAGGCCACAAGAAGCACTGTAATAGCTCTATGAGCTTTCAAGCCTTATTTTAGCAGTTTAAGAACAATGGTGGACAGTAGTGGTAGAGTCAATAAAGCTGTCCAGACAATATGATTTTCTGAAGATCACAGAAGACACCAAACACAAGATATCAACAGACAAGAGCTTTGGCAACAGCCGGTTGAATTCCCTGAGTCCAGTCTGCCTCAAATAATTAAAATTTTCTATACAACAGGAAGACATCTCAGCACTGAAGAAACTATAAACACAAACACTTCTTATTAATCCAAGCTAGGTTTCTAATGCTAGGGTTCTGTGCTCATAGCTCATGGAGATTTACTGAAATGTTTGCCAGTGCAAAACAGGAGATTTCCCATGCATTGCTCAGAGAGTAGGCAATTATGAACCCATGAAGGCTACACAAGTTTTAACAGAGAAAAATGGTTTCGCCCCTTGGCATGGCAGGTGAGGTTAATAAGATTTCCTCCCCATGCTGTGAAGTAAACAACAGGACTTCTTTTCTGTGCTGTATTTCTTCCTTGCTACAAAGTAAAACACTCCACTCTCCTACTGGCTGAAAACTAAACCTAGCTGCTTGTCTTGCATATTTTTAACAGTAAATTCACCTGTAAATGACAAGGCGATTATTTAGACCCTCATTATTAAGGGCTCATTCTGCCAACTGACACTGTAGAAGTACATTTTTTTATAGATGCATATTATTTTTACTCATTGAGCTAAAGACTTCTAAAAACCAGCAGAAGAGAGTACGTCCAATAAGAAAATGCTGTCTTCTCTGAGACAGAAATCTACCTTTCTTCCAGTATAGTCAATGTTTATTTATATTTTTAATCAAATGAGTGATAATTATTTCTAGATACTGAAAACTCATTAAAATGCAATACTAATAAACCAAACGAACTAGAATACTAAGAATACTGTTTCCCTAGAAAAATCTAGAAGATCTATATCTTAATATTTTGTCTCTCCAGGCAACCAATGCGATGCAGGTACATCACGATAATTCAAGCCAAGTTTAGGGCTGACCCAGCTCAGCCATGCACCAGTGAAAATGAAAGAAGCCAGAAGCCAGGCTCTTGTCAGATGTGCCTAGTGAAGGACAAGAGGAACTATCACAAATCAGAATCTAGGAAATGATGTTTAAATGCACAAAAACCAGGTTTTCCTGCAAGGATGATCAAGCACTGGCACACATTGCCCAGACAGGTTGTGGAATCTCCATTCTTGGAGATATTCAAAACCCAACTGGACACAGTGCTGAGCAACCAGCTGGAGGTGGCCCTGCTTGAGCAGGGTGTTAGACTAGAGAATCTTCAGAAGCCCCCTCTTGCCTCAACTGTTGTATGATTCTACTGAATTTCTTGAGACAACTGATTACCCATTATCTTTTGTATGTTTGTTATCATGTCAGCTCTTCTTCTAACCTAAATAACAAAACCAATAAACAAGCCCTTTAGCTTGACTCAGACTTAGAAGAACCTTAATGCTCTTAACTGGACCAGAACTGTAAATAGGGCTGTGTTACATGAGGGAAATGAAAAGAAATGTGGCTTTGACTTCTAAGTTAGGGGAATAAAAAAAATAGTATGGGAAAAGACTGTATCATCAAATTATGCAAGGAACTATCAAGATAAGAAGAAAGAGTGTGAAATCAAAAACCTAATCAGATCTAGAAAATGCTCCCATCGGTTGTGACAGTGACATTTAACAGGAAATTGATACTAAACCTAGAATTGTTCACAGTCCCATATACAGGACTACATTTTGGCTTACATTCCACATTAAAATAATTTCTAAAGCTTTCTAGATATGTCCAGCAGAACCTCATGTCAAACTCTTAAGCAACTGACTCTCACGTGATTTATTCTGGTGTAATATAAATATAATATAATATAATATAATAATTTCCTTTTCTCTCACAACAACAATTATCCCAAGCTAATTTTCCACTGAATAGTCAAAAGAAGCAAATGCTTTTCAATGTTTGATCCTCAAGCAGAAAACCAAGGATGTGAGTATTTATTAAAAGCAAAGCCATGGAATTCTCACATACAAAACTGAGGGGGTTTTCCTACTTAATAAAGGATAGTGATACTGAGGAAAAAAACCCAAAAAACAAAACAAAACAAACCCCAACAAACCTGAAAAATATCAAGAAATAGTAGTAATAGTTTTCTGACGCATCCCATAAAGAGAAAAAAAGTGAGCTTCTATTATGGTGTAAGTGAGATTTGATCCACTGAACTACACCAGTATTCATTAAATTCAATTTACAGAAATTTACAAGATGGGTGATATATTTGACTATTGACATTTGTCAACCAGGAATCACAAAGCAGTTTAATAAGTTGAGACATTATTGGCATGCAATACAATTTGGCAAATAGTTTAACTCTTTTGAAAACTGAAGTTCTGAGCCAGGGAAAATTTCAACAAGAAGACAGAGTATCATTTAATTCTTCTTTTGGAACAAAGTATCATGTGATAGTTGTTTTATTCATTGCATGCAGGAGAAATAAAATCAATCAATACTTCTCTTAACTCCAGAGTTGTGGATGCAGCTAGATCCACAACTTCACTGCTCAAATGTTGCCTCTTCAAACATTTCTGTGTTGAAAAAAGCAAATTTGTTCCAGTATGTACATCTGATCCAGAGCTAAAAAACACAACTACTATACGTCATGTCACAGCAACTTGCATTTCTATCTCTCTCTGTTCCCGTGGCTCTTCATCTGCTACTTAATAAAAAAAATAAAAATTAGAAATCCCCAAATGCCTGATCTGTTATGGCAGAAGTTTAATTAGACCTAAAACTAATTTGAAAGAGTCAGCAATATCTTTTCTGAAGAACATTTAGGTATACTCCATTTAATAATAACATGACACGAAGTAGGTAATGAAATTATTACTGTAGGAGTGAAAATTGTTTTAAAAGAAAGACTATTATTCATACTGAATACCACATGTTTAAGTGACTGGCATTGCATTAATAATTATAGTAGTTATCACTCTCCATTGGAGAGAAAATATATTCAGATTACTAGCTTTATTATATTATAACAAAGAAAAAGAAGACAGATTTAACAAATGTCATTGATGGTTTGGAGTAGTCATTTGCCAAATTCTATTCCCATTATTAGTAGCCAATTTGTTTTGAAGTCACTGAAAATCTGGGTAAGAAAACTGTTATTCATACAACCATATTTTATTGATAGAAAGCCAAATAGAAATAAACAGAGTGAATTTAAAAAAAAAATAAAATGCATTTTTGCATCTCTTATTGTTCTTCATCTTATTCTATCTGTCCCAAATATAGTAGACATTAGGAAAAATTAAAAGCTTATTCTAGTTTGCATTGTTTTAAGACAAGTAGAGTTTCGACATAAGAGAGATGGACATTAAAAAATGCTGTTTCAAGTTCTGTTTTCTATCAGAAATATTTAGATAAGCTAGAATTGCCTTTACCTTGGCAGACTCCTTCATATAACCATTTCCCATGATGATCACCCTGGTTTCCCTGGGATTGGAAGATTTCTCTAGCACTTCTCTCACTTGTCTATTCGACTGCTTGGTTTTGTTTAAATAGTTGTAATGCCAGTAGGTCTCAACTGAAAGAATGGCTGCCTTGGGTACATGTTGAAATTGCATATAGAGCAAAACACCATCTCTATTATAAAAAAAAAAAAAAAAAGAAAAAAGAAAAGGCAAAAAACCCTCGTTGCCTAAAAGCTATTGGTTGCACCTACAGCAGTTATTCACTGATGCAAAATCAGATTTTTTCAAAAAGAGAGCAGGCTGATCATCATAGTAGAAATTATACAAAGCAGATTCAGTCTATCACACCTAACAAACCTGTCTGGAACTACTTGTTACTCCTGGGACAGACAAAAGGGAGAGCAGAATTGCCTCGTTTTGCCCTTTCAACGCACATACACGATTTTTAAACTACCCTTCATGACTCTTTCCTCACCACAGTTATTATAGTCCTTCCTCCACTGAAGAAATTCTTCTTAACACACAACCATGAGGTTCATTTTACCCTAAAAAGCCACTCATGATGCATATCCTGGAGAGCCAGTTCAGAAAGTTCTTGTGTGGGTCACTCCTCACCTCCCTCACTACTGTATATTCAAATGCATTCAGTGTCAAGATTTACCTGGCCAATTATTAATTTCTAAGACAGAGGAATCAATGAAGACAAGAGGACATAAAGAGGACATGTTTCAAAGCCCCAGGCAGAAGACCACGATCTGAATGATCACAGTGAAACCAAGGTGCCCATTTCTGCATACCTGTCAAAATAATACTGGGACTTCTCAAACTCTGAGCTGATTTGGAAACATAGCATAACCAGTCACATAGTTACCAGAGAAGGTTTGGTATTTTGAGAGGGTTTTTTCCCCCCTCTTTTTTGATTGAATTATTTGTTACTTTGGTCATTCAAAGAACTTTTTAACTTCAAATATTCATGATACATGCCTTTATTATTTTAGCATTTCTTCCTCTCTTTAACAGCATTGCTCTGAAAGGAAATTGTTCTGTAACACAGTGCCAGAGAAACACACTGTTGCATCCCTCAGATTAAAACCTTCCAGCAGCATTAGGAACTCAACACTCCTGGTAAAACATCTGCTGGAGACAGTTAACCTTGACAGTCCTGCAAGCAAGAATATTAATACCAAAACCAGAATACACTGGGGGCATATGTGTCTGCTGATGTTCCTGTACAAAAGGTCTTCACCTCAGACTCTGCCCATCTTCATTACCACGTCAAACAGACCGCTGAACTCAGTAAGCTTGTATTTCAACTCATACTACAGTGACTGGGAAACAGCCCTGAGCATAGTGTGCTTAAGGACTGCAAAGTAATTTCTGTTAGTACTAGAACAAAATTTTAATATAATTAAGGAATTGGGTTTTTTTGGTGGCTAGTATACATAATAAACGTTTTGTGTCATAATTATGCAAAAGGGCTCCTTGTCTATCTGCAGGGCATGTGCACAGCAGCAGGACATTCCTCCAAGTTGTATAAACTCTTTTCCTCCTCAAAAACTTGTTTTCCTGAAACTAGTAACTACTCTTGAAAAAAAAAGAATTCTGGTCTAAATTTCTGACTAGTTTATAACTTTTTGATCTTGGTGAGAAATTACCATTTAATTGAAATAGTATTTCTCCTGCTTTGAGTTTTCAATGAGAAACAGCAATTTAAACCTTGCAAATGTGATGGGGACTGATTAGCTTTATCAACGGAGACAAGTCAAAACTGAGTGCTGTGCAAAATACTTCATATTACATGTGGAGAGAGAGCATGTAGCACATAGTTCCTAATTCTTCTATGTACGGAAAAGGAAAGTCCCTCTCTCTATATAAGTGTGTCTACAATGTTCTCTAGAAGAGAAGACAGACCCATACAGGCCTACAAGTTGACATCACACCAGTCAACCGGGACTTAAGAGCAGAATGTCAGACCACTGAGACTAGATAACTTGGCCCCCACAGGACAGCTGACATTCAAAGGGCCAGTAACAAGCCTATGCATTTGTACAATAGTTCAGTGATACCTGGACAACAACATTTACATGCACATTTTACAGTGTAAAGATGCATCAGGGAACAAATTACAGAAGCATCTAAGAAATAATTTTGAGTAGGCATTCCAAATACCAGAGCAAAAGGAACTGATTTCCCTTGCAGAGATGCCTTTTAAAGTGTTTTCTGTTTGTTTGTTTTTATTTTTTTCCAGTGGTGTGTCTAAGGATGATACGTCTTTCTTCCTTTAAATGTCCTTCCCTTACCTGCATGAAGTCATACTCCATTAATTCAGAACAGTTGCTGTTACAGAGAAGTTAACCATTGTGATTTCTCACATTGAAACTTCTATCATTCTCTTCTGCTTGCCTTTTTGTTTCAATGAAATTTAATAGTAATCTAAATTGATAATATTTATTTATATCTTGTCTACAAAGAAATTCTGTTCTGTTTCTGCTGGTAATTGGACCATCTCTGTTACAATTCACTTATTAATTCAGCAGAAAAAAGCTCACCTTTGTAAGTTATGCATATTAATAACAGCCTACTACCCATGTTGCCTTCTTATGAATCAATTAAGTCTAATATCCAAACTTTAAAATGAGCAGAAGAGACATCTTTCTGCATAATGAACTCTCTTAAAAAGCCAAGAAATGTTCATGAGGACTCGCTTCCTCTGTCTACACAGGCTTCTAATAGAAGATATTCATGTCTACATAAGAAATCTCATCTACTACATTCTTCTAAAATTTGCCTCTACTTGAGCCTGAGATTTAATTAACTCATTGGGACCACCAAGTATACCAGTTTCAGATTTCTTTTTTTTCAGTTCCATACACATCTCTTACTTCTCCTGAAATGCTGAGCCATGACTTAGATTTTTTTCTCTCACAGGACAACTACTCTGAAATTAATGAACCTCCTCCAGACAACAGCTATCAGAGCACACACTGCTCGGATGTCCTGGTACATGTTTCAGGCAGCCTGAGAACACAGCATCGTCTTCTTTGACCCGAGTAGTCTGTCAGTTTTGCTTTGAGTGTTTGACATGCAGTGTGTTTCACCCTCTAATGCTGCTATTGTAAGACTCCTCCAGGGATCTCTAAATTCTGCCTGTTTTCTTCTTGCTTCCCCGGAAAGCCTTAAACATCTAACCAGGGACAGTCACAGAATCACAGAATGTTAAGGATTGGAAGGGACCTCAAAAGACCATCTAGTCCAACACCCCTGCCAGAGCACGATCACCTAGAATGTGACCAGGCAGGTTTTGAATACCTTCAAAGAAGGAGACCCCATAACCTCTCTGGGCAGCCCATTCCAGTGTTCTGTTACCCTCACCATGAAGAAGTTTTTTCTCATATTTATGTGGAACCTCCTGTGTTCCAGCTTGCACCCATTGCTCCTTGTCCTATCATTGGTTGAGACTGAGAAGAGCCTGGCTGCATCCTTCTTTACATATTTATAAACATTAATAAGGTCACCCCTCAATCTCCTCTCCTCTAAGCTAAAAAGCTCCAGCTCCCTGAGCCTTTCCTCGTAAGGGAGATGCTCCACTCCCTTATTCATCTTTGTGGCTCTGTGCTGGACTCTCTCAAGCAGTTCCCTGTGCTTCTTGAACTGAGGGGCCTAGAACTGGACACAATATTCCATATGTGGCCTCACCAGGGCAGAGTAGAGGGGGAGGAGAACCTCTCTTGACCTACTAACCACACCCCTTCTAATACACCCCAGGATGCCATTGGCCTTCTTGGACACAAGGGCACACTGCTGGAAAAATAACGGACTTCTTAGAGGAACACACTGAAATACTACATGTTAATATAGATCAGTCCATAATGGACATTTTTCTGTTTTGTTTTTGGTTTTGTTTTCGCTCAACATCAAACTATTTAAACCCATCTCATCCTCTTTTCTAATTTTTAACAAGATTTCCACTGAAAATGACGTTTCAGAATTAACAGGTGATAGAAAAAAATTCAGCACCTTAAAAACATTGTTGCTCCCCATCATTTCTCTTTCTCCATATCTAGATTACCCAACAACAAAATTTATAAATAGTTTCTATCTCCTCTATGCTCCATTTTGGACAAACTTATTACTGGCCAAGTAATAAATACAACCAGCATTTCAGCTGCTTTTCATGCATTTGAATGGACTTCCACATATGAAACACACACACTACAGGAAAATATTACAGCCCTGACTCAGGAAAGCATGTACACACATTAAACAGGAACTTATCTGCATAAGCATAAATGTGAAAAGGCAGAACATCAGAAGTATGACAAATTCACAAGAAGAAACAGTTGAATGAATATAAAATATATGGAAGATAAAATCTGTTTGAGTTCAAGGTCTGGAGGTTATTCCCAAGGTTTTTTACTATTATTTTCAAGTTTTTCAAAACCTATTTTCAGATCTTGTTTCAGGTAAAAATCTTGCTAAATTTTTTCCATGAGAAAAAGACAGGTCTCTCAATAAAGGTGAAATATTTTTGGCACAAACACAGACTATAAATGTTTCTATCTTCCTTGCCCTTATTTAGATACCTCATTGGACTTTTTATAAACTAGCATAAGTCTTTCACATGGAGCGTAGATGCAGAGATACAAAATGGCTGGTATCTTGTCTGATGTAGAAAAGGATTGTAAATCTTGATCTGTGTGACAGAAATCATAAATGATGATTCTGGATTTGATGTGGCCAAAACAATTGGATCTGGCGCATCCTTGATCACCTTTCAGTGTAGTCTACTTGTAAAGCCAAAACCAAAATGAAACTAAACCAAACCAAACAAACAAACAAAAACCCCCAAACTAAAATAAAATAAAGCTTGCTTTATGACTAGAAACTGTGGAGCAGAAATTCATGACTACCAAATAGAGTCTGCAGAGCAAAAATGTTCCAGCTTCCCAGCCAACTCTTCCTGGTGGACTGCTGCTCTCTTCATCATCACTATCGTTACACAGGGATTTAAATATGAACACAAAATAGCTTCAGTCTGCATTGCCTGACTTCACAATTCTCTTGGCTTTCCTGTAACAGAGAACTACTTTTGTCACTTGATGCTTTTAGCAGCTACACACAATGACCACGTGGCGTAAGGATGTCTACAAAAGAAAAATTAATCAGGACTACAAAAACCTTAACCTATAATCCAAGACTACTCTCTTGTTCTACAAATATGTGTTCACAATCCACTGGCAAACAGGCATTTCCTAAATTTCTGTGACTAGAAATATGTACTCTCCTAAATATTATAAATATCTAGCCCTTGAAAAAACTCTTACAAAGGATTATTGCAATCAAGAATAAAATATAAAATAAGCATGGATGGGAATAACGTATGGATGATCTCATCCAAGGCAACTGCTTGTTAATATATAACTCTCCAGCTATGGAAGTACAGTTGGAACTTTAAATCTTAAAGACTGTTTGCAACTCCATAGAATTTAGAAAGTTGTAAGGACACAGGAGTAAAGTAAGGTTTGATGTTTCATGCTTGTGGTTTCAACTCTGTCTCATTAGAATCTGTTCTGGACAAATTACATCACTGAACTGAATTAAAACTAAACAAAAATCTATACTAAATCTTTCTACTTCCAATTTAATCCTATAACATTTCAGTTTCTTTGGTATAGACACTGGAAAAGCTTGCTCTTTCCTTTGTAGCAGCCTATTTGGAGTCTCCTATGTCTTTCCACATTTTCCTGTTGCCTAACACAAACAACCTGTGGTCCTTTTCCACATGCCATCATGCCACTTTTCCTTTTTGGTTTTTTTCCACATGCCATCATTTCTAAATTTCTGACTGCTTTGGTGGTCTGGACTGTCTCTATTAGTCCACATCTTTCTATATTTATAATGAAAACAAACTCACACTTATAAGAACAGAGGTTATGAGGAAAAAGTTATATCCATATATCCAGAAGACTTGATCATGGTAAGTAATTACCTTATTCGTTTTTGGTTTTTTTTCCACAAATATGTTATTATCAGTCATCAATTAAGAACAGTTTAGGTACATTTGAAAATTTGACCAAGACAACCAATGAAAAGATAATACTCAACAGAAATTTATGCAGCAAATGGAAGATGCAATGATCTTGGCTCACCCATTCACGCAAATACCATGGGAAGAAAAGCAGCACCTCCTATTCATGTTCTTGGATGACAGCTACAAACTCACCCTGGGGTGGGACTTTGCTGCTGACCCCACTGGAGAGTCTCTCAGAAGTGGTGCACCAGGAGGAGGAGGGCAGAAGTACACTGGTAAAGCTCAAGGGGCAGAGATTCGGGTAAGCTCAGAGGGAAGGAATACTACAGTGTGTTTAGGACTCAGGCTAATATGCATAAGTATTTCTTATTTTCCATTTTTTTTTCTGTCTTTGTGTCAGCTGCTGTTGAAAGGGAGCAATTTGGAATATTTATACAGATGTTCAATATACAGCTTTTAGCCTAAGACAATGCTTTACAAAAAAAAAAAACAACAAAACCTTACAAACCACAACACAGTAGTCATATAAGCTCTATAGTATGTTCTTCATAATGTCAGAACTCTACAATTCTAATTAATGAAAACATTATCTTTTATGATATCAATCTATCTGAATATTCAGTTTTAGTCTCAGTCCTTAAGCTACAATCTTTTCAAGGTAATGGACTTGACATTTTCTTACAAGATTACATAACCAGAAAAATATGATTTTTTTTTTTTGTTAATGTGTTCATCAGTTAAAAGATTAACGACGTGGGCACTAATACGGTCAGAACCTGGCTTCAGCATCCACTGAGGTAAATGAGAAAGTTCATGCCTTTTCACATTGTTTACTTTGCCTGGCTCCAGACTAAACAAAACATTAGTTTAGATCCAAAGTCAAACCTAAGCTCTGCAACAGGCAAACCTTGGAAGTTTGTACGTCCTCTGAAGTCAAAATCATGCAACATCAATTTCTCTGCTAAGTCAAATCCTACAGTGGTTACAAACATTTGAAAATGTAATAAATCCTACTACATTTAGAAACAAACTTAATTAAAGAAATCCATCAGTATGAGGCAACACACCACATAAGCATCCACCAGCCAGTAAAGCAGCAAAACCTCTGGTTCTCACAACCTTTCTCATCTGCTGGAAACAATAACAGAAGTATGAAACAGCCACATAATACATGACCGGGTTAGAGTCCCACTGGCAAGACCTGTTGCTTTGAAATTTAAAGCAAGGCGTTTTAGGGCTTTTTTTTGTATTTATGACTTTTGCAATGACATTTAGTCAAACAATCAATGTCCTTCTAGTGCACTACAAGATGGTTTCCTCTGAAACGGGTGAAACCATTAACTGCAGCTGAGCAAATGGAGTTGGCTTCCAGCTTCTGGAAACACAAAATAGCAACGGGCAGCTGACCTTCAGAAGCAGTTTCTCCCTACTACTTTGTTTACCCTGGCAATGTTTGGAGGGCAGTTCTTGGCCTCTGACAGAAAGTCTGTATTTGTTCTCCAGCCTTTCTGCCACTGCTGAACGCTATATTGCAGTAAACTGTGCATTCAGACTAGTGTGTATATTAGTCATCTCGAACAAAAAGTCAGCTTGCATGGATACAAATCACAGTGATGCCCACAGATGTGTTGAGGAAGTGGCTTTGCATGCAATGAGGAAACCAAAGTGGTCTTTACAGCATCACCATGTTATCCTTCATTTTATCTCCGAATCTGTTTCTTTAAAACAAAACAAAATAATAAATTAATAAATAAATAAAAATAACACCCTTCTAAATTACTTTTAAAGTTACAAGAATATTTTTACTTCCCACAGAGGTAAATATAATCCAAAGAAAGTGAAACTGTCTCAGCACTAAAGAAAACACAGTGATCCTGAATGAGAACAATCCAAAGTTTGTACTGGAATCCTTGCTTTTGATTACACCAGATTGCCTGCTCTACAGATACTAAATTCATTACAAAATTTTTAAAGGAAATACGAGGACAGGACTAACAACTACCTAGAAGCATCTCTATAACATGCGATGGGGTTTGGTGAACAAACTGTGGAGGCAGCAGCAGTCCTCATTGACTTGGTGAACAGCATCACACAGCACTACAATCTTGCATCTTAAATACACATATAAGGATGACTTAACTGCTATAAATGCTGAATTTTAGTATTCCTTAAATCAGGGTGATAATTGTACAGTTTTAATAGATGCCTTTTACAGTAATTTCTGCATTTAAAGGCTATATATCATGCATGAAAGTATTTCTCATGCACGAAAGCATGGGTCTATTATCTACAATGACAAAAAGATCTTGAGAACTTTGGGGGTTTCTGTTCCGCAGGCAGACACAGACCAAGTAAATGATTTAAAAGCTGCAAATGTATAACGTCCTACCACATCCCACACAGAGGTCTGCATTCATTTCCACAAAATGAATAGGGGTGTATAGCAGCAGAAAAGGAGATGTTTAATGAAGAGGAGGACAAGGGGCAAAATTCACTCCTAATAGTTTCTTCTGTCGGAAATTAAAGCAGCAAATCTAGAATGTTCTGTTATGGAATTTGTCCACCTTCATAAAGTAAATAGAGACTAAGCAGAGCTACCGTGGCGCTCCATAGGCAGGTAGTGCTTTCCACTTGAACAACACTTCATCACTGCTGAGCAGGATTGTGCCTAGTGAAGCCTAGTATGAGGCTTCCTGCTGAGCTCCTGCTTTACTTTCCCTTTGAACAAGGACTATTTACACACTTTTTAAAAGGAAAACATGCTGGCTTCCATTTTGATTTTGTTTGCAGTCTATTGTTTCATGCAGAAAACCTGCTTTTAAGGTTGTTGATGCTCTGGTGTGTCTCTATCACTAAAAAAAGGCCTACACCTACACAGACCTCCACAGGTCCATTCCAGCAGCTCCTTCAGTACTGCTCTCGCTGCCTCTCACCGCAGAGGACAAACAGACCTCACCCTTTGATCCTTCTGCATTCAACCCAGCATAAAAACACGAGCCTGCTTTTTACTAAAAGAATTCCTCTGCTGCTTCTGAACACATCCCAGCTTCACATCAATCATCCTATGCCGTGCAGCCATCCCAGCCTCTGCTCACTGTCTTGAAAGGGCCGAAGCCAGGGTGTGCTGGGGGTATAGAAATCACTAATGTTGAAGTAACAGATTTAGAGATCTGCCTCCACAGGGTTCATGCAGTCACAGCATGTCCCAAAAGCATGATATAGCTCTGCGGTGTGTTGCAAACAAGGAGGGAATTTAGCACAAATGTAAAGAATGAAAAAGACATCACTTGGTGATTACGTGATGTTATAAATAGCAGTAACACTGGCAGCTGTCACAGTTCTTCCCCAGTAACATTAATAAGACATGCTAGAAGGCAATGAAGGTGATTTTACTGACTTCCTAAAAATAAATAAATAGATAAATAAATAAAATCCAAGCTCTCCAAAACTACGCTTGACTTTGATGAGGTCAAATTCTACAGCAAATTCTATTGGGAATTTGTTACTATCTCTATAGAGGTATCAATTAGGAAAGCCCCTAACAAGATACCAGGGCTCCTGCCACACAATCCAAACTGTGCACAAGTCAAATGCAGGTATACGTATGGCAACAACAGTCTGTGCTTATATAGGATTTACAGCTGAAAGAGACCAAGGCAAGGACTAGGAGCAGAAAAGTATTAAACACAGGCAGTGAATGGCTCAGAAGCAAGTATCTGAGTAGCTGACTCTGGTTTCAGTCTGATTTCATACAAATACTTTAATTTCAAGAAAAGCTTTGCATACTGAAAGACATATCAAGCATTCAGGTGCAAAACTGACAGCTCTAGGCATGCAACAGTGGTTTCTTAGAATATCTCATGAGAGTCTTAATACCACAAGTGGCCTATACGGAAATCACACAGAAATTGTACCAATTTAGCTAAACTGGTTTGCAGATTGACTTATTTACATCGGAGATAGCCTATGGTGCATTCTGTTAAGTATGGGAAAATTGTTTTGGAAGACAAACTAAGCTGAAGGAGTACTGAGCACTCTTAACCTGATTGAACCATGGTCATACAAGCTTGCTACACTATTCAGGTAAATCAGCTGTAGTGAACAATTTAGTTGCATCAGTGTCAGTTCTGTATTTAGACCACGAATCTGATTTACCATTTTTCCACTTTATACGTGGCTTATTTCTCAGTAGTACAGCTTATGTGAAAACAAATGTATCACAATGAAATTAAAAGCACAAGTGCCTATTTCAGTCACATATACAGCAGATTTATATTTAAAAGATTCAGAAAGGGATTTACCCTGTCCAAATGTATGCATCTCTCTTAGCTGCTTTTAATCATCTAGGTGTATCTCTAACTATAAAGAAGATGGGGAAATTAGATTCCTAATTTTAGGTGCTCTAAATTGCACTCCCGGCCACCTAGCTGAAAAATTATGTATCACAATATTTGAGAAGTTTTCAAGCAGAAATTGTATAGAGGATTCTGTAATAGGGATATAATGGATCTGCAAATCAGATGAAAAAGCAGGGGCAGTTCTCCATAAAGTTTTAAGTTTGCAACCACGTTTGCAACCAGAAAAATATTGTTCATTATATTTGACAGTGCTGAGCTGTGTATAAAGTTTGGGGGTTTATTACATTATTCACTAAAAGGAGAAAAAAGGGGGAACGGACTCTGCCCACTTACTCTGTTTTGCAGGATCAGAAATCTAACCTCATGAGACATGTCACCAGATCTTCAGATATAAAGATCCACACTAATGGAATGGAGCCTTGCTGATTAATCTTTTTGCAGAGAAGCAATGGGTTACTTAAATTTAGAAAGTTCAAGTGATATGCAAAATAAATAGGGAAAAAAAAATAAAGAGGAAACACAAATGGAATAGAAAAATAGGAAATAGCCAAAATAAAATTATTTTGCTCCAAAAATCAACAAGTTTATGAAATAAGGATGATTATGATTCATTTATTTGAATAAAAAAAAAAAAGTTTAAAAAATGTAAATTTAGTGCAGAACTAGAACTGTCTCTGTGCATGCATAGGTGCAGTTTTCCTTTCTACATAATTATCAATAAGACATTCCAAAGCAAACCTCTGATGAAAGCTGTCATGAAGTCATCATTCACACATACCAATTTTCATGTTTGGTCATTCCATTTCTTCCTGTTTGTTCCAAAATAATTCCAATTTTCATAAAGTGGTCTGATTATGAACACAGACAAAGCAGTTTATCAAGACTCTCTGACACTTTAATTTCCATCATTTATAATTCAGGAAAAGGGGTACCGCAAATCTCCAAGCTTTGTTTTCATTTTTTACTGCTTTTCTTCTGCCTCTCTGAGTCTTCATCTTAATTGAATGCATAAAGAATAAATCTCCTAAACCCAGACATAAAAACATATCCTAGAGGTCAAGCAACACAGCATTTTATGTTATTTCAAGTCACTTGTTCTTTTGCTCATTTTTATCTCTCATTCTTTATATCAAACTAACATTAGCTAATAGCATTAACAGTGTCATCTTTAAAGACAGGGAATTGATGACACAGTGTCCTGGTTTAAGCTAGAACAGAACCAACTCTCTGTTCAGTGACTATTTTCTTCTAAGTCTCTAAGTGACTGCACTTTCTGAAGTTAATGGCATATTTTTTTCAGACAGCATCTGCTTCTAGAAGTGATAGCTTTTGATGTATGTAGTTACTACCAAGGATTGGTATGCAAAAAGGCTCTTGCTTATATTTGGTCCCATAGTAACCAAAGTCACTGCTAAATCTTGTGTACCACATTGGAGTGTCATAAGTGAAAGGGTCATAAGAAAAAGGTCACACTTGCGGGGAGGAGCAAACAGGACAGGTGACCTAAAGCTGACCAACAAAAGTATTCCATTCCATGTACCTCATACTCAGTATAAAGCTGAGGGATCACAAGGGATCAAGCTCTCTTCTTCACTAGCCAGTGGCCTCTGAGGAGGACTCTCTCTGTTCTTCTACCTTTGATCCCAATCCATGAGTTCCTGAATCCAGTTCTTGAATCCAGCCCCTGGATCCAGTTCCTGTCTGCTGCTGAGTCCAGTATGGACTCCGGGGAAGTTCGATATTGGTTTTCTATGTAATTTGTTCTTTTCTTATTATTAACTCTTCTTTTCATTGTTACTGTTTCATTAAAGCTGGTTTAGGTTTTTTTCCTAACCCACAGGACTCACTCCCTTACTCCCTTTCTCTTCCTCTACTGGGAAGGGAGAGAGCTTAATAGAGAACAACTATTATTTGTTTAGTGGCCAGCACAGCCTTAACCTGTGACACAGAGTCAAAGACAATGATTCCACTTTTTTATGGTATTAATCCAGAAACAGTTCACTGTGAAATTCCTCTTGAAAATAATGTAAGGCTCCTACAGCCAAGCAAATGACTTTCAGTTCTACAAGCACAACTTCTTTAATCAGTATCAGAATTATAGACAGGCATATTGAGTTATGATGCAAACCACCTATTCACTGCTGTGAGCATAAAAGTACATTATAAAACACAAACACTACATATCACAAAAAAAACATCCAAACAGACAAAAAACCCACCCACAACCCAACATTTTTATTGCCATAATATAAAATTACCACAATAAAAAAAAAAAAATTCTAATAAAAGATTCCACTACAAAGCTTTGGATAGCTTTGAAGATGGTAATTAGCTCAAGCCTAGGACTCCAGAGGTCATCACATTCCTGTATTCTAGACAATGGCTGAGAGAAAAATTAGTCCTTTCCATTCTAGATAGAAAAAATTTTAAAAGTGGGGTTTGTTGAACAGTTTCTTCTAGACTTTACCTTTTGACCAAAAAAAAGCATGAGATAAGATCAAAGGAGGAATAAGGGCTTAGGAGACATATTTACTAAGCTTCTAATTCATTCATACCCTCCTTTATTAAGGGAAGGGGAATCCCTGCACTTGGAAATGTAGAGAAAATTGACATAATCTTTTAAAAGTTCTGCCCCAGCATTTATAGTTGTCTTCACCCTTTCTCTGCAGAGCAAGACATTTGCCATTCTTGACCCTACACTCTGTGCTTCTCTCCCAAAAGAGCAAAAACCACTACTAGCTGATATCATATTAATGTAACTTTTGCAGAAAACTACCCCACTGTGGATAACAACTTACCTATTTTTCTTAGCCTCCAACAACTTTAAAACAATCCCTTTGTTTAAAAGAAGTGGAAGACTTACCTGGTATTTGAGATTTCTCAAAGCCTTATTAGGATGCCTTCTTACTGTTGAAGTTATTGCAACAACTGGCCTAAAGAAGGTTTTGAAATGGATAAAAAGCTTTGATTTGAGTACATCGGTTTAGAATGCTTATCGCAGCCTCCCTTAGGATAATTTTATTCAAAGTTATTTTGTAAAACTATAATGAGCTAGAAATAAAAGAAAAAAAATTCTCTATGCTACTTAGTGGTTTTCCCAAATTTCAAATATTAAACATTTATCATAGTAGCCTCTTCTCTTTAACATGACCTATTTTTCACTTCCATATGAGCTGAAAAACCCCACTGTTTAGTTTTCTTGAAAATCTCCATATTATAATATTTATAATATTGGTACATATGGGCACATACTTAAGTGTTTTGTCTAGCACAGTTACACTCCACTGCCATATATACCACATATTTGCAGGCATTCAACTGCAAAATTTCCTGTCTAAAAAGCTACAAATACTGCAGAACAAGCATCACTTTTCATAGAGAGGTTATGCACAGGCACAGTGTCAAGACTGAGCTACTGAGTCTCTAGAAAAATAAAAAGCAAATGCATGTACAGAATCACATTCTGAAACTTACAGAGGTACACAATTTTTGCCATTTGGATACAGCTTCAGAGAGAATCGTGGCAAACTGAAAGATTTTATATAATGCTTTTCAAAATTAAAGAACTAGATGTATAATGATGCCTATGAAGAATGTGCAGCTCTGTTCAAATGGGCATTGAGGCTTCTCCCTGTCCTTCTCCTTTCCTTCTGCCAATACTTTAATCAGCTGAAGAATTCCCAAGGACTGTTATAAATGTATATATTTTCACCCTAAAAAATTGTGCTAACATGCACTTTTTTTTCTTCCCTAGACAGCAGAATAAAACAAATCCAGAAGCAACTATAACCAAAACAACCTACATTTCTCAGGGCAACACCAATCCCTAATTTCCTGAGTCTTACTTTGTGTCTTCAAACTAAAAATCCCTCCCCAACACGCCTTTTCTTTTCTCTCCCTTGACCTTTCTTTTTAGTTAATTGCCTTTCAAATGTATCATTTTTTCTTCAGCATCTCCTGATTAGATTTTTCCTTTGAGATCCTCTCTCCTCAAGGTCTTAAAGTATTTTTTTCAGGTTGCTTTCCTATTTATAGGAGCACTCAAATCCTCTAGCACACTTCGCTTATCAATTTGATAATGCTCTGTTTGTCCAGGATTCCCTGCATGTTCTAGGAAATCCTTTCCTGATTCAGAGATTGACAGAGTAATGCAGGGAGCACAGTGTCCTTCTTTTAAATACAAATACTCTTGGCTTGAAAGAACAGTACTACCCAATCTTTACAGTACTCCAATCTTTATAAAAAGCAAGGTGAGTATTTATCTTGAGAAGTCTTGAAAATATTTTAAAATATTGGGGTTTTAGCTCTAATAAGTATCACAGCAGTGAAGGAGGACCTTCTTAACATCTAGTGCCAAATTCAGTTTAAAAAGCACTGCAGCTCATTATCAGGGCTACCACCCCACAGCTTTTTCAGGGCCAAACTAGTCACCCATGCCAACAATTTGCAATTACCACTAGGATTACTCAGAACTATTTTTTCATGTTAAACTCCTGTAACTGAAGGTTTATTTTTTAAAGTTACATGGTGAACATGAAACGCAATCTGTCCTACACTCCTGGTTCAGAACCAGCTTTGCCAAATTTAGAAGCTAGCACAAGATCAGCATAGTGCACGTGTGGAACAAAAAGCATATGCAGCAGACTTATAAAGCTATAATTCTATGAATTTTTTCTTGGTAAGTACTTTAGAGTTGGCTTATTTCTTGGGAATAAGCAAAATAAAATCTTGTATATATTTTCAAGATCAGACATCACTCTGTGTAAGACATCAGGCTGAAATCCAGCCCTGCCTTATGCAGTTATTAACACACCAAGTAAGAACTTTTCAAACCTCAAAAGCCTCAGAAGAAACCCCCCCAAAAGGCAGCTTTCTCCTGTGAAGGCTATAGGCAATGTGCATTTCAGGTAGATAAAGCAACAGAGCTCACTTGTTTATCCTGCATCTTGTTCCAAATTAATTAATTGAATGAAGAAATCGCTTGCTTGTCCATGATCACAGCAAACTTAATACTCGTCAACTGCCGTCTTCTGGAATTAATTCAGTCAACATTGTCATGTGAATCAAGCACAACCTCAAACCTTGGCCAGACACAGAGAGTTGTTTGGGGTTTTTTGCAGCACAGAATCACAGTAGTTAAACTATTAATGATTTTCCTGTAATAATTCACCATAGGATCCCCGATACGTAAAAATAATGTAATGATGAAGTGGGAAGGGGTGTTTGTGGGGGAAGAGAGGGGAAAAAAAAAATAAATAAAAAATTCAAACTAACATCGTTGGTTCCCCCAGACATCTGTAAAGGCAGATCCTCAAAACACCTCAGCAATTTTGATAGCAATGCTCTTACTCTCCATGGCTTCCACCTTACAGAACAATTCAGTTTTCTGATCAAGTCAGCAAGTACACAGTAGTCAGCAAGCAGTAGCTTTGTTTCACAACAAACTGTTAACATCTTACTCAGGAAAATGCATCACCTATATAGGAAGAAATCCTTCATCTCTATAGGGAGAATTTACAGATAATGTTCTTGTACATGAGAAGCGGGACACAGAGATGGGTGTTACTCAGAATTAAGGAACTGGTATTTCCTTTTGAAAAATCTCTTACAAAAATATGCAGTAACTCAATTACAATACTGCCATGTGCTTAGTCAATACTGACCCACATAGTTGAGCACAACTAATTAACATATTAAAAAGAGCAAAGAATAGCAATTACCTATCACTAAGCAATGCATACGCCCCTGAAATACAAATTTAAGTGCTACCCTACGTATTGCTCACATGTTGCCTTTTTTTCTTTTTTATAAAAGTCTGATAAAATGTATCCCCTAGAAGTACAGCCTTGCAAGCTCAACCATTTGCCGTATATATGGTGACTAAGGTTCACCATCAATCTACGCTTCAGAAGCAACTACAGAACACAACCAAGACCCAACATGAGATCACTGAAAATAGTTAACAATTCTTCTAATATATTGCAGATCAAATTGGTAGAGAAGCCAACTATAAAAATTGACCAGTATTTCACATCTGAAGACTTTATCTATGTTATGCCAGAAGGTAACTGCCAATGCCTTTGCCAACATTTCTCCATCTGTGAGAAGATGGAGAATTACATTGTTTCAGGTATATTAGCATTTTCTGAAATAAAAGGTTTCCAGAATTCAACAGTAGGTTTGGAGGAAAAACTTTGACAAACTGTGTGAGCCAAACCTCACCTTAATTCAATCTCCTTGTGTTCACATCCTAAAAAGCAAATTTTACTAACGTAACTGAAGAGTTATCTCCTACATAGACCGTGCCTCAGTCAGTTCACAAAATGGACAATGTTTTCTTACTGAATTCAAAGTTTGCTTTTTTTCCATATTGTTCAGGTGTGGGATATATGCCTCCTTCTCCGAATATACTTTTTACAACTCTGCTCCGCTAACAAAATTATTAATATATTATGAGGATTTCCTCTCATACTCATTACTGCATATATCCAAGTGACTACACAGTCCCAGTTTAACTCCCACCATAGACCTACTGAATGGGGGTGGGGGGGTGGTGTGTGAAGACTACTATGAGATGATTATGTGCGCTTAAATCTTTGGGCACAGAAACAAGTAAACAATATCCAACCTCCTTTAAAAAGTACCTAAGCTATATTTGAACTATAAGCACTGTATTTGACTATCACCAACTGAAAAACAATTCTCTCCTTTTAATTTTTAAAGTTATTTCTTTTATTTTCTAAGGTAGGAGAATATTTGTACCTTCCCAGTTTGCAGACAGGGTGAACCACAGTGGTATGGTGAACCACAGAAGATGTTACAGCCTAGGAAAGACATAAACCTGGATCTCCAGAATTCCCTGCTTCTAATTTAGTCACTTCACTCTCCATGTGCCTCCTAGCTTGACCAAATGAGTTCATTATAATACAATTCTTACACCATTCACAGCTTTCACTGTACTATGACTTCTTGCATCTTCTGCTTAAATGTTGGTTTTGTGCTTCTCTTTATTGAATATTCCTCACAAAAAGCAGAGATGTATATACTTGACTTGAACTGATCATCTCTTCTGTCTAAAAAAAGTAACTAAATGAAAAAAAAAATACAGATAAATGAATAATAAAACAGGCTGCAATGCTTCAAAGATGAAAAATCATGGTATGAGTTATCAACAAGACCTGATAAAAATGATTGCCAAATCTGCTTGTATTTAATAAATCCCTTCCCCAAGAGCTGAAGAAGGGAAAGCTCCATCTCTGGGAGACATGTTTTTCTTAACACATCTTACAAAATAATATAAATAATGTATAGGCTTTTACAACATAAAAATCAGTAGAGTTCTAGTGCAATTCTAGATAATTTACCAGAAGAACATGATCTTTTTTCTATGTTCTTGAGCCATTCTGTGTGGCTTTGTAAAAGCAATATAATTATATAATTACTTGTATCTAAATATACATATATAAGCAATACAATTACTTTTATTAGGATGCTTGAAATAAAGTGACAGAAAGAACAGTCTCCTTGTTCACACTTTATAGGTGCATTCCATAAAATGGACACCATAAAATGTTGGTTTGCTTTAGAATAATTATTTATTTTTTAAATAATATAATGCATGTCATAATGCAGCAGTAACTGCACAGAACACTGTAAAACAATTTCCATCTTGATTTAGTAATGGTTGCACAAAACGCAGAGCTCTCAACAGTGGAAGGATTTCCTTACATCAGTCGAGTCCCTTCCACTCACAACAGTCCTTCAGCTCTTTTAACCTGTTCCTGAACATAAATTACTTCCTGAGGTATGCTTCCTGATGTAACAAATTTAAATGTACATACTTGCTTAAGATAAGATGTCCTAAGTTGTCAGCACTTGGAATTGAAAAGTAATTTTACTTTCATTTAGTTTGTTGGTTTGTTCTTGGTTTTTTTTCTTAAAAAAGGAAAGAGTTACTGATCCCTCACCTAAGAACTCTGAACCAGCTGGCCATTTGTAACAAAGTTAGACAAAAGGATAGAGATTTTGAAAACAATTAAATCTCTACAGGACTGTGAAAACAAGGGGTACATTTAGACAGAGGGATCCAAAACCTTCAGTGAGAAAAAAAATGAAAAGTGAGTTCAGAACCTTTGGACAGCAACAAATCTGCAGTCAAAGGAGACTTTAGTATATGCCAAGGGCAGGAAAAAGTTTAATTGGCCCTGAGAATCACTCGTAAGATATACATTCACAAAGATTTCTTTAATTACATAACTGCTTCAGGTATTTCCCATTTTTAATGAGATAAAATTTATAAAGAATGGAACATTACTTCCATCATCAAACATGACTAACCATACTGAAGTCAACATAGCAATATATATGTATATCCAGTAAGCTAGCATTATCATAGCCTAATAAAGCAAGATATTCAGACAGTCCACAAAACTCTACTTGAGCTTATAGATAGGAGCTGAAATAAACAAGTAAAAGCAAAACCACTGAATTAAGTTATGACATCAGGGATGCAGCCTTCTTATTTTTTCCCATTAAAAAAACCCCCAAAACCCCCAAAACTGTGACTATCATAATTACAGGTTAGGAATACCAATATATGCATTTGTCTAGCAATGTGTATGTGTGCATATAAATACATACATATATATACACCAAAACAAAAAATAAATTCAAAGCATTCAAAGAAAACCTGCTAAAACATCTACTCAAATACAGTATCAATAGTAGAGAAGTAACTATAGCTATCATTGTCCTTCAAGCTACAGCGGAATGATTAATTTTACTACAAAAGCATTGGAAAAGGCATTGATTCAGATGTATTAAAATGGCCAGTCATCAGCCCAGTGACAATGCAAGATGCTGCATGGAAAGCGGTGGGACTGAGGGGTGAGGAAACAGATATCTAAGAACCAACTCTCAGAGCCTCCAGAGCTAGTTTTGGGAGACACTTGAAGCTGTCACAGCTCCTGGATTGAGATGGAGACTGGCGGCAAGAACGTACCTGCCTACCTACCTACAGTAGCTGTTTCCAAAATGTGATAAACTTAGTAATTAGGCAAGTCATTTTGAAATGATCAGGGCTCCCTTCTCACTTTAAGATTAAGAAAGTGTCAACTGCAGCAAGAAGTGTAAGCAGATAAACCTGCAGTTTAAAGAAAACCAACATCTATCCTTAAAGCAATGAGCATCACTCAAAAAGCCCCACACATGCAACACAAAATGCCTTTGCCAGTCTTAAGGTTTGGCTGGCTATATTGTGATGATGCACAACACTGAAAATACATTCTTTGCTTCAGTCTATAATGGCTTATATTTCAGCAAGATGTAATTTCCTTTTTTATCAAATAATTTCCTCCTCCCAGATCATTTGTTCTATCAAGGCACAAACTTAAAACACGCAATGACTAACCAAGGAGACCCTGTAGCTGCAATGCATCAAACTAATTTTGTTGACCATTCACGGGTCACTGCAACATCAGCTTCACGTGTCTGATTTGGAGACAAATGACAAACATGACCATTTCTTTCTTCAGGCTGCACAGATATATCACCTAGGCAAACAGGAAAGTAACTCCAGCCTGCTGTAAAAAGTCTCAATCCTCAAATTTGAAACTGTATTAGAATAGCCTCAAATACAGCTAGTAATAAAAGTTACTGGCCAAAGGACATGCCTAAGGTGTTTAAATCAATTTGTCTAACAAAGTATTACCAGATAATGAACAGATAGTGAGTTACACAGAAGAGCTGATGTTCAGTATCTGCATCAAAATATTACCCTACTTGATTTCTAAAAAAAAATAATAATATATTCCATTTACTATGATTTTATAATATACATTCTAATTATTAAGTAAAAGTACTTCATTTTCCATTGTAACAGAAACGAAGGTTGAACGATTAGTACTTATTTATTTAGAATAAAATAGACTATTTCAGTTGGAAGGGACCTACAATGGTCACGTAGCCCAACTGCCTGACTGTTTTAGGGCTGAACAAAAGTTAAAGCATGTTATTAAGGGCATTGTACAACTGCCTCTTAAACATCGAGAAAAACCCTGTCAAAAAAAAACTAAACAAAACCAAAACAACCTGCATAACACTTGGAATGATATGAAAAAAAACCCCAAAGCTTTTATTTTTCTGATCCTAACAATGATTATCCTGTGAAAATACGATACTCCTGAAACCAACTATTAAAAATAGCTGCCATTCATATTGGTAAAGGACTACGTGGTGCCAACGAAGAAGATAAAATACACAGCTCGCTTGAAAAGTACAGAGACTTTTTGAATGTCTGTGTAAAAATAAGGACTAATTAGGACATCTCCTTTAGTATTGTCCAAGAACTAAATTAATTTTATACTCGCACATTTATATACTTTAAAAATATAATTTACACGGTCCTGTAATATTTTTTACCAGTACTTTAAAAACAAATTACAATTCTGTTATTGCACAGGCTTTATGTAAAATACTAATTACTACATACTCGATTACCCTCAATCTTACAGTAGACAGCATATAAAAGCCTAATATATTTTGCGAACAAAGCCTAATATATTTTGTGAACATTTATGATCTGAGAACTTGAGTAGGTCAATAGAAATACAATTAGAAGACATTACTCTTCCTTCTACTTGGAAGCATCTGCCAGCAAGATGTCACTGGGGATGGTTAAGCTCTCTCCCCCAGTGCTGCGGCAGGTACCAACATGGGCAGGAACTCAGCCTGAGCTCCTCATTATTGCAACGCCGTGTACACAGCTTTTCACAGCACTGTTCTGCAGCACTCTTTTGCACTCTACTGAACATCATCTTCTCCAATGCAATTCACTGAAAAATAATTTTCTCAACCATTGAGTTTCAGCATTTGATTTCTGTTGCTCAAAACTCCCACATACAATCAGACGCCTAGTATTGGAGTAGCCTCGTGTTTTTAACAAAGCAAGCATTTTAGTGTGGTGGAAGTCATTCCTGAAGAAGAATTATTTCTCTTAGGATAAGGATTAAACAATTAGAAAGAAGATTACTGTTATACAGCAAGTACTCTACAAAATACCAAAACCAAACTATCAAAACCAAACCCAAAACATTCAGGGGATACTGGCACTTTTTCAAACACTACGCACAGTAACAAAAAAAAGTGAAAATTTGTATGCTATACTCTAATGAAAATATAAACACTTAAACTATGCTTGTTTCGGAAATCAGACTAGATGATACTGTGTGGTATATTTAATGCACATTAATGAACTTTATCACATTACTTAGCACTGGGGGAAGAGACTCTGTTTAGAGCATTTTGCAGGAGCATATAAAAAGATGCAGTATCTAAGGTTCACCGAGAAACACTAAGAAACTACAAAAGGCTGTCTGTAACAAAATCAAACTGAATTATTACACTACTGTAATCATTAACGTACTGGTAAAAAGTCCAAGACCACAGCAACATCTCAGAATTTTCAACTTAAAGGCAGGGGGGTAAAAACAACACATGGCTATAATATATAATTGGATAATTTGGTTTTTAAGCTTCAAGTCATCACTTCAGTCAAAAATTCTGTAAAGCAAATCACAAATCACAAGAAATTGTATTTCATGTGATTAGATGGCACTCTATTTTTAACACTACTGATTAACAGATGGAAGTTGAGTTTTTCCTTCGAAAGTGCTTTAGTCATCATAAAGTATCAACAAAGATGTTAAACATGCTTGTAGAACAAAAAAACCCAACAAACCAACAAAACGTAATATTTCATTATTTCATTTCTCTACAGCTATTTCTACAGAGCTCTCTGTAAAAATGAGCATTTAGTTGTATCAACATATACCTGCGTATGTCAGGATAGCGAAGAAAACGTTACCAGGTCATTGCTACAACTTGAATCCCTTTTATCATGTTGATAAATCCTGCCAATGCTAAGTTTATAGCAGCTTGTCCACACACATTTCCATGACTGCATTTTGTGTTCACCGCTTCAATTTACTTCTGATGTGTGAAATATCCTCATGTTTCAGCACCTGCATCAGAAGAAAGGTTCTTTGGAAATAACAGCACATGTAAGAGTGGACGTAACTCCTCTATTTGCTCTCCACATAAAATTCCTAAATAGGCTTGCTTAGCATTGCTTTGAAATGAAATTTTATTCCTATGCAATTACTAAATTATACTTCAAAGGGTGTGTACTTGTGAAAAGATGAGTGTGTGTGTATGTAAAGGAACTGTATCACTGTAAGAATTACACTAAGCAGAACGATATAGTTTGATATTCCAAATATTACCATATCTATGTTTTACTTGCCTAACTACTTTACTCACAGTAAAACAACAAAGCTAAACACCAAAAAAACAACCTGCAGAAATCCCCACAGGTTTCTACACTGAATGAATAAGCTTATATAGATTACATTGCCAGAAGTGAGGTCTAAAGAAGAGTTTAGGAAAGAGAATTAAAAAAGGAACATACTATCCCCATCAGGTGCTAAATATAGAGAGCAAAACCCCTTTCTTTTTAGTGATGGCTAAAGGAAACCGTGTTTCCCCAAGATGAGACAAGAGTTTGAAGCACAGGATGAGCTGGAAGAGTTTCTGGAGAAATGAGCAGCACTGAAACAGTACTTGATAATGAGAAGAACTTGACTCTTCTATCTTAAAACTACTGGACATCACCTCATAAGAGATTATTAAAATGTTAAACATTTATATAGGGATGCCTCTCCTCTACCCTAGTGCTTCTATTCCAGTTTTAAGGTAACTTCATAGGAAGTGCCAGTGATTACTGAAGGAGAAAAGTATGAGCAAGTTTTACAAAAGCTTCCCTTAAAATATCTTGAAGTTCCTACAGTGATGGAAACTAATGAAGAATTTGGGATTATTCTGAGTTCTGAACTTCTTTGATTATGACTCAACACAAATTCACCAAAACAAGCAAAAATGCTGATGACTTCACAGTGTATAAATTGATACATTTACCTTGGACTAAGTAACATACACTTCATGAATATAGGGACCTCAAAGATACCAGTTTTCTAACATCACTTTTTTTCGCATCCTGACTGCATCATGTAACAATGGCATGACAATGCGATACCTCGCCTAACAGTGGCATTGAAACCTATACAATATTCACCCGAAGTTGTGAGCTATTCCTCCCACCACCATCTTAATCAGTTTGAAGACAAGCTCTCATCCCCAGAGTAAACCACGTAAGAATTTTACCACTGTAAACAAACGTTGACAGACAGCACTTTGTGTATTAACTATATAAAGGAAGGAAATGTGGTCTGCCAGATTTCTCAATCAAAAATTCTTCTCACACTGTTATTATCTTGGGCTTTGTATGTTAAGCTTATTTCCACTTCCAGTTACAGCTAAGCAGATTCAGCCTGCGGCCATTAACCAAATTATTTTGGAGTCTTTGGAAGATGAATCTGCCCCGTATGAATGTGCACATACGTAACAGCACCTATTTCTGAAATGATAGGGCAGATCATCTCTGTGGCATTTATGTCAGAGCCATGACAAAATGCGTTTCCCAGATGAAAAAGTGACAGCAAGAAGGCTGTTTTCAATGGGAAGAGGAAGCCAAGAGCTGGCTTGTTTCCATGGAAACACTAGCAGCATCAGGCCGAACAGCTGTAGAGCAAAAGGCAGAAGTTGGAGAGGCAGAAATCTTGCTGATTTTACTTCACCAATATGTCAGTACAGTCAGAGACCATCTACATTTAAGGCAGATCAAGCTAGTTTATGTTGAATACATCTTTTGTGGGTTTATTTGCATTCCAGTGAATACTTACAGGAAACTTTACAAATACTTGCAAATCATTTTTTATCCTTCTCTCGTAAACCAAGTAATTATGATCTTTCCTGTAGACAAAGACCATGCAGCAAAGCAGTTGTGTAACTTGCCTTCAGCTGCTGAAAACAGCAAGGGTGTTGCAGGTAGCGCCTGCTGGCATGCCCTGGGCCACTCTGACTGCCACGCTGCTGAGATACCTAGTTTTGTGGGTGCCGTCCCCTTAGCCATGAACATATTTACAGTCTTCTCCAAAAGTGAAGGATCCATAGCTATGAACTTTGTGAATCCCAAGGCCATTTTTGAGTCCCTACACTAAGTACACAAGTAATCCATAATCCTTAGGAAAAATCAATACTAATTACTTCTTTAAACAGCATCATGTTTCAACTATTATTCAAAAGTAAAAGGCCTTAAAAGCTTAATTAATGTGAAATATGATATCTGAGACTAGCACTGACATTCTAGGTCTCCCTGGGCATCTGCAGACCCTCTTTTAAACTCAGTGCTTAATTACGACTCTTGTACTTTCTTACAAATTCTTTAGGCATATCTTTGCACTGTATTAAAGCATAATGAGTACTTTCCACTTATAAGCCATCACAGGAGACCAAAATTATTTATAGGTATTAACTAGCAAAACTCATAATACATGTTTGATTCAGATACAAGTCAGGAAGTGTCCTGAAACAGATGCTTAAACCAACACATGGAAAGATTTAGTTGCCCAACACTTCTCCACCTATGAGAGCATCTTATACCCACAGCTTTCCACATCTACATAATAGCATTCTGCCAAATAGCAGTTTGTGAACTGATTGCTCTATTAAGCCTGGAGTGAAAGAAGTGCTGCTGTACGCAGATAACCTCTTCAATTTCACTTCAAAATCTACAAAACCCGAAGTGATAAAATTAAAACAGAAATAGCATTTAGACCTAACTCCTGAACTTGAGAAAGGAAGAAAAATGTTGCAGGTTTCAAAGCAATTGTATAGACATGGATTATATTTTGTATTTACAAAAAGCACATTTAGTAGATGTCTCTATCTGAATATCAAAATGCATACACTAAAAGTTGGATTTTTTTTATTTTATTTTTTTTAGAATCTCAAATAAAGTAAGCCTTCTTGTCAACAAACTAGTTCCACTATTTATATAACATCACTGGATGGTCTTGCTAGAATAATCTTGTGTGTGCACTATCCCCCAGTAGGTTACCATGGCAACTTACATTTGAATTTCTATAAATTTCTATTTTTAGAGATCTCAGTTTAGGATAAAGAAAATAAAAAATATTAAGTACCATTTCATTAATAGAAAATATCCTATTTTTGTCATCATCATCCTTTCCAGAAAAGAAATTGCTGAAGCTAAATCAGGCAGTAATACTAAAAAAATAATTATCACAGTTATTAAGGAAGTTTACCAATAAGCAGCCTCACCATAACGCAAGTGGTGCATGAGTCAGTAGCTGACACTATGAGGCAAAGATTGATGTTCACGGAGTTTTATCTTAATTTCAGTAAATCCAGGATTTCACTTATATGTTTTTAGAGTTAGTCATCATTTCAGCTGACACCAAACAAAAGTATATTTGCCAGAACACTCAGAAAGTAATGCCTTTGTTTCAGGTGTGGGAAAATGTTGAATGGACAGTAACATCTCAGTTCCAAACTCAGGTTACCACAACCTTAAATTACAGTGTTCAAAAGTGCTTATTAAGTGTATGCTAGTCCTCAAATATAAATTTACTTAATGCTTTAAAACTTGCCAGCAATTTTCAAAGTCGTCTCCCTACCTGAAAGATCAAACCACAGAGCAGCAGCCTTGAAGAAAATGAAAACACAGATTTGAAAACAGTGCTGTTTCAGCTCTGACACTGCCTTACTCTGACTGCCTGCAATCAAAATCAAAATATGAAGTTTAAAAGCAGGTTTTTAAGTTATAAAAGGTTAAGTACACTATCTTCCAAGAGACGAATACTGTTGTGTCACAATTTTCTATTCTAATGTCAATTCTGCCATTCATTTTGCAGACTCGAAATATCTTTACCTGAGCCACTGATGGTTCAAGATAGACTAATACAGATGGAAAATTTGGAAAGCAAGTGACTACAGGTTCTGTCAAAGAGTGTACCAAACTGGACTGAAAACCCAAGCGACAACTACAACTCCAGAGCACAACTGTAATCGGCACGTCTACCTTCCTATTTCTCCTGATCTCTTCCACTTAACATTTACTCTGTACTCCTCAGTTGAATGGAAAGATTCCCCGTTGTAAAAGCTGCAGATTCAACACCATCAGCAAGTTTCCACGAAATAGTAGGTGAAAGCCAACCTGCAGCGCAATCACTGCGCACACTATTGTTTTGTCAGGTAACTGACAGCCCAATTTTCTTAGGATTCAGACAGCTAAGATGCAAGCAACGGGGGTATGTTATTAAAGAGCGAAGATAGACACTTCTGGTTGTTTTTCTTCAGAATTGATCCTTTATTAAAAATATAAACACTGTCACTCAGCAAGTGACTGTAGTAACTATGAGGACTTTTACTTTCTGTTTAACTTACCTCACTAAGCTCATAGGAGTTGCTAACTTTCACAGAAACTGCATCAGGCTATAGGGTACAATTCAGAAATTCACTTAAACACACACTTATGGTCACATCTACGCCATTGCCAGTGAAATCAGTTGGGACTAATCTGGAGATGACACCTACCATAACTGCACTTTCTGCAGGGTAAGGCTTAGCTATGAATGCTTCATGGGAATCCTAGTAAATATGCTGCAAAACACTTATTTTATAATCCAACGTTTCAATGCCAAGTACTTTTTCTTGTACTGCAGGGAGGATTTGATGGTGGTTGCTTTTCTCATTGTTAAATTCGAGGCACTGTTATTTCTATTCCTCAAAGGAATTAAAACTACTCGGTCGCTCCAAAGCCCTGGGTTAGAAAGTGAGCCCACATAACCACTGACAACAGCAACGAAAAGACAGAATTAAGTTTCAAATCACTGAAGTCAAAAGTTGTCGACATCAAAATCTAGAATCCCTACCTAAATAACGGAAACAGTACAATCATTTATTGCCTTACACCCTCAGTCACAGAGCCAGAGAGGGTCACCCTGGCTCTTCCTCCATTGATTTCTCAGGGTGACCCTCTGTCACACTTACTTTGTCGAACTCAGATCACATCCCAGTGCAGACAGAGAGAAGCTGGGAAAGGGCTGAGGTCGCTCTCCTGCATCATTGTCAGCACCTCACCCCATACCTGCAACCTCTGACAGCTGGGGAAGGATGATGGTCTCCCAATGGGGCCATCTGCCCCAGACCTAAACACACCTCCATGCAGGTGCTCAGAAAGGACAAGGGCACCCTGCCGTCACACACACAAACAGGTCCCCCAGCGAGCACACCTCCACACAGGCCAGGGGGCTGAACGTGGCTCACTTGCAGGCTGCTCAGCGCACAGCTCACACCTCACCCCATGAACATTCCCGTGGAGGGATACCAGCACAGCGGGACCCTCTCGCTGCCTGACATTGCCTGTAGATGCGGAAGGAACAAGCACCACTGCATCACAGGGGGCAACGTCACCCCCATGCAGCAGCCCACCAAAGCATAGCCTCTGCATGCCCTCCCCAAGCAGGGCGAGCTTCCCCTTCGCTCACCACTCCCCTGTCTCCCACACAGGGGACCGTGGCGTGCACACCCCTGGCAGCCCCTCGGCCTCTCCAGCCACTCCGGGCGGGAGCGCCGTCCGTCGGCGCTTACCCTGGCAGCCCGTGAGGAGTAGGGGTCCTCAAATAGCGCCCAGACGCGGGGCTGCAGCCGCCGCCAGCGCCCGCCCTTGCCCTCGGTGGTCGCCCCCACGTCCTCAATGCCCAGCCTTTTGGCAGCCAAGTCGTCGTCGTCGCCGTCGGCCGGTGGCTCGCCCGTCAGCAGGTCAGGCGCCTCGAAGATGTCAAGGGCTTCCTCGGCGTCGCGGTGCTGGCGGTAGGTCATCCAGCAGCAGGGCTCCACGTCGGTCTCGTCGATGCCCCAGAAGGCCAGCTCCTCCTCGAAGAGGGGCCCGCAGACGTCGGCGGGGCAGTGCAGCTTGCCAGTGCGGTAGTAGTTGAGCACATAAGCGAAGACTCCCGGGTGCCGGTCGAAGAAAAACTCGCTGGCGCCACTGTTGACCCGGGGGCTGCAGCCGCTGCCGGGCTCCGGGCAGCCGCCCGCCGGCGGAGGCGGCGGGTTGGGGGGCGGCGGCGGCTCCTCGCCGCCCGGGGACTCGCTCTGGGACTCGCAGGCGAGCAGGGCCAGGCGGGTCCCCGGCAGGGTCTTCAGGGTGCTGCGGTAGGTCTCGTGCCGCGTGCCCCCCACGTTGAGGATCACCCTCTCGTTGTCCTCGAGCTTCCCCATCGCTCCGGGTCGGACATGACTGGGGAGGACGCGGGAGGCGGCTGCGAGGATGGAGCTGGGGGAGGCTGGTGGCTGGGCAGGGGGGCAGCCGGTCTCGGGCAGGTCCGCGAGGAACGAGATTCTGCCTTAAATGCAAAGAAAAAGAAGAAATAGAGGAGAAGCCCCTCAGGCATCACCGGGGTGGGGGGGGATGTTCCTCGCCGTCACCGCCTGCCCCAGCCCCCTGTATCCCCCCCCCCCCTTATCCTGCCGCCCCACACCTCCAGGGAGAGAGCCCTCCGGGCCCGCCCCGCCGCCGGTCCCCGGCCCCGCGCCACCCACCGCCGGACAGCTCCGCCGCGCTCCTCCCGAGGAGGGCTCTCCCGCCAGCCCGCCCTGGGCAAAGCTCCCGGCTTTCTCCCCGCTCCCCCTGACCACAGACTACCGAAATGGCACTGCTGCTTCTCCCGCGTACGGATCCGCCACCGTCCCCACCCCCTTCTCCCTCGCGGGGCTGCGTGAACCGAGCTAATGGAATAGAAAGTGTGCGGTTAATTATTTAATGGACATCTATCTTTTATTATCCTAACAGCTCAACGAGGCGGAAGAAAAGAAGGATTAGAGGTTTATCTCTTTCCCCCTCCTCTCTATTTTGGGAGGGAGGGATTGCTTTGGAAGAAGAAATACCAAGCGCCCCAATAAGCTCCAGCAGCAGGCACACCCTTGGGAAAGCTGCCCGTGCGGAGCTCGGCTCGCTACTTTCTCTGACAAAACACGAAGAC
>WUAM01000287.1:29739911-29754167 GCA_024336885.1 Actenoides hombroni | reverse complement strand
TGGGAAAGCTGCCCGTGCGGAGCTCGGTCCGCTACTTTCTCTGACAAAACACGAAGACGAGCGTGCACCTCAGGGAAGAGCCGGCGGAACAAGCGCCGGGCTACCGCGGGTTTCTGCCCTCTACCCCCCCGCCGTTACCTTTGCCAGAAGAGAGAAAGCGGCGGCTCCTCTTCTCCGGCGGGCTCCGGCTGTGCGTAGCGGCGGACGCCGATCCCCAGCCGCTCTCCGTGACTCCCTGCCAGGCGAGAACTACTTGTTGTTGGGTTGGGGTGGGTTTTTTTTGTTTTGTTGTTTGTGTTGTTGGGTGTTTTTCCGCGTTCAGGTAGCTGTTTTACCTCCCTCCATGCTCAACTCCGAAAGGTGTAAAAGCGGCTCCCGCCGCCCGCTCAGAAGAGACCCCGCTTCCTTCATTTTACGGGAGAGACGCCGCCTTTCCACACCGGGACGGCGAGCGAGCATCGCAGGCGGAAAAGTGGAGCCATGGGCGGCGGGTTGCTGGCATCTCGGGGACCGGTGCTGCTGTAATCCCAGCGCCTCTTCAGGAAGACGAACCCAAAGGTGAAACGCACCTCATTTGGGGCTGAAGCTCCTCCCCGGGGCGGGGGCAGGGGACCCGTCCCTCCGTACCCCTATGGCGCCCCGCTCACAGCCCTCGGGGGTGGAGGGAGGCGATAGCAAAAACAAATACCACATCTCTCCGAAAAAGGCACCACCTCCACTCCTGCTACATGTAAATTTGGTTCACTTAAGGAAAACACCCAGGAGGGGATAGGGGGCTGAGAAGAGCTATTTTTCAGAGGAATGCAGGAAAAGAAGCGCCTAGCTACAGGTGACTGCAGAGAGGAGCTGCTCAGCCCCCCCAGGAGACGTTCCTTCCCCTGGCAGAGCGGTGTCTGCAGCACGTGGGTCACCCCACGGCCGCGGGCAGGGGGTACGCACGGTACTGGCTGGCTGAGGCAGTGAGGAGCGTCTCGGCTCCCGGGATGCCCCCGGGGCCAGCCCCCCAGCAGGCGCGGAAGCTCCAGCCTCCGGAGGCCGGGCAAGGAGGGCTCAGGGAGAGGGGTTCCAGCTTTTATGTCAGGTGGAAAAAAACGGATGCAGTGGGGCAGGTACACTTTGTACTCAGTAGACTTCAGATGTTGGAGGTTGGGGGCAGTCAGGTGGATGGAAATTGAGAATCCCCAAAATATATAAAGGGGCCCAATGCCTGTGCTCAAGCCTCTGCCTCCCAAGTCAGCTGAGTTGTTTTCCACAGCCTATTTTACTGATGCCTGGTTTCAGCTGGGCTGGTCCAAGGCAAATAAGCTTCCAGCTCCAAAGAGAAGATACACAAAATGAGAGGGTCATCTTCCCACTTCCTCAAAAGAAGTCTTCCTTTCCACCAAGGGTATTCCCTGGCCTGAAGTAGAGTAATGAGCAGAATAATGGTATCTGAAATGTCCCCCTTCCATGGGCACTTGCTGGCGTTGGGAAGATAAAGCTTTGCTGGAAGCGATGCTCAGAGGACATTGTGCTCAGACCAGATTGCTTTAACCCAGATCTGTCTGTATGTGGCATCCATGATGTAAACACAGACTCCCAAAGCAGCAGCAACTTTTAAGAAATGGGTTTCAAAAGCTTTCTCTGGATGTACATTTTGAAGTTCCTTTTAAAAAGGGCAAAATATATCCTGCCAAAGAAGATATAATCAGTTAGTGAAAATTCCTGGGAGTCAAAATTAACATCCAGTGGCACAGTTGTAAATCCAGTGGAAAGGACTCGCCCATCCTAAACCAAAGCCATCTTACTTTTCTTTGCAGAGGGGATTTTTCTGCAAAGGTGGCAAAAAGAAGGAGAGAGTAACACAAAATGAGTATTCACTGTCTTGTCTCTGACCTACAAGAGGTTTCTGGAGAAATACAATGTAGTAAAGTTCTGCAGCATTCATCCATTATGGAAAACCATGGGGTGGCAGTAGCTGCCAAAACACTAGACAAACTGTCTCATCACAGAATACCAGGACTTCCCTCTGGACTGTCTATCTCCTCAAACCCCACCATCTGTGCTCAAGTTACAAAACAAGAACTCCCCTCCTTAAAAATAAATAATTAAATAAATAAATACCACACACAAAAAACAACCCCAAACAAACAAAAAAACCCCACGAACAAACCCAACAGCAACAACAAAAAAAACCCAAAACAAAACAAAAACAATTTAAAAAACCAAACACTAAACCACCATAAACAAAAAAACCCAAACCCCAAAATAACAGAAAAACAGAACACAAAAGTCCCCAAAACTCACCCCCTAAAAAAAAGAACTCCACAACCCACCTAACAACCTGAGAAACTTAAGACTAACAAGGATGACAGCTCCTAACCAAAACTCGTAATGCTAAGGCCATGAAAAAGGCATGTATTATGAGGAATCTGTTTACACCTCAGGCTTCTTAAGTACACAGGGTTTTCTACTACACGGTGAAGAATAAGCCACAGAAGTAATTTTTCCAATTGGTAAGAAAAGCAATGGTGTCTTCCAGCATGTAATAGTCATTCAGTCACATCAAAATGTCCACATTCTGCAACACGTCTGTTACTAAATATAACGCTATTAATTTCTCTGTCAGTCTTCCTTATATTTTCACTATGTGGCAGGCTTCTCAATAAAGGATGAGATTATATTAGACATTGACTTCTCGAGCTGACATTTTCTTGAATGACAATATTCTACATAGGCAACTGTAGTAACAATTATGAATTAATTTTCCCCCTACAAGAGACTGACCTGAATTTTTGCACTCCTCTGTGCTTTCGGTAGAAGTGGAAGCATGAGACATAGGTAAGAGAGAGAAATGAACCTCCTGAGTCTTACCATGAAATGTATCTGCAAATCAAAAAAAAAATTTCAAAAACTATTTACAGATACTCCTAAGCATATTAATGTAAAAGCTAAGTGGAAACATTTCTGGAGCTCAGGATTTAGAATTTTCTTTGAGGAACTGAATGACACTAAGCAATGCACAACCAATTTTCCCTGCTGGATAGGTATTATGAAAGGAAAGGTTCTATGTTACTGTTTTAACCAACAAAGCAATCAAATTAGATGTGATGACTGCTATCTAAAACCCAAGCCAAATGAGCATTTTACTTACTAGTAGTGATTCTTTCTGCAAGCTTGAGTACTGCAATATAAAGTCATTGGGTTACCAGCTGTCTAACAATAAAAGGAGTAAATGGAAAAAGCTTGAAAAAACAGAAAATAAAAACTTGTGGAAAAGAAAAACAGATTTGAGGACAAATGCAGTGGTACCCTGGTTACATTCATGCTCTGAAACACCTTCTGGAGGAGCTCTGTCCTTGTTGACTAGGGGGTCCCTGGGAAGGTTAACCTGCCCAGCTACCATCTGTCTTCCTGGGGACAACATGAGAGGCAGAAGCTACTGAGTTTTTCTAGTGCAGGTCACCATTTCATATTTTTCATATGATGTTATAATCAGGAAAGAAAAGAAAATCAATTTTATAATGGAAAATTATAATTGAACACAGTGCAACACCTCCAAAATATGATCAATTTATATCTATTTAGTTGATGATTACATAAATGAACTAATTATTTTAAATATCCACGGTCATTAATATTTTATTAAGCTTCTACTTGTTTCTTTTACATATTTTCCTGTTCTCCCTTAGTATTTATAATCATCTCTACGGTTTACATGTACTAATTCATTACAGATCTTGCAGAACGTGACAGCCGCATTATACTGAAGTCCACAGATGATAAGTCAGAATCCTACTCTGAAACTGAAAAAAAAGAATTGATTAAGTAAATGTCTGTGAAATACAACTGTAAGGAGCCATGGTGTAGTTAAATTGGACACTGCTGGAAACAAATCCAAGCAGAAAGTTGTCATTATTTTTAAATTCCAAAGCACGATTGCATTTTTAGTTAATGCAGCTGAAATATGCTTGGTTTGATCAATAACACAGAATTGGGGAAAAAAAGGTCTAACTGTAAAAAAGTATAAATAAAATGAAAATTGGACAAGACAGATGGACAAAATGTGAATTCTGTCATGAAATCAGTCTACCGTTAATCCCTCAGTAATAGGCAGAAGTGCCCTATATGAGGTACTACGCACACACAGGTGTGCTGCATCTGCTTTCCTCCATCCCACATCTTCAATTCTCTGTGAAATTCTGGGGAATGTGGTATTTTGCATTCAAAAAATCAAAAACTAGAAAAATTCCTTCCTTGTATTTATCCAGAGTGCTGGGGTGGAGCTGGGCTCCTTCTACAGTATGTTCCTCAGATTCCTTCCCACAGAGGAATTCTTTTTTTCTGCTCTTTTCCAAAATTCCTTCCCCCTTTTCCTGTTTTCCAAAGCTCTCCTTAGCCCTGGCATGTACAAGTTCAGCAGCCTGCTTAGCATTGCCTGCATGGCAAAGCACATTCCTCTGTATATTGACTAAACATACTGGATGCAAAAGGTTTTGGCAGCAGGACTGCAATGTGCCTGCAGGGAGGGGGCTGTGACCTGCTCAATGTCGGTCCCATTCATTTCCAACTGTCTCTGCCCCACTACAAACAGCCCCCTGCCATCCAGGAGCCCCTGTGCTTGCCTCCTGTATGGTTAAAATAAAAAAAAAAAGTAAGTGAAAATTCCCCAAATCAGGATTGTTTTGCCCACAGTGCTATATGAACATACATATAAATTGAGTGGAGCTGTTCCAATCACCTCCTCCCACCAGCCTCATAAACTCTGGATCTGAAGTACCTGCTCTCCCAGGGGGCAATCCCTTGGAAACCATCACCGTCCACTTATGATTCCACTGTTCCTCTAAATCAGAAGTGCATCCCACACACCCTTTCCCCAAATGTCAACCAGACCAGAATCTTCTCCTATCCATTGCCTTTTTCATTCATGACCCTGGGGTGCCCTTTGGCTTCCCCCATTTACTAATACTAGAGGTTTTAGCAGCGCAAGATGGTAGAAAGAAGGATTACTCACCTGTTTCCCCTGTAATTCAGGTAGCTTTGTCAGTGCTGATTCACATTTGTGGGATGCACATTTTCTCAAGAGATGTAGAATATTAGATTATGCTTATAAAAGGAAGCATTGTCTCATACTTATGCTCTGTCCGTACTTACATTTTTTTAGTGCCCAGTGATGAAATTGTTGGTACAAATTTTTGATCTATGCTGAAAATAAAGATCAGTGATGGATGTGTCTTTCTCATTCATAACTTGCCGGCACATGATGCCACTTCTAAGGGACTGTCACCTGCCAGCAAGATAGAGGCTTTGTAAAGACTAATTAAACAGTGAGAAAAGTACTGTGCTCCTCAACAGGCATTTACTCTTTAGTTCAAGTAGAATGTAAATACACAGACTGAGCTTCTTCCAGGTGCTCTATATACTTACAAGGTGAAAAAAGGAGTCTCAGAATGTCCTAGTCAAACATACAGAGTCCTGAGGGACAGGGAAATGAATGCAATACTTTCAAACAAGGTGCAGCTCTTGGGTACCAGCTTCCATCATTCAAAAGAGGTAAATCTTTCCATTTGTAACTGGAAAGTGCAGAGAGATGGAAAAGGGAAATGCCCAAGCCACGTATCTTGACTTAAAGTGTGGCTACCTCAGCCAGCAGAGATGAGCTAACCTCCAGTGACCTTGCTTCAGCTTTCTGGCACAGGAACACAAGCCTCATGAAAATTTTGAGAAATGTTATTCTCAACATTTTTGCATTTTTTTTTTTCTTTATTTATCTTATTCATTTTGACTGAAGTTTTGGACAACACATCCATAATAAAAATTTGTGTCAGTATATTGAGGGCCTCGTCTTGTTGCAAGTCTTAAGCACTCCCATAATAACAATAAAAAAAAAAAATTCACCTAGAATATGCAGGACAAATAGGGTTTTTTCAGCTTCAGATGAGTGTGCCCTGAAAGAACTAAATCTGTCTAAACAGAAGTGCTGCCTTATCTATTTTAGCAGTCTTCCCCCCCCCCCCAACAACAACAACAACAAACCCCCCAGACCTATAACAGTTTGCTCTGAAACATGTGTCATCTTCATTTCATTGATAAATACTGTATTAGGAAACAGTCAATTTACAGGGATCCTGTACAAATACCATTAAACAATCTTACAAAGAAACTTACAAGTGATCTTTAGTTTTAGTTTCTAAGTCTCTGAAGTGATCAAATTGAGTTGGACATAATTTTATTACTTGGGAGGAAGGGAAAGAGATCTTTACATTTTTATTTTGGTAAATTATATTATCTATCATCCAGCACACTATACAATCAATATTCAAACTGTTACTAAAAAGATAGTGTGTTTTTAAAAGAATAGATCCACTTACTAAAATTTTCTGGAAGCAGTTTTGTGTTTCACTTAATGCTAGCTTTTACTGATCTCCTACAATCAATTCAGATTTCATACATAACCCACATATGATGGTGATTTATTTGGTCAGCAAACCCTCCCTCACATGCCACCAAAATCAATGAAAACACAGTAGAAGATCTACAAGGGATTTCAGATGACTGGCATTGTTCCACCGAGTTTCTGCATTCTACCAAAGTTTAACTGGAAACCTACCTCCCCTATCAGTTTCCTCCTTTCTGTGACTAACAAACTCCATTATTTTCTTTAATTTTCAGTAAGAGACCATAATACACATACCCCAAGAAGGCAAGGAAGCTACTGTAATAGGTTATCTTCTGAAGATGTTTGCACTGATGATCTTCAAAGTATTCTTGAAGCTATAGCCATTTAATTGATCACTATCAGTGCATAGAAGAGATTTTGTAACAATAGTTCATTCTCTGCTATTGATTCAGAGTTTAATAATTATGTTCTGCAATGTTTTTTTGATGCCCATTGTGAGTAGTTATAGTTTACCTGTCAGAAGGGAAATGCCTAGAGTGCAAGTGGCAGACGTCTTCCATAGACTTTCATTGACTGGAGCAGTCAGATTTTAAATCAGATTCGTTAGCTGTGCAGGAAGCAAAGAGGTTTCTTCATAGTGTCTGCAGCCTCTATAGCAGACCCAATCTCAGTGCCATGCAAGCTTGATTAATTTTGACTGCCTCCATTCAGCTGCAGTCAAGTTTTTCTCTCCTAGTGTTTTTCATGCTACTTTGCAGACAAGATTGCCCAAATCTGGACTGAGCTGTCTACTGCCATGGAAACAGAACAGTATTCTCAAGAGATAAACACTGCATCTCCTCTGCTTCAGTCTCACTTACAAAAGTTAGAGGTGCTGGCACAGATTTCTGCTATAACTTATAAAACAGACCATTACCCTACCTGAGAGGGGAGAGACAGAAAGGAAATACCAGATCCATCACAGGCAGCATCATCAGCACCTCCTCCGCAGAGGCAAGGTGCCAGTAAGCCTTAAAGAGCTGTGCAAGGTCATGCTGAGGTAGATAAGTCTTGTTCTGAAACAACCTAACTAACTCTCAGTTAGTAGCCCATCTAGATATACACAAAATATTACACAGTTGTAAAACTGCAAGTTGATTTCTCAAGTCTCCATGTGTCTTTGGACAAGTCAGCTTACATACTTAAGTGCAGAGGAAAACTACATTGATTACACTGACTGCTACACTTAGTTGTCAAATAATGGACATGCCATGTCAGTGCTAATCTTGTAAACATTTCAGCAATGTTTCATACACTTGAGGTCTTTTCCCAGTTTGTTTTGAACTGCAGTGCTCTAGTTGCTCTATGACTGCTTTTAAGGAATAAAAGGGCTAGTTTGGAGTAACAGGGGAAAGGGGCGGGCTTAGGGCCTGATGCTGCAGATGCTGCTAAGGGGCACTCACCGAGCACACTGCCTGGGTTGGGGAAAGCAGGTACAAGCAGGTACAGCTGCCAAGACACCAACCCTCAGCCATGTACCTGTCCTGTGCATGTGGGATGTAAACAGAGCTGTGGAGAGGTGTGTCTGGACTGGAGCAAACAGGGCCACTGAGGCATCACCAGTCTTGTCCAAGGCCTTGCAGGAGGAACTCAGAACAGAGACAGTTGTTAGGTCCTGGACTGATCCGATCTGCCAAATCAGAGAAACTACAGTGTGGAACGATTCTTAGCATCTGTGTCCCATAGAAAGAGTGATACCCTCCTAACTTTTGCTAGTCAGGTTAGCTATGGTAACTGCCCTAAGCTTTTACATATTCAACAAGAGAAAGACTATGCCTCTAATGGTCTGGAAGATCCTACTTTTTCTGAGAATAAGCAGATCTCTTAAAGACTGTATCAGCACAACAGAGACACCTAAAGTAGCTGCCTAAATTTAAGCAGCACATTCCTGCCAGTGACTAACCAAGACCTTGTCACAATCACTCCGTGGCTCTGTTTCTTGAGATTGAGTTGCTGTAACACCTTCTTCATCCCCCTACAACTTGAAAGCATACAGGCTAAAATAACCTGAGAGTTTTATACCCCTCTTAAGGTATTTTCCTTTCAAGATCACAGAGCACATGCTGCAGCGTGCATACAAGCTTACTGCCAACCTCTGGTGGGAATTCAGGGTGTCAGTTTCATAACCTTCTACTTGGTAACTCTTCTACTTAGCTTGCAATTTGGCAGTTAGCAGGACTGGCAGAGAGACAGAAGTCAATCTGCCATTGTCATAGTGAGGAGTATCATTCAAGTGTGCAAGACAGCTACTGGCAAGGCATGCATGAGGAAGTCCCTTACGGCCACTTTGTTCCACTTGGGTTCTCACCTGCTTTTTCTCAAGATGGAGGTTTAACAACAACAATACACACAGAAAAAAAAGCCAACAAAATCTTTCCTATTATATTTTTTAGTAAATCATGTCATTATTTTTTTATAAAACTTCAGACAGCCAAAAAGTGTAACATGGGAGAGTCAAAGGACCTTCCTAAAAGAAGAATGGATTCTGAAGTTCTTCTGTTTGGGAGTTGCCTAAACAAAGAACATCCTCATAATATTTTAAACCCCTGCCTATCTAGGGCTCTACCTTGGTGTTCCTGCTAACCTGTGAAGACAGGAAGATTTGCCCTGACTTTTTAATAATCTTTTCATTCTATAAATTGTTATTATTTGTTAAACAATAGGCAACCTGAGATGTTTGTGGTTACATTAAATGTTACCTGCTTGTATTTTTAACATAACATTCCCTGTCTCCCATCTTCATCCCTTCTCTCTTTTTTACCTTTTCCAACCCATATTTTACATTTTCTGAGGCAAAGATTATATCCCAAAGTAATAATTTGCACAACGCCCAGCTCAGCCTGTGTCTCAGTTAATTTTTAGTGGCTTCAAAGCTAGAAAACACATTAATGAAACAATAACTGGTATACGTCCCAGCTAAAAATTTTCAGTATCAAAAGGAGAAGCACAGTGAAAATCAAAATGCAAAAAGAGGTGCTCTAAGAAAGAGCTGCCATCTGAAATATACCTTTAAGCTTCTCCCAATGATTGAAAGATTGCTACCTATCCTCCAGAAAAAGAAGCTCTCTTTTAAAACTTAGCATATCATAATTAAAGTGAATATTACACTAATCTTGGAAAAAATGCCATTACTTATCAGATTCATTTACATTTTTTAATAACTCCTTGGCTTAGGCTTTTAATATTAATTTTGAAAATAGCTTAGGAGATTCCATGTGTCAACTCACATTCTACAGAGACCCATCCCTTCCCTGGGGCAAAACACATTAAAGAATACAGATGGGCAAAAAGGCCTCCAGTCCATCACCTCTCCCAAAGGAAGAGCGTTGCCACATCCTGTTTTGGCACCAAGACTTTCAGTTTCACAGTACAGAATTGACATAACACACTTTCAGCAGCACAAATGCAGGTTGCTAGCCTCCACTTACATTTTACTAGATTACTAAATTGACATCTACCATGCCAATTTTTGTTCGATGCTTCTAAGCATTTTCTATCAGGATAGATATCAGGAATTAATCAGCAATTCAAACTCAGTCTAAACTGAGCACTGCTGTTATCATCATTCTAGGTTAAGTGTCAGAATCATCTTTTTCTGACCTTTAAACTGTTAAAGATTAGATAGAGTTATGAACGCACAGTCTACATTAACTACTGCCATCAAATACTCTCTGCAGCCCAAGAGCACAAGTCAATCTAACAATTTATTAAAAAGACTGTCTTTGAAGTAAAAATGCAAAGGGACAGTTTGAAGTCCATGATTATTTGGAACTAACACAGCTACTGTTTTTACTACTCCTTTCATCTTAGTGAGAGAAAAATGCAATTAAGCCAAAAAGAATACTAACAAGTTAGTCATCTTGATGCAATCCTCACTAGTGTCTAAAGCAACCTTGTGGTCTGCTCCTTCAGGGTGAAAGTCAGTTCATAATTTTATGTATTATTAATAGTAGTTAATTCTCTGGGGAGGAAGAGGAGGGCACTGCAGAAATTAATACAGTACTAAGTTAAAGAAGGAGCTGAAGAAAAAATCTCACCTGGTAACAGTGATCTTTCACTATATTTACTAAACAAAACCTTTCAGTTCACCAGGATGGATGTATCCTATTTTATGTAAAAGGAGAAAAAAGCAGAGCAGCAGGAAATAATAACAGTCTTACATCTAGAATATTTTTCAAGAGAAGTGAGGTTTGGCTTGGGAGTTACAGTTAAATATCTGTAGGTTGCAGGTGGTCTACCTGTGGTTCTGTGTGTGAGACAGGAGCAGGGATTAGTACACGTATCAATCTAATAAAAATGTGTTTCAGTTAAGACAGATTTTCCATCAAAAATAAACAATGACAAAAGTATTCTAATAAATATCTGCATATATTATATGCCATTTATTAATTGCATAAGAAGAGAACATTTCCACACAGTGCCTGAAAAGAGCTGCTGTTAAAACACTTTACATTCCAGTTCAGTTTCTTGTGCTTACTTTAAGGCATCACATTGAGCACAAGAAAGGCACCAACTGGCACTTAAGAGATAATAATGAGAATGGACTAAACATGTCCCATTAATGACATTTTCCTAAGTAGTCATAGTTACCAGACTTCAGATCAAAGGGGATGTAGTAATAGTTTTCAAAGCTGTTGCATAAGGAAAGGATGGGATAGCTGAAACAGTAATCAGCTTAAACTGTAGCAAGAAAGATTCAGGTTAATCACTAGGGAACTTTTTCTAACATGAAGTGCAGTGAAGCAATAACTTGGAATGTGGTGGAGCCACCATATGTAGGGCAGACACACTATTTTTCCCAGGTAATATAGGATAATGGAGTAGACAACCTCATGAAATCTCTTCTAGAATATTTTTTCTAACTGTATGTGAAGGAAGAGTTTTTCCAGTGACCCATACTACTCAACAGGCTTTGCTTCACAGCTGGTGTCCTAGAGGGAAAAGTCGAAATATATGAATGAATAAAAAATATTAATGACAAGTGATGTCATCACAGCTACTGGTTTTGCTTTTATCTGCCCAGTCTCCTATCCTCTCCCCCAGGGGTTTTGGTTGCTGGATGTTACTTCATATTTTGATTTATTTCAGAAACATCTTCAGGGTTATAGCTGTTACTGGGGAAGCTCATTTCCAAGAAGGATGGTCCCAAAAGAAGAGAGTTTGGAGGCATATCAAGGTAAAGTTGGAAAGAGAGCATGGAAATCACATAGTCTGAAAAAAGAGGTAAGTACCAGAAATGAAACAAAAGGGATATGGAAGTTAATGATCTGGCACTGATAACTAATTCCCTTCTCACTGTCTTGGTTTTAATAAATAAACAATCAACACATTTTTCAGGGTGCATATTTCCCTGTGGTTACTTGAATTTAAGCAACAATAATATCCAAAACAGGTATTTTTCAAGAGTATATTCAACCCATGAAAAGCAGACTATTGTAACTTGGTTTAAACTGTGCTGCTATATTGGGCACTTCCAGAAAGCTGTTTTTAAAGGGAAAAAAAAAAAAGAAACCAAAACCAAACACACAAAAACTCAACTTAAATGGTAGTATTGGTGTGACCTCTGTTGCTGTTCCCTTTGGTCATGGAACACTGAGAAAGAAGAATTCAAGAATGTCTAGTGGATAAAAACAACTGCAGTATACACAATTGAAATCTGCAGTTAATCACTAGCATCTACAAGGCAAATACTATTGTCAAAAGAAATTACTTCAGCAGAATAATTTTACCAGTGTGAGTGCAGGATTTAATTCATGGCAAGACAAATCACAGGATCCCAGAATTAGTCATAGGAGTCATTAAGTAGTCACTTACTTGACAGAGGCTGTAAAAAAAAAAAAAAAACAAAACAACAAAAAAACGGGGACTACAGCTTTAAGATATAGCACTGAAGTTGCTATTTTAGCTTCCACTGATTTTAGCCTGTGTTTCCCTAAAAAGGCCTGGGGTTTCCCAACATGAAGTGTAAAGCAGGTATTGCCCATGGCATGCTCCTCCCAAAGTGAGTTTTGTGAGGGCCTGGGCTGACACTTATAATGAGAACATGTGCAGAATTACCAACAACCCTCCCAGAAATGGGATAAACAGAGTCATTTGGAACCTAAGTTGATTGGTTCCTTCTGAGTTTAATTCCCAGCTTAAAACCAAATGTGAGATGTGGCATAAAATAGAAGTATGGGGAAGAAGCTCCCCACATCCCTGCTGCCTTCCTGCTGTAATGGAACTCTGCCATTCTCTGCTTGTTCATCTCCCACAGCCTCAAAGTGATACCATTTTATGTCTTCTGCCTAACTTTTCTTTATGTCTTCTCTCTAGTTCATCTCTGCCCATCCTCTGCCCTCTCCATAACTCTTCCCTGCAGTTAGACAGTACTAAGGGATTGACATTTTGGGAAGTTGCTCTGAAGACCAGCTTTGCCATGAAGACAGTCCTGGTCTTCTAGCTTTGCAAAGGCACATTGGTAGGTAGTCATAAGACTGCAAGAGCTCTCCTTCTCACAAACCTCTCCCAACAAGGTTATGAAAGGAGCCCACCGTTGCAGCAGTTTTCAAAGAGCCCAGCAGCAAGACAGGCAGGCGCCAGCATTGGAACCAATGCAAGTGGCTTCACCTCTCCCAGACATGAGGTTAGACCTCCTCACCAGGACTTGCTGAGAGGAGAGCCTCTCAGGTATTTATAAAAATATTTCTGGTATATAAAAGGAGGCTGCCAAAGAGGTTCTTTCAGACTACTCAAAAGGGCAGTTCGAAAAAGCAGTGTGAAGCTTCTACAGGGAGAATCCTCATTAGCACAATACCTAGGCAGCACAGCTTCTAAATACCGCTTTTTCAGCCTTTCCCAGAGTGTCAGGTTCCTCTCTCCTCCTAACACTTGGAGGGGAAATGACAGCAAAAGGTCAGAAGATACATGCTAAATAATACACAAGTCAGCAAAAGATCCTAAAATATTAAACGTCTTTCATGAGAACACAGCCTGCAGAAAAATCAAACCACAAAGAAGTGGCTATTACTTTTCTTATTTTGAAGCTGCTTCTATGGGGATGCTGGGCACATAAAATTCTGCCAGTACTGACAAACTCAGAAGTTTCCATGCACAAACCCAATTATAACACCATCCAAACTGAACACGAATGAGGAGAAAAAAAAGCCAGAAAATGGGTACCCAAATACTACAAATTTCTAGATAAACACAACAGATATTGTAATAAGCATTAAGAAAACTGTGATAAAAAGATTTATTTCTTTTTTCCTCAAGGGTACTTCGTTATCTTTAAGTCTTCAGTTTCCCACAATCAAAAAGGGTTGCAACAAAAGTATAGGAGCCACAAAACAAAACATTTGAAAGGGTCATCATGTAGGTACTGTCTTACCACATTTCCTTCCTAAGTATCTTCCAGTTCAGCTAATATTTTGAAATGTTCTCTGTGGCTAAAATAGCCTAAATAGATCTGGAAGGAAATAGTGCCTGCATCTTTCATCACTGGAGATGCCTCATGATTACAACAGAGTCCTCCTGACAGCTTCTCAAAGACAAGATGGTTAACAACATGAAAAGCAAACACAGAATTATCTTGGTTTCTAAATTGCTGAATATGAAGGAGAGGAAGGAAAAATTATTAGAGTAATAACCAGGAAAAAAACATGTGATTTTCTCCTTGCCCATTTTCTGCTACAGAAAGTTAACCTGCTTTGTTTTTCTGTGGACCTAATGACCAACATATAAGAAATAATTCTAGGCTTTTTCTTTTACAATCTAGAGAAGCATGCTTAAAAAAAACCCAAACCCCAATCCAACCAAGAAACAAATAACCAAACCCCCCAAAACTCACAAGATTAAAA
>WUAM01000287.1:29710914-29733070 GCA_024336885.1 Actenoides hombroni | reverse complement strand
TGTAAAAAGACTGCTTTCTTTAAATATTTTATTTTTAGAAAATTTCACATAGAACTGAACGCTTACGTGCCAGTATAACACAAGGGGGGGAAACAAAACCAAAAAAAAACAACCCCAAAAAACCCCACAAACAAACAATCACAAAACCCAGCTAATTAAACTATAGATTTTAGCAATGTGAAGAAGAGATTCCATATATTACAGTAAGATAATATTCATTATTACAGTTACAGCTAGACTTACCCCTTCAGGCACTTTCAAATGGAATAGCTTTAGAGCTTCTTTAAAGACTGCCTGAGAGAGAAACCCATTTCTGTTCTTGTCTACTTGTCGGAAATACTTCCCTAAGCCTGTTACAACTCGAACTCCTCTTTTACTTAGTGTCTCTCTGAGCATACCTGAGGATTTAGAGGAATAAAGGACACAAAGTTTACCTGAAGTGGGCCACTTGCTATAGAGCTGATATAAAAGTAAAGAGAAGCACAACTCCTTATGATACAGCTGGTTAAAATGATACATCTATTTATCCAGGTTCACTCATCTTGGATGAGAGAATGGCAGTTCAAAAATCAGTTACTTAACATTTGAGTAGAGATAATATAAAGCAGCAGCAACATGTAATAGAACTTTTCAAGAGATACAGAAGGAAAGGAAGAATGGCTATTGCCCTCCAGGTGCTCACATTATAAGGCTGCTTACTACTGCTAGAACCAATTACTAAGCAAAATAGCGGGGGGGGGGATGGGAGGGGAAGAAGGAAAGAAGGAATTTTTTTCCAGTGAAGTTCAAACTCAGACATATGTTACAAGATGTCTTCAAGTATATACTCATAACCTTCTTCCAGGCCACACTAGTAAACTTTAGATGAAGTCAGATAATTGAGAAATCGATTTGTATCTATTGTGTGAGGGGGGAAAAGATTTTAAAATATCCCTAATTATTATTCCAACATTTTTTTCTAAAAGTAAAATGTGTCCAAGCAGATTTTAGTGACCAAAGACTACCTACTTAAAATAGGTTTAGCTAATGGTGGACGTTCTTGAACTGAACAGCTTCCAGCTTGTACAGTTTTTGTTCACTACAGGTTACAAAGGTAATACACTGCACTGCAAAGACATCTTTCCATAATTTTAAGCACAAGAACTATGTCTTTGTCATAAAGACTGTAGGTAGAAACCTAATAAAGTTTCTTTACATATTCCAAAACATACTACTTATTTATAGTCACATATTTTAACAAGTATAATATTAAAGACTATCAAAAAACCAGAAATAATGGCCAAAAGAAGTATCTAGCAAAAAATTTAACTGAAAAAATGAGACTGTGTTTGTATATTTTGCCAGTAACTTTTTCAATTTAGTACCAATTTAACATAGGATCCATGTTATGTTTCAGCATTTTTTCAGACATGCTGTCAACAGAGATTAAAATTTTATTAACAGTTACTCTGCAATATCTCTGTCATCTTTAGCCAGCCTGTTTATTTAAAGAAAGAGAGAGAAGCTATTCTTACAATTGATTTATGCTGGTATCAGATTCTAGTAATATTCTGATAAATATCTAACTTTTGTTTAATTTCATTTATATAAATAAAATCTTTATAATGTCACTATTGTTCTTTGTGTTACGCTGTAGAGATACAGAAATTACAATTAAATGTGTTCTGGTAGACACAAACCTTGAATCTTCTTGAAAACTTCGCTTTCATCAGCCATTTGCTTGCAACACTCTTCCTTGAATTCCATAGAAGCTCTAATATAATCAAAATTAATGTTGAATGGTGAAATTACATGTAATATTACTGAAGTCAAACCAGCAGCAGTAAAAAACTTATTGACCTTTATATTTAATTCTTGTAGTATTCTTATAGTATCCAATTGCTTGAGTTTGAGACAGAACACATAAAAGTCCTTGCTGAGCAGCTGCAGACATGCAGAAATTCCTTTCTGACAATATTCCATTAGCAGCTCCTCTAGTAATTCCAAAATCATGGATAATTTCTCCTGTGCATAAAGTCTCCACAATATTATTTCAAAACAGTCCTGATCTTTAGCTCAGGCCACTGGAAGACTTTGTTAAAGTAACTACTCTTAGTTATAAACAGGAAAATAACATGAAGCAGCTACAAATTTCTCTTTAGAAGAGAAATAGCAAGAGTGTAGAGTAGAAGCTGGATCAGCATATCTTAGGTGTGATATAGGAATTATGGTTAAATTTTGTGTTTTGTGTAGCAAATTCCTTTCTGAGAAGGGCCTCCCAGAATCCTCCATCAGAAATTATTATAAAGGCTGATAAAAATATATTGTGGAAGAACCTACTGGAACAACAACAAAAAGACCTTAATTATTTTAATGAGAATGGGAAGGCAAATGGAAAAGCGCTGCTGTCAACTTTGAGCTGCTTGCTCATCAGTGCTTTGCCATGGAGTACTACTCCTTCTGCTTTCTGAGGCCACAGACTTACCTCTCTGCTGTCTATTAAGAGTTTTCATCTCCCCTTGGGGTACCTCCCATTAGGAAGTCCATAAAAACTTGCCTATATCTGTGTGGTTTAAAACCTAACTGGCAAACAAGTACCACACAGCCGTTTGTTCACACTTCCCTCCTCCCAGTGGGATGGAGAGGAGAATTGGAAATAAAAAGTAAAATTTGTGAGTTGAGATAAAAACAATTTAATAACTAAAATAAAATATTATAACAATAATAATAGTAGTAATGAAAATAAATATAGCAAAAAGAGAGATAGAAATAAAACCCAAGAAAAGACAGGAATGCAATTGCTCACCACCCTAGCAGTGAGTGGCCCCTCCCAGTGAACTCCTCCCAGTTTATATACTGAGCATGATGCTCTACAGTATGGAATATCTCTTTGGCTAGTTCAGGTCAGCTCTCTTGGCCATGCATCCTCCCAGCCTCTTGTGCCCTTCCTCACTGGCAGAGCATGGGAAACTGAAAATTCCTTGACTTAGGATAAGCACTACTTAGTAACAACTAAAACATCACTATGTTATCAACATTATTCTTATCCCGAGTCCAAAACACAGCACTGTAGCAGCTACTAGGAAGAAAATTAACTCTGCTCCAGCCAAAACCAGGACAATATCAAAACACCTAAACTGAAAAGTCAACACCCGCCTGTAGAGGACAGTGTACCCTCTAAAACATATGTAAGCCAAAAGATTCATGGCTCGTGACTGCAGGAAATAGCTGCTCCTGAAAACCTCCAACTGACCTTTTAGACTGTACCCGAGGAGGATTCTCTGTGACAGTAATGAAACTAAAAGGACTCAGTTCAAGAGTTTTGCACCAGAGCATACCGAGTTCAGTAACACTCCCATTCAGAAGAAAACGACAGACTTCACAATCTGAAATGTAGTCAATAATGGAAAGAACACAGAGAAAGAGTATAAAAAGAAACAATCTGTTCCACCACAGGTAGCATAAAATCCAAAATTATAACCCCATGAGCAGGTCTTTCTGGAGGCTTCGGAGATAACACTGGATCAACCCCAAATTTCACAGGTATAAAATTAGCAACAAATGAAGGAAAAAGCTGTTTACCAGAACGATAGGCTTCTGAGATGTAAAATGTCTTACATAAACTATCTGAAATTAAACTATATTGTGTTTTATTCCATGGAGATCTTGTAGAGAGGGAACAATTAGCAGTAAGCTTCATACAATTATGTATTTCTATAACCAATTACATTTGAATCTACTGTTTTATGTCCTGTTAGCTCACTATGGCTCCTTTGCAAAGCTTTCACTGTAAAGGGACCTTAAAGTGAGTAATACCCTAACTGAAAACAAGCTTCATGTATCTAAACACTTGCAGAATGACAAACAATAGTTAAGTTGTGCTAACAAAAGTAGCCTTTAGCTACTGAACATATATATTTGAGATTCTGTTATTGCTGCTCCTAGTCAAGAAGGAATTGAAACATCTGATATATGAGGAGAAGCCAAGAGACAGGAACTGTTTATCCTGGACAACAGATGCCTCCAGGGATCTTATCAGTGTATATAAATACCTGCCAAGACGGAGTAAAGACAACTGAGACAGGCTTTGCTGCGTGAAGCCCAGTGACAGGACAAGAGGCAATGGGCACAAACCAAAACACAAGACATTCCCTCTGAACATCAGAAAACACTTGTGTACTGAGAGGGTGACTGAACAGTGGAATAGGTTGCTTGCAGATGTTGCAGAGGCTCCACCCTTGGAGGCATTAAAAAAAAAAAAAAAAATCCAACTGGATGAAGCCCTGAGCAGTCTGATGTAGTAAACTCTGCTCTGAGCAGGAGCGTTGGACTGGCTACCCCCTTGAGGTCCCTTTCTATGACTCCATGATTTTATGAAAATTTCTACCTTGTAACATCTGCTATCAGCTAACACTCCTCACCAAAATTTGTGTAATCCAACTCCAACTGTATTTCCAACACTGTTAAGTAACTTAGGTGTTAGGCAACACAGCACTGCTATAAATTTTATACCAAGATTTTATTTGTGCTAAGAACCAGTATACTTACAATAAAAGCCAGAAACCCCAGAGAAAAATGCTTCATTCCCTAGACAGTTTACTTCTGTATAGATACTGAGATGAGAATATTACCTTCAAAAATAACACATACTCAAAGATTAACCATTCTTCTAAGCATCTGAAAAAGTTCTAAGAAATTCCCATCTTTCAGATTATGCAACAACAGTTTCCTAGAACCAATTTTGAAAGAGTAAGTGTAGAAATGTTGTCCCAAGTGCCTGAAGTCTTCCACACATGGCCATATCTGGAAGAATGAAAGGACTGAAAGAGGAAGGAAAAAGAAAATGAAAAAGAAAAAACAGAGAGAGAAACTTCCAATCCTTCCCCTGCCTGTGTTCAAACCAATACAAGCTTTTAGTGTAAACTTCACAAAAGATTCAATAATAATAATGTTTATCATTAAAAAAAAGGCATTTTTTTCCCCAAAGTAGTATTTTAGTTTATCACATAAAGAAGTTTCAGTGTATGATTTATATATAAAAACATGTGACTTCAAACAAAGCAAGTAAGACAGATTCATAATTTAATTAATTCTTACTTTAAAATTACTCCTTGTCATTCTAGAAAGTTACTCAAGTACAGAACATCCACTAACATCTATTACTAATGTGTCCTAACAGCCTATATACAGACAATTTTTTAGCAGTATAAGTAATAAGATGTCAGAAGCTCTTATTTAAACAATCTTTTTTGCTTAAGGAAGGAAAAAAGTTAGCTGCACTTACTTTAGAAAATCCATAGCTGCCTCATCAATACTTATCACACGAAGGGTAAGAACTGGGTTCTGCTTAATGCTTTCTGGAAGGTTATGATCAACACTTCGGAAAGTTAGGTTAGCTCCCTGTTGGCAAAATACACAATGAATTACAAATAGTTTATGTATGCCATAAAATGCATTCTACAAGACTTTCAAATGACTGTTAACAGCTTTGGTATGAAATGATGAAATGGTGTAGCTAAGGTCAGTTAATCTTAAGAGATCCTTTCTAGTACTATATAAAAACAGCTGCAGCCTCCAACATGACACATTACTCTCTACACAGAGGTTTGTTCAGTTGCCTTATCTACAGCTGAGAAACATAAGACTACAGATTGTTGCTCCCTTATCCAGGCTCTACTTTTCATTTTTTTCTTTTCTCTTGATCCTTGAAGGATACAAAACTCATTGGACCACAGAAGAGAGTCAAAGAAGGTGCCACATTGATTCCATGAGACCAAAGTTCTCTCAGACTAGAGAAACCCTCCACAGTTATTTTCAACAACCTAAAATCATACTTCAGGTAAACAACTAAAAAGAAGCCTTCCCAAAGTTCACATCATTCCTGCAATGCTTAACTATAAAGTTATTCTTTAAAATTGCTAGATTTCACTAAAAAATAGTGAAAATATGTTATTAGCAGCATAGAGTTTTATTACCCAACATAGTCTCTTCTAAGTATTACAAACTCCCCTTCCCTATAAGCTGGGGACAGAGGACATATCTCACATATTCTGCAAAGTTAAAGATGTTTTTTGGTTTGGGAAGAGAGGAGGAGGAAAAAGAAAAAGGAAAGCAGCAAACTAAAAGCAAAGGATGCTGAGAAGAAGCCAAAATAAGCAGTATCTCTAACTGTAATATCCTTGCAGGCTTGGGCTATAAAGCCCCCAAAACTCAGAAATTAGGAAGGAAACAGAGACACTATTGTTGTGCAAGTGTCTCAACCATTTGGATTTTGTGAGAGATTTATATAGCTTCATGTCAGCCTAGAAACCCAGTTTGCAGATATGTAGATGCATGGATATGATGTCATTCCAAAGAGTTACTGAACTCAGTAGCAGTACATTTTCTGGCTTTATGATACATCTTTATTCAGAACACATTTCCATCTGCAGATTGCAAAGATACATATGAAAATTAAAAAACAAAACAAACCAAACCCCAAATCTCTAAAACTTAGCTTCAGCCTCCATATCATAAAAAAATAATCTATTTCATCTTGGAAACTCTTATATCATAGCCAAACATAAACAGTTATGATTAGGCAGGCTATTATACAAAACACTCTAAAAACTAATGTTTTCTTCTTTTACTTTCAATACTTCATTCACACATGGTTTTTGCTCTAAAGATTTGCAGGATGATGTGAAGAACTCGGTGAAAACACTCTGTACTTGAAAAATGGCTGAAGTATTCACACACCAGGAACACTTAACCTAATACAAAGGTACAGCAGTACAGAAGATGCAATATGATTTGTAGTCAGATTAGTTGGTAGCTGAAGTTTACCATTGTTTCAAAATCTCTCTCCAAATAGCTGGCAGTAAATATTTACAAACTTTGGGATAAAAACAATTAACCTGCCATTTCCTCACGCTTAAAAAAATATTTAATCATTTCCTCGTGTCAAAAATGCCAGCAGGACTTGCAAAAATTGTTATTTTTAAAAATTACTTTGGTCTACTTCCTCTTCAAAACTCTTCCTTCCAGAGTTGTTCATTTTGCCTATAGAAAGGTCTACACTGTCTGCAGTCTTGTGCCCTCTTGTGGGAAAACTGCAAACTACAGCTTAATCTGAAGCCAGAAGTGGAATCTCTTAAAACAATCCAGATTCCTGAAAATCTTTAATTAGAAAGTGTTAGTGAAGGGAAAGACATCTGCTTTCCCCAGAAAGCTAGATCACAAATTTCAACACAAATATCTAAATATTAATTCCAAATCACCAACAAAATTGCCTTACATTCCAGCAGAAGAATACTTACAATATAGAAGTCACTGAGATTATAAGCTTTTCCCTTCCTTTGTCCACGCTGATGTTGATAAACTCCCTTCTGAATGAAAGGCAAGGCACTTGTTCTGTGAAATAATTCAAAAACTGCTATTAAAGCAATTAAATTTATTTAAGATTTTTAGATATAGTGGAAGATGTTTTCTAAACCTTTTTTAAAAAGTAATTTATCCTACCTATTTTTTCCAAACTGTCGAAATTCATACACAGTAAGGGATCTGTCACATGCAAAAAAAAATCCAATCAACTCTCTACAAGCATCACGACCATTTCTAGAAGGAAAATTGAAAAGCACTGTTATGTTTTTGTGTCTATATAAATCCAATTCAACCCAAACATAAGCAACATTTATTTTAGAATAGACATTTTATTTCCAATGTTGCATATTACAAAATTTTTTTTTCTTTGAAAGAGGTTTCTGACTATTCTCTCTAAACTACCATGGGACTCAACTTCTGGATTTGGACACTTATTTTAATGCAATATTTCATTCTCCATAATGCTAAAAACACCTTTCAAGGCTTCATATTTTAGTATACCAATGTAACTTTAACTCATTAACTTCAGGATTACTTACACCAAGACTACTGCATTCATAATGGTATATGAAGCTATTATATATGAAGCTATGTGGCTGGATCTTAGCTATGTCTGAAACAGCTCGCTGCTTCAGAAAAGCACCACTTTCACAGATGAAGGTTATGTTTATGTCACTGCTACTCAATTCAAAACAGTTTGAAAGATGCCCTAAACATTCACGTTGAATACATAAGGAGCTACATACAAGACACAAAGCCATCCTTTCCATCCACAGTGGTTGCCACATACTAAGACAAGACTAAAATAATTTTTCATCAGCTGAGGTGCAATGGCTAAGAGCACTATTTTACACAGTCCCTGTGCTAACTGCCCTGCACAGAGCTATGGTGCAATGGTAACATAATGTTACTTATGCATGGCAACCCATCGTTACAATGGGATTGTAAAGCTACTATCCACCAGCCATTTCAAAATTTGTATTATACATGTGTGCATGCACATACTCGCACAGCACACACTTTTCTCTAAACATAGGGAACAGAAAGGTTTGGTACAATTAATTATTTCAAGAGAGTAAATATCATCAATCATAAATTCACAGAACTGAAAAGCATCACAATATTTATGATTACCTTGATATAATCCTACTATCAAAGCGTAACTTGTTAGAGAGCATGCTTTCAGTTAATCCTGATTTGGTCCTTATCCTGTGAAAGTAATGCAGCATGTTAATGATACTTATAGGCTCACAGAGAAATGTTACATAAAAATCAACTGTTTCAAAACAGCTAAAAACATGAACTACGGTATCCTTGGCAACTGGCTGAGGAGATGATCCCTCATAGCTGAACTAGAAAGAACTCAAAGCTTCAATGTGGAAGGTGTTCTGTAATTACTTCATATGAAAGTACATTCACAGAAGGCATAGATATGAATGGGGTAATTTCTTTACATACACTTATATAATGAATTAAACCTCTACCACTCACCACAATTCCACCAATCAATGTATTTTCTTGCAAAAATAGGCAAGTTGGAGCTTCTTTACCCACCTAGATATTTTATATTGGCCATATTACTAGTTCCAGAAATGGAGATTTGTCCATGTGATGGGTGTAAGAGATTGAGGCTTTTTTTTTTAAGAATACAAAGATGACATTTGTTGAGAAAGACTTTAGAGAAGGATGTTAAAATGTGCAAAGCAGAGATGTTTGCCTGCATGTTGAGACAGACTGAAAGAACAGAAGTCGGACCAACAGATTCATTTAGTTTTATGAATCACAATATTTTCTCAGTTTTTCTTAAGCCCTTGGAGTTACTATTTCAATACTCATGGGCCAGGAATGACACTTAATGCCAATATGGTTAATTATTGCAACAGAAATCGACACATGGAAGAAAAGTATGAATATATTGTGAAGATCTACAGTAGCATTTATGGATGCATATTTATGCACCTCAGGATAGGAATCTCTAAAAGGATATGACAAGATTGCAAGCATTCAACAGCTCAGAAAAGGCTGGCAAAACCTGGTGATGAACAATATAAGCTTAAAAATGTTTTCCCAGGTTTTATAAATTCTGTGAATCAATCATTACACATCGAGAATCCACATAAAAAAGGTCCCACTAGGCAATTAGAAGCATGGGGAGGCTACAAAAAGGCTTCACATGAAGCTGGTGGATCCAAGGCAGAAATAAAATATCTGGAAAGGCAAGCAGACTTCAAAGAGCCCAAAATAATAAAATATACAGCAGAAAATGTACTCCTAAAAAAGAAGAAAAGAAAAGAAAAAAGACCACTAGAGAAAAAACTTACTTTGTTTCATGCAGTGTTCTTTTTCTAAAACGCATTGGTGCTGTCCCAAGCCCCAGAAGCCCACGAGCCTCCGTGTGAGCATCAGCACGTGTGGATTGCTCTGGGTCACTTATAACAGCTCTGATCAGAAAGAGCAGGGAGAAACCCTCTGAATATTAGTAAGTTTCAAATTTGAGATCTTACTCAGGAAATAAGACACCCAAGAATAACACAGCAATAAAATCTTGGAGTTATCCATTAAGCTTGCAAAAAATTTTCTTTGTTTACATATTCTGAAGCTTACTAAATTGAAATCAAATATATGCAATAATATTCTGTTGTATACTACTGTGTAGTAACTTTACACATATATAAAGTATACTTAATAGGTATATATAAACCTTTTTGTTTATATATGTATATAAATAATAAATCTCAGTATTACAAAAGGTTGTGGGTTTTTTCCTCATTTCCATTATTTCTGGAAAAATTCCATCACTGACTTTCTTTATCCATGGCATAAACAATAATGCACCAATGTTAGGCAGGTAGGAAAAAAAGGCACAGTGATGGATCAAGGTTGTACATGAAGACATGTCTCCCTCCAAAATCAGTGACAACAGTTACTAGTACTGGCCAGCAACATCATCCAACAAAAACATTGGCACTTCCTCTCCCAAAGCACTGACTACACAGCCCACAGAAACTCAAAGTCCCATCAAGCAGACAGGACATAGATGAACTGGTTTCCAAACATTCTGGTATTCTCAGTATCATTTTAACAAGTAAACAAAAGAAGAAACCCTTAAAAAATAGATCAGCTTTTTTATTTGTGTTATTGAAATGGTTCATAATCAGAAGGAAAAAAACAAATTTTTAATGGCTAATACAGTTTTATAAAGTTGCTCTCTGATCTATGCAGATCCATCTTTGCACACATCAATTATACTAATTTAACTGCAAGATTGTCTCTACAAAGAAAAAAAAAATCAAAACAAAAATCAAAATAACTTTATGTTTCCTTTAATAGATTTCTTTTCATGCAACAGTTCTGAACTAATCTTCCTCGATTAACATCTTGCTCTCCGATACCAATTTGTTTGGCAGTACTGGCACAGTTATATTTGGGATACAGAGATTTTTTTAAATTAAAAGTTCATCCTGATGCAGCTGCAGCACTACTGAGTATTGTTTTGACACTGTCAACAGAAGAGTTCAGAGCAGGAGAAAGAATACATGGAAAAAATAAGGCAAAGCAGCTGAAGGAGGTTAAGCACAGAATGAATAGCTGTGATCCAAGATGAACAAACTTCTGTTTAATCCAACACGAGCAGAAAAAACCCACTTCAACATAAACAGCACATTTTAAAGACGATCTCTGTAATAATTGGCTTTAACTGTATCTTTGTGGAGATATAAACTAGGATAAGCATTTCTTTGAAAATTTGGAATTTCTGCACTGAACACTTCCATATTTTTAATCCTGCTACAATGACACTGGAATTTAACATTGTGTTTCATGACAATCTTGTTTCCTTCAGGCAATATTCCTGATATCTCAGCTTTCAAATAGCATAAAAGCATTAATAGACTCTTAAACAATATCAGTCATTTAAACTGAAGTTGGAACAGAAACAAAGAAAAAATAATATGGTGAAGTGCAATAGCATTTCAACCTCAAAGTCCTAAGACCGGGCTGTATGAACAGTACAGATGACTACAGAGGTTGTAAACTATGCACAGAATGCAACCTACTGTAGACCTACCCATAGATAATTTTTAGCAAGGGTAAGGTAACATGATACACTGTATTAAACCAGATGGCACCATCCTATGCTGCTATAAACAGCACCTTAGATAAAGCCCTGAATTATTAAAGCATGCTTAAAAAAGACAACAATTTTATGGGAATAATAAGGAAATATGTTTTTACTATACTCATCTTTACCTTTATATATTAAGGTGAAAAAAAAGTAAAGGGATTTTTCTACATTGAAGCAGTATTTTCTTGAAAGGGATAGCAACAAAGTTAGGAAAGTCTTTCTGTACAACCTTGATCAGTCATTGTACCTTTTTTTCCTACCTGCCCAACACTGGTATAATACCGTTTATGCCTGATGGACGTTATGCCAGTATTAATAAAGGAATATTAATAAAGCTAAAGTTCTTGAAAAGACAATAAATACTGAAAAAATGTAATTTGTAACAGCAGACATTCATATATTTTGCTGAGGTGCAAGAGGGTTATTTCTGAGAATGAATGCTATTGTAAAGCCCTTAAATTAGGTTTGATTATAAAATTAAAAATTATTCACAGGAAAAAAAAAGTACTTACACGTGGCACTTTGAACTGATTGTTTAAGTTAAATTAAGAAGACTTTTCATTTTGCAAATGTAGTGTTATTATTTTGCAAATATATATTATTTTGCAAATAATAACACTATGTAAGACTTGGAATGAGACGATCACAACACCTTTTAGGCAAGAAAAGACACACACTCAGCAATGGGTGCAAGCTGGAACATCGGAGATTCCATGTAAAGATAAGGAGAAACTTTTCCCTGGTGAGGGTGACAGAACACTGGAACAGGCTGCCCAGGGAGGTTGTGGAGTCTCCTTCTCTGGAGACGTTCCTGTGTGACATGCTCTAGGTGATCCTGCCCTGGCAGGGGGGTTCGACCAGATGATCTTTTGAGGTGTCTTCCAATCCCGAACATTATGTGATTCTGTGATCTAAATTATTCTGTAGAGAAAAATGAAATTCTACGTTATAAATTCACTTACCTAGATAACTGATCCACCATCACTTGTTCTACTACAGCCTGTTTTCTCCTTTCTGCAGCAACATCCTCCTGCAATGAGAAACCAACTGAGAGCAAAGGAAATATCTAACACTAGACACTTCAAAAAATAAATTACACTTTAAGATAGCATTCAGAGGTCACAGTCTTACCAATGACACAATCTTTATCTTGTCTTTTTAAATATAGAGTTCTACTTGCAGCATAACAAATACACAAATACTATTCTCTGCTTCACACTGAAACTGTCTATGCATATTAGTTGTCAATAAATATAATTCTAGTATTTCTGTTGACAGCCAGCATCCTTATCTCAACATTTTTTTCCAATGAATTCTGTAACTACAATGAGCCTGAGGAAACTTCCACTATTCCAGGTTTCATGGTTGACACAGATTCCAACTCGGAGAGTTAAACTTTACCTCCAGCAATATTTAGTCAAAAGAAATCTTAAAAGACTTAGTCTCCATGCACAATTTTTATTTGCTGCATGCCACAATAATTTTCTGCTGAGACAGGCCAATCTGAAAAACCTTTCAGGAAAGATCATCCTAGGGGGGAAGAGGATGTAAGATGATATTGTTTTTATTAGAGTAACACTGAACCATAACTTTGTGCCATTCACTAGAAAGTGCTCAGGCATTTATCATCATTTCATAAAAAGAGAAACCAAAGCACAAGAGGATGTCCCAGGACAGCTTGAAGGCTACTGGCAATAATCAAGCCTCAGCATCTCTCCTTGATTTCTTCTGGATTTCTGAACTTTTTCACTGCACTTAAATTTGCCTTTAAATAAAAATAACTGTATATGAGAAAACAGAGATTATTGTTATTGAGGGATTTTATCCAAGCTCTTTGACAACTTTGTACATATTCTGAAACTGAAGAATTAAGGTATTTTTCTGACTGCTTTGGTTGGGCTGTTTTCCACACACAGTTCTTGTGTGAAAATCAAATTCTAGATAAATCGAGTCTTCCCATGGCTGAAGAAATGACAGCTGGTTCCCAGACACCAGGCAAGTGTAAGGGATAATCCCTAATTCCACGGAGATGTTATGGGTATAATTCACAGTCTTCAAGTAAATTCTGATTGGTAATAGCCAAAAAAACCCCAAAACAACAACAACAACAAAACACCCAACAAAACAAACAAACAAACCCAACAAATAAATAATGTAACACCAGACCAGCTGGTGCTTATTCAGAACTGATTTTAAGCCTTACATGATTTCTGAATTAGACAAGATATGACACCTTTTAGTTTGCTTTTGTATTTCATTTTTGCACCCATCAGAAATACAGGGTTCTTTATTCCAAGTTAATAAATCTTTGTCCATTAACTGTCACAACAGATGTATTACAAAGCATTACGTAAAGGAGGACACAATGACAATACAGAGCAGTGTTTGTTAAAACACAGCTTACTCCATGGACCCCAACTTACAGAGCCAAACCAGCTAGCCTGCAGAAAAGAACCCGATTTTAAAAAAACTGAACTTTGCACCTTGTATTTCAATTGAATACTAGGTCACTAAATGCACTCTTCCATGGAACATCTTCCTCTCAACTCTTAGACAAAAACTAATTTACAAAATTGCTGACACAAATATTGAACTAGCAGCAGCTCTCACTGGTTAGAAAGTATTAACTCTTGTTCACAAAATAAGACTACATGGAGAAAACCAACCTTCTTAAAAAAAGCCCTGATTTTATTTTATATGGCATCTACTAGCAATCACACCTGTACTATAAAATCTGCCTTGAACAAGGGATTTTTCATTTCAAGCTATAGAAAAATTAAGAGATATTCTACATTAACTTTTGAGTTTTTTTAATGATTACAGTAAAAAGACATTTTAAAATTGTGTATTCTTAAGCATATTTTTAAAGCACCTTGAAATCACATGCCAACAACTGAGGCAACATAAACCATTAACTAATACGTATGCAGTTACTACTTCCAATTTTTCCCGTTATTTCTACTACCATTAGAAGCTTGAACCTGAGAGAACCTAAGAGATGCTCCTAGAAAAATACAGCCAGCCTGTACAACCACAAGTGCTCATTATTAACAAAAGGGCTTCTAAAGTCCCAGCGACACCTTGCTCAGACACCTTCTGGCTTCCTTTTAAAGCATGCCAGCTGCCACATACCTGTTATTTTGTGGTCCTGCACTGCTCCCTTTCTCAGTGTTTTCATCTTACTTGATTTAGCATTAAGCAGTTACTCTAATGACACTTCAAAACTCTTTAACATTACCTTCACCCAATAGTATAGATTTTTAAATTTATTCTAAAAATACCAGACAGAAGGTTCTTCAAATTCTCCATACAAATACTTTTGGAAAAGATTTTATCATGAAAATGAATAGCAACCTCAGTAGCGCAACATCTGCATTCACTTTGACAAGACTAGAAATCAATGCATGCAATGATGCAAAATTCAGTGTATATAGGTAAGCAAGCAAAATAAAACAAAATTATCATTTACTTTTACAGTCTCATAAAATTTCTCATGAGAAAGTTAAAATCCTCTGTTCAACAATACCTTCAAAAAATAATTATGAAAGCCATCACTCTGCATATGCAAATACTGAATTATGCAATATCAAACCTCAAGGTTCTTCATCATTGTAAATAATCCTAAACTCAAGGCTTAGCATTAGATGGGCAAGACTCCTATTGTTCAGTCCTAAAGAGTAAAAATGTCTACATAACAAATTAGAGAAAGATATATGGTACACCCAGATAAGAAAAAGTTTAATTCCCCTCTATGCATGCTAGTGAGGCCATACTTGTTTTCAGGGCTCCCTCCTTACCAAGATCAACAGCGATGACGAACCTGGAAAGTATCTGACAGGATCAGAGCCAAAGCAACTGAAAGGAGAGGCTAAGGTAGTTTGAGTTTATCTAGTTTGCAGAAGCAGCAGCTACATGAGGCATTCTGAAAACATCCTACAACCAAAGGGAAGTTACAAAGAAGACAGAATCAAGAGTTTTTTTGACAGTGGCCAGCAGTATAACAGAAGGTAAAGGTTACACACTGCGCCTTGGGAGGCCTGGTATGGGTAACAGGAAGAATTCCTTCACAATCAGAGTGTATCACAGAAAGATGTTGCCTAGAGATGCTGTAGAAGCTCCATCATTGGAGTTTGAAGACTCAGCCAAAGTCGTGGCTGACCCGATGAATGCCAGCAATGGAGCCCATACAGCTTACAGAGCCAGTTCTCATCACATATTCCTTTTCAGGAGTTAACGAGGGAAAACAGTCTGCCTACTGTAGAAACAAGTCAGAGTAAGAACTGATGGAATCATCAAATCCATGGATCCTGGAATACAGGCTCAGGTACAAGCTACAGACCAGTGGAAATGTAACATTGTACTCAGATTCACTCACCTCACTCAGTTAATCTTAATTGTATGCATATATTTGTATTTATTAGTAATAATTTGCATTCTCATTTATATACATTACTGCATAAAATACAAGCATTACAGATAAGATTATTACAAATGCCCACTGGATTGCTTAGTCCAGCTCCCACTGAAATAAATGTTTAAACTCCTTGACTTCAATGGGTGCTATTACATACCAGGACCAAATCTCCAAAGGCCTAACTTCTGTTGAACATCTGGGAAGTCATTCTACAAGTCTAGACAGTTAACAGCATAATACCAGCCAAAATACTTACAGCTTCTGATTTCCATATACTTTGTTGCATATTATAGGGTTTGCTTCTGCACCACTGTTGCAGGAGAGCTTTCTTGTCAAGCGCTGCAAGATCATCATTATGTCTATCTTCAAGCTGTGTACCCTACACAAAAATGAATTCTTTTCATAAAACAAATTTAATGATTTGTAAGAAAAAAAAATTAAAAAACCTACACACTCCACATAACACATTTTCCTCAATGATTTATTTAAAAGTACTTTTTGTTTTGTTTTTTGGGGTTTTTTTTAAGTGTCCACTTCATGCTAATTAGAAACAGTAAAGAACTTTTTTAAGCTTAGGTTTCTACAGAAACTGAACTTAGAAATCTTGCTTTCTGGTCTTTCCTTGTATCTCGTGAATACTTACCACTTTCAACCATATTGAAATAAAGAAAAATCTCAAAAATACTGTGTTCCTACAAGCTTTGTGAAAAATCAGCAGTATGTCAGAGAAGGTAGACTGCTAGTACCTCTATGAAGAGGACAAGAGCACATACTTTTCTGTTCTGCTCAAGAACAGACAAGTAAAAAGGGCAGATCTGCCATTACGCATATAGCTCAAAGATCATCATTGCAGGGATTTTGCTTTTTGACCACCAAAAATGTTAAATACAGTCTAGACAGGGAAAAGCCAAAGCATACTGCCAAACTGGGTCTACCAGACCTGTTAAATCAGTTTGAGGGTATTACAGAAATATCTCCTACATGGAGGATATCAAGAAAACTGACCAAAGAGTTGATAGAAGTCAGAAAGGAGAGAACGTGACAAAGAAACCAAAGGAGTAGGCTTTGCTAGGTCTGCTCCTCTGGGAGGAGCTTCTTTTCAGAAAATAGAAGTTATTATTTTATCTGATTAGTGGAGCTTGTAATAAGTATCTTGAAATCTAAAGGGGTTTTGATATATTAATTTGATCCAGTAGTGATAATATCTAAACCAGAAAAATTTTCTGCTAGACAGTATATTAAAATCTGTCGTAAAGACACACAATGACACACATGGCTTCTAGTGCTTAACAAGTATCTTTCCATAACCCAAAAATCACCAGAATAAGCCAGTCCTACTTTTTCTCTCCCAGTATACACTTGCCACCTATTTTTTCAGGTTTAGATTAACTTGGCTTCTTCTGTAAATGTCCTTTTGATAGGCCTGCAGCACAGTACATAAATGAGTCACTCCTTAGAAAACACATGACATAACAGTGTCATAGTGGTACAAAAGAGTGGAATCATTAATAATAACCAGAAAAAAGCAATACTACAACAAATCACCAGAACTGAAAATCTTATCTGCCACCAAACATAAAAGTAAACTTAACAAAATAACAGAATTGGTTTTTTTCACTCAACTTTTTTACTCACAGAATATTTACTTACAGGTACTTGCAGGTTCTTCAAGTTTTATCTGAACACTAGAAGTGTGACTATAAGAGGAGAAAGCCCCTCTATAACTATGAACAACACGTGTAAAACAATAACAACAATACGTGAAATGTATCTTTGTCTTACATAAGATCTTCCCTTTTCCTTCTACTGAATGTGAAGTAGTATCAGTGAACTAGTTACTCATCACAAACCTTCCCTTTGAAAAGAAATAAGCATGGTAATTTCCTCAACATCTGCACACTTAACTTCCCATTAAGATTCTTAAATGGTCATCTAACCCCCGCACAGTCTAGCATTCGACCAATCCTCACAGCTCTTCCTTACTTTTGTTTCCTGTTGCCTTACACCTACAGTGATGTATCTTGCTCTGTGTAACAACCCTTCTCCACTGTCTATCTCTTCCAGAACAAGAGGGAGGTTTCTCTCCACTATCTACCCTTGTTTGCATCTTAGTTTTGATTTAAAAACGCAAAAGAAACCTGGCAGAATTAATACAGCTTGCAGTCCATCCATAATGGATCTTATGCATATAATATCATTATTTTAACCCCATATTTCTTTCCATTTTCAGTGTTAATAGTTCTGAGGTACAGATTACATTTTTCACTTCTCCATATTAAGTCCCATGTATAGTAATAATTGAATAGAAAAATAATAAATACACTTCTATATCTGAAAAATAAAAGAGTTTGAATGTATTTCTGTACTTGGAAATAACATTTTACCAAGGTCTCTCTGCTGTTTTGTATCTTCTTAGGCTGCAAACTCTTCCCTATCAATCATGCTAATCCTCATGCTCAGACTGGAGGTGCACTATGAGGGCAAACGCCACACTTCTTACCAGAGAATAGAAACATGTTTACATGTTCAGAGTACCTCAGTTTCTCTACTCTGGAACAACTGAAATGAGTTTTCTATATTTTATTTCCTACTTGACATTAAAAGCTGAAATTCCATGGTCTTCTTTCTTTACAATAAAACCATGGAAAAAACATACATGCAAATCTCTCCAAACACTCCACTGAAATACCAACGTAGAATTACTTTTTAAAAATGCAATTACTTCTTTGCCAGCTACCTTTATTGAAGCTTCTGGACACTGGGGGTGGTCTGTTTTCTTTTCTGCAGTTCTCTGAGAATGCTGCTTATATTCTTTCATATCTGCTTCATACTGACGATACTTCAGTTTATATCTGTCTGTTGGGGATGGCAGATTTTCTGGTATTGTCTTCTGCTCCAAAACAGAATGAAAGTGCAAAGGGTAATCAGTATAAGAAGTATAAAAAAAGGTTGATCTATTGACTGAAAACAGCATTATTATAATTTCCATCCAGCATAACTTCTAAAACTTCTCAACACTATGCTTCATATTAAGAAAAATGCAAATGAATGTCTATTTTCATTGAGTTCTGCTTATTCTGACATTTTTTAATCTAAAGACAGATGGTTTTACATCACTTTTAAAGAAGCCAAGATTCAGTGGTTCTGTCCTATAACATAATGTTATAGAACACTAAAAGGGGAATTCTGACATTCTGGATGGCTGAAAATGGGCTGATAGATTTCTTTTCAATCAGAAGTTCTAATATTCTTAAATGGCAGATGAGTCTTAGTACTGGGACTTCCTTCCCTAGAACAAAATCTGCTGAAAAGGCTAAGTACCTTCCTAACTTTACATCCATTTCAGTGGTCTACACAAGGGAGGCTGGATTGGTAGAAAGAGCAGCAATGACAGAAGGCCAACACTCCATTCTTCTTTCTATCCCTGAGTAACTAACACTTTCAATATTTTAGTGATATTCCTTCAGTGCTAACAAAGCTAAGATGGCCTTATCTAGGAATGCTACTTGACACATCTCATCTTGCAACAGCAGTGTTATCAGCCTTGGTCTAGAAAACCATTTCTCAAAAACCCAAAATATGTGTGTCCTTAAAAAAGTAGATTTCTCTTTCCAAAGAGGATCCACATCCCTTCACTGGTTAATTCCTGAATGATAAGACTATATTTAAATTATTCTTCCAAAATTGACCCATTTTAGGAAGATTTACTTACACAGTCTGTTACTGAAGAAGCTGGAATATATCTTGGTAAGGAATGCTCAGTCAGGGCCCCAGAAGCAAGCAATGCAGAAATAAAGGCCACTCAGAGGAATACATTAAAATATTTTAGAACTGCTTGAAAATATTCTTCACAGGAAAAGAAGAGGAAGAAGAAGAGGGGGAAAAAAAAAAAAAAGTCAGGCAAAAAGAGAGAGGGAGGGAGAGCAAAAGAGGGTAAGTGAACAGAAGATATATTCCTGCACATTCAGCTCTTCAGTATTTAAGACATAATAAAGGCAGAAAGGAAGCAACAAAAGATACAGGAAAGCAGAGAAGAAAGGGAGAAAGACCCTGAGAAACAGACAAAGACATACCAACCTTCCATTTATCTTCCTGCAGCTAGACAGAATTACATGTATGAACTTTATATATTTTTTTAAAAATGATAAAGCGGTAAAGTTATAGGCATCCAGACCTAAAGGGAGTATAGCAACTCAAATACGTTTGCACTGCACACTTACAATGCAGTACAGAGGAAAATACCCTACCTGTGGTTACATGTTTACAATTACCTCTTAAGACATACATAAATACCTGTGTTTGGTACATAGATATTCTGAAAAGTAGTACACTCTTAGTCCATTATTTAAAAATAATACTTTATCATTTCAGTTTTTATTTAAATGTTGGGTTGTTTGTATTTTTTTTTTCCAAGATGAGAAACCGTTTTGTTATATAGGGAAATGTATACAGTTATGATTTTGGCTGATTCACCTTGAGCTTCAGCCAATTTGGAGTCCTGCCCTGCAAGCTGCTATATTAGTCGTTTCAAGGGGCACAGGTTATGTATGTACAAATTAATTAATAATAATTTTTCCTCCTAGCTACACTTCTGCTTTAAACACACTCATTAGAATATTTCTTAGGTTTACATAAGTTAAATATTTCTAAAATCATGGGGTTTTAAACAGTATATTTTCTAGTTCTTCCAAAAAATATAATATTGGTATGTTAGGATATTTCCTGCATCCTAAACAAATAAAAAGATACTACTAGTAGTAAGATTTTTTTTTTTTTACCATGTTTATGTATGGTGCACTTTTATGACAGAAAATAATCATTAATTAGTTTAAAGCTCTAGATATCTAATCTCTTCAATATATAGGGACTACAAACAGAAGACTACTGATTGCAGTACTTCAGTATTTTCTCTTTATAATTATCACATTTGAAACTCAAAATACTAACAGAATGACAGCAGAGTAAAAACAGTCTCTCCAATAATCTAGTTCCTGTCACACAAAAGAAGTTAAAAAAATATGGCATTTTCAGACCGTGTACTATAGCATTCTACAACTGAATTGCTAATGTTAATTTTGTCTCTGTATTTCTTTTTCAGTTACTTTACCTCTGTTTTCTTCTGACAAGATTTTCTGGACACCTGTTTAAACTAAAGGAAAAAAAGAAATTTAATGTGTATCATGATCAAATAAAAAAATGTCACATTCATTTGTTCAAATTTAATTCAGATATTAGAGTTCAAAGGAAAACTTTTCCTGCATTCAGGGAACTGTAATAACTGAATAATTAAATTAATTCTTAAAATTGTCATAATGGAGATTGATCGTGAACAGTGCTGTACTGTACTACAAACAAGATGTTAGCATCTGGACTACTGATTCTCCTTTTAAAACACCTCAGATTAGTGGTGTTTATTAGTCATCCAGGGGAAAAAAACACGTTGATATGTGATCAGGAAATTTTAACAATAGAAGCGCTCTGACAAATTGAACATAATTCCAAAGTTAACAAGGCATTTCTGTTTTAAAGATGAGAAACTTGAGGAAAACCCTATGAAATGGCTGCACGTAGCTCCAAAAGTTTCCTTTTCACCAAAAGTAGGTATTCTTCCATAGAAATACTTACTGTTCGTAAACTTGGGATTTGCCTTCAATCATACACTTACGGACTAGTTTTGATCTCACCTTTATGATTTTTGTACGTTTCACTTTGTTTAGAAAGATAAACTAAAGTTACATGTTGCCTTAAAAATATTAAAAAAAAAAATAAAATCAATCTCTTCCAAAACAAGTACAATAAAAAGGTTGAGTGTATCAACCAACAAAGAAGAGGTAAGGTATATAAGAAAATAGGATTTTTGAAATATTCTGGAGGCTTCTCAGTAAAAAGTACTCTGCCAAAAATATTTTGGACCAATAGCACTTAGAGATAAGAGTTTAATCAAGAGAAAAAAAGAGAACTTATGTAACAAAGCTAAGCATGTTTTTCTAAATTACAGCTAAAGAGGCATATTTAAAAAATATTTGTAGCAACAGACTGACCTGTTGAGCCTGCTGATGCTGTTCATGTTGTGTTTGTAATGATATTCTCCAATCTGTAGATGAATCTAGAGGGCATGTATGAGGATGACTTCCACTGTATGGTATGTAATAGTCATCCTAGAATTGGGGGGGGGGGGGGGGGGGAAGCCAAACCCTTGAGGGTTGTTTGTTTCAAAAAAAACAAAAAAATGCGGGGGGTGGGAGGGGCCCTTGGGACAAACACGCCACCCCCCCCCC
>WUAM01000287.1:29694498-29710682 GCA_024336885.1 Actenoides hombroni | reverse complement strand
ACTGAAAAGAGACTGGCCCCTTCTACTTGACACCCATCCTTCAGATATTTGTAAACATTAATAAGATCCCCTCTCAGGCTTCACTTTTCCAGGCTAAACAGCCCCAGGGCTCTCAGCCTTTCCTCGTAAGAAAGATGTTCCAGTTCCTTAATCATCTTTGTAGCTCTCCATTGGACTCTCTCTAGTATTTCCCTGTCTCTATTGAACTGGGGAGACCAGAACTGAACACAACACTAAATGTGGTTTCACTAGTGCAAAGTAGAGGGGGAGGAGAACCTCCCTCGACCTGCTGGCCATGACACCATTGGCCTTCCTGGCCATAAGGGCACATTGGAGAACTTACTGTCTGACAAGGTCCCATTCCACAGGGCTGCTTTCCAGTGAGTCCACCCCTAACCTGTACTGGTACCTGGTGTTGTTCCTCCCCAGGTGTAGGACGCTACCCTTATACTTGTTGAACTTCATTAGGTTTGCCTTTGCCCAGCTCTCCAGTCTGTCCAGATCAAGTATCAACATGATATTTTTATAAACTCCAGCAACACATGAACTCTAAAAAGTATTCAAGACAAAATTAATTTATAATTACCTCTTCATCAGAATCTCCCAGGCTCCCTAGATCTAGGCATGGCACCCTGCAGGAAGTTAAAACACTTTTAATAAGCACTGTGTTCTCTTATTTCTCAATTACAGTAAAATCAAACTGCCTCTTAGCTGTTTTTATTAGCTCCTTCACAGAAACTTCCCTTCTATGAACAGTTTCACTACAACTGAAGATGGCCTATTTGGCAAATCCCTATTGCTTCAGCTCAGGAATTGGCCACTGAGCTTTTCCTCTTCCCCAGCTGCAGAGTACCCTGGCAGCTGCCAACGGCTCCTACAAGGTCCTTCTTCATTCCCAGCAAGCCCATCCTGGCTTCTCTTCACTCCCCAACAGGAGCTTGCTGCAACACGATCGTAAGTCAGGGATTTCTTATTCCCGTCTTCTACATTAGGTTTGTATTCAACATCCTTTTATAATCAGTCATCAGAGAGGCAACAGGGAAGCAATAGCTCCTTTGGATGCAAACCTTCCAAACTTTTTGGAAGAGATTAACACAGTGAAAGCCAACTATACCTAATCTGCTTAAAGAAATTAAAACATCTCAAATTCATCAAAGCATCTCTGTGCTCCAGGTATATGCCAGAGCACCAGAAATACTTGGTTTTAGTATTTTACCAGCAATATTTCCGAACAACCCTATTATAACAAGATTACTTCTCGGATTAAGAGAGCTCTTTAATTTCTAGTCTTTTTCATTAGAGAATGACTGACAGTACACAGTCACTATAAGGTTTTAAATTATATAAGCACTATAGAAAAAAAACAAAAAAACCTTCACAACGGTTTCTCTTTAATTTTTATTGTATAGCTGCAAAGAAGGCCAACATTTGAAAAATGTTTTCTCTTTTCACAGACTATTATATTAAAAATATTTTTAAAACCCTAGGTATAAATATGAAAGTTTTGAGTATAACTCTACTGTTAAGCTAAATTAAATGTAAACCAGCTTAATTCCAATGTAAATAATGCATCAAATATTCCACTCTAAATATAAACCATAGAAAACAAACCTTTGATGACAAAATTCATGGAACACTGAATTGCATACCAATACAAATGCAAATGCACTGTGTTAATAATGCACAATTAAACAAACTAATCAGAAATAGAAGCAGACTTACTCTGGCGGGCGAGGACCATGAGTAGCCTGTGTATCCGGTCTCCAGCCCTAAAAGAATGACACATTATTACATACCTATAGGTATCAGGCTTAAAAATACACAGTTGTCTCTTTCAGCTTCCCCTGGAATATCTAAAATTAATGTCTCTGCTACTTTATCTGTCCAACATAGCTGACTGAGATGCTACTAACAACAGGACAAAACAAAATCTTTTCATTGCAAGTTGAATCTTACACATCACGAGACTAAAAGACTGAATATCCATCACAACAGGAAGACTTCCAGCCCTTACAAATCCAGAATGCAGAAAGTATCCACATCAGCTATTAATAATGCATTAAAAATAATCCAAGCTCCTGAGACTGTACAATCACTGCTTACTAAATTTTAGGTCACATTGTCCTTGTTGGTTGGGACCCAACCCCTCAGCCAACCCTTAAACCAAAACCACAATACCAACAGCCAGCTGGTTCACAAGGAGCTAGCTAAGACCCCAAAGAAGCCCTGATATTCGGTGTACACTGCATCATCTCAGCTTTAGTATAGCAGCACATGATGATGACTAGGCAGCTTCTGTACTCACACTACTTATTTTTCATAGCTGTGTACCACTCCAATCTCCAAACTCAACTGAGCACAAACATGGATAAAAAAGATTTGAGCCAAAGCTCAAAGCCCCACTACGGCTTTCTGAAAACAGCCAATAGCAAGTCCACAGGGAAGACTGACTGAAGCAAGCACATAGTAGCAATTCCCCCAAGTGGCCTTCCAACCTGAAAAAAAATAAAATAATAATGGTTCAAGGCTGTTCTGAACCAGGGCCAGCATCTTTGTTTTCATACTCTTCAGCTCCAAGATCTCAGCATCATAGTCTCAACGGAGCAGACATCCTATTTCCAGTGGTAGCCTAACAGCTTTCATGATTTGAGAGCAGTCACAAGACTGTGCCTCCTTTCTTGTCACACACCCTTATAGCCTGCTTCTGAAAAAGAAGTTCGTAGTTCAGCAATGCTACCCTCTAGTGCCTTCAAAAAAGGGTATTCAGGTTTAAAAAACTGAAGTTTCCCTCCAGTAAGGTCGAACATAATAAACACCACCACCTTGTGGTCAAGTACGTAAAAAATCGTTAGATCTAACACAATCTTATTCTTAAGACTAAATGCAGTGCATGAAATCACAAGTATATCATCTTTGTTCAATTCAACTGTGATAAAAGAACATACCACGTTCTAGATGTTAAAGTCTTATTGTAATTTCTTTTCCAGAAGTCATTGAATGAGGAGGAAAGCAGACAAAAGTCACCCTGAAGACTGTCCACATTTATAGAGTGAAGCACATAGTTTCAACCTAATTTTAATCTATGATTTATTTTTAAAAGCCACCAAGGATCAGGTGGACTAGGTAGTCTAAAATTGAAAACTGAGGAGCATGAGAAAGGTAAGAAAGAAAGAGATGACAGGTTAGCGAAATATGGACATTTCTTTTCTTTTACAATCTACACTAAACCCTCCCAAATGTTCTTGTTGTACACAGGTATTTCATTCTCTAAAGACTGGTTAAAAGGTAACATTATAACATTAATATGATACCATTTACAATAGGTCCTTTTTCATCCCAAATCAAACAGAAAAAGGAAAACAGCAACCTGGCAGTGACACTCCAAAAATTCCTAATGGGGTCACCCAACAAATAAGGAAGTTAAATGAGTGCTTGGGGACTGAGGGAAGATTACCAATTAACTTTACTTCACGAACATAAAGTACACCGTATCTATGAGAAAAATCAACTATGACTAACAATATTAACCTTTACCTTAGCTATAATAAAAACAATGGCCCTCAGAAACTAAGATTGTATTTGTACTGATCAGGTTTTTAAAAGTCATCCTGGAAGCTTCTGCTACAGTGACCTCCTGAGGGTTGCACAGCTACCTTGTCTCAAAACTCGGACTATTAGGAATACCTGGAAAACAGAATTGCCTTTCATACTGAATGCTCTGCACTGAGATTTCTTTTACACATCTATCTGAAATGATGCCTTTTGAAATTATGGTTTTGGGGTTGTTTTATTGTGGTCTTACAAAACAAAAGCATAAGACACACCTGTTACCAATTTCACCAACAGCCTGAGACAGCTCACAGTACAGGCTCAAGACTCTGTTCCTCTTAATTGCAAGCACAAGTTCATTCCAAAGTTCTCCATATCCCAGTTAAGTATCCAGAATGTCAGTTATTTTAGGACAGCTCTTTCTATTGAAAATTCTCACAGTCATTTGAGAATCTGTCATACTAAACTATCACTTTCTGACAAAAATAATTTATTTACAAGTTTCCCTCTCTCAGAACACATTCTAACCTCAAACCGAGAACATTCTCAACTATGATTAAAATATTTGTTAAAATGTCAAAGGAAGGAAGGAAGGAAAATAACCACAAGTCTTCTGTTAACATACCTGATGTTTCTTCCCCCTCGATGACAGCTGAGTCTGCCTTCGAGGGGATGCAGCAACTCCTTTAACTTCCAAATCCATGCAAATTCAATGACAGCCTTCAGAATAAACTAAAACACAGAAAAAGCTATTGAGAAAATTATGTATTTTTTATGTAAGTATTTTTGAAAAAAACACGCTATTGCATTAGAAAAAATATGTCTATTACCAGTAATTTGGGTATTGTCTTCAGCAAGCTAAGAAATGTTGCTGGCTTCCCTTTTTCACTGCTTCTTAATTTCAGTCTTTCCTTGCTAATGCTTAACTGCGTTCCTGTTTACATTTACATCTTTGCCTCAAGTTTAACTCCCTCTTTCCCTTACGCTTCTCAATGCTTTCTCATACAAGCAATACCAATTTGTTACCCTTTAACAACATCCAATTTTTTTTTACCCTCCACTCACAACTGCTGCCTGGCACTCAACTGCACCATGCCCTGGGACCAGGTGTTTTCAGGAAGACATAAGGACCCTCGTGGTGCACAGCTGGTCTCCAAAAGCTCCACAGCAGCATCCTATCAGCATATTATTTCCTGCTCTGCTGGTTTCTCCTTGCATCCAGACAATTTTGAACCAAAATCCTATCATTTAGTTCCTCGAAATCAGATGTTCCATCTTCCATACACCACTCACAAATACTGACATCATTTCTACCTACTGAGCAAGTTTTAACTCCCAAGGATCCTTTCCTTCACCAAGTAGGACAGATGCAGGGTCTCCTCGGAGATGGACCCCCGGCTGCTCACCGCCGGGATGGGACGGCCTTCCAGCCACAGCCCCTTGCTCTGAGCACTTTAGACGAAGAACTGCTCTCTACACGTGACTTTAAGCATCCTCTCAATCGAAGGTATAGTGGGAAGACAGCGTTGGTGTATTTAATCGCTAACACGCCAGCATAACTTTATCACAAACAACGCCATAAGGGAAGAAACAAACATTATGGGCTCAGACAGCTCCAGGAAAACGCTGTATTCTGCCGGAAGCGGCCTGAAGCAGGGTCCAGGAGGGGCCGCGGCCAAAGCCCTAGGAGGGCTGGGCCGGGCCGGGCGCCAGCCGGCACCCGGAGATCTCACCGACGTGGCGCGATGGGCCGCGCACGGCTGACGGGAAGGGCCCGCCCCTCTGCGTCTCCATGGTAACCACGCCGCACCGCGGCTGCCGCAGCCCCGCCCGGACACCGCCGGAGGGGCGGCCCCGACCCGCTCGTTACCTGCCAGCCGCCGGCCGCCCGCGATCCGCGGCACCGCCCCTGCCTCCGCCCTGGGGCCTTACCGGCTACAGCAGCAAGCAGCACAGACGGGCCAACGCGAGCCAGGCGTCGCACGGCGGCTTCGCAAGGTCCCGCCTCAGCTGATGCTCCTCCTGGGCAAGGCCCCGCTCGGGGCACGACTGCTTGCGCTCCCCTGCGAGCCTAGCAGCTGTGCCGCCGCAGCCTCCTGCTAGGAGGAAAGCCGGGCCCTTAGGGGTTGCGCAGGTTCCTGTCCTCAGCAAACCCAGGCCAGCTGAAATCAGTCTTCAAAAGGGCCCACGGTGAACATTTGAAGCCCTGGGTCAGCGATAGAGCAATCACCCCAAGGTAGCTCAAAGCCTTATGGATGACAAAGGCTTCAGGTAGCAGCAGGCACCTAGAAGGCAGCAGTAGGGACCTGCAGCCACAGCTCTCACAGCAGAGCGAGAAGTGGACCACAAACAGCAAATGCCATGGCAGCGTAACACACCTGGTTCCCATTCCTTCCTTCCCTCTGATCAAAGGCTTTGAAATGAGCTTCAGTTCACTTTAATTGTATGTATTAGGAAACTCAAAGGAGAGCCTTTATGTAATTACAATATTTTAAAACAATTTCCCTTTGTCCTAAATGACCAGCCCTACACCAGTTATTTCAAAAAACAAAATTGTGTCCAAGTACCAGTTTTGATCCATCGGTCCTGTCTTAGGGAAAAATTTGTCTCTTCTTGAGAAACCCTGGCTTTTTTGTCACAGTACTCTAAAGTCAGGCAAAACTTCACTTTTTGCAGAACTATTAATACACTGACACTGAGGATGTATTTCTGGATGCTGCTACTTCCAAGCCCGCGTGATCCATTTTTAGAACCGAAGACACACCATGTTTCTACACGAGAATGAACAATTCATTCCGTTTCAGTGAGTGACACTGTAATAGTTTTGGTCCCTTCAACTACAGTACATTTCCTCCATAAAAACAAATCCATGTGTTATTTTCCTGTAACAAAAAAAAAGATGGCAAAAGAGTTCAGGCATTATAACTGCCCTACTTAAAAGCTGTACAATTAAAAACCAGAAAATTCAACAGCATTGTACTGTCAGACCTTCCTCCAATGTAATTCCTGTCATTAAAGGGTGGTGCTTCCATAGGCATATGCATTAAGCGAACATAAATTTAGTAAAAAATAAAGGTATGGACAAAAATCATTCTGGCAAAGGAAAAAGAATGTTTTCTTAACACAGACCTAAACCAGCCTCTATCAAGTTGGCATAATGTATTGAAAAAATAGCAGCCTATGCCTCACATTTCTTGAATGATACATAGTACTCTATCTGTTAATACTGATGTAAGAAAAAACATATTACAATGATTCAAAAAGCCACATTCTATTGCCTTAAAATAAATATAAAACAAGGTTATAGTACTAACTGTTAGGCAGCTGCTGAGTTTAAGCAGTGACAGGTGGGGAAGAAATTAAGTGATCCAGTGTAATGCATTAAAGCTTAAATTGACATATAAAAATAAACACATCACTCTTGAAGAAACAGCAAACTTCAGGTGTAACTATTTTAAAATAGTGTTTGTGGCTAAATTTCTCTCTCCAAATAAAGATACTTGACTATGAATGCATCTCTAAGACTTAACCCATACTGCCTCTCATTCCCCTGCCAGAGAAAAGTTTTCAACAAAGAGCTAAATTCATCAGTGCATGCTCTTTAATGAACTCAGGAAAGTCGGGGTTCAAGTGGCACCATGCTTAATAGTTACAAAACACTTAGGAAACATCTATTTGTTTTTCTAGTCTTAATTACAAGATATTCTCATATTATAGTGAAGCATCAGATTAATTATATCTGATGTGCATTATATACAGAGTATAGAAATATTTTTATAGGAAAAGAATAAATAGAAAAAGATATGTAAATATCCTGAGTGAAATCCTGCTGCCACTGAAGTCAGTTACAGAACTGTCATAGATAGGAGCACAGGCATTATATCACACCTCTTTTTAAAGCATACAGCAGGGGACACAACTTCATTGAAAACAGTTTAAAGTGCATACAACATCATAACAAAAAATAATTCATAAGCTTCTGAAAGTTTTACATATGCAGATTTCATTCATATTTATTACGTCTCCTCAATCCCATTTCTTCTGATTCAATGGCATCTTTGTTAATTGTTTCTTGGTCTTCTATCACATCTGGCTCAAACTGACATACTTCACATTCATGATATAATTCATGCTCTTCTATTTTGTAACCATTATCAACATCCTCAAGGAAATCTTCATTACTGTCATATTCTCTGTCATCTATTTCTTTCTCTTGAGAATGTTCAGCAAATGCCTGAATGAGATCTTCAAGTTTCTCGTTACAAATGTGGTTGACATCTTATAATTAACACACACACACAAAAAAAAAGTTTAAATTACTAGAAAGGCTCCAAATTTCAGGGTGAGTTTAGAAACATAATATTTGGATTTTTATTTCTCTTTTTTACTAAGACTCAACTAATGCAAAAATTTCCAAAATTTCAAATGAAAAATTCTTAACATTTAAGATTTCTCTTGAACTACTATGCACCTCTTGGAAGTCTATAATTCCAATTAATACCCAATTTTCTGTTTAATATAATTATACAAGCACTACACACAGCCTCAGAGGTCCCTGTCTGGGAATCCTCAGACTACAGTTAGTCCAATTCTAACAGACAGCTCCAGAGCTCTTATTCCAGAAGCCCAGTTTTAAGAAAGCAGAACATGACTGTGTGGTCTATCCTAGTTCAATGTTTTTTAGCTTCTATTCTTCAAAAAAACAATCTAATGTATCAGAAATATGAAATTAGATACACCTCAAACAGGAAGAATAACACTACTCTAGAATAAAATTAATTCTATGCACATTTCACCTAAGATGCAGAAGCTGAACATCTTTATAGTATGACCTGTTTATTATTTTAAAATATAAACTATGTAGTTATCGATCCTACTGGAAATCAAAGTACCTTTCATCTTGTCTTCCGATTTATCCAATCCACTCTCTTTCATCAGCCGTCTAATTGATTGGAGCTGCGTCATAATTTCATCTTTCTGTTCACAAGCTAAAGCATTAACACTAGCAAAGAAGACAGATGTCAACAGCTGTAAAGATTACCTTGCAAGTGAGTGCTTGATAATAATGCATAGGCTCACATTATTTCCTTCAGTGGATAAATACTACAGTTAAGTTAGCAACACATTTAGGTCAAGCTTTTCTTTGAAAACTGTCTCTTGAGAAGTAGGGAGCACATCACACCTACTGAATAATTCAGTTACTTAATTCCGCACTGGAGCCCCAGTTGTCAAGGTTGAATAATGACTACAAAAATAAACGATCCAAAATTTCATTTTTAGGACAACAACGCCTAATACAGAACTTTACAGTTTAGAGGCTTTTCTCATTTATTTCAGATTTTGTTCACACCCTCTCTTCCACAGCACTACAAGAAATGTGCTTGGCAAACTGCTTAGTGTATTTACTACTTAATAGCTTCAGCACATACTAAGTTCGAAAGTCCATTAAGGTACGTCATGCAATTCTGTGTGTTTCAAACCAGGCTTCACGAAGGGGGTCAGTCTACACAGAACAGACTGCATTAATACTTTTATTTCCAGTAGACACGCAAGGCCCTGGCTTCTTAAGGAAAGAACACCTCTAAAACTACAAGGAGGTTCTATTACTTATTCCCTTGTTATACTACAACAGAGAGGTTATGTTTCCTTGAAACACACACAATCACTTAACGTGTTCTTTTCAAAACTATTTCTGCTATTCCTTGATAACTAGTTTTGTCTTCTAACTATATCAAAAGGAAGAAAGTCTTTCTGCTACCAGAAAGCTAATTCCCACAAAGGCTTTCAAATGCTACTGAGCTTAGGTAGTTTTTCAGTATTATTTTCCTCGGTCAACATTAAGATTTAACTTGTTAAGCTACAGTAACGTGAGCTTTTGCATCTCTGCGTGGTGAACAAGAGACAGGAGGTGTCTGTGGAAAAGATCACAAATTGCAGAAGAAACCATTACCTGTGAAAAGCTACAGCAAAAAATAATTAAAGAAGGTTCCTAAAAACTACTCCTTACCTATAAGGAAAATTTTAAGAACTCTTTGTTAACATTTTGGAGAATTTCAATTGACAGAAAACAATACTAACTGAAATGCTTTGGAAACACTCACCAGTTTGACAGTGGATCCAACTGAGTCAATAAAGAATTTAACATTTTCTCTGTCTGTGCTAGATGCTGTTCTAGTTCTAAAAGCTGATGCTCTAACAAAAAAAAAAAAAAAAAAAAGAAGAAGAAAAAAAAAAAGGAGGGAGCCAGTGGGAGGAGGAGAGAAGGGGAGAAGGGAGGGCAGGAGAGAGAGAACATTGTAAGAAATGTATTTACAATACCAAAAGGATATTAATTTTTATTTTTGATTGGACAGATTCAAAACCAGGAAGTCTTTTTGCTATAAAATTCTAGAATATGAAAAAGGAACGGTGGGGCTGGAAACGCAAGCCTTATTATGTGTGACCAGAAGTCCTTCTCATACAATAACCTCTCTCAAATAAGCAGGACACCTCAGTAGAAACTCAACGGGAACATGGCTCTCACCTTCCCAGCCTCAAAAACTATGCAAAGACTTTACAAGGTATGAGTAGTGTATTTATACTTAATATTCTGTCACGAATTTGCCCACTCACACCTCACAGATACATTCAACACTCTATGCACTTGAATTGAGAGGATTAACTCCTAAAATACTATTAAACTCTGAAGACACAAGGATGGTGAGTAGGCAGTGAAGCACATCTTTACTCAACCTGATTACAGATCTGGTGTACAGAGACACCAAAACAGGCTGCCAGTTGTTTAATTATTTAAAAATGTGTCAAGGGGTAAAAAGGTATGAAAGCAGAGCAACTTTGATGTGCAATGTGCCATAACTTTTTCCACAAGAAAGCCCACTTCTTGGTACTTGCAGAATAGGCTGAATCAGTCCAGAGTACTCTCTCACAAAAAAACATAGTACATCATTTAGTCTTTCTCTTCTATAAATATTTAATGATTTTGACAGCCTCTAATTTGGCCTAGAAATTCAACAGTTTCTATAATTATTCCACTATCAATACAGTTCAATTCTTAAGCAGCTCATTATATCCTTTTTAAATACCCTATTAATCTGAAGATTATTATATCCTACATAAACATCCTATCCTGCACAAGAAAACTGAACACTAAAAGGCAGAGAATCATACTATATTACTACGGCTGTTTTAAAGAATATTACCATCTGGAGTTTTCAAACAAACCTCTAGCAAATGTTTCAGACATAGAGAATAATAAGATGGGGTCTTGTAAGCTCCTAACTGCACTCAAGTAACTTAAAAGACTGTTCTCATTTAGCTAGACTTTATCAATGAAAATATACAGCTTTGTTCCAGCAGAAAATACATTTTTGGTGAACATAGGAATTCTGAATGGGAACCTTACCCGTTTCCTTCGCCTTGTCTTCTGTACTTTTTTCCTTTTTGGAAAGACTTTCTTCATGTGACTTCATCTTTAATAAATACAATCATGTTAAGAGACTTCATCATTCATCACTATTTGCGTATTAAAAAAAAATGCATTAAGAAATTCATTGAAAGCAAATAGCAACCACAAAAAAGTGCTCCATTAACGATTTTTTTTTTCTGCCATGCCTTTTTCCTATCTTAAACTAATAATTCTGATTTTAAGCAATGACAACATGACTGACAAAAACTGTAGAAGAAAGCAGTTGCTATTTCTAATCCAGTTTTCAAACAGAAAGGAACCTTCTAAGTTACTGGATGCAGCAATTAACTAGGACGTAAAACTTCTTCCTTAAAGTAATAAATATGATATTATAAAAATATTTACACTTCAGTCCTACAAGTGCAAGTGTAAAAGAGTTGTAATGCACAAAATAGTGGGTTTATTATGTTTAAATCTTATTTACAACATAATTAAACTTATTTTTAAACCCAAATTGGTTAGCCTCTGGGTTCATTTTTCTAAGCTGTGGTATTTTTCTCATACAGGAGATGATATGAAACTGACTATGAAAATGAAGATGCTGTCTCTGGTCCTTTTCAGGTTTAAGTTTATTTTTCCTCCGAACGCAAGCAACGATATTCCAGATGCACTCTCAGCACTGCAAGTGCTGTACTATCTCTGACTAGAAATAACACATACAAAAACTGGCATTTCTTTTAAAACAACTGGTCATGTGGACTCCTTTTTTAATTTACAAATAGTAGAAAAGGTGTCACATTTAATGGATAAAATTCTACGTTTCATTTGCATGACCAAACGAGAAGTCCAAATAAAAGGCGTAGTCTACTCACTATTTTACCTAATTGCTAAACTAAGACTATTACTCTGCAGGAATCTTCCACCTCCTTCCCATACTCAATCTCATCTTGAAGAATGAAAAGGAAGAGAAATACTGATGAGGCTTAAATTACAGCCTCAGGTAACAGCACTGTTCAGCTTCTCAGGTTCTTATTTAAGGCTGAGGGTGGGGTAAAATTCTCACTTTAAGTATTTAAAAAAAAGGTAAGTCAGAAGCCTTCATAAGGAAGAATCAGAAATGCTAAATTTTTAACTTTGGAGCTCACATTCAAAGTCAAATCAGGCAAGAAATGGCTTCTGGAGAACCACATACACAGGATCAGAATTGGGAAAATAAATAAATAAACAAACAAAACCCAACCCTAGTTACATTTCCTTCTAATTTGAATAATTTATTGCTTTTCTTATGGCTTACCTTAAGAAATTTGTATGCTGCAAACACTCCCACTCCAAGTGCGTACAATGGCATGAGGGTGAATGCCAACTCTTTACCATTTCCTCTTGTTCTCTCACTCTTTATCTCTTTTTCCATTGCATTTCTCATCTGCTGAATACTCTGATAAGCACTTCTGTCAGAATTCCCTGGATTTAGGTGAAGCTGACGAACAGTCTGAGGACTGCCTTAAAAATTAAATTGAGAGAAAGAAGACAAAGTTACGAAATTAAGAGTCTAATTAGTTCCACAACTGGAATTCAATTGTTTTCTTCCTGTGTGATCATCTTTGTTCATCTCTCTTCTAGACAGTATGGTGAGCCCTGCATCCAAATAAAGTTAAAAAAATTTTAAAAAACACTCCTTCATTAACAAATGCAAAGTTAAATCTAGGTAGCAAAGACTCAAACTAAGTTTCTATGCTTTGTTAAGTTAAAAGTTTTAAGTTTCTTCTTTCACAGCAACATTGGCAAACCCACAGAAAAATAGTTGTAACAAAAATCAACTTAAATCTTGAAATTAAAGCATACTCGGGGAAATTACTGATAATGATAAGAGTAATTGCAAATTAATATTTTTCCTCTGTAACAAAGAAAAGAGTTAAGTAGAAACTGAATTGTCTAGTCCCACGGAAAAAAAAGAAAAAGGGTTTGTTGAAATAGGCACATGCCGTGTTGCTGTTTTCATTACTTTGACAGTAAATTCAGTGTTATGTGGATATTCCCACAGACTTGTAAGTGCAGTACCTCTGCAAATCACATATTTAGCAGGGAAAGATTACACAATAGCAAAGAGATGCAACCTTGGAAGTCTGAATTATTTTTGCATGTAATTTGCCTGCCAGCACAAGGAGTGGATTAAAAAACAGCCAGTGTCATTGCCTGACTTAGGAATTAGCTTATTTGGCAGTTAAATCTGAGGTTCATGGGACATGCATATGAGAAACAGTGCTATCAGCTAAAAAGACTGCAGATATTTGCAGATACAGACAGAGGTGCTTGGGGGGTTGTGAAGTGTGCAAGAGACAGACAAGATCAGGTAGAGAAAACAGTAACAGAATTTACAACTCCCAGTGAAACGACTGTTTGTCTATAGCTTCTTCCAAATACAACAGAAAAATCAATCTAATTCTGCTAACCTAAGCTGGTACTTTCTGATAAAAGATCTCAAATGGTGTTTTAGAATTGACTAAAATGAGTTACCCCGAGAAGTTTTTCAGATTTCCAGGGATGAACCTGACTGTAGCAATGCTTACAGTAAGATCTGCTGTCAAGTCATGCAAGGCATTACTGCAAGTTCTTCTGCATGTCATTGACCAGTTTGCAACACTGGCATTTGGAGTAGAGTTTTTGTGTATGTCGTCTCATTAGAACTTGAAACAGAACTGGACACTTACACAAAAATTAAACACCCTAGCTGCTACAGGCAGAACTCAAGCTGTCTTAATCATTTCATGCAAGTTCAAGTAGACAACTTTCCTTTCAACATAAGTAGTTTTATACTCAATAAAATGGCACAAACTACTTTGGAAATCACAGTTTATCTCGCATACAGTTTTCCTACTTTCAGAATGTTTCCCACTGATTACTAGTTTTAAGTTTGCACTCAATCTTTTTTCCTTCCTTTCAGTTCTATTTGTTTCTAATGTTAATGAGATTTCCGTGAATACCTTGAATACAGATGAAAAAAATTCTACAGGTCATACAAATAAGAATGTGGTCAAGGGAAACAAGTAGAGGAATCCTAATAGGGTCCAGTGTTCTGCACCAAGTTTCTTCCACAGAAAAAAACAGCACTGTGAGTCACTGGCCAAACAGTAGAAAAGAAACATCCAGACAGGTAAGAACAGCAGATCTGCCTGAAATTTATTTTGCATAGTGCTAGGCCAATACATCAGTAACATGTGAAGTGCTGGTTTTTTAAGGTCTGGTTTTAAAACAATTTGATCTACAGAAATGACAGCTACCATATAAATTAAAAGTAATCAAACAAAACAAGCCAGGCTTGAGCTTATGAAGTTCAGCATCAGCTAGGAACAACATGGTAGCAGCTCAGGCCTTACTTTTTCTGCCTTTGAAAGGTACTCCCTGGGAAAGGCAGATACATAATTTGGAAGATAACAGCAACTATCTATCTCCTGTTTTACAGTCCCTTGGAAGGCATCATCAACGAATCACGGAGCTACCTCAACAAAGCAGGCTTTTTCTGATTTTTCAAAAGGAAAGTGGACCTTTGGACCTTCAGCTAAATCCTCACCTGACCTACACTGACATAGTTTAACCTATATTTACACTACTCGAGCTTTAACAAGCAGTAAGCTCTTTAGCCCATTCAGTGATGTATTTTCTAAACAGTCATCTTGGACTCTTTCCAGTACACTACCTAACATACCTCATATGATTCCATGCAAACATTTACTAACAGTAACACTTGCCTTCCTTATTGCAATTCTAACGCGTGCAGTGGATTTTCTCCTTTTTCTGACACCTCACCGCTACTCATCTACTTGAGTAACTGTGTCCCAGCAGGCATTATTCGTTAAACTGGCCCGGTAAGGTACACTTTCCAGTAACAGGGTGTTACCTGCATTTGGAAGTCATTTTTTTAAGACAACACTGACGAAAACCGAAACAGCAATGAAGCGGAAAAGCAAAACGTAGAAAGGAGAGAGGGGTGGCAGGTTAAGGCGAGCGGCGCGGACACCAGCTCGGAGCCGCCTGACAAGGCCTGCCCGCCCCCCGGCCGTGCGTGTGAAACACCCAGCGCTTCCCGCCGGTCGCAGACGATCCGAAACACGGCCCTCTTCGTTCCCAGGGGTTTCCCTCAAGCCCGCCCGGTACAGGGGCCGGCTCCGAGCAGCTCCCGTACGGTGCGGCCTCGGGCACCGCCACGGCTCCTACCTCTGCGGAGCTGACGGGGATCGTAATGGCCGGGGCTGACCTTGCCACCCGACGGAGACCGGCCGGCCCGCCCGCCTCTGCCTCCACCTCCTCCCCCGAACATCCTGGGCATGACGACGAAGACACAAAGCACCAGCACCACGGAGACCACGACCTGCTGCAGCGCCGACAGCACCATGGCCATGGCCGCCGGCGGGCCGGACCCCCCCTCCCCTTCCTGCCAAAGAGCCACCGCCCCGCGCGAGGGAGCGGCGTCCGCGCGCTGCCGCTCCCCTCCTGCCCACACAGCGCCCCCCAGCGGTCGCCTGGCGGGGGGGGTCGCTCCCCGGCTCGGCGGGCCGCTCCCCGGCGGAGAAGGTTCTGGAAGTAGGCGGGAGGGGCGGGGAAGAAAGTAGGGGCAGAAGCTTCTCCGCCGAGGCCCCGGCAGCCGGAGCTATGAGGCGGTGGGTGGCTGTGGTGGCCTTGTGGCTGATGCTGAGGGCAGCAGCTGGACAGCTGCCCGCCCTTCCGGGTATAACAGATGAGGCCTTCATCGAGGACTGTGTGCGTGTCCACAACAACCTGCGCGCCAGAGTCCAGCCGACTGCCAGCAACATGCGGTACCTGGTAGGGACAGGCCTAGGGGTGTGCAGGAAGCTCCAGATCCCTGCGGGAGCACATGGTGTAGTGGGCCAGGGGCCTCTTGGTGGTCCCTGGACAAGGCGACCAGGGTGGCATTACTGCTTTGTGTTTAAATATCATCACATCCATTTGATAGGATCTATTGCAGTGAGTTGAGTCAGTTGTAGACAGATGAGTCTCAAAACATCAGGCATGCAGGAGGAGGATTCAGTAACACAGCCCATCTGAAGCTCAACGTGAGCCATCAGTGTGCTCTCGCAGCCCAGACGGACAATCGTATCCTGGGCTGCATCAAGAGAAGTGTGACTAGCAGGTTGAGGGAAGTGATTCTCCCCCTCTACTCCACCCTCATGAGACCTCATCTGGAGTAATGGGTCCCGTTTGGGAGCCATTATTT
>WUAM01000287.1:29683431-29694398 GCA_024336885.1 Actenoides hombroni | reverse complement strand
ATGGCAGGGGGGTTGGAACTAGGTGATCTTTAAGGTCCCTTCCAACCCTGACAATTCTATGATTCTATGATTCTATGCTCACATTCCATTGCAAGGAATTTTTCCTTAGGAAGAAACAATGGTTCAGCAGCAGGACTGATCCAGAAGAGTTAGGCGCTCCCATCAAAAGCAAGGGTATGAATACCAGGGATGAAGAGGATTTCTGGTGGCAAGGAAGCATCTTTGCTTGTCATAACCAAAACAAATTACACTCAAAAAATTTTGCTGGTGATACTGTAAAATCCAGGTGCAGAAAAAACCCTCCAAGACTTGGTTTGAAGCTTTAGAAGGCAGGCGTTCTTTATTGGAGTGCTGGATCCACAGGGGATAGTTCCTCTTAACGTGCATACCACACAGGATTCTCCATGCTGTATTTATACATAAAATTAACAAACTTAGTAATTCATTGAATCCACCCTGCTTACAGTGATTGGTTAGTAATTTACATAAAATTATACTATTTCTGACTCGATTCTTCCACTACTGTGCATGCTTTAAGGGCCCAGTCTGCACTGGGCTGGGGTCTTTTTGGCCTATGGGCATGAATTTTAGTGTTATAATGAAGGTAGTACAGCTAAGGATACACAAGCCTTAAGTTCTCCTGTCAAGTTGGCAATGTACAATTGATTAGTCATCTTCAAGTTGCACTGGGATGTTACTTCTAAAAGATAGTGAGTAGAAACCTAGCTCATTACAATGACCATGTAAGGCATAATGAAATGGTTTTCTTATCACTTATTGATACAGGCCTTAGCTTGCAAGCATCAGCTGCTAGCTTACAGTTATCACTGGAAAGGGTTAAACAAAACTGAAGATGCTGAAAAAGTGGATGTTTAATGTTTAGTCCAATTCATAGCACAGGAGGAAAATGTTGTGAGCAGTGAGCAGCTAAAGGATGAGTACCCTCATTCTTGGAATGAGGCTTAGGAATATGCTCATCCATGGATACTGATGGCAAAGAAAACCATTTGCTTGGATGGATATGAAGCCAGAATGGCAGATAAGGGAGTGGAAGTCAAGAAGCTTGTGTAAGATGCCACACTCAGTTTTAGTAGTCAGGAATAGGAAAATGAGGAAAAATTATGAACAAAGGTGTGCAAGTAGAAGTATGGTTAGAAAAAACTAAAAGCCTTAGAGAGAAAACCATATCGCCAGCTAGCAAAGTTACTGTAAGATCCACATAGAGACTAGGAGTGAACTGAAATATACAAACATCGATATATCTAGGTAAGAAAACAGGTCCTTTTACATCAGACATAAAACTGGGTACTTTAATAACGGAAGAAACTTGATGGAAAACAATCATGACTGGAAGACAAATACCAAAGATTGTTCATGTTCGGGTATCAGAAGTTGGTGACAGACTGCAAAGAAGTAAGGGTTAGCAGAATGAGTAACTGGCCAAACACTGACATGTTTAACTCATGAAACTGTCTTTGTAAAATGCTCTTATGTGTAATTAAAGCTTTACTGCAGGAGGAGTAAGGTTTGTTTCTAGAGGCTCTCTTGAAAATCCTTAAGATGTTTATACATATGACTACAGTAGCTGTGCATTTTTAGTTTGAATTAATTTTTATGTACCTAATAGAAACTCTTAATGACCTGTTCAACTCTTTTTTTTTTTTTTTACATTTTATGTTTAATTAATGTAATAGCTTATCTGAAGATAAAAGTGCATTTTAAACATCATTTCAGTTGCTAGCAAGTGCTTTTACAAAGATCATTTTCAACAACAGTGAAGGGGGATAAAATTTATCTAATGAAATCAGTTCGTATTTCTGTGCTGCAAGAGGAAAAGTCAATGAAAATAAAACATGGGTACTTGCCTAAATAAGGGAAAACATTTCTTTCAGAAAGTCCAGTGTATGATAGATGTGTGTACTTTATTGCCCGACTGGGTATAACTGATTAAGATTTGATCGTAACTTAACGTTCATTGCACAACTATTTCAACTTTCATGTCTTGCAGACTTGGGATGCAGCTTTGGCAAGGACTGCAAGGGCATGGTCAAATAAATGCATTTTTGAACATAACATATACTTAAGAAAGAAACACCAGTGCCATCCTAATTTCACATCTATTGGAGAGAATATTTGGGTTGGAAGTTGTCCAGCATTCAGTGTTTCTAATGCCGTTAAAACGTGGTACAATGAGGTCAGATTCTATACTTTGGCAACACATAATTGTACTCAAGTTTGCAGTCATTACTTTCAGGTAAGAGTTATCGTTGGTAAAAATGTCCTCTATAATGCTTAGACTCAATAAGGGCTGTGTGTAAATAATACAGAGTTGTATATATGGTTTGTAGTGACTGATAGCTTACTGTCTTTTGTAATCCCAAGCAGTGGCTGTACTGCTGGTTGTCCCTGTACTGGTTCAGCTCTGCTTGTGCAATAATCCATTCTTCTTGTCCACAATATTGGCCTCACTGAAAGGAGCTGTTGGGTAGTTGCCACTAATTTCCCTTTTGTTCCTTGGAATTTACCCCATAATCACGAAGTCAGTAACTCTTACTGAAATTGTTCTGTGGGAAGTTCTAGAAACTTGCATCACAGGTCACTTTATCTTGAGGGGTGAATATTTAGATGTTACTCTTAAAAAGCTCACTTACCAGGAATTTTTTTTGCATGAATAAACAGATAAGATATTGGAAAATGAAAATAATATTTAGGATCCCTCAAAATAATATAAACTTGCTAGATATTAGACAAGGTAACTGTTGTAGTTTTTAATTTATTTTAAAACCGGGTTTTTTTTAGGTTGTTTGGGACTATTCATATAAAATTGGCTGTGCTGTTACTCTTTGTAAGGAAGTTGCAGGAATACAAAATGCAGCAAATTTTATTTGCAACTATTCACCAAGGTAAGTTGATGGTTTAAATGCCTAAAAAATGAATGCAATTGCAATGACATTTATCTGTAAGTTGGGTTCTTTTTTTATTGGTAGTCTTCTAAATACAATCAGAGAAAATGATGGTTGTCTAATTAGGTTATCGAGAGAACCATGAGCATTAGAATGTATAGTTGCTCAGGTTTTTTAATCTGTTAGGTTTACTGATAAACCTCATTCTGTGCCAATCTTAGGCAAACAAGTCCCAAACTTAACTCATGCTCCTCTTCATTGGTTTCTTTCTCATTTCTTCTGTTTCGTATGAAAAGGTTGCTGCAAGCAACTGCTGTCAGAGCTGGAATTACTTCTTGCAGTTTCCTGTATTTTTTTAATGCACTTTAGCTTTTTACACTTTCTGTTTTATTTTTTTCTTTTTTAAATCTTTAGAAATACTAGAAATAACAGCAAGCTGTTAGATCAGGTGCTTTACCTTTCTGGGTAACTGAGTAAATAAAATTACATTATAGTTTCCTGCATATTTAGTAGCTGTCATTATACCAACTGTCCTTTAAGCATTAGAAAACAGCAAGTGATCAATGCAAGAAAAAGCTAACTGCAGTATGTGATTTTACATTTGAATTGATATTCAAAAAAAACATAGGCCCTGGCCACTGCTTTTCCTAAAGCAGGAGTTTGAAAACACAAAGAAAGGCAGATAGTTTTAAAATAATGTATTCTGTCTCATAATAATACACAGTCCATAATCGAGCACATGTGTATACAATGTTTGTCATTTTTAAAACATACATGGCTTGTGAGCCTGCATGACAACTGTTTTCTCTTCTTCTTCTAGCAAACCTGGGCCACTGCTGCAGAGTTCAGTTAGCCTGAACTAAAAATTTCACTGGGCTCTGTCCATCTCTTTCCCTGTACCCCAAAACTATACTTGTACTTGACTTGTTATTTTGAAACTTGCTAGGATATGGAACTTTGTTGTTTTCTTTTTTAAATGTGGATTAAAATATTTCCAGTTGCCAGTTCAGAATAATGACTAATTGACATGCGCACTGGTCTGTAGAGCCTTGTCACTTGAGTCTTTTTCAATCAGTATACCATGTTGGTGTGCTATGCTGCTCTGCATATCCTTGAGAACTGATAGCTAAGCTGAATAGCTGTCATAAGATGATACCTAACATGCCATTGTTCTTTTGTCCACTGCTTGATACCAAAGATGCTGATCTCTAAAACACCACAGAAACAAGTGGAGTTAGAACAGACAGGCCATCTTTTAATAGCCTTTCCCCTTCCTAAACAGTCTGGAAAAATAGGTACTCCTTGGCCTTGCCACCAGTCATTTCCAAACTCCAGATACAGGAACATTTCCAACTTGACCTTCATGACTCCTTCTTGAGATTTTGCTCAGTCAGTTACCCTGCCAGATAGCAGTTTATTTTCAGAGATGAGGATGTACCAAGTTAAGGACCACATTGCCAAAATTACTTTAATCAGTGTTGTAGTTTTACACTGTGGTTCTTCTATAGACCTTTTCTGAAGGTCTGCTGCTAGGACCATCCCTGTCTGAGATGCCCAGAGTTTCCTTCCCCCTATTTAAGGAGAAGTGTACACTACTTTGAAATGTGCCCTGTCCTGTCATCATTCTTATACCTGAAGTTAGCTGCCACATCCTGGCTTCCAGTCTCTGTTTGTCATGCTGTTCTCATCTCTTCTACCTACTTTCTTCTTGGTAGGTAAATCTTCATCTACGATGCCAAGGAACCTGTGGCTCTAAGAAGAGCCTCAAGGTGGTCCTTAGTATTCTCTTTGAAGGGTAGCAGCGTCTTAGAAATGCCCTCCAAAGGGCCTTGTAAGATGTCATATAGCTTACCAGACATTCTTCTCAACCGTCCTGGGGAGCTTCCCTGACTAGTCATTTTCTTTTACCGAGTTGTTTTCCTTTACTTAGTTTCTTTTTCTATTTTAGCTCTTCAGTTTCTGCACTATAGGCAAAAAGTCCAAACTAGAAAAACTGAACACTTTCTCAAATCATACTCTCATATCTGATAATCATGGCTTGCTGGAAGTATAAACAATTTGGTGAATCCTGAAGGGAAGACTAGCCAGATACTGTGGCAGTGTATCACTTTACAAGATACTATATCAGTTGCAACTACTAATACCTGTCCATGAGTATGACCTTCCAGGTCTCCACCGCCTCTTTAGAAAGATAGCTGACATCCAGCCCCTGATAGGTGGCTTTGTCTGCCATTTTTAGGACTCAGTTTCTCCCAAAGAAGCTGTGGGAGTTACAGTGTTGCAGGACCTGAGTGGCTGGTCAATAAAGTGATAAATTAAAAGCACTGTAGGGAAATATGAAAAGGTGGTCACCAATAAAACTGTGGAAAATATCAGCTCAATCCTCACTAGCTGTCAGAAGCAAATCAAAAAGTAGTAATGACTAATTAAATTAAATGATTACTCTTAAAGAGTAAAACATAAAAAACAAAAATGTAACTTTTCATAGAGACAGCCTTTTAGTTTATATGGGTTAAACCAGCAAGACAAGTGAAATTAAAGCCCATGATAGTCTCCCATATATTTTATTCCATTTAAGTAGCATAGTCTTCAAAAGCCACTTGAAGTTCCTTGTGAGAGTAACTTTTTTTCTCCCTCCAGAAGTTAATTTGTGCCTTTTTTCCCATTCCTTATGCCTTCTCAATGAGGTTATCACTCTACAACCTAGGCATTAACAAGTCTGTAGATAGAGGGACAGAAAGACAGATGTGTAGATACTTACTTGTAAGAGCAAGATAAGGCCTCTCAGAGAAAAAGGCGGGGGCCTTTCATCTCCCTGGATCTGTGGCTGAGAGTTCTATCAGTCTTCTCAAAGAGGATTTCAGAGCAGATTATAAACTGTGTGAAGTAATAGTGTAATTATCACTTACAGTGGAAGCCTTTGATACCAAAAAAGACTTGCTGAATTGCAGCTTGGGCAACATCGGTAGCTTCTTTGTATTGCCTTCCTGCAACTGAAACATGCTGAGACACCAGGTGGGTCTGCTTTCACACCCTTATGAGGCATTACCTTCTTGCCAGAGCTTCTAGAAGGCAATGCTTTGTCTTTCAGTCTTATTCTGGATTCTGAGACTCCTTTTAAGGTAACCATGTGAGCTGTTTGGAATCACCCATGCTGTGAATGTATATGGAAATCACCCAAAAGATATGTTATTGCACCTGCAACTTTTTATTTTTTGAGATATTTACATATACATGTATGTATTAACAACTCTCTTTCCAGTTCTTGGGATCAGAAGCTCCTCATTCAGTTTTATTACTGCTTGGTCAGGACACGCGGTTGCCATACGCCGCTGTAGATGCTGCTGGTATAAAACTGAGGCCAGCAGTGTACCTGTGGGCAATGCATATAAAAACATTTCAAAAAAGAATAGTAGCAAGTAAATTGCAGGTAATCTTTTGCAGTGTTCTTCTCCCTCCATCTTGTACAACAACATTATACCAAACCTTACATCTGTATGTCTGGTGGGTGGCTCTTGTTTATAAACATAGATGATATACAGTATAAGTACAGCATGAGGAGCTTGAAAAAATTATCACAGATCTTGGTGCAAATTATCTCCTTTGATGAGTGCTCACTATGGAGGTGAATAGAGTAACAAACCAACCTAACAACAGTAGCCCACAGGTCTTTGAGGAGACTGAATCTGCCCCTGTGTTCCCAGGGTTAGGCTATGAAACATAGCATTGCTTCATCATTTCAAATGGATATAGCAGGCTGGATACTGTGTTTCCCATTACCTAGTAGTACAGTATAGGCAGCCAGGACGATGGCTTTTAGACATTCACATTTTGTGGCATGAAGGTCTTGTTTCTGAAGCTTAGAATTCATCTGGTAAGTAGCTCACAAGTTTTCTTTGTTTGCTGAATAGTTTGTTTTAAAATACTTGGAGTGTGTCAGCTTTAAATTTTTTCATTCTGAATTTCCATTGTCATTTTCCTTCAGTCAAAACCAAGCTCCATCCAGAACACCGTGGTTTAGTAGTGCATATACCAATGTAAAATTTGAATTGAAAGCCCAAGTATCTTCCCATGAGAAAAAATAACAGCTTTTTAAGATTCTTTTCTTTCACGGGGACAGAACAATGAAATTGAAAATTATTTTGATGTTTTTAATGAATTGACAGCAATTTATTGTATTTTCAGTGTATTTACTTCAACAAAGGATTTAAGATATTTAACAAATCATTTAGAATTATGTATGAAACTTTTATTTTTCTTTCGTAGTATTAGTTTTCCAAGAAGACCATATATAGAAGGAAGATCATGCAGTAAGTGTGGAAAAGGGGACACATGCGAAAATAGACTATGTAGTAAGTAAACTTAATGTAAAATGCAATATGTAAAATGAAATAATATAGCCACCTACTTAATAAAGAATGTTGCAAGCTTTGTTTTACTCCTTGATGGTGCTCACTCAGGTCCAATTCACAAGTAATTTAAACAAATTTTTAAAAGGCCATTTACATTCAGGAAACAAATAGTTCATGTTTTACTGAATCTGGGCCTCCGTGATCATTATGAAATCTGATTATAGACAGATATAATTCAGTAATTTAGATAAATGTATTATGATTTCTGTTGTACTCTGTAACTCACCTTTCATTAATCATAACAGAGAAATCAGCATTAGCTACGTGCTATTCAAAGTACCATTTAGCAGCAACTCTTGAGTAGTCTCATAGGCCTTCAGAAACTTCAATGCTACTAATCAGTTGTATTTAGACTGAAATATTTAAATTGCAGGTACTGAGTCTTTTGTGTCTGTTTTGCGCAGCCATAGCAAAATTATATTTGAGCATCAGTATAACATCAGCTATATAGCATCAGCTTATGCACTCTGTAAGCAGTCACAGTAACTTTTGGGTCTGTAATTCACGCTAGAGTTATACAAGAAATTATTCACAGAGGTGCATTGTCTTTTCTCACCTGATTATGTCTATAGGAAAAGGGACTGCACACTGATTTAATTCTTTAGCTCTGAATTATTTTCCCCTTGGTGAATAGGATTCATTCTTTAAATGAGGTAATTCTTTTAACTCTATTCTTGTCAAGAAAATTAATTAGAGTCATGAATTGCTATGTATGCATCATGTTTTGGTGGAGTGAAACATCACAAAACAATAGGTTATCTCTCTTCGGAAAGCTCTAGACCTGACAGCTACAGGGAAGTCACAAGCTAGACGTTTCCTGTGGCCAAAGTTAGAAAATATATATATAAGGGCTGTATAATATGTCCCTCTCCCCCATCCATGTCATAGTTATAAGCAATAATAGCTTTATGAAGACATTAACATTATGAATTATTGCTTTTAATTTTTTTATCAAAACATTTTAGCTTTTGTTTTATTTGTAAGGTTGATTCTCAAGAGTTTTTCAAATTCTGTTGACCATAAATCTGATGAGTTTGTTTTAGCTAGCTAGTAAGGATTTAAGGAGAGAGAAATCATGGCTGGCTGGTAAAACTGTTTCTTTTTTCCCCTTTTGCAGGAAATCCACAACGTGATAAAATTATCTGTATGTATTACAATTTTACATTGCTACTTATATTCCTCAGTTACTTTAAATGTATGTACTCCAAATAAATCTGATTTGCTTATTTACAGATTATTCAAGATGGCACCCCCCTTGGGAGTCCAGAATTGAATGCAATGAGGCTTGTATTATTAGTCTTCTAGTTCTGAGAGCATCACTGATGTTTGTTGGTTTTGTAGCTGTTTATTTTCTCAAATTTACAAATGTGCATATATCCAACTGACTGAATTTGAAATACATAGTGTCTTCTGAAGGTATTTGCTAATGAATTAAGAAAAAATGTCATACTGACCTAACTTTACAGACAACTTTCTTTGACAGTAATATTCTTCAACAGTAATATTCTTGCTGTTATTTTATGTTCCATAGAGAAAGCTAACATGCCAAAAAAGTGAAATTTTATGAGTAAAATTTATGAGTAAAATCCATATTGGGAAAATACTAAGGTAAAGATGGTATCTGCTTAGGTTTGGAGCCTTATTTTTAAATATCAAATTTCCCAAAACTGTGACATACTCAGTTCCTGGAATTCAAGGAGAAAAGTAGGTGTCAGTTACACAACTGTTACAATTCATACTAAGTCAGTATTTGAAATCACAATTGCTTAATTTAGATGCTGAGGTAAAGCTAGCATCAAACTATGTACTCAGTCCTGTTTCCTAGAGTGACAGAATTCTGATTAAAATGTATAAAGTAAGAAGATGTTACAGAAAGACAGTTCTTCAGAAGTCTTGATGTTTGTGAAGTTCATACAACTTGATATTGATAAGTTAATGCATTTATTATTGCTCTTTCAAAGTGTGAAGCTTTAGATTTAAGTATTTTGTTCCTAACTCCTTCTAAACCTTGTGCTTAATTTTATTTTTTTATTTGTTTTAATGTGTACCATTACATATGCATAGTGTATTTCCTGTTTTCTAAGTGTTCTAAAGTTTTAATAATAAATTCTCTTTATTTTATCTTGAAACTTGCTCAAGTCCATTTAATCAAAACAAATTTTACTCTTCTATATCTCAGACATGAAGTCTTTCATTAATATGCTTAATTTCACTTTCTCCAGAAAACAGATTAAATTTATACAAGAATCTGAAGTTTTTTTTCTTACCAGTATAGCAAACTAGATTTTTTTCTGGATTGCATCTTGGTGTTTTCTAGTCAATGTCAATATGACTGTATGAAAGTTCATTATTATTGGGTTATGTTTCACCATTATTGTAAAATGAACAAGTAAAAAGCCCCACAAATTCTGTTGCTTTCTTAATGTTCAGAACTCAAACTGAACTTAAAGGAAGCTTCTATGAGTTCAGCTTTGTCTTATACTTTCTTTCTTTGGGTGTGATTGACTATTTTATTCTAAAACATTCCAATTTATTCTCTAAATCTATAACAATAATTCCACTGGTTTTATAAAGAATAAAGAATAACTTACTCCAAGTCCCAAAGAAAGTAAGATAAATTTTTATTGTAGATTAATTTTAAATTAAGCATGTGCTAGCTATTCCTTCTGTAAGTTTTCTGTTCTGTAATTACTAAAATACAGAAGAGACTTTTCAAATACAAGTTGTATTATATAATACTTGGATTACACTCTCAAATCTAGAAGATTGATATTATATACCTAAAAGCATAAATTGGTGACTTCTACGTGCAAAATTGTGCAGTATGAAAGTTCCTGAGCAGCAGCTATTCCCACTGGTTTACCGGGAAGTTGTTGATATCCACCATCTCTGAAATCATTAGATGCCGCATTAGAGTTGAAAAGCTTACTTCAGAGCTGAATCTTAGATGTCTGTAGGGAAAAAAGAATTTCCTTAATACCTGAAATAAAAAATGTGGTACTACAAAATCGGAGTATGCCTTTGAGAGAAGGTAAACTTGAAAAAGAGCTCTGCGATCTCCTGTACCTTTAGAAAAACCTCGGTTCCTATTGGTTCCTACTGGCTTGAGGGCAACCGGGAAGAAAAGGACTTGGGAGTGCTGGTGGATGAAAAGCTCACCATGAGCCATCAGTGTGCTCTCGCAGCCCAGAGGGCCAATCGTATCCTGGGTTGCATCAAGAGAAGCATGGCCAGCAGGTCGAGGGAGGTGATTCTCCCCCTCTACTCTGCTCTCATGAGGCCTCATCTGGAGTACTGCATCCAGTTCTGGAGCCCTGTCACGGTTTAGGGTCAGCGCAGCCCCTTAGACCTATAACAGACTCTCTCTGTTAACCCCCCTCCCTCCCCAAAGGGGAAGAGAAAAGGAATAAGGGAGAGAGACATTTTCATTCCCTCTATTCATGTTTTGACCTGAGGCCCATGTAGTTGGACCAGAGAACTGCTCATAGAGGACTGGAGCAGCCTTCCTTCTGGAAGAATTCTCTCTTCTCTTTGTTCTACCTTGTAAGTAAAGTACTTGTGCCTGTAGAGCAGTAGTAGGTTTCCCATCCCATCTGCTCATGTTCTCTCCAAAGGCACAGAGAAGAGACCACAGGGTATGTCGTGACATGTA
>WUAM01000287.1:29673191-29683331 GCA_024336885.1 Actenoides hombroni | reverse complement strand
GGGAGGTGTCCCTGCCCATGGCAGGGGGGTTGGAACTAGATGATCTTTAAGGTCCCTTCCAACCCTGACAATTCTATAATTCTATGATTCTATGATTCTATTGGCCATATTTACGCCATACCTTTCATCTGACACATGGTTTTAGCGTCCTTCATGAGCTAAGCGGTGTGGAATTTGCAACCCTGAATAATGTGCAGATAGTGATGCCATCAGATCCTGTTTCAATCCATGAAGTAGTTTTCCATCCACGAGAATATTTTTTCATTTTGCTTTTCTGAGCTGTGTGATACTAGGTTTCTGTCCTCAGTACTGATTCTTCTGATGTCCACACAAAATACATGTAGCTTGCCCTGTTCCCCAATTTGTTATATTTGGAAGGAAATCTGTGAATGGCTGAGAAGATAGTTCATTGCAAGATCTCCTTTTTTTAAAACAACGTGGATGTGGTCTGTAATGACTTGCTGTATCTTCTCTCAGGAGCTTTGCTGCGTTAGGTGCAGGGCATACCTGCAGTAAGCAGCACTGCACAAATTCCTCTAACCAAAACTACAGCAAAACTAGAGCAAAACCACCTGCAGTCCAATAACACGGTGCTGTCACCATCCTCTGTTAGCTGTGAGGCTGCTTACAGCCTCGTTATTACAAAATAATTGGAAGAATTTTTTTTTTTTTAATTTATTTTTTTTAGCTTTTAATAAATACAAAATAATTCTTGTGGAAATCCAGTACTGCCACCATCTTTTCATTTCACCTGTTTTCTGCCTTGAGGTGAGATTGTGTAGTACAAGCAGCAATCTTTGTCAGAATGTTACTTTATTCACAGATCTGGAAGTCCAGGTGATCTTGCAGCTGCCTTATCCCCTGGAGAGAAGAAGAAACTCCAGCAGATCCACCCCCCTTTGGTTCAGCTGAACCTAGTAAGTCAAGGACAAACAGATTGTTTCCCCAATACAAATAACAATACTCTGTGGGGAAGTTGTTGATTTGAGGACAAAATTGAATGTAATTTTTACAGATTCCTAGGCATCTTGGATTTCTGTAATAGTCTGTAATCCACCAGCCTCTAGTCCTCTGACTGAATCATACATTAGGGAAAAACTAAGAATAAGAGGTCTTAAGTTTCCAGCCATTTTAAACCAAAGGCAGGATGTAAGTAATGAGTAAGGGGGATGTAGACGTGGGGATTTTTTCAATATCATTGGGCTGTACAGCTTCCCTGCCCGTACACAGCTCACTGTACTAAATTTCACTTGAGGTCTATTCAGGGGCAGGCAATGCTTGTATTGTCCAGACAAATATAATGTGATATCTTAATCTCAGATCTTAATTTTAATCTGGTTTACAAAATCCACTGATTAATGCTGGCAAAGGATTATAACTCTCATTTTGTGAAAACATTGGTTATAGATGCTTGAGGGCAGGCTGGACTTTTGCTTTAATTACAGACAGAATCACTAGATGGAGCCAAAGCCATCTCTGGAGGAAAATATCTTGCAACCTGGACTACCCTGGATATGTTAAAATTTACTGCTTGGTAAAGGTCTCAGTTCAGTTGCTGAGCACCAAATTTCAACGGCACGAGTATAGAACTGCAAGATCACTGCCTTCCTAAATTAATGGTGCACTTTTTAGTGTGATGATAATTTTTTTGTGCAAATTGCATGGAGTTGTAATACAATCACAGTTTTACATTAAGTTACGTTACCTTGGCACTGTTGGTAGTACACCAGGAGGCAGAGTCAGCAGGTGGATCTAGTAAATAAATGCAGGTGAGGTCATGAACGTCGCATACGTGTTCCAGAGGCAGATGGAGCCACAGCCAGCCACAGATAGAGGAACAGGTAAAGCAATTAGAGTTAAAAGCCAATGGCTGGGCTGCAAATGTGACTACCCTCTTGGCCTGGGGCTGCGTCAAGGTGGGTGCTTCACCTCCTGCTTCCCTTTACTTGCCCAGGAAGGTGAGAGTTAGAGATGATCAGTAGTGCCTCAGGCATCTTTTTATCAAGGACATGACAGGACCAAAAGCATCTTTCACCCAGATTGCCATACCAGTGGAGAAAGAGAAAGCAGCCAGTCTCCTTCTGCAGACTATCTTGGTCTTTATTAAACAAATAATTTATTAGAGAAAAAAAAAGGTGTTATTACTGAGAGAGTTTCAAAGCACAGGAAACTATTGTAAAAGAAAAGGGGAAGAAAAGATAATACTTGTTCACTTCGCTCTCTGCTCAGGTCTCTTGTGCCTCTGAGGGCTGTTTATTGTTAAGGGCCATGTTAAGCTTGTCCAACAAGAATAATTGGAGCCCCCTCTTTTTTGTTTCTTTTCCAAAAGATCCAAAACAACAGAAGCTCCCCCCAGCCTCCCAACTATGTTGCCTTCTACAGCTGTTCCTACCTTCATGAAATTGGTCAATAAATCATGTCAGGGCTAAGAGAAGAGTGTGGAGAGTTAGTAATGTGTGGACATCCATAAACACATGCACACAGAGAAATATTTAATTACATGCCTCCTGTTAATAGCCTAGACAGGTATAGCTGTGATGGTGTTGGAGTGCTACAGCTCCTTCAGTCTACTTGAATTAGGTGTATAGATTGTTATAAGACCTTCTAAGCAAATCAAGGGTGTTATTTAAGAGGGAAAAGCCACCATGGAAACAGAGAAGGCAACACCAGAATGGTAGTTTCCACAAGTGTTCAGCAGTAAAAGGCCTCACCTGCAAAACTCAGCAGGGAATCGGACCCACGAATGTTGTTTACAATCTTCAACATATATTCTCTGTAAACCTACCTAAATCTAAGTTACAAGACCTTAGCTCTTAAAATACCTGGTTGTTCTTATACTCTTGCATAGTTTTGTTATACACCAAACCAGGTCAGAAGGTTTGCTGCAGCAAGCTGCTGTTCAGGAACATTTTTTTGTTCCTTGCGGTGAGGTCAAATCTCAATATATGTAGTTTCTCTATCTTTTTTATTCCTAGAGTAATTCTGAAATGGATGTAAAGTCCTGCAGAATAATTTTAATTGAGCTGGTATGACTAAGCTGTACTGTAGGAAAATCAGCTGAATAGCAGATCTGTATTTTGTCAAAGCTGCAATTTTGATGCTTGACACAGGTTTTAGGAAAGTTAGTCTGCAGCATCTCTTCAGATAAGACCTACTTTCACAGAATGGTTTGGCAGTGAACCAGACTGGAACACAGAGAAAAGACAGAAGTATATCTGGAGTGCTGCTCCTTGCTAACATGCATGTCAGACACCTGTTTCATGGTTTACCCTTTGACAGCCAGCTGTGATGTCAGATAAAGCTGTATCTTATGAAGCAATTTCACTTCCTGTTACTTTGAAACATCGAAGAGTTTCCACACCCAGAAGACAACCTCTGAAGAACTGCTTGCCAGTATTATCTCCACCTAAGAGATTTTTCTTTTAAGAACTTAGAAAAACAATACTGAAAACATTGAAGAATTATGAAAATCACATTTTCCTTTGCTGCACTGTTATTGGATCTCTTCTTTTGCTGTCATCCTTACCCACAATATCCCTTGCCTGACATAAAAGATGCAAAGTTCATTGAAGACTGTGTGAGAGCTCACAACAAATTTCGATCCAGAGTGAATCCACCAGCCAGCAATATGTTTCGCATGGTAAGAAGGCATTTGTGATCTGTTTAAAAATTAATATAGATTGTGGTGCTGATTTAGCCTATCTCATCCTTCATTTCCTTTGTGCTTTTTTCCCCCTTTCATAGAATCATAGAATGGTAGGGGTTGGAAGGGACCTCTAGAGATCATCTAGTCCAACCCCCCTGCCAGAGCAGGATCACCCAGGGCAGGCCACACAGGAACAGATCCAAGCAGGTCTTGAAAGTCTCTAGAGAAGGAGACTCTAGAACCTCCCTGGGCAGCCTGTTCCAGTGCTCTGTCACTCTCACAGTATAGAAATTCTTCCTCATGTTGAGGTGAAACTTCACTTTCTGTCAATGGTTTCTGTACTATGTATGTTAGTTCTTCATAGGAAATAGAAAATATGTTAATTTTCACAGTATTGTTCAGTTTCAATAATTTGAAGGGAATTGATTGTTTAGGGATGTATTGCTACTCTAAACTTCAGCCAGAACAAAGGGCTGCATTGCAAAAAATCATGTTCAGTTCTCATCATTTCATTTACTTCTTTCTAAGAGAGATAGCCATCTGTTTTATATTAGCCCAGGTTTCATACAGGAAAGCTGTTTGATATTAAAAAGCTCCTGAATAGGCAATCTGCACAACAGCATTTGTTGAAGATCTATCATCTCCCTTGTTTCTTCCAATCTAGAACATGTGCTGAAGAAAGGGATTTGCCAGGATATCCATTTAGATACCTAATCTTCATTTGCTCTAGCAGGATTTGAAGAGTAGGGATACTAATATCTGGGCTGGAATGCAGAGCTTCCTGTAAATGAAGTGGATGTCATAACAGGCTATGGATAGGTCTCAGCTTGTTCAGTGGAATACATAAGGTAAAAGGTAGATAGATAGCAGATGGAGGTACTCCAGTCAGTTTGTGTCATTACTCTGAGCCCTCCAGCATAGCTGGAAAGGAAGTTAAATGCATAACCGCATGCACAATATGAGTAATTTCTATGAAAGGAAGTTCATTGTAAAGAGGTGAAATTCAGACTACTGACAATTTTAATTTCTTGACATTTAAAAAGAAACAAACCAACAAGAAACAACCATTTAATTTAAAATGCTAGTGCTCAAGAGCAAACTTAGCTGCTCAAACCAAAGATTCCATCAAGCCTGGAATAACAGCAGAACAAATACATAGAAACCTGTTGAATCAAAAGTGTTGCATTTTATTTAAAAACTCTTGACGGATTTTTCTTGTATGAGCCTTGAGCTCATGCAAGTTTTCACCATACCTAGCATCATGTAGCAAAGAACTGCACAGCCTGACCACAAGTTGTGTGAAGATAGTTCCCTGCATTTGATTTGGACTTGTTAATTCTTGGCATCAGTTGATAGTCTCTGGTCTTTGTGGTGGAAGGAGCAAGTAATTATTGCTTATTTACCTACTTCACACAAGATGTCCAGCTGATTCTGATCAATTCTGCAGAGTACTCTCTGTTGTTTTATGTAAGTCTCCACGCTTGAGGATGATCATCCTCTTCTGTGTCCTCTGTGACCTTTCCAGTTCTAGTGTCCCCTTCTTAAGGAGGTGTGATGTCCTGCACACAGTATTTAACAGGACTTCTATAGTGATGTAATTATATATCTGGTTTTATTTTCCATTCCTCCTCAAGGAATTTCAAACACTTTATTTGCTTTTTACCCTACTACTAAACATTGATTTACAAGTAGCAGCCATCTCCAAACCTAGCAATATGAACACAAAGTCACAATTATGTTGTTTTTTTCTCACATCCCTTAACTTAAATTTCTCTGTACCAAGTTTTACCTGCTATTTTATTGCCTGGTCTCTCAGCTCCATAAAATCTTTCCACAAGTCTCCCAGAATGCTTTCTCAAACTATCACCTGTGTCACTCAGGATGGGATTGGTTCCTCTTCAGCCCAGCAGAGACGAGCAAGCCTTTTATTTCCTTTGGCCACATGCTATGGAGGGAGAAAAGCAAAGAGGCAGAAGGGGCTGGGGAAGGGAGCAACTGTAACTCCTTCAGCCTGGCCAGCAGAACAGAATCATTATGGTCTAGTGATAATTGCAAAGTGCAGATCCCTGGACAGCCAACAGCTCCTAGGCACAGAGTCCGTCAAGCCCCTCTACAGCTGGGATTTTACCCAGTTACCTCCTGTCAGGCATAGCAGTTTAAAAGATTGCAGCCCAGCTCTGAATATTTTAACAAGTCAGATACCACAGAACAGCGGATAGATACTATGTGTCCTGCAGTACCTAAGGAAGAAGAAAAACAAGTGCTATGGGTGTAGAAATGTCAAGTCAGAGAAAGAATCTCAATGTGGGGATGGAAAGCAGAAAAACAGAGAAGAATCCTTACAAGTTTCTATGTAAAAGTGTTTGAATTCAGCTAAATCACGGCAGTGCAGGTTATATTATATTTTCTTCCTTTTCTACAGTCCTGGGATGCTGCTTTAGCTAAGACTGCCAAAGCGTGGGCAAAGAAGTGCAAGTTTAAGCACAATACCTACCTTAAAATTCCAGGGAAGGTGCACCCCACTTTTAGCCCTGTTGGAGAAAATATCTGGACTGGCACAGCTACCATCTTCTCTGTGGATGCAGCTCTCAGTGACTGGTTTAATGAAGTCAGCAGCTATGATTTCAACACCAATAGCTGTACTGGCATGTGTGGTCACTACACCCAGGTAAGTCTTACATGTCCAGTGGTGTATGATGGAATAGTTTCACTGAAAATACACATACAAGCTTGGAACAGACTGCTTTGGAACAGGAATTATAGCAGGGGTTGGTTATCAGCCCCTGGTTTATTTCTGCATGAGACTGGATATAAACATTGTCAGCCCCAGGGATGTCTAAATCCTATTTCTGGTAATGGTGGAAAGGGATTATCCCCTGAGATGTTTCCAGGGGAGCCTGATAATAAATGCAAGAACATCTATCAGTCAGTCATTTGTCTCAGCTGCCCTTTTGGTTGTTGATGTTGCACCTGTGTCAGCTGTTTTAAACTTCCACAAGATCCTTCCCTTCTCCTTCCTCCCTTAATGCTGTTGCTTTTTCAGTCTTTGAACAGGTACCTTACGTATTTCCCTGTGCCCTTCAGGTCGTTTGGGCAGAGAGCTACAAAGTTGGCTGCGCAGTTCACTTCTGCAATACAGTTGAAAATTTTCCGGGACTCTTCAGAGCAGCACATTTTGTTTGTGACTATGGGCCGGCGTAAGTTAATTAAGGCATTTGGGTTTATTTTGTTTTGGGCTTTTTTAACCATCCTGTAACTGACCTGGTATCAGATGTCAACAATGATGGGAGCAGTTGTAACAAATTTCAGAAGAAGCTACATCAACATTGTACCAGTCCAAGGGAAACTTCCCCTAGCCATTGAGAGCAGAAGCTGCTGAACATAGCTGGAGCTGCAGAAAATCCCTTTCTCAGAAAGCAGACAAGCAGATCAGACCTGAGATCACTCACCATAACCAAGATGGTGGAATAAAATCTGTTTTGACTTCAGTCTCTGCAGGAAAAGTAGGGAAGGTGCAAGCTGCCTGGTTAAGAAAGATTACATCTTTTTATGGCCCCCATCTGACTTTCAAACAAGATATTTTAACTGAAGAAATAAAAGGAAGTGAGTCCTCTAGTTTATGTCATACCTTGCAATTTCTGGACTTAACCTTTTACAGATTTGTTTTTAAAATACAGGTGGGTAATGAGGGACTAGAGGTGGATTCTTGTGTGCTTACACTGAACAATACAGTAGTGCCCAAGAATTCTCATTAATTTCAAGTGGTTAGAGACACCATGTAGCTGCTCCCCATGGCAGTGAGAGCTTTAATCTGATCTAAATGGAACTTGGAACAATTGCAATGATTAGGTTTTGGATAAAGGGATTTCCTCCCCTGTAATTTCAGGAAAAATTATTCTAACAATCTGATGAAACCGTGTATTTAAATTGCTTTTCAAACAACTGAGATCACAAAATACTGTTCTTCTGCTTTGCAGGGGTAATTACCCAAGAAAACCATACAAAGTAGGACAACCATGCAGCGGATGCAGTAATGAGAAGTGCGTAGACAAGCTCTGTGGTAAGACCAAAGTGATCAACTAAGAAAATAGCATAGAAATAAAAGTGGCGTAACTACCAGTGGAAATATAACAGTGAGTCAGTTTGCACTAAGTACATAGCGGCTCTGTAGTGCACCACATGGCAACAGTACCAAACTCTAGTAAGAATAGTATAAGAAGGAATTAATTGAAATGCTTTGCTGTTGAAGTCTTTCAGAGGTAGAGACAGAGTTTCTCATAAAGAGAAGTGTCAGTTAAACTACCTTCCACCTTTTATCTGATCAGGAAGTCAAGTCCAAAACTTTAGCCCAAACAAATATTCCCAGTCTGGTTCCTCTTTCCTAACAGAAATAGAAATAACTTCTGCTTTCTTGCTTGTTTAGTATGTCCTATCACATTTTCCAGACAACTATAGTTCTGGACCAGTAATAAGACTATACTGAAGAGCACGCTTATTTCTAACTTCCACAGTTTTCTGAAATACAGTAGTGAGAGCTTGTTTTTCCACAGCAGTTTGCAGCTGTGGACCTTTATGTCATTACACTTAGTCTCAAATTAGTTGGAAATTGTGTTTTAAATAAACAGAGATTAAAGGGCATGCAACAATGTCTTAAATGAAATATGAATTTTATACAGAGGTGTAGCAGGGATGATCTCTACTAGCCAGGCTCTAGATAGCTTCAGCTGTAGAAATAATTAAGCATTTGGCACTCTTATTTCCTTCTGTGATACCCATCCTGAAGTCTCAAAATGATGAATCACAGGAAAACTAGAAACATTTCAAAGACTAGGAGGAGGGAGAGGCGGAATAGAGCTTTTAAAAATAAAGTGCTAGATTCTACAACTTGTTTTACGTATTATCCTATAGGGCAAATCAGCAATTCCAATAGGATGCATGTAGGCAATCCTGCAAATTCATCAAAGATCTTTGTAAAGGTGTACTTTGTGACAGATTTAGTAGTCATATTTCTCTGTCTGTAAGTACTTAAGTTTACTTTGTGTATACATTTTAAATAAATTCCATGGGTTTTTTTCTATTTTCTGTTCCCTCCTCCCCCTGACATGAATTCTTCCTAATACAGCTGCTTCTTTTATGCCTCTCTTTCAATTCAGTAAAAATTATGAGCCCCATGCCAGTTGGGAACCTGCTTTTATTGGCCAGCTTCCCCCTTGCAGGATGTTTTAGGCACTGACTGGCATTGTCAGTGCAATCAGCCAGGCACCAGCAATGGCTTACCTCTTTACTTTAAGAACCACCACTGAATGATACTCACATTTTTCATCTTCTGATCTCTTTACAGAAAATACAGAACGTGAGAAGCTGATAAGTATGTATCAAATTGTTCTTAATTGCTTTCCTGTTTGTATGGCTAAGTTTGATGAGTCTTAACACTTATTTCTTCACTGTTGTTTAGATTATGCCTACTGGTATCCAGACTGGGATACACGGCCCCAGACACCACGGCCCCATCCCCCCAAGCCTCCCCAGACACCACGGCCCCATCCCCCCAAGCCTCCTACACCACCATACCTCCCAACTGCTGAGCATCCGCGCCCCTCTTGTGATCAATACTGTCTTAGTGTTTCAATTTTGAGGCCACTGTTTTTGGTACTGACAATTGGTGCTGTTTTTTTAGTACAACAGTGGTTTCCACACACATTTTTTTATGAGTAATGGTCAGTTACGATACTGATAGAGATCTTACCGCTGTATTACTCTCACAGAATTGCACACATTAAAAAAAAAAACCAAAACACTTGGTCATCTGTCCATTATCCTTGTGATGTTTTTCCAAAATAGAAAAGGCTGTTTCTTCATTCAAAGCAAGATGTAAATGGCTGGGCATAGAGTTAATATAATTTTTGGCAGTAGCTGCAACACACTTCTATGTCTGTATGAGCCTCTCAGATCTGGCTCATGGGTAGATTGCTGGAGGGACCACATAGACTATATATATATTACTATATATATTAAGCCTCCTGGAAACCTAGGGCACAACAAAGACATGGCTGAAGTGGCACACTGTATCCAAAAGAAACAGTAACTCAACTCCATTAACCTTTGATTATTCCAAACATCTACTTTTTTCCCCAGATAATGGCAATTTAACTGTATGTATTACTTTTTATGAATAAAAGGAGTAAACCTTGTCCTTTACTATATTTAGCCTATGTGTATCAGTATCCATTAAAGTTACTCTGTTCTCAGTTGCACTGTTCTGTTCTCCTCTCAGAGTTACGCTTTGTCCTCCTGTGGACTAATGACTGGAGGTGATTTAAAAATTAAAATCATACTAAAGGTGCAGCATTGTTCACTCATTAAGGAAAGGTATAACGTCGGAGAAACTTACAGGGTAGTGTGCAACTGGTATGCAACGAATCCATTTCACAACAGTTCCCTAAGCAACACTGCTTGCAAGCAGCATGGGGGATGGAGTGGAGTGAAGATTCCAC
>WUAM01000287.1:29595087-29666331 GCA_024336885.1 Actenoides hombroni | reverse complement strand
AGTTTCCCTCAGCTGAACTCTCCTCTGGCACTGGCGGAGCTCCCAGTGCCCGGCCCGCGCCTCCTCCTGCCCGAACCGCCCCAGGCCCAGAGGCGCGGCCCGGCCCCTGTGCCCGCTCCGGCTCCGTGCGCAGGGGTTGCGCTCCTGAGAGCAGCCAGCGCTGCCCCGAGAAGGGGCTCCCCGGGGGACGCCACTCGCCGCTTGTTCTCTCCCGAAGGTCTCCTGTGCTGAGGGGGATGTCCCGGCAAGTGCCCCGTGTGGCGATTCCGCCTCGTTCAGATCTGCCGCCGGCAGGTCTTGAAAAGCCTAGATTTAGCAAAGAGCTCTGGTTAATGAATGTGTCTCCGTAGCTACGTCTCAGCTGCAGGAGAACTGAAGTAGAGCAGGATGTTAGATGCAGCTTTGTTTGTAACCTGACTTTCTCCAGGCAGCTGTGTGCAGGGCACTTAACTGGCTGCGTACACTTCATAAAGAACCACAGCAGGTTGTTTAGGAAATTAAATTTCCTTCCTAGCTTCCATCAGCCTGCATGCCTGCTTCTGTGTGCATCCCCACTACTAAGTTCAGCTGATACATTTTGAATCTGCTTCTTTCTCTTTTCCTCCCCTTGCAAGCACAAGCACACAATGTCTCTCCCAAAAGCAGTGTCAAGTAAGCAGTTAATAGAAGCAGGTGATCAGTAATGGCATTGCAACTTCCAGTTTTACAATAATAGCCATAAGATGTGGTTGCTTTCCACTGCTTCTTTCCTAAATCAGAGGCAGAATTGGAACACATTCCTTTTCAAGAATTTAGCTAAACAGCCAGCAATGAGATTTAATTTAATTCAGAAAGCGGGTCGTCACTAATTCCTTCAGAGAATTTTCATGATAATCATTTCCACAGAGGCACGGGCCATGACTGAAAGAGATGATGTGGCTGCCACCAGCTTATGACAGAGTCGGAAAAATGGGCACTGACCCCCTGGATGACTCTGAGGCATTAGGTGCACAGAGCTCCAATACGGCCAATTGAGAGAGAAATTAGCTAGTGACTTGAGAGAATTAAACTCCTCAGAAAGATAATCCACACAAAAGTCCTACATGCAGAGCTGTCTAGCTAACAAAAACACTGAGAAAGAAACGGTTTTGAGCACTTCTGCCTCTCTGGAGCTTGAGCATCTAATTTACAGCTATTTGTTGCATGCTCAGAATCTAACACTAATTCAGCAGGAACTATTTTAATGGGAGGGGATGATGATGATTACACCTATCTTAGTTTGAAGTCATTCAGGAGTGCACCTCCCATCTGCCAGCAAAGTGTCTTGAATAAAAAGTGACCACGGTGATGGATGTGCTGGTACTTCATCCTTCCCCCCTTGGCTGGACAGGATGACTATTCAGTTATGAATGTGAGAGGAAAAAGCAATGGGCACAGGTGGTCCATGGCCACCAGTGACCCCTGTCCTGGGTGGGCACTGGCCTCCCTGTCCCAATTTTGGTGCCATGCAAAACTGGGACAACCCAGCGGGCCCTGCTCCATGCTCCCACCTCACACTGACTCCAGGAGCTGAGGTCACGCTTTACACTGATTTGTAGGACCAAAATCCCAGGGTGTCCTGGGCTCTATGGAGATTGGGAGTGGTGTGTTTTCAGCATTGTTTCCCTCAGTTTAGGAGTCTGTGGGAGTCATCATCTCCAGTTATGGGACAGAAGAGTCCCTTTTCATCTCACCCTGGCCATAATAGCTTTAGTACAATTTATCCAACAATAGGTTTTAGGTATTTGCTAACATCTGCACAAACCAGGAATAAAAAATGTCTTTTCTGCAGTTTGGTATGAGTGGAACATTAAAACATGTAAAACCAGCCTTTACAATTAGACTTGCTGCAGGTGCCTTTGCTCAAATTTAAGCATTACCTACCAAGTTTAACTGTGCTTCTTCCTTTCACCAAAGACACAACTTTCCTCGTTTTCTCAACTAAGACAGTACTTTTTAAAAAGACAGGAAACCAGCTTTGTGGTATCACCAGGTAATTTTCCAACATGCCGCGAGAGGGCAGGTTGTGTTCTCTATACAGTTTGCTTCAGCCAGATCTTCACAAGCAACTCTTAAGACCAGTCACAGTTTTAAAGCCCTTATTATTAAAGTAAGGCCCAGGAAGTGAAAAGCATAATGCACAGATCTTTGACGCTAGCATTTTTGATATGCTTAGTATCCATCTAAGGCCCTCACTGCTTTTCTTCTGGAAAGGAAAATACCTTTTTACAAGTGAGAGCAACTCTCCCTGGTTTTACCCACTCACTCTTAGGAAAAATCAGTTCTAACAAGTTAGATGCTATGCTGCATTTTTTACATTTCTCCTCTCTCCTTCTCTCCTGCCTCTACCCCACTGCCACTGTCACTTGCACATAACTAGGGCAGCTTGCAAAGCAAACTCTTGGGACAGCAGTATCCAAACTTCCCAGGTGGTGAAACTAGTTAGACGCACTGTGCTCTGTGTGCCCAAGGAAAAGTCTGATTCACCCTTGGAAGTAGCAGCCTATCCTGTCTCCTAAACTTTGGCATTCCCATCACATGAAGGAAAAAAGGGTGTCAATCTCCATCCAACAACATCTCTCTAAATTAGTATTTAGAAGAACTGGTGTATGTGAAGACTCATAGTCTTGTAGTGCTGGAAAGTGGCTGACATCTACCCCTTGAGAAGGGCATGTGGAGACCTCAGACCTTAGCTACAAACCAACGCTGATCAGGGTCCAACTGATGTGACAAATGCCTAAGCCAGGTCTCCAGAGATCTCAGCTGATGTCCTCAGCACCAAGTAACACTGACCTCTACATGGTAAAAAAATCCCAAAGGCAACCTGAATAGGGAGCTAAGGTACTGGGCTGAGCAGCTGTACAAAAAGTGCTCCAACCATTGACATCTTGGGCATGAGCCAGGAACAAGGGTGCTGGGACTCCCCAAAGGCACCACAGAACAGCAGAAACAGCAGGACATCACTGTCCATCTGATGCATTGAGAATGCATCTGAGCATGTGGTGAGCAAGTCATAACTGTTCTTTACCCCCAAAAGTCCACATTTTAGAGGTAAGTTTTGTGAGTTACACATATTCAAAGCTAAGTATATATGAAGACCTACTGACATCTTTCTAATCTGCATAGTCAGTATTGAGCAGTCCTAGGAGAAATATCAGAAAATGATACTAACTGAAATTTTTTATTTAAGGCTATAAAAGCAGAGTTTTTCTAAGACTTCAGGATCTTACAGAATGCAAAATCCGAGCACTTCATTAATGTAACACAATATGCACCAGATCTGACATGATCCATTCAAGACTTCATTTGCTGTGTAAAAACCCTCTCAGAATAACAGAGGAGAGACACATAAATACAGTCCAAATCTATGTCTAATTAAAGAAATATATAGAGAATGTGTAAAGGTATGTTTAAGATGTGGTCTTGGAAGTGCCACACCCAAACCTGATCCCCTACCTACAGACTTGGGTAATGAGAGCTATCTCAGTCTTGAGTCCTGGGTCCCAGACTTTGGAAATTTAGGTCTAAATTCATGCAACAGTGCAAAATAGAGAAGGACAAGCACCATTTTCAACTTCTGCCACAGGCCCATAACACAGAGGTAAAACACAAGTGTGTATCTAGCTGTCAGAGAACTCCTGCTCTTAAATTTTAGGAGAATTCCAGTTTGGAGTTCTACCTACTGCTAACATCAGCTTGATTAGGAAAAAACATATGGAATTGATCATGCTTCTGAATTAAACTGCAACCAAGGGGTTCCTGTAGTATTTTGTCAAATAGCATGAAACATTTTGAACCTTAAAAAAGGACTATGTTATTCAGAATATTTATTGATAACTGTAAAATAATATGTTATTCAAATATATATGTAGAACTAATAACTTTCAGCACATCTTTGAGCTGCTAAATGAAATGAAAAACACTGAGGTGAAAAATTATCTTGGTTATTCAAGTTGGTTTTCTTCTATTTAGATTCTTAACTGTCTATAGAGGATGACTTACAAGTGTCCCACACCCCAGGTTGTGTTTGGTAATGACAAAAAGTCTGGCCTGTCTTGGGCCTTGCACATATGTACCCAGAGACTTCATATATTACAGTTCACAAGATAACGGGAAAACCTGAATGATTCAGCAGCTGAAAGAGTGTGTGATAAATTCTCAGCTAAGATCTCAATAAGACAATCAAGGTCACTTCCTACAAGAATAAGCAAAGAAATAAAGTGAGGGCACTAGGCTTCTTCCATGTACTTTTTGGGGCTGAAGCTCACATTCATCAGTGGTTCAAAACCTCTTCTCTGCCTTCGGTGCTGGAAAAGTACAAGCAGCAGAACAAGCGTGGCCAGAGCTATAAGTGCTCCTCCAATTGTGGATCCAATCATGACAGCCCATGCTTGGGTTTCTTCAAGGGAACCTGGAAATATGAAACATCTGTAGTGAGGACAGCCCATAATGTTATTTTTCAAATCACATGGAAGACAGAAAATATTCCACAGCGTGGTAATTATGATCACTTGTGTGGCTTAGTGACCCACTGGCCACAGGGGGAAGCTGGTAATGCACCATGTAACCAACACACATACCAGAGCTAGGGATGTTTCCTGCCAGAGAAGGCTACAGCTGAATTTAAACTTCAACCTTTCATACAAATTAAAGTATTGAAAATGGGAACGATTAACAGTGACGAGACAAAAAGACCATTCTCCTAGCTAATTTGGCCAAAATTATGAATGATTTAAGCAATTCTTTCTATAATGACATTTCAGCATAGCTGTTTCCAAGCTATTTTGGTCAACAGAAAACCCTGAGATTTTCCTGTAGACCACAAAGCAGCCTATTGTCAAACTTTTAACTGAAAACACTATTTACTGTGGTTCTGACGACGAGCTCTAGATCGCATCCTCTGATTTTGAATCACTTCTGGGGAACCACAGTCTTCTAAGATAATATTGCCAGTTCTTACAATAACACTGGCCCACTTAGCTGAATTCTGTGTTTTCATTTGTGCTTTCAGAAGCAAAAATTGCCTTCTCTCCTGCTCTGAAAAATGCTACATATACTGAGATGACAATAATTACATTTGACTACATATTCACAAAAAACTCTCAAAAGAACTTGAGCTATTTAGAAGTTAGTCAGACATATGGGCTTAAGAAGGCAGATTGCTCAGGGAGATATCATTCTGACTATAGAAGCAACTACAATTTGTGTGCCCCAATCTGCGGCCCCTGTCATCAAAAGAGTTGAGGGCAATTGTGCCCAGATTCAGTAAGGTCCCAAAATTAATTGTTTATCACTTTACCACCTTTTAAGTAAGAGACAGTAATGTTTTAAAATATGTTGATTATCTAATGTGGTTGCATGAAGCAGAATTAGCAAGTTTTATATTTAGATAAAAGAGGAAGGTTTGGTTGTAAAAACTTTATTGTCTGAACGAAGACCATGCAGACAGGGATAGAAACTCTGCTTCACAGAGAGCTAGCAATTTATTTAGGTGGGAGTTGAGAAGCAGCAGGATCACAAGCTGCCTTTATTCCTGTCTGGGTACCTCATACCCAAGAGACAGCAGCATTTCAAAAGCAGGAGGAGACACATTAGTCCAAAGTGAGGAAAATTTAAACTCCATAAAAGGGAAAGTTTAAACTTTATGGGAAAATTCTGGGGACACCCGTGAGAAAAGCACTACAGAAGCAGCTAACTTGCCTCCACAAGTCAGGGTCCCCCTGCACGCAGGCAGCCTGAGGACAAAGGCTTCCATCTGTTGTAGTCTATAGACCTTTAAACGGTCTCCACAGATTAAAAACATAGATACATGGTAAGCATTTAGAAGAAATGCCTGGCCACATAGGTTAGATAAGCACCTAATGCCTCTCAAAGGAATACCGAGGTGGAGAAAGAAACTGCTCAGATTTAATCTTTGCTGAAGGAGCTGAAGCATGATTTTCATGTATTTCCTACACTTGTGCCTTTTACAAATATTTGTAACTCGTGCTTTTTGGATTTTGTGCATAAATACTTTGCTTTCTTGTTTTTTGTCATAGCCTGATTCATGTCAAAGTTAATTTCAAATGAATAAATAAACCCTAAAGCACAACACAGGGAAAATGTTTACATTTGGGGTCTTGTAACACAAAGCACCCAGGTATATCTCTCCAGGGTATCCAAAGATTAATGGAGTTCATCTCTAATGAGATTGACAGCACGGTATTATTCAGGACCCTGTGCAAAATGACTATTTTCTGATGACCAACTGCTTTGGGTCTGACTGAGCTGGAGTTAATTTTCTCCATAGCAGCCCTCCCAGTACTGTGCTTTGCATGGAGAGCTTTAAAGGTGCTGGTAACACACCCGTGTTGTGGCTGCTGCTGGAAAGGGCTCGCACAGCACCAAGGCTGCTTTTCCAACATTCCCCCTGCAGTGGGATGGGGTGGACAAGATCTTGGGAGGGGACATGACTGGGACAGCTGACCCAAACTGACCAAATGGATATTCCATACTATATGATGTCAGCTCAACAATAAAAAGCTAGAAAAAGGATGAGGGGAGTGGACATCGTCTTGTCCTCCAGAGCAACTGCTACATGTTTGGAGCTCTGCTTCCCAAAAAGGTGCCAGACATAGCCTGCTGATGGGAAGTAGAGAAGAAATCTTTGTTTTCTTTTGCTTCTGTGCACAGCCTTGCTTCACTTTCCATTAAACTACCTTTATCTTAACCTATGAATTTCATCTTATTTCCCCCCCCTGGTCCAGAAGAGGATGGGGGAAGTGGTAGAGTGGCTTGGTAGGCACCTGACATCCAGCCAAGGCCAAACCACTACACTAGTATTAGCCAGACAAGCTCCCTGGCAGAGCACTTGACCTCTGTCATGTTAATGGATCCTGTAAACAGGCACAAACAATGCCGGGGGTAAAAGCCAAAGCCAAAAACTCAACTCCAAAGAAGCACCATCATCAGTGCCAGAGCAGCTGATGTGGTTCTCAGCAGAGTAAGCTAAGGATGTGCACACTCATAGTCACGACAGCTTACACGGAGCATTGTGCTACAGTACATGATTGCAAGTGAGCAGACGAATAGACCCATATGTTTTGTGAAAGGTGCCTTACTTTCCAGAGGCCCGTATAATTGAAAATGTGAGCTGTCTCATTGCTTGGCCTGGAACAGCCTCCACACCTCGGAGACATACCTGGCAGGTCAATGGCATAGGTGTATCCAAGCTGCTCTGCGGTTTGGAAGAACTCATCGTTGGTAACGGGAGGGAAAAAAGGGACCATGTTATACAGTCTGTTGTGACCGATGGGGGCCAGCTCCTCAGGCCAGGCATTGTCAGGGGGGTTAAACCGTTTCATCCACTCATCAAAGATGGCATCAGTAAAGGAGTGAAGAACCTGCAAATCCAGGCACGGGCATGCACATTTATTAAGCTCTTTCAGAACTCAACAGTAGTTAAAACACTCTCACTTAAGGTGGCAGCAGTTTTTGAAAGAGAGGGAAGAGGGTAATCTAATTGAGGTGGGATTTACAGAATGGGAAACCAGGAAAGCTCATAAGTATGGAGTAAATTAATAGCCTGCATAAACATTTTGCTGTATAAATCCTTGGTGCTTGTTCATGATAAGCTCTTTCTCCAGATGGTTTAATATCATCTGTCAGTGAATGGGCAAGTCTGTCCTCTTGGGTGAGGGCCCCCTGAGCTCCTTCAAGTGACTGTACCCTTCCAACGTATTTTAATCTCTTTCATCTCTGAACAGGCGTGGAAAATTGTGGGAAATTTGATTTCTTCATGCTCATTTTAGAGCGTGCCACCAGCTCCACAGCTCCAGGTACCCAAAAATTTGATCAGATCTTGCCCAGTGAGTTTATAGGTTTATAAAGCACTATGGGAAAATTGTTTCAGACAACTATTACACGTGTCTGGGACAATTCAAATTAATTTCTCATGTATTCATGCTTTTTTAATTACAACTGGAAAAAACTCTAAAATACCCTATAGAAAATAATCTTGTGTATAAAATTACAGCACAGTGAAATGAAGATTTCATTGTTTAAGAAATAAAATCATGTAGGAATTCAAGAATTACTGAGGAAATAAGCTGGACAACCACCACATAAGTATTTGGATTAATTTCTCCAACAAGAGACTGCAAAATTAAACTAAGAAAGGCATTCATTATAGTAGAATTTCTCAATATAATCCCTGTGGTTTAATCTAACAAAGAGGAAAATAAATTGGCATGAATTTATTAGGAGAGAAAGATGTGTAGGCAGAGTAATTGTTGGCTTTTTATTTGCACATTGCTGTTTGTGCTGCTCATTGCAGTGCAGGAGCACTGTACCAACGCACCAGTGAAATCATATTCTTTCTGTTTCTCAAGAGGCACTGAAATTAGATGTGCTTCCTTTTAGCCTCTGAATTTATAAAAAAAAAAAAAGACACAAACTACTCAATTTACTACCCTAAAATAATTAGCCCAGCTTTAAGTTTGTTTTGTTGCTGTGAAATTGTCTGGTATAAGCCATTTAAATTTACGTACTGGCTAATTACAGGGTTCAGGGCAACATGACTTGGAATAGCGGCTTTTCTCCCTAGAAACGTATTTCGTATTTTACAAACTACCCTGAGATTTCTTCCCTCTTTATTTGACCATTATACAAGTTTGGCAGTGTACAAGAAAAGATAAAATATTTCTCCTTTTCTATTTAAAGGACTTATTTTTAGGGAATTCACTTCTGTTCTGCAAATCTCTGGTGTGATAGGTGCCTTTGAGCTACAGCTACTGGCACTCACACCGAGGGAAAAAGACATACCACAAAGATGGGATCGTTGGCAGCTGCGTGAGGGAGAATGCTGGTCCCATTCAGGAAAGAGTGAGCTAAATTATGAAGGCTCAACATTGGTGAGTTAAGGGTTCCATCTGATTTATCAAAGCCCTCCAGTGCATTCCTGTGGATGGGTAAAAGCAGCATCAAGTCACCATATTTGGCTGACGAATGCACATGTAAAGAAAACCCATGACCCAGCCAGCTCTGGAGGAGCTGAATGACAAACCTGAAGCTGAAACTGGAATTGCGGAAAAAGGGGGGGCTGTCAAACTCCTGCAAGGAAAGGCACCGCCTAACATCCTCCACAGTGGGCAACTGCTCACTGGAGTCCCCGGCAGGCCTCCGCCTCAGCGGCCCTTCATCACTCCCATTGCACAGCGTGACCAGCCGGTTGTAGTCATCCAAGCTGAGCGTGGAACAGAAAGACACACAAGATCAGAAGAAGCTGTTGACTTGTTAGCTTTTTCTCCCATGGTATAAAAGAGGCCTTGGTTATGCACGTGAGTGAGCAGGGGCTAGGGACTGACACTTCCTGCGACATCACGCTTTACCTCCCGTGGCCTGAGAGCTGAATTTATTGCAGGATTGCCACTGCGGCTTTCTATGGTTATGCATCCTCTGTGGGACCATCAGTCATTTGTACAAAGAGTTACCAGGTTTGTTGTCCACAGAGAGAGGAGGCTTTAGAAAAGGCGAGCACAACTCCCTTCATGTCTCCCAAGGGATTTGGAAGAACAGTTTTTGCCAGTCAGTCTAATACAGTCTTTTGAATTTTGAATTGACAAGCTTTTAGTCCTGAGTAAGGACTAGTTTTATAACTCTTAACAAAGAGGAATAAAACAAACAGGGAAGTCCCACTGTGGAGTGGGCTGAGAAAACGCATGGAATGACAGCAAACAGAATTTCACTTTCCCTCCTTCATCCTTTTTAGAAGAAAAGCAACTACAATGCATTACAACCTCTTTTTCAGGTCCTGGAGGACATCCTGCTGCTGCAGGGGTTGCCCACTGGCTAATGGGAATCTAGTCCTTTATATCAGAGAGAGAAAGAGGGAAGGAGGAGGAGAAAAACAGTGTAACGCTTGTGAAAAAATTCTGTGCTATTCAGTATGAAATGAAACAGCATTTTCCAAAATTCTTCAGGTAAACAAAAGCCCTTCTCTGTTTAACCTTGGCAAGCCAAAAGTTTAGTCCCTTCAGTTTTCAAGAAAAAACAAAGCCCTATTTATCTTAGAGAAAAAATAGGGGCAAGATTTAAAGCCAACTGGTGCCTAAAGCTAGAATTTCAAGTAGCTCTTTAGGTACCCAGAGAAAGAGACTCTTTTGAAAAGCCCTGAGCTCTTGGTACCTCCATCTGACTGACTGCACGCTGCCCTGGAGCTGACAGAAGAATGTGATATGGGTATTGTCACCAGCAGCAACTTATGTCATAGCACCCCAATCCTGTATGTGAATCCTCTGTCAAAGCCCTGTTTTCACCCAAGTCAGTCTACGACTACAGAGAGCCAGCAGCAAGCTCCTGGCTGTCTCTGTGTTGTTTTCCATGTGAAATCTCAACCACTTTGAAGTCAGTCCCCAAGCTACACTAAATATATCTGGGTTAAGGTCTCACTCAGTACAAGGGAACAGATTTTTCAGCCTATCTCTAGCTTCTGTTTTCTGTTTCTGCTGCCAAAATCAGTTGGGTGTTGGTTACAGGGAACTGACATGCAGGCATTTCTTCTTTAAAAAGATATTTGCCAAGGTGCAAACTCTCCAAACTTTTGGCAGCCTCAAATTGGCTGAATCAACTAAAATCCTGTACCAAAAGAATTCTATTTTTAAAATATACTTCCATAATACCAGGGGGGAAATTTTCACAGCACTATCTACACACAGACCGACCATGACTCCCAGTTTTAAAAAAGCTCACTTGGCTCTTTTCCCACTGCTCGCTCACACTGAGACAGCAGCCCATGCTGTCAGTACAGAATGAAAGCAAGGTTTGCTCAGTATGCAAGCTTGCCCTAGATATTCTCATACCTGTTACAAACTATTTGCCACCGGGAGAACCTGGAGCCCAGGCTAATCAGCCCTGGGGCATCCAGACGTGATGCTCCAAAGAGCTGGTCCGTGCAGATGTCACACTCGTTTCTACCTGTGGCGAAGTTCCAGTAGGGCAGCGCAAAGGAGTCGTTGCCCATCAGTCGCTGCAACGGACAGAAAGGCATTAGCAGAGAAAAACCTTCAAGGGAATGAGAAAGAAAGGGACTCCTGCCAGTTGTTTCACTGGGTATTCACTGGATATTCGACTTTTCATTCTTCATTTGGACTACCTGCGTTTCACAGTGCTGTTCCAACTACTTGCAAAAGATTAGGTCAGTCCAATCAAAGACATTGTCATTGGTTACTCTACCGTTGGCCTGCGTTCTTTTGGCCATGTTAGGCTTTCTACCAACTCAGGGATCAGGCAGGAGCACAGATGAATTGAGCCTTCAGCAACTGAGAGGCTTTCTGAGTGGTGTAAGTGGGTAATGGGTAAAATTGTGCGTGTGGTTTGGTTTCGCTCCAGAAAGACTAGCCCTGGGGAAGATTCTGAACTTGTATTAACAGAGGAATACTGTGCATTCGCTTGTGCTTGCTTGTTACATGTGATTTCATGCAAGCAAGATCCTGCAGCTATTTTGATGCTAATCACTTTCATTTGAGATCTGCAAGGTTAAGATACAGTAACATTGCTAATGCAGAAGTAATGCAAATGAAAATGAGTTGGTGCTTCAGCAACTGACTGTCAGGCACATTAACATATATTTCTTTAAGAGTCATATTGCTAAATATATGCGTATATGAAATGTATAGCATGGTGCATTTAAAGGGGGTAGTATTTAGACTTGCTTTCATTAGGAGGGTATCTTGAATATCAACAGACAATATCTGTTACCAAGTTCTACATGTGCGTGTTGCTTTGTTATTAATAACTACTGTTAATTTACATCTTATGTCCTCTGTTTTGAAGATGAAGACAAAAATCTCCATGATAACCTTCACATCATTGTTCACAGTGAGAAACTGTTCAGATCTCAGTATCTTGAAAGGACTAATTTCACTTTAAACAAAAAGAGGATCAGTGAACAAATATTCCTGGGAGTTTAGGTAAGAATCTATGCTAGGAAATAGCTTACCCTTGTCTGACTCAACAAAGTCACATAGCAAAAGAGAGAAGTTGCGTGAGGAAAGGGAAAAGCTGTTCAGCTAACCTGCAGGTCTCTCTCCAGCAACAGCAAATGGTACCTATGCCAAGTAACAAAGGCAGGTCCTTGATGGGAGAAGTCAATAGCTGTGAAGGGGCGGCCAGGTCCTACAAAGGGAAATAAAATAATCACTTAGGCACCAGATGAGGCTCAAGAGAAAAATAGCACCTTCTTCTAGCCCTGGAGTGGAGCTGAACAAAAACCTGCTGCTCTGCGCCTTTGGAAAGAGCACACACATCAGAAGCCACAACACTTATATGGGACAAGTGAAACAAACTCCTCTGTGGATATTTGCTTAGATGCTTCTCAAAACTTCATATTCCCCCAGAAGTTAGATACTGTGATGATTTTTTATCCCTTTAGTGGATTTTGGTTTTCAGAAGCAGTCTTCTTATCTAGAGTCTTAGCTCCTTGTTAATATGTACCATATTATCTCATTCACTTGCACAATGACAAGACTTACATAGTGTATTTATCAATTCAGTATTTTCCATAACCTGCCAACAGCAATTCAACATGTCTTTTGCCCATTTTCTTCAAATTGTGCTTGTTATTTCTTGTTTTGTGTTCTTGTTATTGCATATGAGAACTAAGATGCTCAAAGGCTAGAAGCTTCACACCACATATGGATTTGTTTATCACTGAAATGAGCTTCAACTCAGATATTAATTTATTATCACTGCAGCAGCACTGGAAGTTGTCTATTTCTCTTTTCACATGACCATCCTGTCCCTTGAAGGACCTTTGTTCTTGCTAGGCCAGAGACTGTTTCCTTCAGACCTGCAAAATGAAACTGTGCCAGAAGAGGAGACTGAAGAAAACCCGCTGCAGGGTAGCAGATGCCCTCTAGCAAGGAGGTAGATATGGGCTGTTCAGCTTGCACATAGGACTGCTGGGTAGAAAAACCATGCTGCTGCTTCTCCCTGTGAGAGCTGGGCTTTGTGAAATGGAGCTGGCGTAGGTACTTCTGTCTAGAAGAGCAATAAGGACTAGGAATCCTGATTTGGGAGAAAGCATGGGGTTAGATACCCAGACCTTTAACCTGGTTTGGCTTTAAAAATTGGCTGTGGTTAGTCAGGCAAATCCCACCCTTAGTGACTTCCTGAATGCCACAGAAAACAGTCACACTCTTGTTCCCAGCATCTCTGCATGGTCTTCACCACTGCAGAGCCCTTTTCCACTGCTGCTGCACCTACCTTGTCCTGTGGACTACAAATGTCTTTCTGAAGTTGGTCACTGACTGATCACATTTTAGTTCACTCAACAGTGGAGCCTGTAAAGTGCCTCCCTGTCAGACAGAAGATGCACCAGGAGTGCAGCTGGTGTGCTCCAGCCACCACAGGGCATTCAGTCATGGGGACCAGACAGCAGCAGGTCTGAAACAGATCTCCTTCAACTGCAGGTGGACACCAGCTTCTCATCTCCAACTGTTTTACTCCACAGATCTGCTCCTACTGGGACTCACTGCCTAATTAGGCCAAGTATATTGCATTAGTTTCAGTACATGGACCCTGAACTTCTGGAAAGCAGCTGTTTTCCCTTCACACCCAAAGGAAGTAACGCCGCTGTGTTAAGCATACTTACCTTTGTTCAGCAATGACACTTTTCACCCTTTCCTCTACCTGCAGACCCCCTTGGATAAGGAAAGCACTAACCTAATAGCGTGTCTCTGACCGAGTAGTAATGGAGCCAAACAAAGTAGTTATAAATACTGCAGTTGGCAATTTGTGGTTCCTCTCCAGTGGGACCAAGCAGGCTTGTCCAGTGCTGAGTGGCAATTACGTAGTCTGGGTGAACAGTTGTCTTTGCACGGTCAAGAGCATCAAAGAACTGCTCTCTCTCCTCTGCCGTCAGGGAGTGGACATCCTTTCTGACAACTGGTGGCTTCCTTATGTTGCAGTTGGGGCCAGTCCAGCCAAACTTGCAGTCACCACAGTTATAGCCAGCAAAGTTTCCTGAATCAAAGGGGAAAGAGCAGTCATAACATTATGAATCAGGGAAAATTAACAGTGAAACACAGAAGAATTAAGAATTAGCACTGTTTTTCCCAAGAGACTCCAGTTCCTAGAAGGGACAGGAGCTGAGCAGACTGGTAGCTTTGCTAACCAGAAGGATGGCTTGCTTCCCAGAGCCATGGCAGAGCCAAGAATCACACTCAGCAGGTTGCAGAGTTGAAGTGCTGGGTAATGGGCTTGATGCCCCAAGGTGCTCAGAGCTCCAGGAATCCCTGAGGCACCTGAGGAGTCTCACCAAAGAGAGGGCTGAGCACTTCAGGTTAAGTACCTGACAAAGTGTTTTGCTGGATTGGCTCTGAAGTACTGCCAGACTTCCAGGATAAAAGCCAAAAAAAGGGTCAGTTCCCGTGGATCCTTAAGCACGGAAAAAAATAGAAATGATAATAAAAAAAAAATAGTCCCCAAACAAACAGTTCTCTTAGGACAAAACTTAGAAAAAAATAACATCTGTTAAGAGTGTATCTGGGACCCAACACAATGCAGGACAAGCGCCACGGGTGCTGCAGGTCACGCTGTAAGCATTACTAAATGGGGCTGCAATTAGAGCCTGAGAAATACTGCAGTACCGTTGTTCCCCACTGGCATCATTCCCAAGGCAAGTAATTGGGTCACCTCTAGGCTCAGAACCTCTGATGTGATGGAAGAGCCTAGGAGAGCAGAGCTTGCCTTAAACGTGGTCTCACCTGCCATGGCAGGCTGCCAGAGGCAGCAGCAGACAGGCCCTGCTGCAGCTTTGCCTTTGCCAGGGGAGATGGGGAACAACAGACTGCTCCTGCAGCAAGCAGCTGCCTCCTGCTCACAGGCAGGCAGGTTGCTGGTGTAGCAGTGGCGTAGGACAGGCAGCATTGCTGCCAGGGGAAGGAGGGAGTACAGGGCAACTAGTGCTCCTCTGGGATCTCCCCTCAGTTCTCTGAAGTCTTCACTGAGGCTCCAAGACCCACCTGGATCTGTTCCTGTGTGGCCTGCCTTAGGTGTTCCTGCGCTGGCAGCAGGATTGGACTCAATGATCTCCAGAGGTCCCTTCCAATCCCTACCATTCTGTGATTCTATGATTCCATAACCCCACTCTCCCGCCAACCCCACGTACATGATCACTCCACAAGTGCCTTCCAGAATGCCACAAAATCTCACTGCTCCCACGCGTATTGGTGCTGCTAGACCCAGGGTAGGCTTTTGGCTAACATAGAGAAGAGGAAGTGGCTTGTGAAGTGTTCCTTGGATGGGCAAACATCCCTAGGCTGTAGGGTTAAGACTGTTAGGGGCTACAGAGCTTATTACTAATTTGAAAGACCCCCAAGGTTTCAAGGGCAGTTACCAAGAAAGCTGTGTAACATATGGCTAGCTCTAGGAGAAGAGCTGCTGAGCTTTAAACATTTGTGACAGACTCCTGTAAGATCTACTATTGACATGAGAACTCTTAATTGTAGATTTTGAGAGCTTATGGTTACTTCAGAGGCTCTGAGATCTTTACTTGCTATCATGGTTTACATGCTGTCATGAACCTTAGGACCAGTGCTAAGGTTAGGGACCACAACCATGAAGACTTCAACTAGTTTTTGGATCACGCACAACCTGATGACATACCATGAGGACAGGTTCCAAGGGTATGGCTTATGTTTCACCCTGCTGGAGGTAGGAGCAGCTGTGTTCAGCTTCCATGTTGCTCCCTCCCAAATCCAAAGGCATTCAAAGCAAGGTATCTGCAGTGGTTTAGGGGGATGAAGACATGCCAGAAAAAGCAAGTGGTTCATAGGTTTATGAAAGAAAGAAGATTTCATGGATATTTTGTTATGATGAGGGCAGAAATCAAGCTTGGGGTGGAAGAGGCAAGAACATGGAAGGTTGATTTTATCACTAAATCCTGAGTCCCATCAGAAGAGCACAGTTGCTGTTGAGAATTTGGTGTACTCCACTATCTGTATACATGCTCATTTTTGATAGCTATTATGGCCTGTCACATACTCCAACCTGTACTAACCAGATGGCAAATAGCAGGAATATCTTGCAACGTTGCCTAATTACACCACATATATTGCACAAGTTTCAGTATATGGACCATGAACTTCTGGAAAGCAGCTGTTGTCCCCTTAGCCCAAAGTTATGGTTCAATCCTTTTCTAAGAGAAGGAGGGCAGAGCAGGAATTAACCATTAAAAGATCCGTCAACAACCTTTTCTGAGATCAGTGGTCATCCTTCTGATGCAAATAACCCACAGCATTGGATAAACATCACACTGAAATATAGCACTAACAGAACCAAAATTAGCGTAGAACCAGGTTGGTCCTGTCTGATCTTGATAGCAGAACAAGATTCCACCAGTCACTTGTTGAGGGTCTGATGGTGCTTTTTCCTCTCTCAGTGAGGGCCCTTTGAATCTACGCAGCTCTTGATGCCCAAGAGCACTTTATTGGGCAATATCCATATTTTAGGTGTACTCTATGTGCCTCCTCAGGCTATGAAAAGAATTTTGCAAAAGCCTGAAATGATGAGTCATCTTCGTGGGGTAAAAAGCTTTTCTCCACTTATATGGCACCTGAAGCCATCTGGACCAATGACTCTTCACCTGTTTCCCTTAGGCAGGTGCTAATTATATCCAGTTGATGCTCTGCAGGATTTTCTCCCTTAACTACCTAATCTATGAAGTAATCCAAGGCGTCCATTCTTTCCACCGCTTCACCAGACAATTTTCAATGGGACACAAGCTTTTACTGAGTAAGAAGAAGGACTGCAGTGAAGAAGAGACTGGTAAACAGGAGGCATTGATTTCCAGGCAAAGTGGTATTTCACACTGCACTATTTCTGCTGATTGTGCTGAAGATTTTTGTAACATCCTCAGGCCTATTTGGCAATGTTTTCTTGTCAAAAATGCACACAACAACAGCACTTCATGTAATCCAAAGTTGCTTTTTGTCATTTTCCTTCAACTGATTCCATGCATCATAGGATTGTCATTACGCAGCAGCTGAAATGATGAGAAGCTGCTGGAGGTCTCCAGGATTTCCCACACTGCAAACAGCAATGGGTGCAAGACACCCAGGTTTTCTATGTCCCACCTAAGCCACTTTTTCAGCATTTGTTTCTAAAGCCCTCCACCAGTCTACTGGTCTGGAAATGATGCACTGCTGTTTTCAGAAGGTTCATTTACTGCCTTGTGAACTTCCCACATGACAGCACTGTGAAATGTATGTCCCAGTCTCTTGCAACTTAACTTCAATGTCTGCTATGGTGGTGATGGTGGACTTCAACAACACAGCTCTAGGAGACCAGGAAAAGTAATTTCATATTATCAGGATATAGCACACAGTAGACATTTTCAGTAAGACAGTGACATCCCTTCAAGATCCTTTTGAAACATGCAAGGATATGCACCTTAGCATTTTTTTTTTCTCCCTTCAGTGACTAACATGTAGCAACTCCACGTACTACCTCTCTAAGGCTATGCCAGGGACAACAGAGGTTATTCTCATCTCTTGCAGCTCTTAGAGAATATAATGTGGAAGGTTGTTCTGGCACACAAACAGGAGATCATGTCATGGATGGGGTCCAGATGCTCTCTATTTATTCCACTGCTTTCAGAAAAGAGCAATGTACTTTTCTGTAGTGCCCAGCAATAGGACAAGGAACAATGGGTATAAACTTGAGCATACAAGGTTCCACCTCAACATGAGGAGGAACTTCTTCACTGTGAGGGTGACGGAGCACTGGAACAGGATGCCCAGAGAATTTGTGAAGTCACCTTCTCTAGAGACTTTCAAAACCCATCTGGATGTGTTTCTTAGTGACATGCTCTGGCAAGGGGGTTGGACTCAATGATCTCTAGATGTCCCTCCAATCTCTACCATTGTATTATTCTATGATTCTACTGCTGCTGGGCCAAAATAAACAAACAAACAAATCATGTGGGGTGTCTTCCCCGCTAACCCTTTTGTCTGGAGATGTGATCCCGTACCTCAGCAGCTTTCTTCCATGCCTAATATCACCATCATTAATGGTTCTCTTTTTCAGTCAGGTTGGATGCATCTGGCTGCTCACCTAGGCACTATGGCCATGCTACTTCTCCCTGTGTCATTCCACAGTCATGACACTGAGAAAAAGACACTTCTTATGACATGACACATGGTATGTGTTAATGCATATCACTAGTGTATGCTGTAGCTGCTTCTCAATTCCAGTGATTGCCTGAGCTCACGGACAGGGATTTTTCTACCTCTGAGCAGTCATAGTATGTGGTTGGCACAAATTAATTATTCCATCAACTCGGTGTCTTTTCTTCAGTGAAAAGGAACATGTCCACAGTCACCAATCCCTGTCTTGTTTTATTGTACCAAGATGAAGTCCAAGCAGCTGCCACACTTCTCCTTTCCAGAGACCAGCTTAATACATATCATTTATTGGATGGGGAGAAAGGGCTCCTTTTCAGACTTCTTTAGCCATTGCATTAAAACAGGAATTAAATTTGTCCTGGTTTGAGTTAGAACAGAACAAATTCTGTTTCATGATTTTATTTTTCATCTCAGTCTCTTCTAACTAACTGCACTCTCTGAAGTTAGCAGCCTGTTTTCACAGGGAGTGTCTGCTTCTAGTAGTGATAACACCCCATGTTTAGAGTTAGTAACAAGGATGAGAATGCAGAAAGGCTCTCGCTTATACTTGCTCCTGTGCAGACCAAGGTCACTGCTAAATCTTGTGTGCCATGTTGGGGGTGCAGAAAGTGAAAGGCTGCACCTGTGGGGAGGAGCGGACAGGACAGGTGACCCTAAACTGACCAACAAGGGATTCCAGCCCCTATATGTCATATTCAGTATAAAGCTGAGGGATCACAAGGGTCAAGACCTTCTTCAATGGCCAGCCTCCCAGCAGGACTCTGTCCCTTCTGCCTTCCATCCCAATCCATGTGTTACTGAATCCAGTTCCAGAATCCAGTTTCTGAATCTGGTTCCCATCTGCTACCAAGTCCAGTCTGGGACTAGGTCCTAGTGCCTGCTCCACAGCATCAGTGGTGATGTAATTGCCATAGGGGGGATTAGGATCAGTATTTATTTTGTATATATTTGCATATATTCCATTTTATAATTTTCATTAAAGCTGTTTTCCAATCACTGTCTCTCTCCCTTATTCCTTTACTCTTCCCCTTTGGGAAGGGAGAGGCATTAACAGAAAGCATCTCATAGGTCTAGTGGACAGCCCTGACACTAAACCTTGACAACACTAGATTTGAAAGACCAGCATACTTCAGTATCCTAAGGGTAGGGTCAGGATTGCTACCATGTGAGACAAATGGTTAGCTCTTCTGTCTCTTCTAGCTCTTCATTTGGACATACTGTTAGGCTGTAGGATGTGGAAGGTCTGTACCTAGCACAGGCTTTAACAAGGTCATCAAGGCATGGTTGTAATTTAGTATTACCCCACAGCCACATTGCCCAAGTAAATGGGCAATAAATAAATGAAGTGTATTTTATAGCTACTTCTAAGCTCATTTTTACCTAATTGGAAGGCCATCGTGTCAGCTACATGGCTTAACAGGCAATTCACTTACAGTTAAACTATAGAATTTAAACCTTCTGTCCCAGGCTTGATATTGCACAGGAATGTGAAAAGATTTAAACATTTTTTTCTCAAAACACCCCAATGGAAAAAAAAAAAAAAGAAAAAAAAAAAAGTAAAAAAAAAATAGAATAATGTTCAGCACATGTCCACCTTAGAAAGTGGCAGGAAAAAAAAAAGAATTTTAATTATGCTTAACTCCTTACTGAACTCCAACTACGTCATCATTTAATCACTGTCACAATCCATACTAGCAGCCACATGACTGACTGCAGTGGTTTTTTTCACAATAATCTTCTGTACTGAGTTTTTAAAATGCTATACCTGCTCTGTATCCCATAGTATAGTTTTATCATTTGGAACTCAAAATAGCATTCAGTTTGTAAGTCTTCTAAAATAGTATTTTTTTAAACCACATTTAACTATCCCACTGAAATACTGCTTTGTTGTGTAATTAGCTACAAGTAACAACCTTCAGGGTTAGACTTAGTGCATCCAACATATGTACACACACAACTTATTGAAAAACAAATTACTATATTCCCCTTCATATAGTACTGCACACTGTCAGGAACTGTCACCAGGTCATTTCAGTTTAAGAATTTCTACAAAACTGAGTTAGTGTTAGGTGCCCCCTAACCAATTGCAGAACACATACAATGGATTCAAAACTGAAATCCGACAGGAACTAAAAACTCTTTGCTACCTCCCAGATACACTCATACCATAACCACTTATTTTTTTCCAGAGATGATATTTTTGCTGCCACCTTCACATTGAGTGAAACATGCAGCAAGCAGCACCCTGACAACAGACTTACAACTGTCCATGGCTCTTCGTACAAAAAGTGGGAAGTAGAGCTGGTTAAAGAGAGACTAGTGCATATTATCTGCTAAAGCCTAGAAATGGAAAAGAAATGTGTGCGTTTCTTCATTTTCCTTAGAAAATTTGAGGGGGGAAATCTGACCCCAAAATAACTACTCATCAATATTTGTTTTAGTTTGGGATATTTTTTTTATTTATTTTTTTTTAGAAATATTCGGCCTCCAGACATGGGTAGATATGATTTCAAGGCATTTTTCCTCAGTGAACAGCAACAACAAACAGCAGAGTTCCTTTTATCCTTAGCTATTAAGCTTTTAGCAGAAAGCTCAAATGGATTAATCTATTGCAAGAACTCCAGAATTCCCACTTCGGAAAATCCTGGCCCCTGTTCCTCACAGCCCCTCCAGGTTTCCTACCATACAGACATCAGCTCAGTGACACGCTTCAATGGCACTGTCTAACCAAATACAATCAGTTACATGGCAGTCAGAATTCTCATAGTTTATCATTTACACCATGTCTAAAATATAAATTGCACAGTGCCAAGATGGCACTGGAACACGAGTGTTTATATTGTTATATTGTTAAAGCACTAGAAAGAGCCTTGGCATGGATTGGAGTTTGCACAAGCCAGGAACCATTTCAAACAGGCAGTTTGCACATAAAATTCAATTGGAAACTAAGATACCTTAATAGTAGAGATGTGCTCTGTTCCATGTCCCTTTGAATGAGCAGATTTAATTTATGTTGCCTACCATAGGTCTAAAAAAGATCATGTCACATCACTTAAAACTCTGGCGTGCAGACAGCCAAGCAGTGTATAAAACAGAGTAAAAAAAAAAGACAACCAAGCAATTAAATACTAATAGACACAGACACATTACAACTAGCATTGTAAAAGCATCAGCTCTAATTCAAATCCCATGCGGTTATGAACTTCTTAGCATTCTCTTAGAAATGCCTTTCAGTGCAGCAACAAGCAGGGTAGAGCCCACGAAACCTTTCTGGCAATCACCCTTAAGCATGCCTTCCTACCTTAATGTTTTATCACTGCTACGTTTAGATAATAAAGACTGCCAGAAGAAAGAGGAATACAAATGAAATAAAAATACAGCAAAACAAAACCAGATTTAAAGAGCCAAGGAGAGCAGACAGCTCAGCAGAAGTAAAGCTAAAGGAAAGGGCATCACATTCTGGTCACATAACTTGGGACCCAGCCCTGCAAATCTCAAATCACAGAATCACAGAATGTTAGGGGTTGGAAGGGACCTCAAAAGATCATCTAGTCCAAGCCCCCTGCCAGAGCAGGACCACCTAGAGCAGATCACACAGGAACGTGTTCAGGTGGGTTTTGAATGTCTCCAGAGGAAACTCCACAACCCTTCTGGGCAGCCTGTTCCAGTGCTCTGTCACCCTCACAGAGAAAAAGTCTCTCCTTATGTTTACATGGAACATTCTATGTTCCAGCTTGCACCCATTGCCCCTTGTCCTATCACTGGACATCACTGAGAAGAGCCTGGCTCCATCCTCCTGACACTCACCCTTTACATATTTATAAACATTAATAAGGTCACCCCTCAGTCTCCTTTTCTCCAAGCTAAAGAGCCCCAGCTCCCTCAGCCTTTCCTCATAGCGGAGATGCTCCACTCCCTTAATCATCTTTGTGGCTCTGCGCTGGACTCTCCCAAGCAGTTCCCTGTCCTTCTTGAACTGAGGGGCCCAGAGGCTTATCTGCAGCTTTGCAAGCATCACATGTGCATTTTTCCCAACCACGATTCCTAACGAAAAAGGGCAAAGTGAGGGAGAGGAGTGCCACTGAACTTGGCAGTGCCTCAGTCACTGACCATGGCTATGGGAGAGCAGGACAGCTTCCAACGGTGGTTCTAGGGATTAGATTTTGACCTGAGGCTATACAGTATTTTCTGTGGAGATACATGCATATATTTAGGACTTGAAGAGATGAGCTGAAGCTTGGGGAGGTGTCTGAATGACACTTGCAGACATTGGTGTGCAGAGAAGATATTTGGATGCAGAAACCCTGAATGGTGACAGCATGTTGCTTTTTGACCTTGCTCACAAGGACACAGCAAGAGTCAGCATCTGGAAGCTGTGGTGAAACACCTTACCTGGCACTAAGGCACAGTGCTGCTTACTATGTTGTTTGTAGAGGAACAGCTCAGGAGATTGCATAGGGGAGAATGAGAACATAAGATTATTCTCACTTGGAGTCAGCGGTGATAGCTACTGTAGCTAGAAGCTGCTTGTCTGCCAGCTTTGGGAGGCATTGTTGGATCTGCACCTTCGGGGTACCCCTCATTCCTCTGCCTTCTTCCCAACTGTGGAGAAGTTTCACCTGGCTACAATTACTGCAGTTACTACAACCACATCCCCAGCATATGCCTCAGCTGGTAGCCTCCTGGGAGGGGGAGGGTCCTGTGATTCAGTCCTTCACCATTCTCAGGGATGCAGTTGTCTATGGTGGGCATTGGGAGCAGCCTCTGCTCTGCCACTGCACTGGGAACATCCTCAGGAGCCTGAGAATGGTCCCATCTTCCCAGGGCTGGCACCAAACAGGCACAAACAGCAAGGGCTTCAAGTTGGTGGAGGAGCAAGTGCATTTCTGCATCTCCTGGGCTGTCAGAACCTCTCCACATCTCTCATGTAGTCAGTCATTGCTGCTGTTGTATCACTCCCAGGTACCACTGCACCCTTGTCTCCCCTCTGCTTTGGTCATGGGGTTTACGTTTCCAGGACTATAGCATTTGGCTGCACTGTAATCTTTGAGCTGGATGTAGGATGATGGATCGAACTGAACTGCTTCTGGTAGACAGAGGACAGGAATGTTAACACCCTCATGTCCAGATTATCTTACATCCCAGACACTCCTTCTCTCTGCTCGTTCTGTAACACCAATGCCTTCCAGCAATTTGCTTGTAGGTCCCTGCTGGATTTAGTACAGGGGCAATCAACCCTCCTAGGAGCTGTAACGAATCACACAGCCTTTTCTGAATAGATTTCTGATCTGCCCCAGCAGGAAAGATAGAAATATAATGGATTACCTTGAAGCAAAGGAGATGAACTTCACCTTCTTTTCAAGAAAGGAAAAACTACCTATTACAGACAGTTCTTTCTTTTGGAGTCATTTTAACAAGTAGCTGGTAAATTGGGTAAAACAATCAGGTGTTTTTCAGAACAAACTATGATTTTGAGTACATAGCCCCATGAAGCCTGCCCAAGGAGTGCTCCTTAGCCCATTCATTGTCATGAAACAGCAGAGGGCAAGTCTTCTCCATAATGCTTCAGATGCTGAAGCAAAACTTTTGTCACCAGTGTATCCATCTCTTTGCAGATTGTTTGGGCTACAAGCTACAAGGTTGGCTGTGCTGTCCACTTTTGTCCCAGCGTGGCGTACTCCTCCATAACCAACGCAGCACACTTCATCTGCAACTATGGGCCAGCGTAAGGTTTTTCATTAAAAATATTTCACAGGGTTGGGACCTACCCCTTCCCTCCCACAACATGCAATTTTATTAGATCAGTCCATCTACTCACATTTTGTGGGAGGAAATGGTCCCCAAAATAAAGAGGTAAACCTCTGCCCAACCAGATTTTTCATGCTAGATGAGGGCTACGCACTGGACCCAAAAAGCAGTGGCACTGGTAGGAAGGGTAAAATATAAGACACTGACATGAAAATACTCAAATGATCATCTGAAAATTAATCCCTTGTTCCTGTGTGCCAGATGGTTGCCAAGGTGTAAATCCAAAATCTGAAAATATTTCTACATGTGCCTGCAGAACTAAGCCTCTATGTCAATAGTTTGGGTAAATATTGATGTGAGCAGTGCTTGCAGCTGCAGTCTCAGCAGCTGAAGGCTGCTTGAGAGGCTGAGGCTGCTCAAGGTAAAATTTTATCCAGAGGTCCTTTGTATGCATAGTCTGTAGGCAATCCAGCTATGACGGACATTTTTAATCCTTTTCCAGCTAATTAATGCCACCACAATCTAAATACAGCTTTAAAAACTAGGGTCAAGCTTTTAATTTGGGTCAAGCATTGGGACAAGGCCAGGCCAGCCCAAGAACTTGAACAAGTTTGGCATCCCTGTTGTCCATGCTTCATCCTTGGATATATCCTGTGTACCCCTGAGCAGATACCTTGAAATGATGCAGCTGCTGCTGTGCTAAAGCAACAAAACCATTCTCCCCTGAAGCCCCACACCCAAACAGGCTGAAAGACCATTGCCTCTGCTGATTCTGAAGCCAAAAGCTGCTGATCAGCCAGGTCAACATCTCCTTTCCTTTTGTGGCACTCGCTATGCATCCCACCATGCTAGATGATGCAGAAACCCTGTGCGCAGGCAAGGAGACCCTCAGTGCTGCTGGGAGATGCCCTCTGTCCCTTAAGCCTCCTGAAGACGTGAGCTAAGCCATCCTCCTTCTGCCCCTCAGACAATATCCCTGTAGTGCAGAAAACTGAAATCATGCTGGATTGTGTGCTCTACATTGGCAGGGACCCCCATGGAGAAGAGGAGTGGTGCCTTCACCCTCAAGAGCACCCAGCAGAGCAGGCAGTGTGCTTTCTACAGAGACAGGGGTCTCTACAGAGGGATTTAAAGCTGTTGCCTTTCAGAAGCAGCAACTTACATTCTTTACTTACCTAATCCTTAGCTATTTTCAACTCTGCCAAGAGCCAAAGCAAGGTGCACGCACAATTTCAATTCCTAAAATGAATGTACTTAAAAGAATTTTCCCCTCAGCTTAGACCAAGCAATGAAAGCCTCACCTTGCTGAGAGCAATGAGGTTTTATCAATTTAACACTGCTGAGATTCAGTGCATATAAAATCCCTCTCAGTGTGTTTATGGGCTGTTTGAGGCACACTGTAAATACCAGTTTGTCTATACTCCAAGCAAAGCAAAGCACGGAGATGTGTTTGGTGCAGTATCAGAGGTAGGCAGGTAATACTGAGACAAGAGTCTGGGCAGAGGTAGCTGGTGCCACTCACACCACTGGCAGAGGTAGAGAAGAGGGGAAGACACAGGTCAGTCCTAAAATATTTACCAACAAATGGACAAAAATCACTACCTATGAGAGACTGTCCAGCACCAGAGATTCCTCTTCAGGGTTGAGTACACACAAACACACGCAGTAACTGAACCTGCTTTGGCTCTCCTAGCCAGAGGCAGCTTTGAGAACCCAGTCTCCACACACATGAATTATCCAGCTTTGAGACTATTTTAATACTCAAGTATTAAAACCTGCTGTCTCCAGGTTCCTGAACAACAGGGTGCCCCATTACACTTAACCTCTTCTGCTCTGCTGCATGTCTTGGGCACAGGGCACTCATACAGGGACTATCCAAAAACTATCTCCCTATCAACAAAAGTGAAGCAAAAGCCATGTTAAAAACTAATTAGTGGTAGGTATTAACATCTTCCTCCCAAGGGCGGTTTGAGAGCAGTGCTACTTTCCTCCACAGTGGGAATTACCCGGTGCACCCGTACAAGACTGGAGCTGCGTGCAGTGACTGCAACGGCGAGCAGTGTGCCAGCCGGCTGTGTCGTAAGTAGAAGACAGCCAGCCCTCCTCCCCAAGCACATGTAGAAAGGGAAAGAACACACAAGGTACTGGCAGTAGGCAGGCACTGCACTCTCCCGTTCCTACATACAGTCTGAAAAACTGCAATCAGAAGCCAAGTGAGAAGTGATACAGAGAGGAAAGAGACTCTTTTCTACCCTGGGGACTGACAGGATGGGGTCTAGTCTTTAGGTGCTGGAAGGAAGATACAGGAGATACAGTGGCTACGATTTGAGGTGTTATTACCCCTGCCAGAAGTTACTGCTTGCAGAAATGGGAAGCACAGAAGGGGATACACATCCTCTCGCAGGGGCTCCAGGTTATTATCTGGTGCATGAGCTGCAGCTAGAGCTGGTGAAGGTCCAAACCAGCTTTGCCCCTGCTGCTTCACTGCAGGACGAGAGAGCTGCCAAGGCACTGCCAAAGCTGCTAGCTCCAGTAAACATCAGCCAGGCCATCTGCTTTCCCCCAAGCACCAGGAGAAAGCCAGGCTGACATGCGACAGCTCATCATGGGGAGGTGGTGCTCAGCTTGAGTCCCTGGCAACCCGACTGATTCTCCTCACTTGGCTTTGCAACAGTTGTATGGAGTTAGGAAGGGGGGAAAGCTCCTGCAGTTCCTATAAGAAGGACAAGGCACTGTGCTGCGGACACCTGCCCACAGAGAGCTGAGGGTGCAGTCACACTTTTCCTCAGCACTTGAACTCGGGTGAACTAATAGAGTGAGAACGTGGCGGTAAAACACCAGCACCACAGGGACAAGAGGGAGTCCCTGACACATGGGGCTGTTTCATGTTAGCTACAGGCTGAGGATATTAAACACAAGGCACTGGGCATAAGCCAAAGTGATCTTGGGAAGCACACCTAGGGGAGCGAGTCCTCTCTACCCCAGCCACTGGTGGGAGAAATCAACAGAGCATGACCAAGCATTCCTCAGCAAAGCCCCAACAGTCACTGCAGGGCTCTCCTGATCAGCGAGTCTTTTGCTTCTTCCTGGGAAATACAGCTCCCGTAGCTGGTTTTGTGAGCCCATTGTGAAGCTCACACTTCATTCCCTTTTGCTTAGACTCAAACCATTTAGAACTTGCAAATCTGCTTAATGTCGCTTCTTTTCTCTTTCCAGAAAATGCAGAGCGTGACAAAGTCATTAGTAAGTACCACCAGAATTACTTCTTCTATTTGCTCCTCTTGATACAGTTATACTTGAAAATTAGTAACTTGTTTTGTTCATAGGTGATTCCAGATGGTATCCAGACTGGGACAGACCTGCCTGTGATGAGTACTGCATCACCATTATTGTTTTAAGGCCATTACTCCTCATACTGACTGTGCTGGCCACCTGGCTTCTACCAAAGTACTGGTCCATAGCACCTGCCAGTGAGTGACACAGATGCAGAAGACCCCAAGAGCACTTCGGTCAACTCATCCCTTCCCTGCATCTAAGCTACTGGCAGCACAAAGATTGGTAGAGACATTGTTTGCATCCACAGCTGATTTAGAAGTACAAAAATAATGTCTTCATTGCAGGCAGAAGCAAGGAGAGCTGATAAGCAGCTTTCTCATGGCTCAGAAACAGCAACTGGTTTTAAGTTATCCAAGTATTTTTTTGAAGAGGAGTGGTGTGAGCTGGTTTGGGAGCATGCTGCCCAGGCAGCACACTGAGGTGCAGGCAGCTGCCCAACAGACCTTCTTAGGAAAGGCTGGAGGGTGCCCAGCCCAGGAGATGTGCCCCAGCCCTGGCCAAAGCCCCAGGCAGAGCACACACCTCCCATCCCTCTTGCACTCTTTCCTTGGACACTCCTTCAGCAAGATGTAGAGTAGCCTGGAGAAGTTTTTAATGTAAAGATTTCTTTAGAAGAGTTTTCTGACCGTTGAGAGCCGTGGTGTTTCCATCCCGGGGCAGGCAGTACATTTCCCTGTCTCGCAGTGCACTAGGGCTACTGGTACTTCTCTTTGCTTAGAACTTGGTTTTAAACACACATCATCTGTGCTAAGATACAGTTTCACCTGCATATACGTATGACTGTATCACTGCCACCTTTCCTGTTGCGGTTTGTTTTTCTTTTTTTTCTGAGCATAGAGTTTTTGACTGTTATTTCAAACAATAAATCATTATTTCCTGCTTCCCATGTATGGCGATTGTGTATTTGCAACATGAGCTAAAGCTTAACTGCTGGTGCACAAAAACCCACCGCATTCAGCTCCAACCTGCACAATGCTGGGAAAGATAGCTTAAAACTCCAAATAAAATCATGCTGTGCCTGTAGTTCTGGCTTTGGTTCAAGAGCTGCCAAGGGATGAGTCTCCTGGAACCTGCACATCTGGAGCACGCAAAAAGCAGCAAGGACAGCTGCTGTGCTCAGCTGGGCACGTCCTCTACCAACCGCAGTCACCCAGCTCGGGCAGAGGCTGGAAGGAGCAGAGCTGCCAAAACTCAGAGCTGGCCCACAGCAATCTCTATCTGTGGGGAGGATACATTTAGATGCCCCTGCACCGTGCCCTCTGCAGGGCACAGACGCACACTGCTGTAAAGGAAGCCAGAAAGTTCCCCTCGCCACTTCCTTTCAAGGTACTGCCCCTGCAGTACCTCTCAGGGTTTCTGTGCACCAGTACTCAGGTGGATCTTAACTGAAAACACTAGAACTAGACCCAAAGTTTCTCACATTATTCTTCTAGGAGTTAACTACTTGCACCAGAATCATCTCAACACCACAACATTCCCTGAATAAAAAATTATTTCAAAATACAAATATGGCCAGGGACAAAACCACAAATTTTGCCATTGATAGATCTATGTATTTAAGTTTGCTGGGTACCAGAACCTCCATAGCCAAGACATCACACAGGCAGACACCAGATGAGCAGTTTCTCTTCCACACGCCAGTGACAAGGGTCCCAGTACCCATGCTGGCCTAGTTGAGATAGAGCCAAACTGAGTTCTGTCTTCCAAACTGGGCAGATTAGGGTGTTTAAATAAATAAGTAAATAAATCCCCACTGCAAAAGCAAGACCATGGGTCTATCTGTTGTCTCTTTGCCACTCTTTAGTGCAAGACCAAAGCCTCAAGCTCTGTGTACTGCAAAGTCCCACCTGAAAACAGGGTGGCAGGCAGCACACGGGCAGCAGGACTCCCTCTGTGCATGCTCCCTTGCACAGGGCTCCCACCCCAGCACTGAGCCTGGCACATCATCTTCCCCACCTAGACCATGGGCAGTTAGACCTGCTACTGCAAAGAGAAATGCAGGAGAGGGAAAAGTATGCACTGCTGTGTCCAGGGAGCAAAAATGAGCTCAGCAGGAATTCTCCCCTGCTTAGTTTAATCTATGCTTGGTCTCCAGGAGAGTAAACAGAATGAACACAAGAGCCCTTAGAACACTGTGCCCTTAAAGTTCAAAACGTTCACAGTGTTGTCATTTCACTATACACTTCAGCATCTCTAAGGAATTACAATAGAAAAAGCTTTGTTTAAAAACCTGTAAATCACTGGGGTTTAGGAGAAAAAAACTCCAAACTTTTACGAGGTGGTATCTTTCAAAGGAAAAAGCCTTAAAGTCAGGAAATCAAACCTAAACAAGTACTGCATCTCATTTTAAGGACATTCAAAAATCCAGATATTTAACTCTGGATGGATTATCATACCACTTTGAGCTGTTCACATTTGTCTTATGAATTCTGTATGATAAACACATAACACTGCCATATAAATACAACCTTTGGGTATGTTTTTTGCAAGTCTGTAAACTCAGTTTAAGGAGATAATTTGCAATAGTTCAAGCTGTTCTTAAAAAAACCCCAAACAACCCAAACTTCTTCCCCCTTACAAACCCACTATTTTCTAATTTTTTACAGGTGTCAGACCTGTGTAGCCATAATCTCTCAGAAAAGAGGTGCAAAAAGCACCAACAGTGAGCCCATGTAGCCAGTTACCATTCAGATACGGACCCTTCAGCAGACAAATCCTTTTGTTTACCGTGCCTATAGGAATATGAGTAAACTTTCTTGATTTTCCAGTTTAAGTAAATAAATGTCCAACCAACAACCCTTGAAACCTGTCAACCATAACTAGAAAAGATTAAACACAATGAAGCCTTTTCATCCTGTAGCAACAGGACAAGACTTCCTGAAGTCTGCTAAGAGTTTTACTATGGACTGGGATTTGATGCTAAAGCTACACAGGTTCCTCAGCTGGGGCTCCTAGATTTGAAAAGCACACTTCTGTGGAAGTATGTGTAATTTTTTACACTTTTTTGCAGGGTAGATCACTTTTCAGATAGATCAGGTTTCTGACATGAAATGCCAGCTGCAAGCCATAGCATGACCAGCCCTATGCTTGTTTTTGACTTTTTAAACAACAATCCTCTGCAGCGAAAATGGCCTCAGCCAGTCCAGACTACAACCAAGGACTCTCCCTCCCCTAATACACCCATGTTCCTTCTCTGGCTACAATCAGGACTTGTCCTTACTGGCTCCTAGCTCTGCCCACTCTTCTCCTGAAGCACTCCTTGGTGGGATCACAGTGTGGGAACAGGCATTTAAGCTGGAGTACTGCAGTGCCTCCTGTTGAAATTAATCCTTTCACTGTACGAGAGGTCTGAACTACCTGCCTGGTGCTGAACTTCTATCTCCCCTCTACACCATCAACTGCTACACGCCAGTTAGTGTTTCCAAAAGATTTTTCATAGTGCTGGTAACACAAAACCCATCAGCTTACTACAGTTTCCAAGATGGGTATTTGTAACTTTTTGATACTTTTAGTGAATTATCTGTTGAAGTTGTATTTTCCCAATTGATTCCACAAGTAATTAAACTGCCAATTACAAACAATGCGTTCCCTAAAAGGATTGAGAGCATTTTTTACTTAACAATTAAGTGCCAAGAAATGGTCACATAACTGAAAGGCATGCCAAGACTAATGTCGTCCCCTACCCTAAAGGACAACTATCTCAGCTATTGCTGAATGCACACATACTGGCTATTTAACCACATATATTTTAAATTCTTATTTCTATATGCAAGAAAGGAAATGACTGTGTTTTCACTTAACTAGTTTCAAACAAAAGGTCACTAACCTAAAAGCAGCAAGCTGCAATGTTCTGCAATAATCATTTTCACTGCACGTGCACATGACCAAAATTCCAAAACCTTGCAAAAGTACTCCAACATAATAATGAAATTGGTATGGCTCTATCACCTCTTAATCATTACGTTTGCTTCTTTAATCTCAGATTTATGAAATAAGCAGTATCTGCTCTTCCAGTAAGCTTTATCTCATCTCAATTTGCATTTTCAGGAAACTAAAAACTTCTAAACTTCCTTTAAAAAAGGAGAAGGGCCTCAAAAAAAAAAGAGAAGAAAAACAAAACAAAAAAAAAGCACAATTTCTTAAACTTTCTTGCAAGCAAAAATAAATTAGAATATATTTAAATAAAGATAACAAGACCTCATGCTTTGCCTGCAGCACATTCCACATGGAAAGACACTTGCTTTGTACCACATTCCATCTAACAGCCTCCAGGATAATGCTAATAACTGACAGTTTATTAATGGCATTAATTCAATTAAGATTATGGTTTTTCTAATTCTCACATGAAGCTATGAGCTCATTTCCTGGAAAACGCTAAGTAGGTTGTGTAGCAGATGACTAAAGGATTTAAAAACAATGTATTAAAATAGTTTATTAACATCAAGACACGCAAAAAATAACCAGCTTTTAGAGAAACAAAAGCATAATATTGCAATAAATCTTGCTCGTTTTGCAAAAGTTCTCACCCTAACTGAGGCTGCATAGAATCTGGCAGTCTTTCACAGAAGAATTAGCTTAAACTCCCACCAAGTTCTGTGACCCTAATGTTTAACATCCTGCATCAAACTCCTAAATGTTTCAGTTATGAAACCTTCCCTTTACACAGACGGATGTTATCCAAACACACTCTCTTACTTTCTCAAACAACCCAGCAGCACAGATTTTTGTCACCAATCTTGGCAGTTCTGCACAGCTGCTTCAGGTCCACTAAAGAAGCGGTACTTAGGAAAATGATCTCTCTACCTCATCTTTTCCTGTTCATATTATATTGATGACAAGAAGTCTCAGATCTTCCAAGTGTGAAAATGTTCATTAACATAGGAGAAAAGTGAGCATCTTCGAGTGAATTACTTCTTTTTCTTTTTTTTCTTTTCATCTGCTGCCATTTTTAACTTGACTTCTTCCAGAGGAATTGCTCCTAATTTCTTCTTCTTTGCATTTTTTACCTTTTCCTTGAGGGCTTCGATATCAATTTTTTTCTCAGTGGAGGCTACACAGTAAAAAATACAAAAGTAACAGACATGAATTTTACTTTTTTCCAAATTGGAACAGTCTGCAAGACGGCTTCATAAATAAACACAGTAAACTGAATCCTGTGGCATTGGTTAGGACTCATTTATATGTTCACTACTGATTTCATGAACTCTTCTAATAATCACTTCTGTTGAACCTAATATTATCCACAAACCTCCTTCAGCAGACTTCAAAGGAGAACAGTCATACAAAAAAATCCTGTACAACTGCATTTGAACACAGATGACCCACTCTGCACACATACAAACTATTATCACCCACTCCTCAGATCACGGATGCACTCCTCCAAAATTTACACATACACTTTCTTAGACAAAGGCCTATTGGCTTGGTTGTTCTGAGAAGAGAAGAAAGTAATTACCAAGTTCTTATTCCCAGAGAAATTTTCATGGCATTTTGTCTTTCTGCAAGTAACTAAGGTGGTAAGATCCCGCACATGCTTGTCCCATCCTTTTACTCTCAATCTGTCCAATTCCCAATTCTCAACCTGGCTAACCATTAACGGTCACTGCTGGACTGTTGGATGGGGAAGCGTGAGCTGGGGGAATATGATACAGATCTTCAACCTCTGCATGAAGACCTTTTTAAGAGACTTCTCCAGAGAATACCAGAGTACTTAAGTTAAACATTTAATGCCGAGCAATATGACAAACCTACTCATGTTCATCTAGGTGGTGGTATTTTCTTTTTTGGGAACGAGTCGTGACTTTGGATCTAACTCTCACGTCTCACACAGTTAATTCCTACATCTAACAGCTGTCTTCTCTGGATCTCAGTCTACACACAAACTACTGCTGTTGTTTACTCTTAGAAGACTGAAGGACTTCAGGTCAAAACACACAACAGCTAGAAAAGTTCAGTGTTTGAGATGCAGTATCATCAATAGCAGGACCACTGAAAATTTTGTGCCATCACAAAGAAGTATTGTATCAGTACTGCAGAACACATGCTTTTCAAGAAACGTGAACTTTTCACTTCACAAGAATTTTTGTAGCAGTGCAATAATATGTAGGTAGGGTAGCTAATACAAAACATACATAGTATATCTAATACAATGAATGAATATGTAGTATAATCAATGAATCCAGAAAACTGAAGACTTATTTCTTTAGTGTGTAAAAACCAAGTCATCTGAGAACGGTTTCTTCCTCTGCATATTGTGTGGTTTTACTTTAACTCTTAGAAAAGCTCTCTACCTTGTCTTGTAACAATATTTACTTGTGACAGAAGTTTTCACATAAGTGTTGGGTTTTCTTGTTTGTGTTTTTTTTTCCTTAACAGAAAAACAATTTGAATGGAAAAGTTATGGCAACTTCAGTAAGACTAGAAGCCAAAAACTGACATACCCAGAACAACCAGTTAAGATGGCCATTTCAGTATCCGCATTGAAGAATGCTCTACAGAGAACTGTCATTTTATAGGTAAAGAATTATGAGCTGCATGATCTTTCTACTGTCCATAGTAACTTCAGGCATGGATCTAACCACTAGGATTATTTTGCATGGCCTTTCTTATTTCCTACAGCCATACCTCTGGCAAAATCACTTGGCCTAGGAATCAACAGCAGAAGGTTTTAGAACAGGAGAAAAATATATAAATGGTTACCCTTCTTTGTTTTCACAACTGGCTTTTCCTTTGGTGGGATAAAAGCTTTATTTCTTTCTTCTTGTCTTTTCTTGACTGCATCAGCTTGCTTTGCCTAGTTACCAAAAAAAGGCCAAGTATTAGCAGAGAAGATCAAAAGGGACAAAAAAAAAAAAGTTAAAAATTCCAAGTCATCAGTCAAATGCTTTCTAACTGAACAGTGGGTTAGAACAAGTTTACCTTTATCTCTTCCACTCGCTTTCGTTTCTTCTGTCTTTCTTTCAAGAAATATTCACCACTTGCCAATTCTTTATCAACCTGCATAAAACAAGCATCAAGAAGCTTTAGGTAACTAAGCATTAAAAGCCATATGTATATTATCAGGAAATCAGACCTTGACAGAAAAGGTCTCCCAATCTCTTGTTAGCAAGAACATATCAAGTTGTGCTATATTTCTGCATAAACAAATAAAGTTTCAGCTGACCTGGCTTTCTGGCTGTGGAGGTGGGAACGGTGTGTACTCCTTCTTAGTATTTTTCTTCTTTGGCTCCTTGCGTTTTTTCAAGTTCTTCCGCTTGAACTTAGGCAAAAATCTTTCCCAACTTTGTGACCTCAGTTCAGGATCCTTTGATAATTCCCTTTTGATCATCAAAGTCTTCAGTAGTTTTAAAACATCACAAAGAAGTTATTAAAAAAGTAGTATCACAGTAGTAGCAAAGAGCTCCAAACTACAAGTTTTAATAAACTTTCTTCTAGTGAATATGCTACACCTGAACCTTCCATCTGTCACATCAGTAAGAGCAGAAGGACTTAATTATGAAGAGCAGAACCAGAAAGATACGTATCTCTCAAAACAGGGACAGAATGCACTGAAGAAGGTGTCTCGGCTTAAACAAGCAAGTATCAAACAAACAATCAAAGGCAGGAAAGTTTATACACGTTTGATGTTTTCTCACTATTCATGATATTATGGCAATAGATTCTGATAAAATATATTAGGGTTTTTTTTAAAGGTCAGGGTTTTTTTAAAGAAGCACTTTACAGAAATTCTCAAAAATAGATCACCACACAGAAACAAGTAAATTATTAACATACAACTCTCTGAGAAGAAAAAATAGTACTTTCTTGTAAACAAAGATGCACAGTGGACCACGCTAACCTTAATGTTATATATGGGATGTATATTCTTCATTGTGTCCAGAACAACTTTTCTAACCTGTATTTAATAAAAAAAAAATTACAGAAAATTCAGCAAGTATTTAATGTTCTAATCAATTAAAATACCATGTATGTCCTGCTTCCTCTCCTCCCGCCTTCCAAAGTAGGTAGGTTTAAAACACTAATGCACTTGGTTAATTGGAAAGCACAGCACTTTGGAAATACCAATACTGTCATGCTTCTAATATGCTCCAGCACACCCCACAAACATTACTTTCATGTTACCATGGATTTTATGGTGCCATGAGACACTTGCTTTTGACAAGCAGTCTTCTACGCAGTTATTAGAAACATCCTAGATGCTCCTTAATATCATTGACTCTGCAGTATTTTCATGCTTATACCTCTTATCCAAAACGACAAAAATTCTTGCTAAAAACACCCCAACAAAGCAGTATTTCACAAATACTCTCTTCCTTCCAAGACAAAGAGATCTCAGCACCTAACCAAAATTCAGCAGCTAAGATGCTGACTATGGCCACTGATATAAATGTAGCTCACTAACACATAGCTGGCAAGTCAGTGAGATACTTATCTGCCCTCGAGCCAGGCACAGAAGTATGCGACACAAACAGCTCATGTGCCTCCCCTTACCTCTTTTAGTCCACTGAAGGGTCCAAGAGCTGAAACAGTGTTGCCTTGCACCATAATATAACAGTTTGTTAACAGTTCCAGGGCCTAAATAAAAAACAAAACAAAACAAAACAAAAAACGAAGTGTAAAATGAAGACCTGATACAAATTTGGGTCTAAGAATTGTTTGGTTACTATAGCTATAGGAAGTACCTTCAGAGTAGATCCTTTTGGCCCAAGAAGCCGTCCTCTTCTTTTTATAAAAGTGTCTCTCTTCCTCACCAGAGAGCCTATTTTAATGATGTCACATGCAACATCATCCTGAAGAATACGAACTGCCTACGGAGACACGCAGCCGCAATTATCATCTGAACACAAGCATATTATTCAGAAGAGTCAAGAAAATACTTTATTCTTCTTGCTTCGCTTTCAGATGTATTTACTTTAAATATATATTTTATTTTACTTGACCTACTTGAATATCCCGTTTTATAAGTATTATGACAGAATTTTACACCAATTTCCAGGATTTAATACAGACCTGTTCAAATGGAACGCTTCGTGCCAGAAGTTTTATTAAATCTCTAGCCCTGATGATGGCATAGGGATCAAAAGTCTTCTTAGTGGTAGTGACAGTCATGCTTCCTTCAATTAGATCCAGTGTTGCATTCACATACTGCAATATTTGAAAAGTAATAGTGAATCAATCTCTAAATACAACCCTCAGAATTCATATTTGGCAGTAAGAAGATAACAAACACAGGACTACACTGTGAATGTAGATCCATGTTCCAAAATTACTGAAATTACTTTCAACTTAAGGATATCCACACACACAGACACACATAAAAAAGACTCAACAGATGTGTCACAAGGCTGAAAACACCACCTCCTTCATCTCCCTGAATTCAGGGGCAACAAAGTAGTCAGCATCTGGACAAGTCACTGGCTGCTGCAGAGAGCTTTGCTAAAGCATCTCTAACGAAGTACAGGTCTGGCACAGAATACAGAACTTCACTGATTTGGAGACAGTAAAAATGATACTACCAATTCTAAATGCAAGCACAGAATATACAAATACAGTATCAGAAATGCAACTTGCACTATTTTTATAAGCTTAAGTAAGATCATTATCTCCCAAAAGATAAAACACAGTATCACAATTAGTATGTATTCATACATGTTCACTCAAGGCTTTCTGGACGAGTGGCCAGCACTCTTTCAAGTATGCTTCTCTATACTTCGGGAATAATGTTGCAAAACTGCTTTCTTCCAGCAGCCCTTTGGGATTATCCTCTTTTGTGAAGGCTGGCTCTTTCCATCCATCTGGCACAGTGAGGAGTTCAGATTCATCAACTGTTATAGGTAAAAAAAAAACAAACCTGAAATATTTTTTCCTCCTCTTTCATCAAGTGATTATTACACCTCTCCCACATTTAACTGCAAAAGATACAATATCTGAAAGCAGGGACTCACAGCTTTGCTTAATAATCTGTTGAGTGTGTTTTGCATCTCCTTTGACCTTAAAAGAAGTTACTGCTTTAAGATATTTATTAAAAAAAACCAAAAACAAACAAACAACAAAACCCACAACTGGGATACGCGTTGTGGATGGGATCTTACACAAGAACAAGCCACTGGCCGAGGTGAGCAAGCAGAGCATTGGGAGGATGGCCACATCACCAAAAGGCACCAACGCTGCGTGCTCCCTACGCAGCGCGGCGGGCCGGGCAGCAGCAGCAGCCTGCCCTCCCCATGCTTCCTCTCTGCCCACACAGCCCCTCAGCCCCCGGCTGCTTTAGGAAACCAGAGGGACCCCCGGCGTCAGGGCTGGGCAGCAGGCCCGCGGCCATGGGGGGGGGGGGGGTGTGTCTTTCCGCCCGAAGGCTTCCCCGGCGAGCCGGCTGCCAGCCCCGCACGGACCCTCGCCCCCACCTGTAGTCGCTTTCTTTTTGTTTTTGTTTTTTTGTTTTTCCTTCTGCTTCGGCCCGGCCTCGGCCGCCCCCGGAAGGTCCGCCATGCCGTCCCGCGCGCCGCCACCCCTCACCCGGCGCCGGAAACACCGTGCGCCGGAAGGGGGCGGGAGCAGGCCGGGGGCGCGGTGTACGCCGGGAGCAGTAGTTCTGGCGGGCCGAGGGTGTTGGACGGGAGCGCGGTGGGCGGCCTGGTCCCGCTGGAGCGGTTGAGCAGTGTCTGCTGAGGCTTTGAGAACGGCTTCACCGTTTGTATTCAGAACAACACACGTTCTCCTGCTGGGTTGTCTTTCCCTGGGAGGAAAAAGGTGAAAGCACCGCCGGTACGAAGGGGCCAGGAGGGAGAGGTGGCTGCGCTCCCTGCCAGCTGGGGGCAGTGCCGGCCGCTCGGAACTCATTGGGCGCTCGGGTATTGCAGAGCGTGCCTGAGGTCGGAACTTCACCTCGCTGGCTGTGAGCACAGAACGCTCCCACCGCTCTCCGTCAGGGTTGCTTTACCTCACGCTGTGTCTGCGCCGGGGTAGCCGTGGCTCTTGTGAACACAGCGCGGTCTGGTGGATGGTTACACTGCTGGAGGCCTTGCTCCCTTACCCACGGTGGCTTTTGGTGGCCCCTTTTGGACTCTCTGCCTTTACTCTGATTACAGGTACGGGCTCTAAGAAACGTTATTCCATGGTAGAGGTCAAGAAGCATATACCCAGTGACTTCTTTCCTTCCTCCTTTTTCACGTGAAACATCTTTTCCATCTGTGTTTTTCAGCTTTGAGCTTTCTACTTCACAACATAATGCAAAAAGGCAGCAGCATCAAAACGTACACTGAGGTACATTGATAAATACTTGAAGTACTTCAGTGTTCATCACTAAGAAAATGTGTTCCTGATGAGACCTAATTATTCAGCTGAATCGGGTAATTTAGGGTACTTTGGGGGAAGCTCTGCATCCTCCTCCCTCTCCCTTCATGTACCTGAGCTTTTTCTTCAGTAAAAAAGCAAGAATATGTCTCTTTCTTGGGGTCCCTGAAAAGCCGGTGGAGTGATGAACTGGAAGAGACCTTTAAGAGCAAGAACACCTGTACCTCTGAGGCAGGATGGCATTGTCATGGGCCTGTTCATAAAAGCACCCTAGGGTGCTTAATTACCATCATGACGAGAAAGCTACTCCGATCATCTGACTTGCTATCGATAAATAAAATTTTAATTCAAAATCAGTTTTGACCCTCCGCCCAACTTCTCTTCGAACCTGGCTGCTGTCTTTCCCAGCCTGCTCCGTCTCCCACAAGAAGGCACCAGGGCTCCTTTCATGTGCAAGTCTGACGGGTGGGTTTAGCCATTTATTTTCATTTCAGTCGGTCCGCACCCTTCAAACAGGGAGGCCACTGAGCGTCCCTTGGCCGGGTTGCGAGGGGCCGGGCGAGGGACACCATCTCTGCACCGCCAGGGCACATGGGGTATTCAGTTCCTTCACCTTCTGCTCTGAAGACAAACCGGGAAAAAGCGGGAGGGGCGGCAGGGGGGTGCCGGTGGGTGCCTGCGGCCGTTCGGCCTGGTTGGTGTGCCTTTCCCCGACCCCACGGCATGGCAGCGATGGCAGCGACCGCTGCGCTGAGGGGAGCGTCCCGTGCGGAGCCGCCGCCCGCGCCGAGGTTTCTGCTTGAGGGAGGAGCGACGGCGGCGGTTTGGGACCTGCCTCGCTGGAGGGGCTGGGTTCCTGCTCCCGCCTCGCCTGGCCGCGGGTGCTGGGTGCTGTACGCGAAAGGACAGAAAGGTGCAGTGCCTCCGAGCCGGCACAGCCCGGGAAGTTTGCTTCACTCAGCTCTCGGGCGCAGCGGTGTTCGGGCGCTGCTCGCTGGGCGGGTGCCCCTCTGCGCTGCGCAGCCTGCGAGAGCAGCAGGGAGAGGACGGGGCCCTGCCGGCTGGAGGAGACCCCCGGTCCATGAGAAAGCAGGGCTGGGGACCCCGGGAGACGTTTCTCCTCCCCCTTGGGGAGGTGGCACATGAAGTGTGCGGTGCACGTCTTGCCTGAAAACCGGGCGGGTGTTGTGGAAGCACAAGCAGAGCAGACTGAGGAAGAATTTGAGGGAGGATAATTAGATTTGTTCAGCACTTGTTTATAGCCCGACTCTTCCAATGAGTACGGTGTGACACACCAAAGAATCACAGGAGTGGGCTGCTGATGGGGCCTTCTGGGAATCCGCTTCCCGGCCGGGATGAGAGGGGAGAGGTAGGGAGGCTGCAGACTGCGTTGTGTCCTGAGCATTGAGACAAATTCCAGGCTGCGTTGAGAGAGGAGAGAGAGCCCAGGGGAGAGGCACGGCGGGCAGACGGCACGGCCAAGGCACGGTGTGGCAGTGTGCTCGCTGCCTAAGAGCAGTTTTGGAGGTCAGAGGGAAAATCTCTGGTGAGATAGATCTTTTTTTTTTTTTTTTTTCTCCAACCTGCAGACCTCTCAGGCCTACTCTGGGTATATGTCTCATGCCTCTGCAGCAGCAGTGACAGACCACCCGTGTGCCTGCTCCTCTCCTGCACCCCAGCCCATGTACCACTGCTGCTGCGTGGAGATTACCAAGTCCCCCAAGCCTCTGTGCTGGAGAAAGAAAGAGGTGTCCAGTGTGAGGGGGTAAGGGATTGGCACCCAGCTTCTCTGATTCAAAGGATGGATAGCCCTCTTTGATGCAGTGCCACATTGAAGTGTACCTTCGCCCAGTTGAGACAGGTCCACTAGAAGTAATGGAAAACAGAGGTACTCATGCTAATAGACTTGAAAGCTGTGATTCAGGAAGGTCCTCACATCCCCTCCTGCCTGATTCTTTGAAGGAGACAGTAATTTCTCATCTTTCCTTTTACCTGTGGCCTGGTCAGATGCAAGGAAGCTGCTTGCCTAATTCCTGGCAGTGACAGAATGCTCCCACAGACCTGCTCTGCTCCTCTGCGCAACATTCTCAGGCTCCAGACAACAGCATGTTTTTATAATTTTTATTAGTCGTTGCTCAGATGCCATAACCAGCCACCACTCATCTGGTGGGGTTAGGAGGCTGAGGGCAGCTGGCTGGGGGTACAGTGGCTGCTGAGGGGGACAGGAGACTGAAGGCTGGTGCCCAGGTGACTCCAGCTGGGCTGTGCCATGACAGGGATGCTGAGGCCCTACAGAAGCGGTGTTCCTCACATGCTGGTTTGGCAGCTGAGCTCCCAGTCAGAAGGGACAGCAGGAGTGCCAGCACACTGGTTGGGCACAGCTACTGCATGGCTGGTGGGATGCAGGGCTGCTGCAATTCCCTGGCCTCAACTGCTCCAGCCCCCAGGCTCTGTGTGCCTTCTGGGCTATGCTGGCACAAAGGGGCAACATGTTTATATGTGTGTTTATATATGCAAGGGTTTTTTCTTGTTAAAACAAGAGAATTAAACCTCACAGCCTCCCTTACATGCATTTCAGGCTGTATGATCTAAAGGGCAGAGAGCACTGCTCTTAGAATGAAGGTGCCTCTTTATTATGCAGCAAAGTAATTATTTCCCAGTCAGTAGATAGGACTCCAGCCACTTGGCTCTTTCTTGCATGCCATTTTCCAATCCAAAAGAGCAACTTGGGATTTTGTGATAATTCAAGCAATTGGATGAGCTCATGCACATGGCATCCATTCACTAGAAACACCACACAGATCCCATTCAGCCTCAGCACTCGTAAATCCATGTGACACTTTTATCTATTTATAAACTTTTAACAGCAGGTTATGATTGTTATGCAAGCCATTTTCCAGGGATTAATAAGCAGCTTGTGTTGATGGCAGTGAGAAGGGCCATTAACTGCTCTGGGACAGTCATTAATCTGTAGTAAATGCTCAGCATCTGGATCATTTCCATGTAATTAAATAATCAATACTGCCTTTTGATTCAAATAACTGGAGAACTGTATTTCAAATTTATCTTGGCTTAGGGTGTTCTTAATTCTTTTAGTTTACAACAGGGCAGGAAACAAGCACACAGGCAAGTCAGAATTTCTTCTGGTGTGACTGGCTCTTAAATCATCAGCTATTTCATACAAAACCTCTCAAGCGATCAAACTATAGTTCAAACTGGCCACCAAAACCTATTAATTGGGCTGGATGGAGAAAAAATAATCACAAATGTGGTTTTTTTCTTTTAATATAAGAATTCTTTCATTATTGGAACAAAATTATGTCTTTGAGTGACCTGACTGTGGGAGGTAGCCTTGCAGATTTAAAATAATCAAACAGAATATCCCCCTGCTCAGCCACCTCCTGAAAAGTCTGTTTTGATTCATTCCACATCTGGCCAACATGACCTCTGTGCCCTCAGGCACATGGGGTTGTGGTCTTCATTTCTCTTTCCTTTCTCCCCCACCCCCTCCTGCCTTTCTCTGTCCAGGCAATGGTGCAAGTCACTTCTCTGCTTTGGTTTTGTTCTCATCTTTCCCGTCAAATCCAGTGATACATAGAGGAGCTGATAGATGAAGGTAATGGTGTCCACCACAAACCTGGTCAGGCAAGAACCACACCACAGTGGGTGCTGCTGCCTTCTCCATAGAGAGCTGGAGAAATGCCCAAGCAGACAGAGTTTGTCATAGGTGAGAACAAATGGGACAGTTAATCATAGGTGAGGTAAGTGGGAGTTGAAAACAGGAATTTCAAAAGAAAGGACTTACTGTTTCATCACAGGAGTATATGCTAATTCCCATCCTTTTGGGCTGTCTTTTCACTAGATAATGAATCTGCATTTTACCACGAGAACATGATAGATGAATAACAGCTGACCTTCACTTTAAGAGGGGTCAAAACATGGAAAAAAAGCAACCACTCATACAGTCAGATACCTATTCATATTTTGAGGCTGGAAAGACAGGAGGAAGATTTTGCAAGAAATAGAGAGGAATGTCACTGACTTGATAGCAAAGCTTTCAGATGTAGCTACTGTGAAGACACTTGTCAAATTAGACATGAAAAGATAGGTAGGGTCCGGTGGCCATCCAAAATTCAGCTCAGCTAAGGGATAACTGAGTTTGTGAGAGCAAGGGTTTGTTTCCCTTTGAAACAGAGCAGAGAGGACAGCATGTGCTGAAACCTAAGAGGAACAAGGAGCTGGAAAATGAGATGACTGCAAGCTATGAAAGGATCTGAAAGAGCTAGCTGGAAAAGCAAACTGAAGATAAATCACAGCAGAAGAAAGAACCCAGGATAAGGAAGAACCAATGAGTAACAAAGACAATAGCTTTGTCTGGAGAAGGACTTACCTGAAAAAAAATTGCTGTCAATCTGGGGACAAGAAAGGGATGATAGCCTAAGTAGGAAAGGAATTTGGTATCATTATGAAATCAAAGCAGCAGGTTTACCTCAAGAGGTCTTTTGAGCAGGGGATGTGCCTAATCATGCATTCATACAGTGACTGACAGAATGAGGCTTTTGTCTCGACTTAAGCCCCTGGGAGTTGTCAGAAAGCAAACACCACAACATGGCAAGCTGCACCAGGAACTCTGAGATACATACAGAAGAATAAAAAATGGGAGGGTGATGGCAAGTGCTGGTCAGCAGTATGTGTGTTGGAAGCTGGGGGAGAGGAAGGCAGAGGGAGGAAATGCTTAAATCAGAATATTTGTCCAAAGCCTCAGAGGGGAAGAGAGTCAAGCGGGAATTAGAAAGTGATCACTTTCTTCTGCTTTAGAAAGTGTCCCACATAGTGTGGAGATCAGTCACATGTTCCCAAAGGCCCAGCAGGGACAGCTAACAGGGATTTCTTCAGCTGTCTCTGTATCCATCCTATTTAGGTAATGCCTAACTGGGGCTGTGCCTGCCAGGGTGGCTCTAGTGGCTCTCAACAGCCCCGAGGAGGTGGTGTCCCTCACCACCCCTGGAAAGCTGTGGCGGAAGAGCACCACGTGAGGACTGGGTGCCTGGAGGCTCAGGTCTACAGCGGCATGGTAGGGTCCTCTCTGTCAGTGCCTCTCCCAGCCCCTTTGCAGTGGTGGACTGGGGAATGATGGGGAAAGGGGCTGCTTCTCTCTGAATCAGGGCAGGAGGAGTGCCTCTAAGCCCCCATCCTCCCCAGTACAGCCCCTGCCAGAGCAGCAGAAAGGGATCTACTGTGCTGCTCCCTGTAAACTTGCAACGAGCAGACCCTTTCTCAAAGGTGTATGGCACTGTGGGGCTATGGATTGAAGATGGGATTTTTTTTTAAAAAAAAAAAGGTTGTTAAAAGAATTTCTAAGTCATACCTGAGCAATCAGCATTTGAGCATGGCTTTTCTTCAGGAGCTCACAATGCTCATGTGTGTTATTCTGAAACGCACAGATAAAACACTCCCTTGGTCTATTTTTCTCTTGTACTAGAATTCCAACATTATTATGCAGATTTCCACTATAGCAATATTACAGCAGAATAAATAGCTCTCCTATACGCTAAGGGGAATCCTATTACATCTTCAGTAACTCTCAGTAAGCATCATTGCTATTATACCAATTGAAGGGACAAAAAACAATTTTTAATTAAAAATATTTATAGCAGGCATAATACCAACTGCCAGTTTCACTACCCAGTGAATGTGTTTTGCAGCTGGTAGTAATTCTCTCTTATTTCCATGAGGTTAGCCAATATCAGCTGTTCATTAAGCAGAGGACATTTCAGGAATATCCATGTTGTATGCTGTAACTAACTGAGAAGTTCTTCCTTTGACAGATTTTAGGAAATCAAGATTGCTTTGCTATGTTATTCTGGGACTTCATAATAGAGAGGTCATTTCCCAGTGATCTGAGTAGGCTGCATCATCAGTTTTATTCAAATCAATCCTACAAACTGCTTTCCAGCAGATAAGAACATTTTAATTAGCAATATGTCTTTTGTCTTCTATCTGCAGTGGAGTAGGGGGTGGAAAATTGATTTCAGCATGCCCTTTATTTTACTGGGAGAGCAGCATAATCGGAAGGTGTCGGCAGAACCACAGGCAAATTAATTTTGAGATACAGAGATTCATAGAGCCGACAGCACAGCTGCTCCTCCTGCCGAGTCCAGTCGGGCGACCTCACTGCTGCTGATGGCACCAGGCACTCCAGGAGGCAAAGTCCAAGGCTCTCGTGGGCAAAGGGCATGATAGCAATCAGCTGGCTCACCCTGAAACACTCGCATGTTTTCTGTGCCAGATAGCACGTAAGACCTTGATTCTTGTCCTGATTAGTTGTATCTGTCAGTAACTGTGCTTATGTATAGCTGTAGGTAGGTGATGGCCAGCTGGTCCTAGGAGCCGTAAGAGCAGCTGTAACCTGCGCTGCAGCTTTATCTCAGGCTCAGAGGAAACCAGCAGGCAGAGGACAGGGCACAGAGGAGCCCTATTCCCTTCCTCCTACCTCTGTCTGCCAGAGGACATGTGTCTGAATTTCAGAGCTGGAACAGTGTCTCCACCAATTTTGTGCCTATGGGGAGCCCTATCCCCATTAATGCAGGGATTCACCGCAGTCAGTTTGTCCTTCATTTACAATCATGCAGCTCAGAAGGGACTCACCATGTCGAAGGCTCCAACCCATAAAATCTAATATGAAACTTCTTGTTCTCTGTATTCATCTCAGGACATCCAGCAGCCCAGCCAGCGAGGAAATCCCCTGGTGATTTATCAAAGTAGCAGCTGGGAGCTGACAAACCAAGCGGTTCATCATAACCTGGCTTGTGACTTGCTAAATCCCATATGGTTATTGTTTTTCACTTTAAAATATTAGCAGTGATTTTCAAAACCCTGAATTTAGCAAGCTGTGTTTCATAATTGGAAAGATCAAACCCCATTTGAATCTGTGAAGTAATTTACAATGTGCTTATCCTTCCAGCTTCAATAGATCCTTCCAGCAGCAATTTCCCCTGGCCCGGATCCCCTGTGGCAGCAGAAGAGCCCAGGGGACCCAGCTGGAAAGGCGAGTGAGGTAAAATGGTGGAGAGGGGCATCCATGAGGAGAGCAGAGGCCAACCTAGGAAGTGATTCAAAACAAGAGATTAATATAAGGAGGTGCTCTGAGTCATTCTTGAGGGAGCTTGACTCCCTCCACTGCCTGCAGACGGACCTGTGAAGAGCAGCTGCTGTTGCTTAATTAGCCTTTGTGGATGTTCTGCTTTAACCCATCTTTAAAGCTTGCGAAAGCCTAGCATGTCTGTGTGCTGATTTTGCTCTAGGCAAGCATTACGCCAGTCATCAACAGCTTCAAGAAGCCAAGCTCCACCAGCTCTGTGTAGGAATGTCCAAGCTGTTACATCCGTATTTTCTTACCTACAGGGAAATAAGTCTCATAGTCAACCAGGGAGCAAACCCTTTCTTCTGGCACAGATGGCAATAAAGGCTTCCAGAGCACTTTGGACTGAGTGTATGGAATACAGTCCCAGATCTGACTTTCTGAGTAGTCATCATGTCCTAGGCTACCTCTGATTTTAGCTATTCCCCTCAGTATTTCATGGAGATGAGCAGTGTACATTTGAGTGATATGCCATTTGATGCCTAATGGTAGCAAGCAAAGACTCAGTGAAAAAATGATACCTGTCAACCCTCTAGAGAGGCAGACTCCAAACAAGTGGAGCAGCAGAGTGTGAAACATTCCTTCTCATCTTTTTTCTCAGCTGTTCAGGAAATGGCATATGGAAAAGCAAACCATTATTCCTCATAATTTTTTCTCTGGGTTTAAGTAGAGTTTGTAGATTGATTAATAGTGAGTTTGCACCACCCCTGGAAAAGGGGAGCCAGATGGTGTAGTCAACTCTACAGTGACCTCGAGGACCTGGGTATGCATTACCAGAGCTGCTACTAAGCTTAAGAAACCCCTTTCCTTGTCTAAACTGTAAATTTTCAAGGACAAGAACTTTTTCTAAGTATATGTTTGTACAGGAGGGAAATTTGAGACTATCTTGTGCAAGGTACAGCTGCAGTGCAGACTGATGAAAGTTGTATCCAAGGAGGAAGGAAATACAACAGAGCCAGTGGGTGGCAAAGTATTTGTTAAAACAACCGTTTAGAATAATTGATTGATAAAATTTCATTTTTGCATGCCACTGGGGAGGATAAAAAAGCCCGTATGTTCTCCAAGCATTTCACATCATTAAGCAAACCTTTTGCAGTTTGGCAGATTAGAACATTAGAAGAAAGGAAAAAAAAAGGCCAACCATAGATGAGCATGAATACAAGATGAGTCATTGAAGTTTACCCAAAAGCAACATAAAAATGATGGTTCCTGCCAGGGAGTTATGCCAGGGTATTCTCACAGGCTTGGTTCGCCGGGTTGAGCAGGCAGAGTGAGAAAGCAGTGGGGAAGAGGGGTGCATTCTTCTGCTGCCGAGGCTGGCGAGGGCCACTGGGTTGCTCGCTGCGGGGAGAATGCATGTGTTTGTCTTTGTAGACAAGGGGCACCATTATCACATACCTCAGCAGGGTTGAAGATGTCAAACAAATAATTGGTTTTATTTAGAATATGATGTCCAACTAGTGAATGAAGCATTTTGGGTGTCCTGGAAAGATTTTATATACAAACCAGCTGGAATCCCATTGACAGAAACACCCTCTTCCTTTCCCTTGCCCTCCTCCCTGTTACTTTCCGTCAGACAGAGCTGGAAGTAACTGAGAGGAGCTCCAAGAAGCCTGTGCCTTTTATCAGTAAAGTGTACTGGTGCTAGGCATCTGACACTTGTTCATTAAGAGAGACCCAGGCAAGCATTTCATCATTGAGTTAAGTATTTAATACATGAATGGGTAGCGAGAAAACATATTTGTGGCCATTTCAAAAGGCTGTCATACAAGGAGACTCCAAGTCTGAGCAGGTTGGAAAAGCTGCAGGGCACTTTGGAAATCTCTCAAATGAACTCACACTTGTAAAGCACAAAGTTGCTCTTGCAGCTTCCAGAGAAAAATGAGAAGTAGAGTGGGCTGGCAAGTGTGGGGCAGGCAGTGGGTGCTGGGCTCCAGCCTTCCTTTAGCACAGCTGTTAGGTCATAGGGAAGGGGGGACCTTACATAGCTTTTCATGCAGAGCATGACATCTGCACCTATCCCAGAACAATGCAACATCAGTCCCATCACTCCATAGCTACATGAGTGATGTGCTAGGATTTTCCAGAAAGTCAGAGAAGGAAAGCCCATTCTGGTACCTCTAGTACATCTCATGGCCAGTGCTGGATAGATGCAGCTTCTTACTGTGGGAATCTACCGTTTCTTCAAGGACAATTATTAACTGTAAATATATTCAAGACAAGAACTGAAAATGAGTGAGGATTTCCAATAGCTGGAAGTAGAAGAATTTTTCAAATGAGACAAAAAAGGGCAGAAATATTCAGTAAAGTGCTTTTTCTCTACTTTTTCTGCTTACAGAATGCTGGCTTCTGTAACAGAAAAGTGGATGTTGTGCATCCCAAGTGTCCCAAAAGTGCTGGCTGAGAAGGGCATGACTTTTCAGTAGCTTCTTAAGTACCACGGGAATTACAGAAAATTTAAAGCAAGATGGTCATGTGCTAGTTGAACAGGACAAGTAGGGGGTCACTGAAAGCTGTAGAGTGGCTGGTTTATTTCCATCCTAGGTGAAATTGTAGAGATGTAACAGGCCAACAGCAAGAGTAAGCACTGGGATTACTAGGTCCATGGGCACCCAGCAAGCTCACTGGCACTAAAGGACGCTGCTGATCTCATGGGTCAGATGACCCCATTTCAAGCATGTGCTGGGCTGAGACATCCTGCCTAAGTGGTCTCAAAGGTTTTTACTGTAGGTGCAGGCTGTGTGCTGATCCTGTTATCAGGTTTAAGAGCAGGAACTACAGTCCTGCCAAAACTAGATAAGGGTTAAAAAAAAAGAAAAGGTCACCAGCAGACACTGCTACCAAACAGAGTGCTTGCTTGTGCTCTTACACTGTTGGAAATCATCAGCAAATTAGGTATGAAAGGAACAGGCAGGCAGCATGTTCCCAGCTGAACTGCTATAAATGTCACAGCATTTGTATTGACACCAAAGGCTGCTTTACCACAAACAAAAAACTGAAACACACACACACACACAAAAAAAAAGGATATTGCAAAGAGGATTGTTTTTCAAATGAGAAAAGTCAATCATACTTAGTAAATCTACCCTGCAAAATCTACCCTGCAGGAATCTAATAATCATACTATAATTTGGCGATGGTCAAAAGATGATAGGAGCTGAATGACTAAATAGTAACTACATCACTGATAAAAACCACTTAAAACATATAAAATGTCTAATAGCAAAGAGTAAACGGGAATGAGACAAAGATGTGAAAGAGTTTGAACTGTTTATTTAGATCAGGCAATCTTTAGAACTGAATGAAGGATGGGCAAAAAACAATTACAGTGCAGGGAAAGGTACAGTATTGCTTTAGGGTTGATATTCTTCCATTATCTTAAGGATCTGCTTATTCACTGCTAGCCAACAAGCAACACTTCTCATTAAGTCACAGGCCCCAGGAGTTTATCTCTTGCTGTTTCCTCAGTATCTGAAGGGGCAGTTCACCAGGAACTGTAAGTGACAGCTATTTCACATCATCAGTTTTAAAGGGAAAATCAAGTTTTAAAAGTTCTCCTTCAGTAGCTTGTTTGAATCATGGCTTTCTACAGACAGCCTTATCCAAAATGTTCGTAAGTGCCTCCTGCTTCCCAAACCAGGGCAAAACTCTCCTGGTTTCAAATGTAATCAATTCAACAGGTGCAACAGGTTTACAAAGCTCTTGGTGTCCCTGGTAAAACTCCAGGAGAGCATTAAGTTTCAGAGGAGGCACTGGGTGATGCACAGGGACTCAGGAGTCATTGAAAATGCAAAATCAAAGGGATAAACACCATGGGAAACATGGGCAGCACAGGTGGTGTTTTTGAGAATCAGCAGTATTCTGCAATCCCTTGAAAGTCTCTAGAGTACTTTGGCATCTCTTGGTCCTTTGGCGAACAAAGAAGCAGAATGGGGTTGGTTTCTGCATACGGCAATGCAAATCAGAAAAGGGACCCTGTCCTGGTTTGAGTGAGAACAGAACTAATTCTGTTCAGTGGTTTTACTTTTCAGCTCAGTTCTTCTAACTAACTGCACTTTCTGAAGGTAGCAGACTGTTCTCACAGACAGTGTCTGCTTCTGGCAGTGATAACACCCCATGTTTAGAGTTATTACCAAGGATTGGTGTGCAGACCAAGGCCACTGCTGGATCTTGTGTACCACATTGAGGGGTGCAGAAAGTAAAAGACCACAACTGCAGAGAGGAGCGGCCAGGACAGGGTACCCTATTTAGCCCTGTGAGATGCACAGTCAATAAACTCTCTCCTTCTCCACAGATCATGTCCTTGTTTCCCAAGGAGCAAGTCCCAGTTCTGATATGCCCCAGCCATCAAACCTTATCTCATACTGCTGAGGAAACTGCTAAATTATGAGAAGGACCTGTGAAATAGTCTACAGAGCAGAGACATGCAGGATAAAAATGTAAAATTACAGACATTGGGTTGTTCAGATGGTGATGATTCGTAGACCAAACATTAAAGATTCAAAGTACCAAAATGGTAAAGTATAAAATCCTAAAGGAAAACACAGAGACATGGGAGATGATTTCAATTTAGGAGCATTAAAGACCATCTCCAGGAGGTAAGAAGGTCTAAGCCTTCCTCTCCTGACAGTTGCTTGCCTAGCAGCAAGACTTTTTGATAAGCTTAATAATACATTTAGTTCCTTGCTAATCCCAGTTGTCTGATGCCTGAATAAAGTAATTCAGAGAGTTACAGCCACTATAATTCCTAAAGCCACCTTTTCATGAAAAGGACTCTTTAGATCATACCTGTCAAAATTAAGATATTCTAATCTCTTAGAACAACTGAACACATATTCAATGCCAAGAATTATTACCTGATTTATGCTGGTTTTCAGGTAAGGAGACTCAAAATCTGTGATTCAAAGAATTCATGCACAAATAAATGACCATGACTTAACCATGTAATAGTTAGAAAAATTGACCACGTGCAACCTCTTCTTGAAATGCAAGAATTTATTTTACCCAGTTCAGTGCACAAAGCATGGTTTGAATCAGCTTACATTTGTCTGGAATTAAGAACTCCTACATTAACATTTGCCAAGGCTCAATTATCATATTTCATGTATTAAACAGCTGTTGCATCATGTCTTTCATCTCTAAAATTAAGGTTATGTAGGGGGAACTTGAACCATGGCTCAGAAAAATGCACATTTACAAAGGGTATAGGCACATTTCTATAGCTTTCACCTAATTCCACCTTGGGAGGCACAGGCCTAGGGCAGCATTACAGTGTGCTTCACTTAGTCCTCATTCATTTTTCTCAGCCAACTCTGCATCTGTTTTTTTCACACTGCAGTAGTATGAAGCAAACTTTAGCTGTGATCCAAGATTTAAAACATGAGTTTACATAAAGATTTATGTTGAAATTATTTTCCCAAACACTGATGTCATTAACAGTCACCTCTCTACTTTGATGCTACTGCTAATAATAAAAATGGTCACTGCTAGGTGAAACAGGATAAAAAAATATTTAGCTGGGTAATGGGTTTTGGTTGGATTTTTTGCCTTTTCCAGTATTTATCTCAGGTACATTTTGTTAATGAGACAATGTAAAGAGAAGGCTGTAAAACCTTATGCATTTCATAGCCACTGGAGGTTGTACTGGAATTTGTTGTACTGAATTGGTGGCTATCTCCCAGTTTCCCAGGAAACAGTTCTTTCATAAGTGCAGTTTTGAGGGTTAGCAATGGATTCCTTCTGAGTTTATAAGGAAAAAATCCAGCAAAACTAAGATTGACTCTCACTGTTTTAGGGACACATTATCAACTCTGGCATTGATAATAGAACTATAGTATCATAGAATTACAGAATACTTCGGGTTGGAAGGGACCTTTAAAGATCATCTAGTCCAAACCACTGCAATGAGCAGGGACATCTTCAACTAGATCAGGTTGCTAAGAGCCTTGTCCAACCTGACCTTGAACATTTCCAGGGATGGGGCTTCTACCACCACTCTGGGCAACCTGCTCAGTGTTTCACCACCTTCATTGTAAAAAATTTCTTCCTTATATCTAGTCTAAATCTACCCTCTTTAACTTTAAAACCATCACCTCTTGTCCTGTCACAAAAGGCCCTGCTAAAAAGAGTGTCCCCATCTCTCTTATAGGCCTCCCGTAAGTATTGCAATGCCACAATCAGGTGTCCCTGGAGGCCTTCTCTTCTCCAGGCTGAACAACCGCAACACGTTCAGCCTTACGTCACAGGAGACATGTTCCAGCCCTCTGATTCTTTTTGTGGCCCATGTCTGGACCTGTTCCACCACACCCATGTCTTTCTTATGCTGGGAGCCCCAGAGCTGAACAAGGTACTCAAAGTGAGGTCTCACAAGACTGGACTAGAGTGGCAGAATCATCTCCCTCAACCTGCTGGTCAAACTTCCTTTGATACAGCCCAGGATATACAGTTGGCCTTCTGGGCTGCAATTGCACATTGCCAGCTCATGTCCAGCTTTTCATCTACCAGTATGCCCAGGTCTTTCTTTTCAGGGCTCCTCTCAGTCCCTTCATTCTCCCCTATATTGGTACTGGGGATTTCCCCAACCCAGGAGCAAGACATTGCCTTGTTGTCCTGGCCTTGTTGAACTTCATGAGGTTCACATGGGCCTTCATTTTTCTGTTCAATGACCTTCGTCTTTTCTGTTCTCCTTCTGTGGTGCATTCTGATCAGGTTTTTAGTCTTTCATTGCATACCAGACATTTGTGAGAGGGCATTGACAGGTGCTTTATGACCCATAATGTGTTCTGGATTAGATGATCTATGTCCTTTCATTTAACTCCTTTTGACTGTGGGGGATCCATGGCTAAGATTGTCTGCGCCAGTTTTATATTATTCTGTGTCACTACTGTCTCCATGTTCTTTATGGGGAAGTTGAGATGTGTAATAGGCACAGCTTTCAAAGATGGTCAGAAGCACTATTTCATGATTATTGTTATGTTTCCTGCAATGTTATTGCAATGTTTCCTGCTTGGATTTGCATTGCTATATTATGACTGACATATGGCACATTCAAACAGAGCAATACGGTAGCAGGCAAAACAGCCATAACTGAGATTGAAAATAATGTTTGCTTTCTTCTTTGTAATGAAGGTTTCTGCTGAACTGAAAGACATGAGTTATCTAGCAGACAGATAACCATGTTCAAGCCATGAAATCCAAATAACATGGCAGCTCTGAAAAAGAAAGAAACCAATGAATCCCACTCATATGGCATACAAGAATGAAGGAAAATGTTCAGTGTAAATCTTCCACATTTTTTTTTTTCCATGAAATGCAGTTTTTTGTCCTGTTTACAGTGAAACCCTGCACTCCCTGCTGCCTTACCGGGACCATCTACACATTTTTGAAGTCATGTATAAGCAGTGGTTGATGTGTTTTTTCTGGTCTTAAGGAGATGAGTGTCTGAGTCAGGGCAAGTCATACTTCCTATGGAGGGGATATACATCTTCACCACACAGATAATTCTAGGAACTTAATTTTGATCAGGCAAAGGCATTATTCATACAGATTTGTAGAAGAGCTGTATTTGCCTCTCTCTCTTATAAATTAGGAGAACACATAAACCAGGGTTTCACAAACTTGTTTATAGGGCAAGTGAGTGGGACTTAAGTGTGGAGGCCACACTATTATAAGGACTGCCAGCCTCAAATGCAGCTCTCTTTTTGCACTACTTCTACACATCTCTCAGGCTCTGGGGGCATCTGTCAGCCTGGGTATCTCTTCTGCCCACTCCCCTCAAAAAACAGGGATTCAGCCTAACCCTAGCAGTGTGAGTCCCCTAAAGCTGCCCTACCCTGCCATGACACCCCACTGTTTACACATCCATACACCTACATTCCTTTATTGCTCAAAATGGGGTAGTGACATCCAAACCCAGCCTCCAACTGTTGTTAACTCCTGACTGGTGCTCATGGATTGTCTCGAAAACCAGCAGTTTGCCTCTGTGCACCATCACATACTGAAACTAAACTTTCTGCTTTCATAGAGGTAAACTTACTACTACAGGTGTAAACTAAAGTAACATTTTCAAAATTAATTTAACACAGCCAAATGTAGAAGCTGATTTCACTGAAAAAGCAATAGGTGTTACTCAAATTTTCTTTAATATATACTTGTTTTTCTTAGCTACTCAATGTTTTTGAAAACTTATTTCAGTTCCTCAGCTCCTATGTTTGCTGAATATCCCACTGTCTCCTATATTCATAGTCAAATTCTTTTTTTTTTTTAATATTGTTTGTTAATAAGCCTTCAGACCATCTTCAATGCAGAACTTCTTTTTCATTTCAATGTTTCATCCCAAATACTTGGAAATTACAAACAATAAAACTGCAAAATAAGACATAGCCAGGTATATGCAGAATACTTAATGGAATGAAGTAAAATAATTCACCTGTTCTTATTTATGTAAGGTCTCATAAATGCCTCACAGATGCCTCACACCAGGAAACAATGATTTTAAAATAACACTTAGACAAGATGCACTCATTTTGCATGAAGTTGCTTTGATCTATGGTAAACTGCTAACATTTGGAAAAAACTTTTATTCCCTCATGAAAAAAAAGAGATTAAAAAAGGAAAGAAATTATTACTGTAGTAAAATTAACAACAAGGTAAAGCAGTATGAAATCTTTTGTGCTCTGTGTTCAATTATACCTGTAGTTAAAAACGCCCTCACATAACATACAGCGAGGGAACAGTTTTACTTGACAATACAAAAATAATAACAGATTAATAAGTAAGAGTGTTTGCTCCTAGCACTACCAGCTTTACAGGGGTTTGGGTTGTTGTTTGGTTTGGGTTTTTTTCCTAGGGCATGGTAAAGTGAAATATTTCTGTCATTAGGACATAAACAAAGATCAAGAGATAAAAAGAGTTCACAAACATGAATACAACTGAGTGTATCAGAGCCTTCCTCTGGTCTCAGACAGTTTGGACAAAATGATGGAAAAAATCACAGAAAATTTTTTCTTTCCCTGTAGTTCTCACTTCGCTGTAGACAGCACATCTCCTGTACTTTCTTACACAAGGAAGTATTGAATGTCAGCTTCATAATGGATTTGCCCCAGAATGCTGTTTGTTTGGCTTTTTAAAAATTAATTTAATTAGAAATTACAGTCTCAGTACATGCTTTGCAACTCAGCCTAAAATAAACAGATTCACAAAGATAGAGAGTAGAGGATCATGGAGAAGAGTAGGGAAGGCTAATTAAACTGGAATGAATAGGGTGTCAAAAATAAGTTAGCTTTGTTGGTGACTAAGGAATTCCTGATCACTTTCTACTCACTTCAGGTAAAAGCCCCATAGATGTATAAAAACACATGGTGGTACTGAGAAGAGGTGTTACTTGAAAGTCTCACAACTGAACTGGATTTCCAACGTGATTCAGCAGAATATATTCCTGATTAATTCAAGAAGGATGCTACAGTCTGTTAAATATGCCACAGTCATGCCTTTGCTGAGAAAGTAGAGAAAAGGTGCCTAAGATATGCACCATGGGCAGAGTTTCTCAACCAGAGAAGTATTCTCTCTTCCCTTCCTTTGCTTTGTCTTATTTTGGGGGCTATTCGTTTCCACTTTTCTTTTTGCATTGCACTGTATATTCATGGATGTCTCACTTCTTCAGTTTCTTTGAGGATCATTATGCCAAACAGGAAAAGGGGCTTTCACTACTGAGTACATTAAATTCTCAGACCATGAAGGAAGACTGTAACAAACTAGTTTATAATGGGAAGTTGGGGCTGTACAGTGAAGAGCCCAGATTCCTTTTCTTTTTTTAAGGAGGAGATTACACAGCTTTGTAATTTAATGAAGATAGCATGATTAATTTTGCTATGATATTTTAGTTATGAACTGTTGCTCGGTTCATTGCAGCTGTTTACACTATAATGCTATGGTGCGTGATTGTGCATACACAGTGTTATTGAGAAAACCAAGTCAAGAACTCAACAGCTATTAAATGGAAGAATTTAAATTATCTGTGAAAATATTATTCAGCCACATTAAGTTTGTAACAGAGAACAATAAGGTAGAGGAAAGAGAAAGATTCAAAGATGTATCTCTATAGACCTTTTCCTTGTCTTGCTGTGTCCCCTGAGTGCTCGGTCTCTGTTTCATTGCCCTGAGAAGGACACAAACAGACTGGAGGGCCTGCTGAGGGTCTTTTATGTTCACATTCTCCTGGGAACTCTGCTTTATTTACAACATACAATGAAAGGTGCTCAGTTAATAAGCACCCATTCAACATTTAGTTTTACAGTCAGTTTTCAATGAACAGTCCCATACTTAATTTTAATTCACTCTATTCATGTCATTCTCTGAGAACACAAATATTGATTTCCTCATGTATATTTCTGTGGCGTTTTTCATTACATTACGTGAATGCTACACAAAATAATTATTTTTCTGTTTTGTGAATTGACAGGTTGGTATTCCTTCCACATTTTACAAACATCCTGAACAGGCAAATGCATTAAGATTTTAAAAATATCCCCGGGTTTTGGATGTCCATTTTGAAATATTTCTCACTTGCTTTCTTTCTCGGATATTTTGCTTTACAGAAAGACTCAGAGCATGGATGACACCAGAAAGAAAGTGTGTGGCAGTCTCATGGTTATGGCCTCTTTTCCATGTGCAGACATTCAGTGATCTTACGCAAAACACTTTTCACTTCTTTCCTGCACATCCAAGACTATGTCATCCCATTCTACCACCAGTGGTAACATGTAAAGATTATTACAGATAGTGATTTATTCCCTTCCACACGTAAGTGATCACCCTTTTTTCCTGTGTTGCACAGAGGAATGACACATTAGTCTCAGGGAAAAACAAGACTGGGTTGCCCTGTGGCCTTTTTTACAAAAATCTACTCTTTCCAAAGGCTGAAGTACATTGGGAGCTATGTATGAGGGTGCGTCTTTGGTTTTTAATTTTAGGTGGTTTTTACTTTCTTGTACAAATCATGACCAGAATTTCCTAGAACATGTGTCCTGGAAAAATTCTTATAACAGAGATAAATTTTTAAGACATGAATCTGTAGTATTAATTTATTAAAAACGGACATGGTGCACAAAAAAGAAGTCTGTATTCAGCAGTTATCTAGAATCAGTAGGTACTGCCACCAAAATCAGACCTTCAGGCCTTGGAAGCTGAACTCTGTGCTTATTAAATCATTTGGGGCAACAGAAGTTCCCAAAAGAAAATGTATATTGCAATTCCAAATCTTAAATATTTCAGTCAACATAAGATAGACTTCAAATATGTACACATACAACTTCCCCTCTAGACATAAATTCTCGTCATTATTGTTTCCTTTACAATTTGACATATGGTGCTGAAACAATAAGGCAAAAAATTGATTTTTTTTTAGATAATCGCACACCTGGGAGACTTCAAGGCACAGAATGTGTTCAGATAGTCAGAACCACAGGGATATGATAATTTTTCTGCTATACATAATCATGTAATTTCTTTAAATTTTACTACTGCAATAAATAAGTTTCAGTGTGAATAGAGGTGCCGGTTAATGTCACAATATTTTACCTGCAAGACTTTCAAAGACTAATGCACTTCTATGGCAACTTTAAAAGCTATTATAATTAAAAGGCTGTTTCAGCCTAACATTCATATTCTGCATCTGACAGTCTCCCTGAAGTCATAGCATTTTCAGTGCCTCTCCCCATCAGCAACAGAACTAGAGCAGTTGGTATCAAGTGGCCAGGATTTATTTATTTACTATATTGATAAAGAGTGGGAGGGAAAACTGGGGAGTTAATTTGCATCCATGACCAATTTTTACTCTGTTTTTCCAGTAACATTAAGGGAAATTTTGCTGTCACTGACTTTAGATGTTGAATATTAAATTCTTTCATAAAATAGACCATAAGGAGGAAAGAAGGAAAAATGTTATGACAATATTATATTTATAATTTTTGGAAATAGGTATACTTTATGCTCTGTATAGTGAAATGTCTTTCACTTTTAGTTAATAATAGTTTATATTACTATTAGTGAAACTGAATATAGAGATGAAGGTAAAGTACATAAAGTGTAAAGTGCTACACAGCACTTCATAGAGCACAGCAGAGTGAGAAAACAGGGAATGGCTGATATGGTTCCAGCTAAGCTAGAAATAATGGTAAGAACAAACTAATCTACATGGCACTGGACCCAAAATTATAAACAAATAAAGCTGAACATGTCAGAGCAGTAGATGAGGTTCACACATTTTAAGTTCTAGACTGTACTCTCAAGTGAAGGGCGGTAAATGAGACTCTGGGGTTATGATAAATAAGGAATTTACACTCTCAGTTTAATTCTGTAAATAAAGACTTTCCATGCAGAAATACAGCAAATATCAAGTAGTTTTGGATGATTTACTTTATCTCTGTGAATGCTGTTAATGAGTTATTATTGATATTTTCCCTATGTTCTCTGAAATTTTCTGTGTATTCTAGCACTCACATTTGCAACAAAGTTTGAAAGAAGGGTTTGACATCTGGAAAGCATGCCCTACTAGGGTATATAACAAAAGTAAGCACAAGAGACATTTAAGTGTCTCTTGCATTGTCTACAGCTGTAAGAAGGGCTGATATTCATTAAAATGGCAGGAAAAGAGGTTGGAAGCTGAAGCTAGACAATGTTGAGTAGAAATAAAAGGGTCATTTTTTCAATGGAAGAGAGCTAAAACAGTGAATCTGGGCATACTTGGGCTCTCCACCTTTTGACATCTGAGCTGAAAAGCAAAATTACTGAACTGAATTACCTCTGTTCTCACTCAAACCAGGACAGAAAGATTAGTGAATTTTAAAAAAATATGGGAAGGGAAAAACCTGTTATCTGTACATAGTATAAAAAGACCAATTGCTTCATTTCTCTTCAGTCTTTCCACTGGCATAAACTACTGTCTCCTTCTTAACGCTTGAGTAGTTTCCATTTTGAATGTACTGTTTTTATGCTTAAGTAGTAATTCACCTGGTGACTTGGTGAGAAACACAGGAAAAAATCTACTGGAAGAAAAACCCAAGTGAAGGTTAAACACTTTCCAGAAATTAATAAAAAACCAAAATGGAATTCATGCTATGAAACACATTCTGCCACATGGGCTGATGTGCAGATGTACTGCAAATTAATGTATTGGAATTGTTTCTGGAAGGCAAGTATCAACAATTCACTTACAGAAGTCTGACACTTCTGCCTGGTGTGGGACAGCTAGGGCAGGAACTCACCTGCTGGAGCCTGTCCCACCATCCACATACTTCTGGGATGGGAGTCCTGCCCTGGATACCTCAAGCTTGAGCCCCCATGGCCTCCAGCCCCAGAAAGTCACCAGCACCCTGACAGTAGTCTCAAAAAAATCTCTTGAACTTGAGATTTAAAAAAATGTGTTTTCCCTGATATTTGGCTCAGACCAAGAGCAGGCACACAGACATGGATCCTCAAGAGAGTCATGTTTATGTAGCAAGGCAGTAACTTACCTATGCATGTCAGACATTTAGCTTTTGAAAAAGTCAACCTTTTTTTCTCCTGGTTGATGACCATGCAATATCCCAGAACGCCTTTAGGAAATTTCATGGAGTGTTTGACCATTTGTGGGATACAGGTGACAACATAAAGGATACATCCACATAATCTGTCTTCACTAGATAAGGAAACCTGTTTGATTTGACTCTTGATTACTTTAGGAAGACAAAATTATTAGACTGCACTAAGTCACTGAGTCCCTGCTGTTGCAAATTAATGTGCCTTATAATCCTTCAGTGCAAGCTACTTATTCTTCTGCATATGTCTGGGAAAAGACTAGTCCAAAATGACATCAATTCTAGTAATATTTATAATAGCTCTGCAATGATCTTAATCCAAATGCAATCCTAAATGATTCCTTTCCCAAAAACAGATCAATTGAAAGAGCTGTTTTATCAATGCTGTCAATTATTTTCTGACATTATAACTGTTACCTTATTAATACCCACTGCTTGGTAGTTTCTGAGAAGCGAGTGCAGCAGTGGTGTGCCTGGTTGTGGATGCTGGCCTGGCTGTAGGAGAGTGAGGGCATGGGAGAAAGGACAGCAGGAGGTGTGTACCAAGGCTATGGGCCAAGATTGCTCATTAGAAGAGCTTGTCTGCTGCTCCCAGTGATCCTTGGTCCTAAGACACTACTGGTTGTGTCTTTGCTGAAGTACATGAAAGAGGAGAATAATCAGCTCCACAAGGCTCTGGAGTACAAAGATAGATTATTGTTCTAAGCTGTGACAATAATCTTAGAGCTTTTGAAATATATTTTTGTTGTTGTTGTTTGCTCTGAGTTTACTGCAATCCCAAAAGTGAAAGAGTGCTTTTCTGACAATAATCTGAAAACTCTGCTTGTAACCTGTGCAAAATTACTGATGTGGGTAAGGGCAATGACTGGTAGTACAAATACAGAAAATTAAGCTGTGTTTATCATGTGTCTTTTACGGAACTGAACATTTCCATCTAATTGATTTTTGTCCTTCATTCTGCACAGTTGTCATTACAGCTTTTCAAAAAGACCTCAACTTGCATATTTTGCTCAAATGATGTATGGAGTTTGATTAGAATCCACACCAAAACTAATGCAAGAATATAGTGTCTTTTCAATATGCTTGGGGCCCAAATGAGAGAAATAGAGAAAAAACTATTTTCAATTGAAGGTTTGATTTTTGCATTTTGGGGGTTCTTTGTTGAAAGTAAGCGTAGAGAGGCTCTGGGAGAATGCACACAAAGAAGGCAAATTTTTATTATTTGTTCTGCTCTGCTAGCAAGACAAATTAGTTCATCTGCAGATCCATGAAGTTAGTTAATGAAGGGTTTCAGAATTAAGATATAAAGCTTAGTCTTTCAGCTTTGGTTCAGGAAATCCACTTACTAAAGTCAAAATGAGTTTTTATATAATGAAGTCAGATGGTAAAGCCAATCATTAGAGTGTATTTCCTGGGCTTTATTTGAGTACTAATCCCGAGAGAGAGCATTCAAGACTGAAAGTTCTCCAGAGAGAAAGCTGCAGGAGTCAGAAGCAACCCAGCTGAAAAAGACCCATAACGGTGCATGAGGTTAGCTCAGAGAAGAGCCTCCAGAATGGACTACACCAAATAGAGACACGTAAAGGTACCTCAAGTGAAACAGAGCATATTATTCATTTAATGAATGAACAGAGCACAGATTCATTTAATGAATGTGTTACAATAGCTACTTGACTGCAAATTTTATCTTTCTGGAAAAATAAAATACTTGTGTTTAGCCTTAGTACTTTCATTACTGAATATCTTAATTGTTTTTAGACTGCTTTTAAAGTCTTTGCTAGGGAAAGACTGTATTTTCCCTGTGTTTTGGTGGGTAAAATACTTATACTGCTCCTCAGAAGATGCTCTTCTCCTGCTCATTTCTCCTTCTGTAACTGAAAAGAGAATTGAGTTGCTTGCCTCATCTAAGTGGACATCAAGGCCTTCTTGGGTTTTTATGTAACATGTCTTACTTTCTGTGCGTGCAAAACTGTTTGAAGTATGTCTCCCCTGATGCTAACAAAAAAAAAAAAAAAAAGAGAGAGGTGACATTGCTTTTCAGTAATTAATTTGTCATCCAGAATTTATATCCACCCAAAGAGAAAGAACAGACGCACTTGGGAAAATGTGCATTCATTCCTGTGTCTGAGCTAGCTTGTGGTAATAGCAAAGGGGTGAGAGGAGATACTCAGAGGAAATTTTGCCTCAGAGGAGAATAGCTTCCTGTAGAGTATTTGAAAGATAGTCAGTAAGATGTAAAAAGCAGAATTATGCTCAAGAGAGAGACCATGTAGTGTACGAACCAATGCACACAAGCATCTGAAATGCAGGATACCTCTCTCACTGTGTCAAAAACACCACTAAAGGCTGTAATCTTACAGTGTCTGTATCTAAAGGGCAGCCATACCCAGCAGTTTCACATTACCTTATATCACCATATTTATGCTTTACATTACTTTCTTGCTGATATTTCCTTTGGTTATTCTCTCTCCTAACTCCTAACCATCTGAACACAATTCAGTTGTTTGGTTGATGCATGAGGCTCAGATTGTCATGTCCCCACTGTTTACATTCAGTACTCTTTGGTCTTCATGACTCATTAGTTTTGATTGTTTTAAGGGGATGCAGAACCAATGCTTTTCATTTGAAAGGGCATATATGCCACTGTACCTGGAACTGCAGATAGGAATATTTTAGCACCCAAGGATCCTCTGCCAGCCTCGTGACTCTGCAAAGAGCAGAAGTCCTATACTTAGCAGTAAAATGACTAGAGCTTGCTATAAAAATAAGGGTATGATTTAATCCAAATAATCATTGATAAAGTGCTTTAAACCCATTAATTTTCTGACTTGCACGGAAACTTTCACAATAGCTTTATCATAAAGTTTAGCTTGGTTTTGTTCAGTAACTATAGCTTTTCAGTGAGAAAACATGCCTTTGAGAATTGAAAGATGCCACAGATGATTCTAATAATAATATTCACTGACAACATTCTAAAAATATTACAATTTAAAATTACAGCTGTGTTTTCATCACAACTTTCATCCACGATCAGAAAAGACAAAGTAATTTGAATCAGAACTTTTTCATGCCAAACCCTTCCACCTGCTTTTAAACAGTGCCTGTGCTGGCATCTAGAGCCCACTGTTGGGTTAGAAATGAGAAAACAAGGCTGGAAAACAAAACCAGCAGTGTCTCCATAGTCTCAGTACAGACAGTGCTGAGACAACAAGCAGAAATAGTCATAGAATTAATGCAGGTTTTTGTCTCATCTGTGTGGTGTCCCATTCAAGTCACAGCAAATTCAATGTAAACACACAGCCAAGAACCGAGATTTTATTTTCCTGGGGCTAAATTGGATAGCATTCAGAAAAAAAAGTAAAATCTCACTACTCCTCTAATCTGGGTCTTTGCTCTCAAATGGGGAGTGAAAAAATGTGTGGTTTTTTGCCTAAGCAGAGATGTTTCAGAGCAAACCTTTTAAGCAAACCCCAGTCAAGGATGGTGATTTCAAGCAAGCCCAGATGGCTGCCAGCATCAGAGACAATAACTTTATACACTTTACAGCTCTTGACCTCAATGTTACTCTGCTATAAGTGTCTTAGTTTCAACTGACTTGTGACACCTTGTGTCACAGTGGACATGACAAGGCAGCCAAGTACCAATTTGCAGCTGTGAGGGCATTCTTAAACCAGTGGGAAGGTAATTCTTTCAAAGATACTGACTTGATCAGCAGTCAATGTGTGTTAAAAGAATTATTCTAAACATTTAGAAAGTGCCCTGTAAAAGTATGGTAACCCAATAAAATAACCAATACCTGCATCTATCAATAAGTAGAAAAGGCAGTGATGATGATTATATGGATGAAAATCCAAACTTATAATAAAATAAAATTCATCTGTGTCAATTTCTGTTAGAAGTCCTAGTAAGGAAATGATAAATGGAGGAAATTTGATGTGATTTATCATTAGGCTGAAATAAGAATTGTCCCACTGTCCCCTGCTTGTACAGTATCAAACAATTTCAGAGATGGTTCAAATGTTCCAGGCTGATTCTGCAGTGATACAAATATAAAAGGGACCTCCTGGTTTGCAAAAGTTCCAGGCAGAGCCAATATCTGCCTTGCTATGGAGTATCAACACTGTCATTTTCACGTTTTCCTAAGCACTAAATGTGTGTACTGTCAAAGACAGCTGTTAACACCTTTACAAATGAATGCAGATTCACAGTGAAACCTTATAAATATAATGATACCTTTTGTTAAAGGGTGATTTAATGACCATTTTTCAGAGATGATTATGATGTATTTCATGAACAGTGTGTCAGTGTGCTGAGTGACTTAGAGCAGAGACTAGTAATTCATATTCTTTGTCAATATGATAAAAACAAAAGCTTCCTTCTTATTAACAAAATACTGAATAGTGATTCTCATATTCTAATTAAAATCTCATATATATTACGTGGGGCTTTAAATGTAGGCAGCTGTCGAAAAATTAGTAGCATTTCATTAAAACTTCTATTACAATTTAAAATTTCAATATTTTAATAGAATTTACATATGAACAAATTCTGCTTTTTTTTTCAAATATTTGTACAATTAACATCTTGGCTCTGCCCTGCTTTTGAGGAGCCATCACATAAATGTGTATTGTTATTCAAGTTAGTAATTGAATAACTGAAAAATTTACGTAAATGATCCATTGCTTTTTCAAATGGTCTTTCAATCTTTTTCCAAATAATTATTTTTAAATTGGTCAGACAGAGGTGTCATGTGAGCTATCAGGCTAACAGTACCCACATGTAGCCACAAAGGTCACTTTCTTTTAAATGTATCTATTACTAGTGTATACTCAAAAAGTACTTGACCAAGACTCCTAATTTGACTTTTAATTTCCCAAAATTTATCACACAGATATGAAGACCACATTTTCCAGAAGCATGACAAACACTTAAGGCTTTAGGTGCAATTGAAAAGTCATTAAGTCAAGCCCTTTTCAGCAAATGCAGAAAGTAAGCTCTGAAGGGAAAGACCCTCTTTACCTTTGGGTAACTTAGCAGGTTTCCCTCAAACAGCAGGGCAACTGACAGTGTATATGTATGTTTTAGTCTATTGATAATGTACTAGATTATAGAAGGAAGGAGGTGCTCTGATAATAACTAGATCCCTAGGAGATACAGTAATTCATTAATCATGTACATACTGAGTGGCTTTCATGCTTCTGCTTTATTGATAAACATAATCACAAATAAGTCACAAATATTTGCCACAGTGTTTTAGCTATTATTTCACATGAAGGCTCAAATATACCTCACTACTTTGGCCTCCTTAAAAATTCCATTAAAAAAGAGAATCAGGGTCTATTGAGATTGAATCAATTGCAAAAAAGTATAAAGTATCACAGAATCACAGAATGTTAGGGCTTAGAAGGGACGTCCAAATATCACCGAGTCCAACGCCCCTGCCAGAGCAGGATAAAACTAGAGCAGATCATGCAGAAATGCATTGAGACATGTCTTGAAAGTCTCCAGAGAAGGAGACCCCACAACCTCTCTGGGCAGTCAATTCCAATGCTTTACAACTCTTCCAGTAAAGAAGTTCATCCTCATGTTGAGGTGGAAGAGGTGGAACTCCTGTACTCTAGCTTGAATCCATTGCTCCTCGTCATATCACAATGCACAAGTGAAAAGAGGTCGTCCCAGCCTTCTTGACACCCAGCACTTATGTATTTATAGATATTAATTAGATCCCCTCTCAGTCTTCTCCTCTCCAGACTAAACAGCCCCAGGTCTCTCAGCCTTTCCTCATAAGGCAGGTGTTCCAGCCCCTTAATCATCCTTGTAGCTCTCTGTTGGACTCTCTCTAGTATTTCCCTGGCCCTCTTGAACTGGGGAGTCCAGATCTGGATGCAATACTCCAGGTGAGCTCTCACTAGGGCAGAATAGAGGGGGAGAAGAACCTCCCTTGATCTGCTGGACACACTCAAGACACCCCAGGATACCATTTGCCTTCCTGGCCACAAGGGCACATTGTTGTACCCATAGATAACTTGTTGTCTATCGGGACTCCCAGGACCTTTTCCATGGAGCTACTCTCTAGCAGCTTGACTCCTAACCTGTACTGGTGCATTTTATTGTTCCTTCCCATGTGCAGGACTCTACACTCACTGTTGTTAAACCTCATTAGGTTCCTCTTTCTCCAGCTCTCCAGTTTGTCCAAAACTTGCTGAATGGCCACACAGCTTTCAGGTGAATCAACCAATCCTCCCAGTTTCATGTCATCAGGAAACTTGCTGAGAAGGCACTCTGTCCCGTCAAGTAGCACTAGGTTTACTCAAAATAAGTTTTATATTGCCTTGATACTTAGCAGGAACTTGCAAGCAAGTTCTTAGGGCAGGCCTAAATGTTTAAAAGTCATGTGAAAAAGAGGAGAACAATAATCAAGATACACAGGCCAGATCAAAAATAATTGATATTCAAAGGCAGACTGTAGATGTCAATATTTATTACTAAATGTTTAACTCTCTTTTTAATGTGCTCCATTCATTCTCTTCCACATTTGGAACTTTGTAACTTTATGAGTTAGCCTAAATAGTAGAATACTATTTCTGTCAGTCATGACTTCTTTCCCTTTCCAGAGTAGCATGATCGTGACAAAAATTTGTTACTGTGAAACATGTGAGAACATCAGAACCTTCCTGGTTTTCATGAGGAAAGCCCATCTGATTCTTTAAATTCATTTATCTCTGCTTCAAAGACTGATGTCCTCATATGGACATAACTCAGATCCACCAATTTGCCCATTAAAAGCAGGCACCAATTGTTTAGATGCCGCTCTTACAAAAGTAGAGTTTATATGATTGTAGAGCATTCTTTTTCTTCTCAGAAACAATGATTCTTGCAATCTATAATGATGTTTCTTTATATATGTGGATAAAATAGCCTGTCTGATAAAATGGTCCCTTCACACCTCTTAAGTTGATTTTAACCACCCCTTTGATGCAGGCAGGCTGAATAATAACAATAATAAGCTATGGATAAAAAGATTGACAATATACTTCTATATGTGAGACATTGTCTCATTGATCACAGAATAACAGAATGGCTGAGGTTAGAAGGAACCTTTGGAAGACATCTGGACTCCTGTTCAAGCAGGGCCACCAAGAAACAGTTGCCTAGGATCATCTCCAGACAGCTTTTGAATATCTCCAAGGATGGAAACTCCACAGCTTCTCTGTGCAGCTTGTACCAGTGCTCAGTCACCCTCATAATAAAAAGGTGTTACCTGATGTTCAGAGGGAACCTCCTGTGTTTCACATTGTACCCATTGCCTCACATGTTGTCACTGGACATCACTGAAAAGAGCCTGTTTCTATCCTCTTTGCAACCTCCCTTCAGATATTTGCACATACTGGTAAGATCCCCCTGAGCCTTCTCTTTTCCAGGCTGAACAGTCCATTGCAGCCTTCTCAGCCTTTCCTCATAAGACAGAAGCTCCAGGTCCTACATGGCCCTTTGTTGGACTCTCTCTGGATGCTTGATTTCTCTCTTGTACTGGGGAGACCAGAATTAGACACAGTGATACTACTAAAACATGAACTAGACATGTTATCAAAGTAAGCTTTTCTAAAAAGAAAATTATTTCCCTTTTTATTGGCTGAACATTTACAGTTTTTACAGAAAGCCTTAAATATTAAATGCTCTGTCTTGATATACAGTAATTCCGAGTAGGTCCTCCACATTTGTAGGGCACCTGAGATTCCCCAGAAAGCTAGACTGAAAGGGATTCAGTACTATATACTTTTCTTTATACAACTTAAATGCATTTCTAGAACTGCAACTAAGAGAGAATTTGTCTGCAAGCACAGAATGACAGAAGGACTCTTCCTGGAAGCACTTAGAGGACAGTGAATGGTGTTATGCACAGCTCCCTGCTTTTAGAAACATTATCTTCATACATGATTATTTTACTTTGAAGAATTTGGAAGCTAATTGATTAAATGAAAGAATAGGAATTCCACAGACAATATATTTAGGATGAACATAGGTCCAAAGGGCCCACTGCTTTCCACTGTGAGAAGTTATGTGCTTATAAGAGAATAGTAGGACACCAGATTTTTAAAAATATGTCATATGCTGTCTGTAGCCACAGGGTGGAGCGTGTCCACTTGTTGGTGCTTTTGGGCTTCTCAAAGAGCAGTCTCCTTATAGGCCAGACAACGAAGCAGAGAACTGTAAGCAGAGAGGGTGTCTGTGAACTGTGTGTGACTGGCATGTGCACAAGGAGTCTAAAGGTTAAACTGAAAAACAGAAATGTCATTTTGGACAAACACTAGCGCATGGCACTTCATTACTATAGAAGAGTCTATCAACTCAAATAAAGAGTTAGTGAAATGCACACATACACCATAAGCTATAACCTTGAAAAAGAAAAAATAAAAAAAAAAAGATCTGATTCTGCACATATCTGGGAATGGTAAATGAAAGCAGAGGCTGTTGTCAGGGCAGACCAGCCCTCAGGAACCACACTCCCTCAAATTTTCAACGTGAAACACTGTATATATTTAAAAGTGTGTGGTATTTGTTTGTAGCTGACCGTTAATTTTTCATCAGAATGCTTATACTTGGCATCATATTTGGCTTGTACTAATGGCACTTTCAGATAAGCACCATGCATCTGAAAATTCACCAAATTCAAGCACATATTAGTAATGCAAATATACCCTATAATTTGCTCCAAATAAGTCCTTAGGCATGGCTTGTTTTAAAGGCTTCCCCATGCCTACAGAGACTGATGCAAAAGTTTTCCTGTTCTTATTAATTTGACTATGAGAGGATTGATGTAGAAGGTGGATTTGTATGAAATGACCTTACCTACAGGGACAACAGAATGTAGTTACTTCTACTTGAGAAACAGAGATGTCCAGCAAGACTCCCTCCTTCACCTTCATCCTCACAACTAAGAAGACAAAATCTTAACACCTTTGTTAGAGGATGGTCCTAAAGATTTATTGTTCTGATATTGTTGTTTCAGGAAATCATGATGGAGAACAAGTCAGAAAGGAAACACATATTAAAAATTTAGTAATCACAAACAGAATAATCCAGCAAAAATAACAAAGCTCAAATAGCAAAATTCATACAGGACTTTGGAAATATTCCTGAAACTTGAGGATCCTACAAGTACTCAGGAATCTTTTAAATATAACTCAAAATGGTATCAGTTTGTTATTTCTGAACAGCCTTCCATCTTAATAAAGGAAGTTTCCTTACTATCCAAATCTAGATACTCCTGTCACTGAAGGTCCTATGAATTTTTCCAGAGGAGCAAACAACAGCATTCGGCCAGTGGCTTGCCTGTTCAAGGGGACTGTTAGAAACTAGCAGTGTGTCATGCACACCTTGAATCAATCAGAAGGTGGCACCTTATAAACGCTGCTGCGGCAGTGCCGTGCTGGGGCTGTGCCGGCTGTGCAGAATAGCTCAATGCTGCAGCTGGGCACTAGCTTGCTTCAGGGAGGGCGGGGAGACATGTGCTGCTGTAGCCGTAAACAAGGCAAAAAGAAGAGTGATCTGAAAGGTGAAAGAAAGGTTTCTGGTGATGTGACGGACCTACCAACACCAGACTCCCTTTTGCGGTGTATAAAAGCATGTTATGTTTACTTGTAATGTGAATGCAGGGGAACACACTGGATATCAGTAAGAATAAGAACAAAAAGTAAAAAATAATGTTCTTATTTCTATGAGAAGAGCTTTGAGACTTTATACTACCTTCAAATGCAAAATCCATGCATCTTGAAGATGTCAGGTTAACTCCAGTCCTTCCCAGTTATGAAAGGATTAGGTTTTGAAATACAGAGTACAACCACCAGCCTTCAAGTTTTGAAAAACAAGAAAAAAACAACAGAGGGTAGTTTCTGATTTTTCTTGACAGGCAGAACTTTTCCAAAACATATCCTGCTTCCCCCGCCCCACAAGATGTGATTGGTAATTAGGTCTGTATATCTTTTGAACAACTGCCATGACAGTGCAGACACTCCATAATGTAACAAGGCTTGCCTGCCCCCTTGTTTTAGGAGCAGAAGGAACTACTTGAATACAGCAGGTTTAGTTAAAAAAAAAAAAAAAAAAAAAAAAAAGTTGCAAATATTTGCAAATGTGCATTGTGTTAATGACGACTTATTGTTCTTGTCTGGCTGAAAAAGAAAGATTGCACCTTTTCAAAGCCCCTGGCATGAGACAGTTAGAAAATTGTAATATTAGGCAGATGATCATTTTATTCTGAGTTGTAAAAATTCAGGGAGTGAACAGAAGATAATTCCCACAGACTTTTCATCTTAGTGCAGGACATATTGCAGAAGTAGTTAAACATGCTTTACAAATCAGAAGCTTAACTCAAGGTGCTTCCAAGATCAAATGTAAGCATGCAAAACTGGAGAAAAACTGAATAAATACAACTTTTACCACAATAAGTGGGTCCTGTCCCTGTCTGAACCTCTAACTGCCAACTCTGAGACACTAAGTAATATTCAGGTTCAGACATCATGAATACTGCGAATCAAGTCCTGCTTACACCAGGAGTATTCATGCACACCATAAATTACTAACCAAGTTATTATACATTACTCTGTTTCTTTTCCAAAAAAGGGGATATAAATAAATTCAACATAGAAGTTTGAATGTCATCAAAAAAATTTACAAAATTCTGGGATTATAATGTTTTTTCCTTGAGATTTTGCTCCCCAAATTCCTTTGCATGGGCCATTAGCACAAAACTACCCCTCTCCTGTGGCCTTTGTGGTGTAAACACTAATGTCCATCAACACTTAGAGGGTCAGATTCTGATTCTGGCTCAGTTTGCTTGTAAAACTTAGAAGAGCATGTTAGAATAAAGAACATAAACACAGCCATAAAGGCACCATACAGAGGTTTGTTCAACAATGTCTTGTTAACTGTTAGCATGACTAGTCCCAAAAGGTCCTTGCTTCCTGCTGCCTCACCTGATGCCTCATCATTCCCATACTGCCAGCAAGCAAATGATTCCTATTCACCCCTTCCTTCCTGCTTTTGCCTTCCTAGGGTTTTCTTGGTCTCTCATTTCCCTGACTGAAATCCCAGTTTGTGTGGAGGCTCTTTTATGCCTTCCTCAAAGGTTGGTGACTCCTGGCTGTGTACCTCCTGTTATGCTGTAGCCAGATTTCCTAGGGTGTCCCTTGCTCCAAGGTGTCCTGTGTGCTGAAATGAGTATTTCCCAGTTGTTTTTCCGGGCTCCAGTTAAAGCTTTAGCTGACAGCCAGACAGGTCGTTCCTTGGTCCTCTGCCAGTCATGACACTGCTTGACAGCACATAACTTTCAATTTCTTTTTCCAATAAGAAAGGGGAATAAGGGACAGCTGGGCATTTAAGCGGGCTCTGATTTTACTTTGAATAAATTTTAAATTGCATAATTCCACACATTCCCTGGAGAATGACTGATGTAAACCAGCTGATGCAGAAGACCATTTTGGTGACTGAGGAAAACTGCATGCCACCAATACTGTGTGATCTTTGAGGACCAGTTTTAATTATTGACATTTTTCATAACAATGGTGAAGAATCACTTTTACAGTAAAGCCACTCCAGATGATCAGTTGCTGAGCAAGACAAGTGACTCTTAATGAACACATGTAAATTATAATTAAGGGAAAAGCTGAGATAGAAAATGGTCATTTTCTGGTGAAACACACTTGTTTTAACATTTGTTCTTTAAAAACATGTTATTACTTAATCCAACCAATGTTTCAACAGAGGTCAACTCCTATGTTTTATTGGTTTGTCCTAAATAACCTTAACATGTCTTTAAACTAGGGGAGTGGGTAGCTTATGATAATAATTAACATAATGATTCCATTTGGCACTTTTTAATGAAGCTGTCGCATTCATAGAATCATAGAATCATAGAATATTAGGGGTTGGAAGGGACCTAGAAAGATCATCTAGTCCAACCCCCCTGCCA
>WUAM01000287.1:29572517-29594987 GCA_024336885.1 Actenoides hombroni | reverse complement strand
CCTTCTTGTAGAGAGGGGCCCAAAACTGGACACAGTATTCGAGGTGCGGCCTCACCAAAGCTGAGTACAGAGGAATGGTCACCTCCCTGCTTCTCCTGGTCACGCTATTCCTGATACAGGCCAGGATGCTCTTGGCCACCTGGGCACACTGCTGGCTCATGTTCATCTGGCTGTCAGTCAACACCCCCAGGTCCTTCTCTGCCAGGCAGCTCTCCAGCCACTCCTCCCCAAGCCTCTAGCACTGCTGGGGGTTGTTGTGGCCAAAGTGCAGGACCCGACATTTGGCCTTGCTGAAACTCATGAAATTGGCCTTGGCCCAGCAATCCAGCCCATCTAGATCCCTTTGTAGAGCTTCCCACCAAGCTTGGTGTCATCTGCAAACTTACTAAGGGTGCACTCTATCCCCTCATCCAAGTCATTGATGAAGATGTTAAATAGGAGTACTAGAGCTACAGAAATCTTCCATTCTTACATTTTTTACATTCTTTGTCCTTTGCCACTGTCCTTTATTAAAAGCTTGTATTGATTTTTGTTATCAGTCCATCTGCCTGCTCTCCCCCTGGTCACTCAGATGCTTACAGGAATTTAAATAAACTTTCAGCAGTGGTGCTCCCAGTTCTGAAGGTTGTTTAAAAGGACGCTGTCAAGACATTTCCTCCCTTTTTATTTTAAAAGCTTGATATCTTAAAGTTTGAAGATATTTTGACAGGATTGATGTTTAGCCAAGCACAGGTCACATTCACATTTCACTTATTATCTGGGCTATAACTGAACTAATATTTTTCCTTCATTGAAGAAATGCTACCAGTATAAACATTCCTGACACCGTAACATAATAAACTCAAGTCTTCTGAAAAAAAAAAAACCAACAACAAACTAAAAATGCAAATAAAATAAAATAAAATAAAATTGCAGCATTAACTTGCTGGTTTATGAAGTTTCAGGAATTGGTGCTGGAGTCTTTTTTTTTTGATTATTCTTTTGATACCAAGATGCATGGGGAGAAAGGAAAAATCATCAGAAAAGTCAAGCTTTCCTTTCCTGCACTTACTTAAACAAACCCACTTTTTTTGTTTATGAGTATTTGTTTGGAAATTGTACCCTGTAACAAATCGCAATGGCAAGCTACCTTCTCGTTCTTCACAGTAGAGTATGAAAATTGTTCTAAGGGCAGAAATAACTAAAAATCAAATATTGTCTTTTATACAGCCACACTGAATGATACGTCTTTCTCCTTTCTCCTTTGTTTTAGTTTTGTTACCAGGGTAATCTTGCCTACAAAGAATGGTTGCTGATCAAAAGAAACATATGGTAATGAGATAAAAGCCATAAATGGCTGCAGCAGAGTCGAAGGAAGTTTAGAAGGAGATAACTGTATTAATAGGTTTTACACAACTGAATGATGTGTGAGGGAAATGAAATTGGACTACAAATCTTGCAGTGTGTGACCCCATTATTCATGTTTATCTACAACATACAAGACCAATTCCCCTCTTCTCCATACTCATCATATATTTCCACAACATCCTATTTATTTCCTTGATGATCCAATTGCTACTGCACATTTGTCAAGGGTTAGGGCTGGGTTGGTCACTAGATGAATGACAGGTTCTCCCTATTAACCCCTCTCCTTTGCCCAAGGGGAAGAGAAAGGGAATAAGGGAGAGAGACTTATGGATTGGAAAAGAAAATTAAAACAGCTTAATGAAAATAATAACAATAAAATGAAATATATATAAATATATACATAATCAATTACAGCTCTGGCTCAGCTGCACAGCACAGCTACACACCCTGGCAGAAGATCACAAGGGGCACATGGATGCTGCCACTGCAGTCCCCAGGGTGCTGACAAGGGTGGAGGTCTTCAGCACTCCCTCTCTGTTCTTTTTTCAACATAGGAACCTCCAGGCTCCCCCCCAAAGAAGACACAGCAGCTGCCTTGCAGTGGTATCCTGTGCTTCCCGAGATAGCAAAAAAGAGAGAGGAAATAGTTTTCTCTGGAAGTTCTTAAGCTATGTCCTTTACCAGCCTTATGCTGAGGACATTTCCTCTACCCACCCAGGTTTCTTCCTTTTGGGGTGCAGGGGATCAATCAAAATCAATCAAAATTGTCCTTGATGCCATTCAAAGTAATTTAAATATTTCATTAAGGTAACAACAAGTTTGTACACTGATCCTACCCTGCTCTCAGCAGTGAGAAAAAAGATAGCACAAGTATCATAAACACAACCTTAAGAAAAGCAAAAGATGATGGGCTTTGGAGCTAAGCAGTACTTCAGCACTCAAAAGACCTAAATAGCTAACAATGAAGAATCTCCTTGAGCCTACTGATGGTGGTCCATCAATCAGGCTGAGGGAAATTAAGGGCTCTCCTTGCAGATAGCTGACTTGGAATTGCTACCAGAGAAAAAACAGATAACAAATGGGATTTGAGGTATTTGTGCTCTGGTCATCAGACCTGGTGATTAAGAACCTGTTTTTAGTTACACACCGTCACCCCTCCAAAACCACAAAATCCTTCAAAAGCGGCTGCTCTGCTGAAGCAGTGAAATGTTGCATGCACACAGGATGAAGGGTAGCAGCTTCTCCAGGCAGAAACATGCCCTGAGCAGAGAAACCTCACTTTTTGCTGTAAACGTGCAATTACAGAAAGTTTCTGTGTCTGGACCAGTAATTACCCCCTCTGCCCTCTCCACCCCACAAAAAAAATGAACTTAAAGTGCTCACTGCTCATAATCATGCGTGAATTGTCCCAAAGAACTTTGTGTTGATTTGTATTTTCAGACATGAAATTCTTTCCTCAGATAGAAACAGAAAATAAACCAGAATCTGGCCTAATACATATGTAAAGAAATCCAGAAGTATTTTGGATGAAGCCACAATTTTGGTCTTTATCAAGAGTCACGAATATGAATTATATGGCAAATAGTTGCAGATCCTCCTTTCTGTCCTGGAAAATGAAATTATAGTCAAGTCAGTAGAAGAAAATGGTCAAGAGAAAGGAAGGAGAACCAAAACAATTTTAACTAGCACTGTTTGGCAGGTTATTTTTCTCATCAAATACTTCAAAGAGCCATGGAGTGTCCATCTCTTCATTTCTCCCTCCCACTGATGGGTTTATTTAACATTTTGTTGCTTTTATGCCTGCAACTGAATCTTAAGGCACAAAGAACGCTATTAGGCTGCTAACATTTGAGCACAAATATGGTGGTGTATATTTTTTTAAGCACTTCACTTAGACATTGAGTGGGGGATGCTTTCATACAAATACCACCCTGTGTATAGAGAATTTGTTGATATCTCCTTGCTGCTGCAGGTTGGCACTGAAGAACTGTCATCGCAAAGAACATCTTTGAAGTTATCCTTTTAAAGGGAGCTGACTGGAAGGACTAGATAAAATCTGTTCTGCCAAGAAATCAATGTGATTTTTGCATCTCTTGCTTATAGAGTCCAATTATTTTTCTTTTGAATCTAGTTCTTTTGAATTTTACTTCAGTAACAGGCCTTCTTGCCTCACAGTTTGAAGTAACCACAAAGATAATCTTTAAAATCACTTTTATGCAGCTTAGAGACACTAAATTCCCTTCTACTGGCTAGAACACCCTTATTCTAAATGCCATGAAATTAAAGCTGATCCAATGTCTCAACAGTGGTATTTTACAGCCAGCATGTTCTTCTCTCAAACACGTGAGAACAATGACAAAAAGCATATCATGACAAAAGCATTGTTAAGGCAAAATAAAAACTTTTCTATAATTTCACATACATGTTAATTTTTGTGTATTGGCAAGGTAAAATCTAGCAGACATGTGGAGATGAGGGAGGTTTAGGACCGTAAGATTCAAGTGAATTGGGTTTCCTCCAGGTCTGATATAAGCTTTCTGGTTAAAATGGTCTTGTAGATTAGGTGTTATTTTCCCATCTGTGAAAAGGAGGTAATAATAATTCTTTTGCTTGTCCCAGTCCCAAAGAGTTTATAACGTTTATTGGTAAGACAGTCTCTTGCACTATGTGCAATGCCAAGAACCTGGGGCTCTTCCAAGACTGGGAACCTATAGACAGTAAGCTAACCTAAGTAAGAGATTCTTATTGCAATGACTAACGTGCTATTAATTCAGCTGAAAGATTACTCAGGCTAGTACAAAGTAGCCATTCTGTGTTCTGTTCTGAAGTATTAGGTATTTCTTAGATGTTAGTGGTAAAAATTGTCCTAGTCTACAGTATGCTTTGGTGACATAAGTGCTATTAAGTTCAGTTTTTATTAAGCAGGTAAAAGTCAGTTGAGCAAACCTTTTCATTTTCTCACTTACTTTTGTGAAATGTTTGCCTGGAGTTAACTCCAAATTAAGCCAACAAGAGGTTTACAAGTGAAAAGATACAACCAAGTGTTAATAGTTTCTAATACTAATATCCAGTGTCTTCCAGAAGGAGCTCGGCGCTTCATTTCCACCTTAGAGCTAAACAGGCCAGCCAGGATTGTAACCAAAGCCAGGGTGGGTCACAGGCAGATGGGAAATTACAGATTACTTCAAAGGAAACAAAGGTGACATGCAAAATCTTGAGATGCCTGAGAAACATGAATGTTCACATAACTACTGCAGAGCTAGCACTGAAAAGCTATTTCCTTGAGCAACAATGAAAACCGACCATTTACTTCTGTGAAGTGTAAGATAATCAAACATTTTCCTCACTTCTGTGAGACACTATCTCTTACAAGCTTTTGAATTGTAGCAATGTATAAAGTAAAAATTTTTGTCACAGTATTTAAACTAAAAATAATCAGAGCTCTTTTAAGAGGGATGATTTCCTGGTGGCTTTGGTCATTTCCAGTGAAGACTAATGGGGAGGAATTTCCTGTGCCCCTTCTTGGTTTTCCAGCGTGAAGCAGTACAGGCAGATGATTCAGCCAGCGATGTGCACATTCATAATTCTGGAGGCATCATCTTCCTGTGAGGCTGCTCACCATTTAAGTGAATGCCTGCACCCATTTAAGTAAGTGGAGGTGTGTGCAGTGTCTGACTGCTATCAGCAGAGCAGAGAGGGTCTACAGGCCAGGCTGGAACACTGGGGACATTCTTAGTGGGTAACTTTGAAGAGGATTCTGGCTCCTTTTCTTCTAGTAAAGGAAATGGTTCACAGGATGGGTTTGAATGCCAGCCTGCAATCACTTATGCTAAGAGAAATTAAGAGATAGTCCTTATCAATTGGCTTTTGTAAGTACTCTGTTGATATTACATTTGCTGCCAGGGTCACTTTTATGAGGAAGCTGGGACAGAAGCAACTGCAGCTCAGATGCTGCCTGCTGCGCATTTTTAGCTGTGGATAAACCTGACACAAATGCTTCTCTGTGTGGTCAGTGAGAACAAGATACTGGCACAGGAGACTGCGGAGGTGGGACACAGCCTGCCCAGCTCCTGGAATTGCTGGCCACAGTGCTGTGCATCAGAGCATCCTTAGGCATGGGCACAGGGAGCAAGTAAGAAACCAGCCAGGCTTTCTGGTAGAAATCTGCCTGTGTTTAACCAGAAATTATGTTTCCTGGAAGACATTTTTGTTTCCACAAACTCTGATCTGAAGGAAAAAAAAAAAAAAAAAAAAAGCAAAAAGCTTTCTCAAAGCCCTTTGTGTAGTTTTAACATGTCTGAATGGCATCTGAAATGCAAGGCTTTTCATTCTGGTAAGCAGATATTGTTTTGGCTGGCTCAAGAGACTGTTCTGTAACTTCATCTTCACTACTGAACTAGATGTTCCCTGAGTGGGAGGAACTGATATCTGAATTTCAAAGCAGTTAATAGTCTTACTCGCACTTCTGCAATATTTGGAAAATTGTAATTAACCAGCTTAGCTAATTTACGTTTTTAATATTTAAATGTTGCTTGTTACACAGAAGCTGATTGCTGTAGTAGCTTCATTCTGAAAGCTCATTAGAACTGCTAAAAGGTTTAAATACACACAGCTGAAGAAATACATGCATTTTTATAAGGCAGGTATTATGGCAATATTTTGAATTTCATTGGCCTGAACAAATATGCCAGCTTTCTGCAGGGTTTTTTAATCAAGTTCATTTGCATTTGCTTGGAAAGGTACACTGCTATTTTTCTGAGCCAGATACTTAAATGACATTAGCTAGCTGGATTTTTAGGTTTAGGTTTCTCACTATCATCAACCTTCTATTATGACAGAGCTGAGGAAAATCAGACAGGGGCCCTTTTGTGCTCTGTGTGATTCACACAGGATGTAGATAACACATGGACAGGAGGAATGAGACTAGGATCTGGAATTTTCTTTGAAAACACAGAAATATTATTTAGGTACATTACTTCTTTAATTAAGGATATCTACTTATTTTTCTGAGCTGAGATGAAAGGAATTCCTGTGGGACCAAGTATTACCTGCTCATGGAGAAGGAAGATAAAAGGGTAAGGGGCAACCAGGGAGGAAGGAAGTGGCAGAGACATGCTGCATTTGCTGGCTGACATGGCGTGACCTGACATCGGGGCGCAAGGACAGGACAGAAATGTGGGCAAAACCAGCCTCTTGCTATTTTCAGTCTTGTATTCCAGCCCCGTCCCAGCCAAATCAGGGGGTCAGGTCACCCTGGCAGAATGGCTGCTTTGCTTTTTAAACTCTTCTTACCAGCATGTGTAATAAAGATGTTAGCTACTGCAGTAATATGATGTGCATTTTCCTTCTATTTTTTTCTCCCCTCTGTCATGATTTCCCATCTTGTGGTTATTCTTCCTGCTCTTGTAGCTCCCTTTTCCCAAAATGTAACTGATTCTTGTCCATAAATATCACACAAATGTGCAGAGTGCCAGATTATGATTAGTGGGCACATCTGAATGTGTAAATACCCCTTTGTTGTTAGGGCATTTCTGTCTGTTCAGCTATTTGGAAAAACACCCTAGAAGCCAAAAGATATATATACACACACACACATGCAGAATCCTCCAGTCAGCAGATCTAGCATTACCCCACCCGCATAAAACATGGTGTGTTTATTTCAGCACACTGAAGTGCAGGGAAAGCCTTGCTCTCCTGGGCTTCTTACTCCTCTCCATCTCTCCCAGGCACTGCCAAACTCCCTCTGCTGTCCCCTCATCCTTTCCTCATCTCTCCCTAAACTCAATTTCACCTCCTTCCTCTTGCCCTCTTCCTATCACACCTGGAATTTTTCTGGAGGCCTCAGCACAGAGCTCAAGCTAGTGAGCTGCTTATGAGAGCAGGATGCACTCTGCTGATAACTGCACACCTCAGGACTTGCAGCTGCTGGTCTTATGGTCCTTCAAGTGCTACAACATAGGACTGAAAGAAAAAGCTCTGCTATTTACTGCATCCCTCAGTCACACATCAAGCTCAAACAAAGGGATGGGAGATGCCCTGCCTTTTTGTCTGATATTAAAGTCTTGATGCTTCTTAACCTGATCTTTTTTGAGAGTAGTAAACGTCGCTGCCCGAAACTATCAGCTTCATTTTCAGAAGAAAATCCCAGCGCAGTAGAAGAGGTGGCTGCGAGATCTAAGCACAACAGACATCCCAAAATGACAATTCCTCTTTCCAGTTCTCAAAAGAAACAGCTGTATCACAGCCTTGTCAAACAGCGTATTTAAGAGAAAGACAGTTATTTATTCCTTTCTCCTAATTTTTTGCATGAGAATCAAGTACCTGCTGAGATCAGGAAGAACTTCGGAGGAAGCATCAAGTGCAGAAGCTCTGGTCAGGGAAGAACAGAGATGCTGCATAAGACGGTGCCATAGACCCCATAAACCAGAGGTGGGAAATCCCAAACAGACTGGAAACAGCCATGGCTCAGGGCTAGCAGGTTGTCCATCTCAGGAGAGATGTACTGAAAAGAAAATGTGTTGGCAGAAGGTCTTCAAAGACTGCTGTACTGCCCTCATGTCTGAGGGGATCTAGATGAGCCCACTATGGGGCTGAGCTGTGTCCAACCTAGATGTGCCCACACTGGTAAGCATTACTGGAAGGAGTCTTGAAAACACAGTGCTGGAAGGCAAGAGATGAAGGGGAAGGGAGTAGAAGAAATCTGAGCCACACCTTTTTGCAGGCAGGTGATTTGTTCTGGCTGGTTTAGTTGAGAGTCTGGCCTTCCTCAGCTTGATGTGGAGGAGAGCACCTACCATCAGACCTCTAGTTGACAACACCCAGGAGGAATATAAACTAGAGATAGAAAGCAGTTGTTCTCTCTTACCTTCCAGTCCCCCAACAAGAAGGACACTTTCCAGAGGCCAAGAATCTATACCATGCCATTGCTGCTTGTCATCTATACCTGAGTTTCCAGTTTCACGACTCCATTGGATTGGGAGTATACAAAAGCTTTCAGTCCCTACAGTGCAGCTAAAGGGCTCATTTATCAGGCTCCTCATGCATCCTGATTTCCTCTCCCTGGATGGGAAGAGATGGAAAAGGCAACTCTCTCCTTCAAAACACAGCAGGGCTCAGCAGCACCCTGCTGCTTATACCCCAGCTGAGTGAAGCCGTGTTGGCCAAAGGCACAAACACTGCATCCCAGCTCTGGATGGCAGCCAGGTGACTGTGGCCCCTATGTCACCCCAGGCTCCTCACCTGTTCCCAGCTCTCTGAGACCATTACAGAGGGTCTGTTTTGGACCAAGATCCATCTGACAAGGCATCCGAAGAGAGAAGTTGTTACTGTTCATTTGTCTAAATTGCTTGTCACAGCTGCTGCAACACTGCTGCCAGGCTCCAGAAAGCTGTCCATCACCCACACAGATCAGAAAGCTGAAATGGGGTCAGAAGAAAGTAGCTCAGATGAGTTTTCTCTTTCCTGTCTGGCTCCCAAGGGTACTGATCAGCCTAGGAACAGAATACCCAGCTTCTGCTCACTGACCACGGCACTGTGCAAGCAAGGTCATGGCTGTGTGGGGACCCTCACAAGCAATTCTGCATGTGTGCACAGAAAGCAGACACACTTTCCTTCTCACAGTGCTCAAGTAGCATCTAATAGCTGCTTAAACCAATGGCACTTACTCACAGTTCTAATGATTCCCTTCCTCCTCTCCTGCTCTGATGTGAAGATCAAGTTACTCATCAGGGCCCCTCAGTACTTCCCATACTGAAACCCTCTTTCCCACCGAACAGCTCTTACATATAGCCAGAGACACACTGATACCTTCCACCCTTTAAATTTGGGGGAAATCAGGCAGAAAGTGAAGCGTCTTCATGGGCTTCTTGGGGGAGAGTCATTCTACTGCAATGGAAATGGTACCAAGGGATCAGAGAGACACAAGCCTTCATAAAATAAAATACACACTGCAAGGAGTACTGTTGAAAAACCCAGAGCTGCTGACAGCCAACCTCATACTTTCCAATAGCCAAAATTATATAAGGACAAAGCCTTGGCCCTGCTGAAAGAGGGGATTTCCATCGATCTCAAAGGTGCCAAGATTTCAATAAAAGTTGGAGGTTTTGATGCTTACTTACCTAAATTCAGTTTCTAAATATTCTGGAGGCACTCACCAAATTACAAGCCAAACATAAGCAAATCTATCTCTGCCCCCAGCTTGTGAGAAAGCATTACAGGAAAAGGGGCCTTCATATTACATAATTGAAAAAGTATAAGAAAAAGGGGGATTTTCACCAAAATCTGCACGGTAGTGTGACTACAGCCTAAAGTATGTGAAAATACCAGAATGCAGTAATCAAACTCATGGAGGTCTGGGGGGAAATCTCTTTCAGAGTCTCAATAACTGAATAAAGAAGAGAATTTAAAACCAGTATTCACTGCATCTGTTCCCTGTCACATGCCCTCCACAAACAGCCTTTTACTAAATTACAGGCATAGTTAATCTATTAAGCATAACAAGAAAGAAGCAGTAATAACATCATATTTTCCCTTCTAGGATACTAATTGCCTGTCATTTTTTTCTCATTATAAAGGTCATTTTATTGTTTGTCTTGATGCTATTGGGAGGGGCATGGGAAGAATCCCAAGCCAGAGGCAATCAAAATGCTCTGGTGTGAGTTTTGCAGAGAGGTACTGACATCTTTTACAGGAGGGGGGGGTGGGGGAGAGAGGAGAGAGAGAGAGAGAGAGACTGGAGTATGTCACCGCTCACATGCAATCTGGTGCAGCTTGGCAAGCTGCAAATGTGGTGCCCACGCTTCTTCTGTGCAAATGGTGTTAATTCCTGTGGACATCCCTCACCATTGAAAGTGTGGCAGCTGATAAGTAGCAACATTTACACGAGATAACTCCCAGTAATGCTTTCAAAATAAATTCTAGAAACCTGGACTGGTATCAAGAGCGGAGTGGTTCTGTGCTTAGATGTGGAAAGGAAAAGGTCTAACCCTATAGAAGTAATTACTCACATGGCTACTGAATCACAGTAGTCACTGATTTTATTGCTTTTGTGTTTCTTTTCACAAATAGCCTATGGGTTATACATCTGAAAATACAATCCTGACAAATGAAGTAGGGGGAATAGTAGAAGCAGCTAGTGTCTGGCTCAGCTACCTGCCAACTGTTTTGGCAGGGATGATGGTATTTTTTTCTGCTGCTTTAATTTTATAATCACTATTGATGAGTTAAGTTTGGTTAGGAGAGTAGTATGGTGGTGAAAAAAAAAGAAAGAACATGAAAGTCAGGAGAGATGAGGGTAGGAAAGGGGACACTGGAGTGATGCAGAGGTGAGAGGAGGGGAGGGAGAGGCTGGGAGCCAGAAACTGCAACCCTGAGGATGCTTCCCAACTCCACAATGAAAACAGCTTGACTGTGAGGATGTCACCGAGAGGAGGGGTTTGGAATTTATGAGTCCTGCTCCTAGAGATTCCTTCTTGTCATTTACTCCTTAGTGGGTTATACATACCAAATGCTTCACCCACAAAAACAGATAAAGTGCTTTAACACTACAGAGATCAAAATACTGCACCTCCTGCTTCACCTCTGCTGCTTCAGAAAGTAACCTGGAAAATTCTTCTGTAGCAATTTAATTTGTCATCTGTTTTAAAATTCCATCTAAACAAATCTTCATGTTTCATAAGGTAAGAGGGCTTAAAAAAAGTGTATGATTGCTTCTTCTCAATGTACCATATAAAATTAGTTTCATCAGCTGTAACTGCAGAAGTCTAAAATGTAATTGTAAACATTTTTTTCCTGCAACGTGGTAGTTATAATAAATTAATAAGATATTCAATAAATATTTTAATTGATGTTTAATTAACCTGCTGTGGAATGCCAGTATATTTATAGCTGCTGCTAAGGGCACATTTCTAAATAGTAAAATAATGGTATTTTAGAGAAATCGGGCACATAATAGTAGAGCAATTATACTCCTAGCTGCAATGTGCCTAATTTGTGATCATGTAGGTTAATTTTGCTGGGCTACACTCCAGTACGCAGCAGTAGCAGGCAATGAGCATCAGTATTTCCCTGAAACATTGTCTCTCTCTTGCCTCTGTGCATACTCTTTCAGCCAAGGATGCATACAACAAAACATAGGTATGCCTAAAAGGGTGATCCCGAGTTGCTCAGAGGGTGCAGCTGTGTGAGAGCTACTGAAAAGTCCAGTCATGTCACTCAGTTGAGGGATGCAAGGAAGCTGCAGGGCCAGAAGCCCAATAATAAGATGCCAGATTGCAGCTGCTGCCTAGTGCTGGCAGCGCCAGCATCCCAGAGCATTTGGCTTTTTATTCTTTAAAAGGGAAAGTTCCAGGAACAGCTCCTCTGATGGGAACCACCAGGGTTGGATGGTGCAGAGCAGCCTGTCTACCTCCTGAAGTGTGTGGGTTGAGCTTCCTTCTCTCCCTCGGGAGCATCAAAACCTCCTCCTACTTCCCATGCAACTGACTGGACCTCCATGTTGCCCTGGCAGGAGGCATGGGGCACTCTTGTCCTCCCGGTGACAGCAGGTCACCTGTGGAGGAAGGAGTGGTTTGGGGCTCAGGACATGTCAGGATTTGATCTCAGCTTGTGCTGGGGCCTCAGCAGTGGGTGGGTTGTGAGCAGGGGTCTCCCTTATGCTGGCTCAGCCAAATAAAGAAGAGAAGGGTTGGAAAACAACAGTGTTGTAGGGAACTGGCTGAAAGCTCTTCCTTCTTTGATATGCTGATATATTACGTATTTGTAGTCCTGATGTCTTCTGCACTCAATATGGTGTATAATTAGTGGTCAGTGCTATCAAACACTGATGAAAGTGTGTGAGGGAAGGATGGAGAGGAGGGGAAGCTGTTCACTTTGAGGTAAAGAATGAAAGTGGAGCATGTTCCACCAAGAAGAGTCAGTCCTCAGACAAAAGGAAAGTTCTTAGAAAGCTTGGCATTAATTCTCCAGTATCAATAGTTATTATGAATGAGCATGCCTTGCCTTAACTTGTTTTATATGAGGATGGCCAGTTTAATACTGTAATAGAGACAATTCCCATTTGTTCTATATAATGAGATTGCCCATCTGTGTTGTGAACTCAATAATAACCTCACCAAAACTGCATGCCTGAGTGGTGAAGATCATATCACACTGCTTGGCTTGGGGAAAATCATGTAGGACTCTGATTTTCAAAGGCAAGATTTTTCAAATATTTTATCATACTTCAGGTAAACTGCACTCACATAGTTGCTATTTAATTTTCCCCCTCTATTCTCTCTGGAGATATTAATATTTGCTGTTGGACTTTAAAAGCTGTGTTTCTATCTCATTAAAATAATTATGTTTCAATAGTGACTTGTATCTGTCTGCAGTTCCTCATCCTCCCAAGCTGCTGCCAGCTATCAATTTCTAGGTGCACTGTCCATGAACCTGAAAACCCAGATTTATGGCCTTTTGTGATTCCATGGTCGTGAAAGTGGATATTGCATGTGCTGACATCTATTGTGTTCTGCTGCAGGGAAATAAATTAAGAAAAAAAAAAAAAGAAAAGGAGAAACTTTATTGGCTCCATTATTGTTGAGATTGGTGTTTCAAACAGGGAACAACAACTCTAATTAAATGTGTTGATTTGTCTCTTCTGATTGCTTCCGGACACAGGAGTGGGCAGGTAACAAAAGAGGCAGAGTGTCTATGTGATGCAAAATAGTATCAGGGTGCACAGAGTGACACAGAGTGTCACTGCACAGGGTGACACAGAGCACTGTTACAATGACAGTATAGCCATGCATCCATTCAGAAGGATGCAGTACCTCCGTTGTGATGGAGCATGGGGACAGGCTCCAACAGTAGGCCTAAAGGGACTTTAGACATTATTTGGATGTGTACCCATCTGGGTGTTCCTGTGAAGAGAGGCAGGACAACCTTACACTTGCTGCAGGGTTATTTGTGGCTCTTACAGAGCTCAGCTCTCGGGATGAAGCAGACAGAGCTAAGGGACCTTTGACACAGAAAGTGGCATAGATGACAGTTCAATCCAGATAAGAGACTTTTTACTTCTCTGTTCCCTGCAGGGCACAAACACAGCCTGTCTCCAACCTAAACCAAATAAGCCCTGCAAAGGTACTGGGCAGCTGCAGAAAACAGACCTTCCCTTTCATGTGCATGAACATCCAGGTGATATTTGGCAGCTCCTGGGTCAAACTGTCCTCAGAGGCAGGTAAGACCCTGCGAGGTGGGGGTACCATGCAGAAAGATGCCATCAAGAGGGTCATAAGAGCAGCATTCCCTGCTGTAGCAGGTGCTGACTGCTGTGCCACATCAGGCAAAGCAACACCAGCACGGCTGCCAAGCCAACAGCATGCCCACCATGGGCTGCTCCACAGCAATAATCTGGAGGTAAAGACAAGAAAACTGACCTTAAATAAGAGCCCAAAGAAAAATAAACTCCATTGACTTCAGTGTGTTCAACACCAAGCTGAATTTCACCCATTGTCCACCATGCTTGAGATACAAACAGGCTTTTCTTGAAAATCTGTGATTTCTTACACCACTGAATCACAAATATGTTTATTGTGGGCAATGGTAAGAAAACAAATCTCCATTCATAATCTAATTTCCTCCTATGCCATTTGCTATAACAACCTAAGGTATTCATGGGCTGGGGCATGTACAGTGCATGCTTACATCTTTGTTCTTACAAGGCAGCAGGACCATGTCACAGCTGGTAGGACTCATGCTATGTTGTGCCAGTAACTGTGCCTCCCAGGAAAAGCCTCTCCCACTGCCTACCAGCTACTGAAAGGACCGACTACAACAATTACTTGCCATTTACTTCTCTGTTATAAAGAGTTTTAAACAGAAGCTTATCTCCAGTATTAGGAGGGGGTGGAGAGGTATTACATGTATTCTTTAACAGAGAGGCTATAGATACATGTGGTCAAGATAGAGATATTGAAAGACTGGGAAAGCATAAATGCACTTGGGACTGAAAGAAAAAGAAAATATAATTGGGGAACGGATAGAAGTCTGAATAGAGAGATAAAAACCAAAAATTACTTCAATTGATGGCAGGACATGGAAATCACCAAGAGAAAAAAAATAAATTAATCATGTAAATGCTTTGTCCTTGCAGACAAGAAAAGGATACCTACCTTGCACACAGCTTTTTAGCTTTGGATTTATTAATTTATTTTGTAATTGCATTTTTAACCTTCCTAGAGAATATAAAATCTGAAATTTAAAGCAAATCTCCCAATACTTTCTGAAAGGCAGCAGGCAGTATTTTAACCTTGTCTCTTGTCAGTTTTCTGCTGTGTGTGTAGCTCTAATTAGATGCATAGCTCACATTAATATTGTGGTACCAATTGCTCAGGAGCCACATCAATATTTCTCAAACTTACCAATTGAAAACTGTTCATAATTCAGTGTTACCTATTGATTTTTAAGACTGATAACATTTGAGCTGCTGAGAAAATTAATGGGGTTCATTTGGGGTCACATCCTTAATCCCAGTGTGTAATTGATATCTGGCTTCTGTAGCTCCTTCCCTCAACTGAGATATAAGCAATGTAACTTAGTATTATTTAATTGATACTGCAGCCCAGACAGATAGAGAAATAGTAGATATTCCTCCTTAAGGTAGTTCCTCTACATGCATGCTTGCTAAAGCCTCAACTTGCAAATATTGCATTGGAAAAGATAGTGTGTAAGCAAAGAAAGTTTCTAGAGGTGTTACTTTGCCATCTGGATTGAGAAAGCTTGCTTGCCGTATCCGCTTGCTCCACACTGGCTACAGTCAAGAAATGCAGTCACATCTATGGAGTAGTCTGACCTCCCCTTGCTTCCCAGTGCACGAAGTTCCTGTCACCCAGCCCTACATGAAGAAGCAATGGGAAAAGAGGGTCTCCCCACTCTCAGCCCCTCTGCACTTCAGGCAGAGGGAAGCCAGCTAGGTTTGGACTTGTTACATGGTTATACTGCTTTGCAGATCATGGTGTTGCTGTCCAGTGATGGTGGATTGCTTTGGCAAAGGGGTTGGACTTGATGGTCTCTAGAGGTCCCTTCCAACCCCTAACATTCTTTGATTTTATGATTCTGATTTCAATTTGATGCTGTGGATGGATGCAATGAAAAAAAGGTTAGGGGAAAAAAAAAAAAAGCCAAAATCATTTGCAAACAAAAAATATTACACTTCTGGTTATAAGAAGCTTTCATTTTGGTGGGTTCTTGGAAACAGCTCCATAAACCACAGTTGTGAAGAGTGGACAACATTTCTAAGTCATGGAGTCTCCTTTCAGTTCCCTTAACCACATCTGTGAGCCCAAATTTGATTTTCAGACATGGTGAGGCCTGTGCAAAACTGTCTAAATTTAATCTGAGTGGCAGGTAACCTTCAACCTTGAAGATCACACACTTATTTAGGCTCCTAGTGCAGTTTTCCAAAGATGTCATTCTCCTTGAGGGGTATGAAAAACTTCCACTGAAGCTTACTTAAGAAACTGCAATTGCACTCAGCAATTCCAGGCTGGTTATCCTGAGCTTGCTCTTCCCAGGGACCAGCTGCTTCTCCGAGGCCACTGGAAAGACCTTCCTCAGCAGAAGAGTGCCATGCAAAGCAGGCTAAATATACTTCTCCCCTAAAAGGCTGTTTTTAAGGTCAGTCTATCTTGGTAAAGCCAAACTCTTCTACTTCTTGCTGTCGTTATCTTTGAGGGGGGAAATATTTTCCTAGTAGTCTTAATCACGTACTAGTTCTTAAATGTTTGTGCTACCAGAGTCCTAAAGACCCAGATTATGCCAGATGTACTGTGCTAGAGGCAGTAGGTGTTAAAGGTAGTCACCTGCCTACAAAATTACAAATTTAGATTAAGCTGAGAAATAAAGAGATGGGAAAACATGACTGACACAAAGGAAAAAGCAGAGTGAGGCTGGCGTGGGTTCCACGGGCTGGCTGTGTACACAATTTTAGGTAAGTTTATAAGTATCTAAACAAATACTTAATCTCACATTTCCTTAGTTCAACAAGAAGCGTGAGCAATCCTATTTGACTGGGTAAATACACAGTCAGATACTGTGTCTAGAGAAACAAATGATTTCTGATACAAGCATTCAAACATGGTTTTTAGTAATGACTGATTTTCATGTTATATAAACCTGATCTTCTAGGTATTACTGTCCGGATAAGATATGTGATTAAATTTAATGTCAAAAATTAAATGTATTCTCAAAGCTACTGGTTAGGTATATGCTTACATAGTGATTTATTATGCTCATGAAGGCATGACTACTACTGTTATGCTGGTTGCTTTCAATATTCTGGCTAAAGAGAAAATGAATATTTCTGCATTGCTAAAATGTTTTATAATTCATACTTCCAGGGAGTAGCAAACAGATTAAATAAAAAAGAATAGATGTGGCAGACTCATGCTAATAAAGAACAATATAGTTTTCACGTCTTGAATTTTGTCCCATGGTAGTTGCAAATTTTTCAAAATGAGACAATGTGAGTTCCCTGTGCTCATCATCTGCACCCTGCTGAGAAGGTCCTGCTGATCAGGACAAATAAAACCATGGGATACTGGAGATTCTGTATTCAGTGCCCTGTGGATGCCTACACAGAAACAGTAAGCTAATTTTAACAAACTATATCCCAGATCTTGCAAATTTTACATGTATGGAAGAGGTGAGCAAATGTATAACTTGTAGCAAAACTGATGACACTGCAAAATCAGAAGGTTAGGAGGGCTGAGCTGAGACACCTACATTTCTGCAATAATAACTGAGCTTTCAAAGCATTTGTTATGGTGTAAAGTATAAAATTTTTCAAAAATAGCACAAAACATGGAACGCAAAAGGCAAAACTATGAAAAATGGCCAGTGTATCAGGAAGTGATCTGAAGTATTTGTAACTAATGAAAAAACTCCCTCTGCATGATGGGTTATGTCCTTGTTTTTCCTCTAGTCAAGACAGTCGTGTCTGGCCTCAGCATATCTAATGTGACTATCTGCAAAGAGAAAGAGCAAGTGGGTACGCTTCAGTCTTACAGTTTAGACTAAGGAGCTCAGATGACCTCTAGCTTTGAAAGCAAATGACAATTGAGAACGTGGCTCTGGAAATATTCATGAAGAAAGGTGCAATTTCAACCCTATTGGACACAGCACATGTTTACGTGGTCAAAGTATTTTTCAAAAGGAAGCTTTCTGAGCAACCAGCAACCTCTGTAATGGAGAGGAGCTGTTTCTGCATCCAGCCATTACTCCTGATGCCGAGTCACACAAATCCCTCTCAGCAGCCTGACAGTGCAACATAAGCTCTGTGCACCTGAGGAGGCTTGTGTTCAAAGTCCTGCACACAGAGTGGTGTTTTGGATTCTGTGAGTTTTGATTTGCCAAAGTATTTGAACAAATAAAATGTTCCCTTAATATCAAATCAAAGTCAAATCAGTTGATGCTCTTCCTTTCAGATACTAAAAATGAAATTCACGGTGCTTCAGGGTTTTGTGCTTATTATACACATTATTAAGGTGCATTCCTTCCAGCCTTATTGTAGGTTTGAATTATTCATTAAAACATACCTTCTACATCTGTGGATATGGAAGATGACACATTTTCACATGAAAAGTCTACTTTGTAATGCAAACACAGTTTGGGGCAGAGAGAAGGTATCAGCAGTCAGCGTGCAGGTTGGCACAGGTAACAAAATCTGTTCCATAGGCTGTGACTTGCCTGATTTTGCATGTCAGGCTAGAAGACTATTGGAAGGACAGTGAAAAACAAGAAAGGTTTAGTAGAGTTGGCCTAAACTGTGACTGGCTCAGCACTCAATGCAATTCATTTAATTATTACACACACACGGTAAAATAGGAAGCAGTAGTGTAGGTATTGGTCTCTGCTAGTAGAGCTTCTCTTTTGCTTTTCAAGTGGGCTGTATTTGAGATCAAGAATGTGCTCTAAACCACAGATGATATAAAGCAAGCTGTAAACAGAGATCACTGGGGTCTCTACCCTGTGGTCTACTTCCTTCCCCCACCACCCAGTTCTTAACATTCCACCCACGAGCCAGCAAGGCCACAGCTGTTCCACTGTTGAGCTGTGGGAATTCCCATTTCAGGTCTCCACTGGGCTGAGGATCGCTTAGACACCAGGTCTCTGCCCTTGGAGGTGTGTGGCCACCAGCCTGCTCTGCAATGCATCAGCACCACAATTGTGCCCAGTTAAAGATACAGTTAGGGTCAGATCTAACATTTTTGGCTTCTCTGGGAACTCTGTGAACAGCAGGCGGGAATGTCCCTCCCTGCAGGTGCTGGGAGTGCCATCTCCATCCCCATCTCCTTGCCATCCTCCAGGTGTGCTTGACAGTGTGTAATGAAATCCAGGAGGAGTCCAATAATTTGTCAGGAGAGAAAAAGAAGCAGAAACAGAAGCCTCCTGGGCAAGGAAGGCTACCTGCTGGAATTAACCCCTGCTATTAGGGGTATTTAACCTCAGGCACTGACTGCCAGGCATGCCAGGATGATGTGAATTATTCTGAAAACAGTGATTTTTTGTATTTCAGTTTTACACACACATATAAGCACATATAGATGTAATTACAAGCTGTGCTAAGAATAATTTTTTACAAAGGCAAATATTACAAGGGTTACATTTGGGGGTTTGAGCCCTTCAGGCAACTCTTCAAATGACCTTCAACCTGCAAAGCAATGGAAAACTGTGTGCTGTGCATGCAGGAGTGAGCATGTAAAAGCTGAAGTTACAGTAGTTATAATTGCAGGAGGTTGTTTGAATGCTGCAGGCTTCGTTCAGCTTTCCTGTAGCTGAACGTGAGCCTGAGGACATTAACTTGGTATGAAGGTCCTGGTGGAGAGAGGGGCATGCTGCAACTCCATGAACACAGCACTTCACCTCCGTTAATTGCATTCCCTCCACACTTCAGCCTCCTGCCTCTGCCTTTCCTTTACTACATTTCAAGCAATATGAGGCAGAAGATGCATAAATTACTGTCAACTGGGCACATCATTCAGACTGCATTGGTTTGAAAACATTCTTCAGTTCTCTCTCAAACACCTCCCTGTATTCTATTAAACACAGTGAAGGGAGTTACTCTCTCACTTAGGAGCCTGGCAGTGCATGAAGAGTGAACTGCACCTAAATGTATTATGAAATTTGAATCCCTGCAATGCAAGGACCACTGCCTTTGTAGAAAATTCTTCTTCCTGGCTCTGAAATCACGCTTTCCCCCAGATCTGCCCTGCAGAGCCCCTCTGTGTTTGGTCTATCTTAGCTCTGGCACCTGCCCTTTGTGACTCCTTTAGGCTCCCTGGCTCTCCTCCACTCTGCACGTACACACACACTGAAAAAACAAGTTGAAAGAAGCAGTGCAAAGGCACTACAGGTAATTTATATCTGGCTGGGTGCATCAGAAGAACTCACTGGAGCAAAAAGGCTCTGGATCAGGAAGAGGTCAGCCCACTATTTCAAGCCCTGTCATTAATCCTGGGGATATGTTGTGGCTGGTGACAGCAGGGGAGTGCACTGTTGCGTGGGCCATTTTATGCAACAGATCCGGAGGCAGCAAGGCCCCTAATTCCACCTAAGATGTGATGGGATTTGAGCACGTAACCCTCTTAAATCCTTTTGTAAGCCCCAGTGTAAATGTCTTTGATGCAAAGTAAGAAAAATCTCTCCTGTCAATAGAGCACATCTGTACTGATTCTTAGACTGTGCCAATACTGTGAAGCATAACACATCTAATTAACACTGAACGCCTCCTCCCTCAGACCCTGGAGTGCTTCATAGCTGTCTCTGTGTATGAGACAAACAAAGGGTGAGTGAAAGCATGTAGTGAATTTTGTCCTTTAAGTGAAAAAAAAAAAAGAAGAGAGGTTTTTATTCATCACTATTTAGAAACCCACCTTAAAAAAATAAAAATAATAACACAGAACTGAGGGTATACTAAGTCCAACACAGCAAGGTATTTGTGCTGCTGCATGCATCATCCACCTCCTCCTTTCATTATGTTTTTCTGTACATATTACCCAGAGGCAATATTATGTTATACTTCTGGAATAAGTTTAAGGACCAAAAGCAATTTTACAAATATTAATTTGATAGTAGCTCTAGATATAGGGCAATGATCAAGCAGAGAACTGGTGGCAGGGCTAAGAAAAGACACCTTTCCCCTGGAAGCAGGACTGCCCTGGAACACCATCATAAGCCTTTTCCCATGTCTCAAAAATCAGGTTTTTGCATGTTATTTTGAGCTCCTACCCCATATGAAATCACTCTGGAAGAATACAGACAGTTCCACGGTCACTTGAGGTCACATGTTTATTTTGTTCTACTCCATCATAAGGCACAAAATATCATCGGGAAAAGCCAGAAAATAATCTTGTTAGAACAAAGGAAGAAAAGCAAATATTTCTCACAGTGACCTCAAAGCCAGCAGCCAGTGAACTGTGAGCCCTGAAGCAGCCAAACAAGCATAGCAGTGATTGCGCTCTTAGAGGTGCCTTGATCTGCCTGAGCTACAGCAGTCACCATTAGCAACCACTGCGGTGGAGGCTGTACATCACTGGAGACAGAGGAAAACGTGGGGGAAAAGCTTGCTGATGTAACGTAGCTAAAGATAATGGATTACAGAACCCTAGACAGATCGTACTGTTGCTATCCTTTGACTTCTTTTAATATAGGTATTCCAATTAACATTTTATAACTGCTAGAAAGCAGGAGCTAATGCTTTGTGCATACTGATAAAGAGAGATTTCAGCTCTTCCCTGGTAGCACAAGGGCTGTGTGTTCCCAAGCCTAACAGCTCACAGCACAGCTGACCTCTAACCCCTCTGCCTGGACAGTCCTGCCTTTCTGGGAACAAATCCTGCACTTTGCAGAGCCAACATGGCAAGGATTTTGACATAACCAGCAGGAGCTCCCAGCCACCAACATAATAAGGCTCCCAAAGGAGAGTGACTGCTGATTTAGCTCAGCCTCTCTCCTCTGACTTTACCTTACTTTATAAACGGTGCATTTATGCCTCTGACAACAAGTCTTGACATCAGTAAAGCGATGGATTTCATTACATACAGCAGCGAATAACAGCCACAGCTCTAGCCAATAAAATTGATTCAATTATGGAGTCTGGAAAATATTTCTCCTGGAGATTCTCATCTCTCTTCTGAGATCTAGGAGAGTCTGATATAAATATTCAGACTCCTGGATGTTTATATTGACTAACAAAAGTTGGTAGCTAACTTTAGGTACACATACCCATTTTTCATTTTTCTTTTATAATAAGGATTTATAATGAGGATGCCAGAGAATATAATATTCCCCTAAAAGGAATATTCATTTAAAAGAATAAATTATACTAATGTAGAATATAAAAATATTCCTCCTCAATGACTCTGGCATAGAAAATTTTACATTTTTGCCTAACCTCAGACACACCAGACACACACCCTTTAATGTGTACACATTTTTCTTTCTCAGCAGAAAACACTGTTTAGCTTTGAGAAGAAACAGGTATCAATTGTTTTTTTAATTCAAAAGTTTTACTAAATGTATAAGCTGGTCACTTTGACACATTTGAACATAAACTCAGGACAAGATGCCGTAGGGACCCTAGGTTGTCTTTTCTAGCTGCTCACCTCTTTTTCCTCATAGTACCAGATTAACTTCAACTATGAATCTGCCTTAGCTTATTCTACTAGTCATTTAAGATTTTTTTGTATGTTCCTATTCTTCTGAGGTTCAGAAGATTCCTTTTTTTTTTTTTAAGTCCTCACTTTTAGTTTATATAAGTACCAGCATCACTGGTGGCAGTAGCAGATACTGTGTTCTACCCCATCATCTGGAGGAGATGTTCAGCTGTGTAGATGGCATGTACTGCTTTGCATTAGCTTGGGGATAACTAGTGCTATGTGACCACATCTTCAAAATCCTGTTCTGATTAGTGGAAATGACACTACCTGTGTAAAACAGATTCTTAGATTAGAGTGTTAAAGCCCTTATTTTGTTGCTTTAAAAAATACCAGACTAGGTGTCCCTTCCCTTCCCTTCCCTTCCCTTCCCTTTCCCTCCTTCTGTCTTCCTCCTTTCTTCTCCACTTCCCACCTGTCGCCCACTTCCTTC
>WUAM01000287.1:29533987-29565246 GCA_024336885.1 Actenoides hombroni | reverse complement strand
AGGTTGGATATTAGGAAAAATTTCTTTACTGAGAGAGTGGTGAGGCACTGGAACAGGCTGCCCAGGGAGGTGGTGGAGTCACCATCCCTGAAGGTGTTCAGAAAACATCTAGATGTAGCACTTCAGGACATGGTTTAGTGTTCCTGATAATGTTTAGTAGACAATTGGACTTGATGATCTTTAAGGTCATTTCCAATCTTAATGATTCTATGATTTCTGTGAGGGCCATTGACTCCAGTTTTAGATCCAGTGGCACAAGACTGTGTATAAGTCACATTCTGGACACTTATGACAAGTTGAATTTGGTGTTGCTGGCAGTCATGTTCTTCTTTTATGGCTTTTCCTGCTTCTTCCTTTGCTTTGATTCCATGACTGGCCCTCTGCCATTAGCTTCCTGGATCTCCTGCCCTTTTTCTCCTTCACAATAGCAGCAAAGTTGGTGTATGGGTGCCAAAAATCCTTTAGGCGTGAAAGAAGACAAGCAAGTCACCAGTGCTAACACCAAAAAAGACAGAAAAAAACCCAAACCATTTACTTGCAACTCATTATATGTGTATGAAGACTTCAGAGACTTGAGTATACTCAAATTTGGTGCTCTGCAGTCTCCACACTTCTCTTCTTACCCCTGCTGTCTTGTGCTTTAATACGCCTCTGTCCTTCTCCTTCCAGTCTGAAAAAAACCAGTGAAACACAACTAACTTGATTAAATAAAGATGCAGACATATAAAGAGTACTGGTAAACAAGCCTCACATGCATAGTTTTGTGTTTCTTGTGAAATAGTCATCTATTTCACAAAGTTCTTCTTTCTTTTCTTTTTTTCTCCCCTTGCCATTTAATCAAGCTTTCTCCTCACAATCAAGAGTAATTTTTTTTTACACATTAGAAGATGTATTGCTGCAATCACTTATCCTTCATGTATTTTTTATCCTGACTTTTCACAGCCTGTTTTTCTCCCTGTCCTGTCTCTATCAGGTCTGGCTGATAGGCCTGTTTGTTCACTCATTTGTACCCTGCCTTTTAGCATGAACTCAATCCTCTTTATGTCCAATGTTCGATCCTCTGAAGTTTGAGTGTGTTCCAATCACTTGGAAAAAGAAAAAAAAGTTGCAAACATTGTAGCTGAGGCACAAGTGAAAAACAGAAGAGACAACAGGTTTGTGAGGTGTCTGACTGTCAAGTGCAGCTCTATGTAGCACCAGTCAAATGCCATGGTAAATAAATAGAAGCACATGAGAATCGTCCACAGATATTAAAACAGCACATAGAGCCATCTACTTGCTAAAGAAACATACTGCATACCACAAGTGGCTGGCATGCTTGCACCTGCTAAATATTTTTTGGCACTGATGCTGCCTGCCAGCTTGAGGTCAGTTTGACAAATGTATTTCTGGAGCCTCATCTCTGCCTTTGACTCTGTGGATAATTCCTCATGCCCATGCTGTAATTACAGTGAAGCAGCAGAATTTGACAGGTTCATGGTTTGTTGACATCATGTGAAAGGAGAAAAAACCCTTCCTTAGGGGAATGGACATTGGGCACTCATCCTCTGCACTGATTAAATGAGTCCAACCCCAACACTCAAGTGGTCATCTGAAATGGGTTGTTGCTTTAGTTGATGTTGTTGCTTTAGTTGAAAATGTCTACAATATCAGGCTAAGGTTTAGCAGATAGCTGGGTCCACTACATCACCAGCCCCCAAGAAATCATTCCAGATCAATAAGAAGGAAATGTTTTGTCTGAAACCAGGTCTTCTATGAACTAGGAAGGAAGTGACAGCATCACTGAGGGCTGGAGAGACACAGTACATTGAGGATGCAGTGGGGATCAGACCTGACACAGTCTGTAAGCTTCTTGTATGGATTATCCCCAATTTCTGCTCCACTCAGTTACAGCTGACTTCAGCTGGAGTTCTGGATGCTAAACCTTCTAAAATTGTCACTAGGTCCCAAATCATCAAAGTTTGTGGAAATATCAGCCTAAATGGCAAATACAAGCAAGGACACAGAGTAAAGGGAAAATGCAGTCTAAAGAAGTTTGGCACTAAGACACCTTAAGAAAAATCAAAAGCAAATCATCCATACTTGACAAAATGAGAATGCAGAATAAAACCTATTGTCTTGTCTTTTTAAACAGGATTCCTACATTAACACAGGAGTGCACAGGGTGAGCTTTGTTACTGCATGTGGATAGCAGGATGGTTGTCTGGAGGCTCACGTGGATAGAAGGGGAAATGAGTGAAGGTGGTTGAAGTCCCCCCTTCTTGCATTAGCATCACTATGGCAGCCTGCACAGCCCCCGAGGCTGCACAGTGTAGCTGCGACCATCCAGTTACACAGCTCACCCTGTTCCTCCCTTCCCCCTTTCTTCCATCCACCAGCACAGCTGGATCTGTCCCCAGTGAGGAGAATCAGATTCCTCCCATCTGATACGGGATGTTCAGTGTTGAACAACAAAATTATTTTGTTAGGCGAATAAAATACAGATTCACTGATAACCAAAATCTCCCTGTTGCTGTCAGTGCACTTGAAAATGTCTGCAATGGGAAGATGCACTTTATTTAGACTGAATCCACAGCCTAGAAGGAAACAGTAAGCTTTTCAAATTAGTGCTGTTCTTTAAAAGCTTCTCTTTGATAGTGTTAGTAAAAGACTTCTTCCATAAAAGGAAATTTTCTAAATTAATTCTCCAGCTGGTAGTACTTCACTGTCTTCATAAAGATGCTGCTTACATTGAAGAAAGAGAGATTAGAACAACCACCCCTCATCCCCACCCCCAGAAATGCTTTTATTTTTCTTGAAGAGATGATGAAATGATCATGAAGAAGTTGAGCTCCATAATGGAGAGAGGCCGCACTGCCTGCCGAGTGCTCTGCCAGCAAGTCTCCAAGGCCAGTGTGTGCGCATGGACAGCACGAGCAGCTGTTTAACCACTTTACTCTAAAATGCAGGCTGTGAGCTGGGGTGAATCACTTTTTTCTGGCAACTGGGGAAGAATGTGGGAGTGGGGGGGATATAAATTCTGGCAAAGATTGGAGCAACCAGCAAGAAGAGATGCCATTGCTGAAAAATTGCTGTTTTCTGACCATTATTCGTCATGTGTGCTGGTTCACCGTAAAGTGGGAAAGATCACAGATTCCTAGAATACAGGGTTGAAAAGGCCTCATTATTGAAAACTGACAGTGATTAATGCTCCTCAGTTTCTTGAAGTACTACTCTATTGCTCTGCTGCCCTTACAGCCCAAAAAGCTATGCTGTATTTTGCACTACGGTGATATCATCTTCTTGCTCCTTGTTCTTCTAAGGCAGAATATGGGCATGGAAGGAACTCAACCGTCACCCTCTTTATGATGGTCTTTTACATATTTGTAGACTGCAGGCTATATTTCCTTCAGATTTTCCTCCTCTGAGATATGCAGTCCCAGTTCTTTCAAATTTTTATTTCTGGGTTATGTTTTCTGGTGTATCCTTGTTTCTTTGCTTTAGGTTCTCTCCATCTGTCTTCAAGGATGGTATATAGCACAGTAGTCCAGTGAAGTGGAACAACTATATTAGCTGTTTTACATTAAGCATCTGCTATTTAAGCATCCTCACTTGATGTCTGTTTTTTTTTCTCATCAGTATAGCACTTATTTCAGTTTGTGAAGCATTATCAACCCCCTCACATGTTTTTCAGCAAACTTGATGTCTACATACTTGTTTCCTGTCCTGTAACAGATTGTTCCTAAGCTTATGTCCTCACCGAACTCCATGCTGACTATTTAAGACGATTCCTCCAATTTGTCATGATCCATTGAAATTGCACTCCTCTTGCCAGTGTGGCCATGGTCGCTTCCAGGCTCTCATTCCCCGAAGACTGAATAAATATAGTCTATTTCGTCATCCAGATTACTAGGATGGACCCTTGCCAAATGTCACACAATGCAGTCTTTTAGTTAGACAGGAAGCCGCTGGTGACTACCATCTGACTTCACCTTTCTAAAGTATTTTGGTACCTGTCTTGCCACGGCTTCATCTGGACAATATTTCACTGGCCTGTGATGTAAGATCATGTCAAAAGCCTTAATAACACCAAGACACATGATTAAAATTTTCTGGTGTTGCTTTTGATACGCAGGACAAAAAAGTTTTCTTAGAAGCACTTGAATGCTATGCAAAAGTTACTAGAGGAACAAAATGCTAACAGACAACAGAGCAAGAGTGCATTACGTCCTTTAAAAGGGCTCCAGTTACAGCTTTTAACCCCACTGAAGTGAAAATGGAGACAAGACTGGAATGCACTCTCGTGTAAATTTGTCCACCTAAAAATTAGGCATCTGGTCTATGCCAGTAAAGCAGGCTCTCCTCCCCTGTCAATGGAGAGCCACAAATGCTGGTCTACAGCATTGCTCTAAAATTCAGATAAATCACAATCAAAAATTGCAATTTCTTTGACCAGCCAAACTAGGTAGCTCATATGAGGTAAGGTAATTCCCATCTCTATGTGCTTCTATTCCTTCCCTCTGCAGAATTTCATTAATATGAAGTATTAATGTTCTCACTGACCATCAACTTGAAGCTCTTTGTAAGAGAGATGGTTTTCCACTATGTACCTGACAATATCAAGAATAAAGAACAAATATTGGGCTTGATTCTCCCCAATACACCACAATGATTGGAAATTCATTGTGTTTGAAGACAATTAGGCCAATTCTTTTCTCTAGGCTGATCCCTCAAGGCCCAAAGAACTAAAGCAAGTCTTGGATTGCAATTTCAAATAAAGGACTGGACACGTGTTGTGTTTTTATTTAGTAGAAAGACTCTTTCTAAAGCACACAGAACTACTTCAGAACTCATCCGTCAGGCTCAGATTTTAGATCATAGCCCAGTCATAATGACAAGATCAAGGAAAAGAATTATCTTTGCTCAAGTGGGTGAACTGGAGCACCCTCTTCTGCTTCTGCGGGAGAATTTTATTCCTTGTTTCAGGTTGACCCACAAGCAATGGCAGAAGAAGCAAGGACAACAGAAGTATTTCTGAAGGTTTCAGCAGAAGGAGATGAAAGGGATGTGAATCAGCTCCTAAGCAGCTGCAGTTTACAGTATGGCTTAACAGCATGACCCCAGGTCAATAACAGTTTCCCATAACATGCTGTGCTGCAGACTCTGGTGGTTTAGGAGCTGACTCACAAGCCTTCCCGTCACCCCTGCTTTGGGGACATAACTCCCTGAAGGAAGACAAACAGCTACAGAGATCAATTTTAACCTGCTGCGACAGTGTGTCAACATCTCTGAATCATCCAGCGAGCTGCACTTGCACTCCCTAAACACTTCTGCACCAGTAGGGTGAATTTATCCACACATTTTGCAGGGACAGAGCACTCTGCACTCTTCAGGAGCCACCCAGCCACGGTGCAGGAGGCCTCTTCCAGGAGACCCATGCCAAGCCTCGGTGTATATTTCTGGTGGGAGGACTGGTGGGGCCGCAGAGGCACTGGCCTTACTAAGGTGGCTGATGTCGGCCGAGGTTGGCTGTTCTGCAGCCTAGGTGAAAAGCTGCCTGGGCTCTGTCCTGACTTAGACAAAATTCCCCAGGAGCTTATATAAGTATGTTCACACTGCCCAGCCATGTGCATGATGGCACGTAGTATAAATATCCATGTTCGAGACTTTTTATTAAAAAAGCAATTCTTACCTGTCCTGTGTCACTAATGCAGAACTTACACCTGCCAAATCTCCGGGCAGGGGGATGCCATGAATCTAAAAGCACAGTCTGGCATTCAAGTTTTAAAAATCAACACGGCCTCACTAGCTGTGAGTTGGAAGCCAAAAACTCTTTCTATAAATTGCCACAAAAGCACAGATAAGCCAGGGGGATCACCCAACACCCTGGTGCCCACAATCATCTTTTCTGCTCTCCATCCCTTTCCTTGTTTATTTGCACAGTGGAAAGCTGACACTGAAAAGATCATCCTGAGCTACTGAGCTCAGTCTGCCCCAGCTCCTGTTCATCTACAATACAGGTATGGCTTCAAAAACACAAGGCTGTGCACAAAAACATAAGTTCAAAAGGCCCAAACACCAGGGTAAAGCAGGCACGAGTAATGCTCCAGCTCCTGGGGGACTCATCCATCAATCTCTCCCTGTATTGCCAGCTGAATGAGGAGCACTAACCAAAAACTATTTAGGAAACTAGTGCCTTTAAAGGCAGTCATTTGTTATCTAAGCTCCAGCAGCACACGATTACTCCAGCCAGAGGGATGAGTGCCCAGCTATTTGCTACTTCTTAGACTCAGACCTTTTATGTGAAGAACAGTTTGCATCAAGCCAGTGCTACTAAGGCTTCCTTGTACTAGGAGGATGGAGCAGAGGGGAAAGGGAGGAAAGGCTAGAAAAGATTTACTGAGTCATTCTAGTTCCAGGTTGTCGCAAAAGGCTGCCCTGAATCTAAGAGCAGGTTAGAGTAAGGAAGGCCATTCTTATTTTAACCAAATTATATTTGGTGCCTTAGATTTTATTCTTTTATTTATTTATTTATTTTTAATATCTCCAAATGAAGAAGGAATTTGTCTACTATTACTACTGTTGCTATTATTATGCAGGATAATGGATTTTTCAGACAGCGCTGGGAGAATTTGGTTGCAATGAAGACCACATCTCTTCCAATGTTTAAGACAGTGACTTGGGTGCAAGTCTACAGAATAACAATCCTACAGAATAATGATACAGAGCCATTTCCAACTCCCTTGCTTCTCACTCAGGATTTTATTGACCAGAATAATTACATGTATTAAGAAGTATACCTTTGTTATGGAAGAAAGAGATGCTGTATGCTTCCAGAGTAGGTTTTGCGGGGTTTCCGTGCATGGGAAGGTAATGTGTGCCATATACAGCTTAACCCAGCACTTAGCACAGGTCAAGTTACAGGTTTCTGCATTATCATCTTACATTTGTAGGCTTTTGTGACATGAAATAATGAAGGAAAATCAGTCAAAAACTGAATAGTCACCATCCTCTTTGCATAAAACCAGGTGGGAAAATGTAAATCTATTATCTCACATTGTATAACTTAGCTAAGATTACAAAGAAATGAAAAGCAATGTATCCAGTGTCCAGAGTCAGCCTTTTCAGGACACTTTTCATTAGTAATTCTCTCCCCATACAAACTGCCCTTCTTCTCCCTTACATGCTTTCTGTCTCCTCAAACCTGTTATTTTCAGGGTTAGGATAATGGAGTGCATATCCCCATGGAACCAGCAAAATGGGTACAGAGTATTTTTCTTGCCAGGAAGAATGAACTCAGCTCAGACAGATTGTTTACACAGACCAACCTCCCAAAACACTCGTAGTCTGCATTAGGTTTACTCAGAGTCTACAGGTTTATCTGATCATACAAGTGATTTCTTCTTGCTGTAATACATTAGCTTACCAGGACACATCTTTTGCTGATTCCTCCTGAGAGTGTTCACTGGTGCTCCACAAATAACACCAGTAACGATGTCAGTGATGGTCAGCAAGGCAGGCATTTGCATTCTGCCCCAGTTTTAAGTAACAGAGCCCTATTTTCAAGATGAGTAAACTCTTTTTATGCCAAGAACAGTTGGCAGCAGTGCTACTGAAGCATGTATGTTGCCACATTGTGTTCAGTCACTTTGGTTTTGCAATCATAGAGCCAAACAACAGGATGTGAGTTAATGCACCTTTGATTAAAGCCCAGGCTAGTTTTCTGTATCAATGAGCTAATTGGCTACCCAAGAATGCAGTGACTTTGGAAGTGAGTTCATATTATCTTAGAAAAATGTATCCAACAACAATCAGTCCTTCCAGAAACTTTCTAGATAATTCAATGGCAATGATGTGGCTAAAGGCATCATGGTGAAATAAGTAGCCTAGTTCACTTCCCTGAAGGAACCTCATACTTGCACTATACCTGATCTAAGGGAAATAATAAAACAGTACAGGTTTATTATAACAGTATAAAACCATAATGGGACCTGGCACTCTTCGTCTCCAAAGGTCTCTATGTAGACTGGGCCCTGAAGTGCCTCCTTGCTGAAGCTGGAAGATTTCCTGGAATAAACAGGAAGGGAGAGATCAGGAACTAAATTAATTTTACAATGAAATTACTAATAGAGAAAATGTGGATTGCTCTGAATAACAACAGGGATTTTTCTGGACAGGCACAGTACTATTACACACATAGATATAAACCTGTACTTTTCTACTCAAGGGGCTGTTCACTTTCTACTCTGTACAGAGGGTCATTTCATCTGCCTGAAACCTTGTATGTGAATCACTGGAACTGAGGCTGATTAGTTTCAGCAGAAAAAGACTTCTCTCTGTAAGAAGCTGCAGCCAGTGCTTTGATGTAGTCTGTATTGCTTTCATTTAATAAGCTAAATAAAAATTTCCTAGATATGACCTTGTTTTGATTTTATGACTCTTAACAGTTTTGTTTCCCTATCTCAAAATGGCTTGAGTCACAGTCTTAACCTTGCCTTGACACCACCTCTATGTGTGCTTGCCTAAGTATAGGCAGAGTGGTCATAAGTTTTGGTGATTCAGCTTTGCTTATTCCCTGCTATAAATTGGATGCTCAAGGCTGTTTGTGTTTTTTGTTTTGTTGGTTTTGTGTTGTGGCTTTTCTTTGATCTTGTTTTTGTTTGCTTAGTTGGTTTGAGGCTGCCTGCCTGCCTGCCTGCCTGCCTTTATCACTGTTATCATTCTCTTTACACTTTTTTTCTCCTCCATTCTCTCCAGAATGGTACTGCAGGGAAATGTGAGAATTAGGCACCAGTTTGCCATTTAGTCAGCCAAACAGGAACAGAATTATCTCTTGTACAGGTGCTCTTTACTCCAGAGGAATTCAAATGCTGCCTCTGCAGCTGTCCAAGCTAATGCAAACCTTACAGCAATAGGTGAAATATAGAGGACCCTCAGCACTGTACATCACATTGGTGCAGGAATGCCATTAAGCAGCCTGGTATGAGTTACATTTCATCGATAATTAAATTAGCCTGTTATATTTCCACTGAGAATGAAGCAGCAATAAGCAGAAGCAGTCCCTTTCCTATCCAAAATTCACTGAAATTATCCAAAGAACTCATTGCTTTGAAATATGAAAGAAACTCCATGTCCTTCTCAGCAGGACAAACTCAATTAGACAGAAAAAAAAATGGAACAGCTGCTTTCTCAGAGACAGATGACCTTATGGTGTAATTTTCACACTTAGTCGATCAAAGCTTGTGGTGTGATTCATTGACCATGAGAACAAAACTAGACGAGAGACATTGTTAAAAGGTCATTGCTTCCTATGGGTACAAAAGGCTCAAGTAAAATATTACAAGAGCACGTGCCCCTTCTTCAAGAGATGGTGGCCACACCTCCACCTGCAGTTAAACAAGAAAAGATAAAAAAGGCAACATTGTGCAATAATGCGAAACACTGTGCGCAAACATCAATGTTTTGCCCATGCCCCTGTGGTCAGTGGTGCAGGTTTCCTACTCCTGAGTTTTTCTAGGAGGATAGGACGTGGCCAGTGAAGCCAACAAGAATTTGTGTGTTGATTACAATAGACAGAGCAGTTGTGAAGGAGGATGGAGAACAGCTGAGTAGAGATGACAGCTACAGCTTACAAGAGCAGGTGTTGGGATTTAGCTTCAACTGTTACCATTTGCCTTATTTAAGACAATATTCTCAAGCCTGGGGACCTATAAATACAATAAAGGAATGAAAGTCCCTATGGGTGAATGTGCAAATACAAGCCAGAAAGCTTTTTCAGTATGTGGTTCCTCTTGCTTCTCCACTGCAGGCAACATGAGTAGGACCACAGCAGCCCCTTCCCCAACAACTTTGGCTTAGGATCAGGGAGGGGAATTTCACCTCTCCTGAGCAGAAATCACAAGGAGGCAGTGTTTTAAGGGACCATCTACAAAGGGGAAGGTAATCCCATTCATACCATCTCACCAGTTAAGATAATGTGGTGATGTCGTAATGTGCGTCATGACACTAGCATGTAGTTAGGCGTTTGCCGCATTTCTGGTTATCTAATCAATGCTGAAAAGCTGTCTGCCCTCTGCAATGCTGAGTAAACAGATGGCTAACTCTCAGCAGAGCTGCTCAGCTCTTGCATTCACCTACAGGCAAAACATCTAAAACAGGCTAAAAGATCTAATCCGCAGCTCTATTGTTGTCACTTGTGTGCATCTTTCTCCAGACCATGTTGGGTCACTGCTCTGGATGGGCTGTTGGGAAGCCTCCCTCTACAGTCTCTGTCCTGTGCCCTATGATTCCCTTTCATAACTTCCAGCCAAGCATGCAAACACCCTTTCTATTAATAAACCATCTGCTGGGCAGGAAAGAAGTTTTGACTGAAACTTTCTATACAAAACCCACCAGTTTGGGTGCATACATGCACTTAATGATTTTGATTTTATAAAATCTTATTGACCTAGAAAAGTAAAACCATAACACATTTGTTCCTCTAAATGTTCCTCGACTCCTTTTATTTTTACATTTTTTTTGGGGAAAAAAATGGATTCGTTATCAAACATAGAGTTAAAAATACAGAAATGATAGCTCAAATCCAAAATTAACCACAACTCTTTTCCAGCTTTCTGTAACTGTTTCCCAGCTGTCCTGGTCATCCATGCAGCTCTTTCTGTCCTTGCTCTAAACTGCCTCTGCAAGTCCAGTGAACAATACATGCAACCAGGAAGGCAGACAGACTGTTTCTCCAGCTATGGTGCTCATATATTACCCTTGTTTGATTCATCTGGAATTACCCTTGTTTGACTCTCCTACAAGTCTGTTGACTTTGACTGAATAGAGATTTACATAATTTCCTCATGGGAATTTTGAAAGCTGATAAGACACTATCCTGAGAGTGTTATTTCCCTATTTTATTTCCACAGCAGACTAAGTCTTGATATGCTACTGCATATTGCAGCACCTGATGTTTTTTCTGCTTGCTTTTGAATAAGGCAAAAATCACATAATAAAAGATGTATCTACAATTGTTACTTGGCTGTGGTAAAAAAAAAACCAAAAAAAAACCCACCCGGATCCCCATCTCCTTTTCTTATCTCCCTTAAAGATGAAAGAAATATTAATCAAGCTATTTTACAAGATCTTCCTACTCTATACAGTGCCAGAAAAGTGGGAGTGTGTATGTGGCAGATGCAGCGGCACAGCTATGACTGGCTGCGGTCTTATCACATGACTCATAACATTAACACTCCTCTCTACTGCTGACTGACCTAATGCTCTACATTATCCATGGTGCTCATTATATCCCACATGAATAAGTTGGGATCAGAAGCCTCTTGAGAGGACAAAGATGCAGGAAGAGTAAATGATTTCTTGTTTGGTGAAGCCAGATAATAGGGTAGCCATGGACCTGATGAATCTGGTGAATGATCTCCAGTCATGACATACAGGCAAAGAAGGTGAGGTTTCTGGTTTTGCAATCCTTGCTTAAAGTCCTTTTGAAGTGTCTCTGTTGAAGTAAATAACAGCACAGAGTGGGAAGCACTTCTGTAGGTTCACAAACATGAAGGAAGGAGCTTACCACTAGGCATCTGTGTTTTTCAGCTCTTGTTTTTTGTCATTCATACATCATGAATAAAGACTTTAACTCACAGCCAGGGTGCCAAAGATGTTTTGTGCAAGAATTAAGAAGATCCAGTGCTGCACTGGCCGTTGTGGGGGGTTACACACCTGAAAGTGCTCACAGCATCTGGGCCAATAAGCGAGAGGGTAAACTCCTTTCCTACATCTCTCTGTGTCATAGCCAGCTTATAAGCGTTGCAGTTTTCCCCCTATGACCAATCTTGTCTGATATTTGACATTTCATACCAGGGGTTCTGGCCTTTTGCTCATGCCTTAAGGAAATTAGCTGTTAGGAGTTTGGCATACACTTTCATGTGGAAAAAGGTTACCAAATTAATGAAGCACTGTTTTACACTACTGCTGTGGGATGCAAGCCCTGGCAACCAAAGTACATCAATCTTATAACACAGTGGTCATCATTAAGGTACACAGAATGTACCTTTTCCTACCCTTTTTCACAAAGATCTCAGTGGATTGTCATACTGCCAGTATCATGGTTCATGTATTTTCTAATGCACCCTGCTTTTGGTGGAACCTAAGATATGTAAAAAGCTTTACTAGCAGTTTCAATATTTTCTTAATTGATACATTCCCTTAGAGTCATTCTGCACCACTGGAGCAGATCAAAGATCTGCTTTCAATCTCAATCCTGCAGCAGAGCCAGAAGCATCCTAATTCCAAGCAACACAGAAGGATTTCTTAAACACCATCATTTACATTTTCCTGAGTGCTCAGCTATCAGTACACACTGTTCCTTCCACACTCTCTTTTCTCCATTCCCTCGTGAACCATTCTATTATTCTTTTGCTTTACCTGCTCTATTCCACCTGCTAATAGTCATCTTTCTTTTTTTTAATTTTTTTTTATTTTATTTTTCACGCTGTGCTGTTGCTTCATTTTCTCTCCTTCCTGCAGGCAAAGAAGCCCTTTTTTCCTATTTGCTGTTCTCATCCCAGCTCATTCTTTTGTAACCTCTCCCTCCTTTCAGCATACCTCTCCCTTTTTTACCCCATGGTCTTTACACTTTCATTGTCAATCTCTGTTATTCTTTCCATTTGAGTGCAGAAAAGAAGGATTATCATGATGACTCTACAGCCTTGCACTAACACCTGAAGGCCCGGTGAAAACTGTAGCCCTTTTTGCCACAGCCTTGCAAACAGATTGGTACACAGTCCCTGCCCAGGACATTTGCAGTCCTTTTACCCAGGAAGCATTTCAAAGGCTTGAAGTGGATTGAAACACTTGCCTCGCACCAACTGTCCTCTTGAATATTGCAGGCTAAACAAATAAAGGGCTGGAGGGGTGTTCTGACTTGCTCAGAGATGCAGACTGCAGTTGTGGATCAAGGGATAGGAATTAATTGCTTGTTTCCCCATCTGGTACATTAATGGGATGATAGGAAGGAGGCAGCAACTACATCAGATTTTTTTTCCTTTATGAAAAATGAAGCAAGAAAATGAAGCAGCATTTACAATTAGCCTCACAATATGTGCAACAGTCTGGATTTTTAAATAAGAGAATAGCTTACATTTCCTCCCTTCTGTTCAGCTGGTGGTTTAACTTCAGGCAATCCTAAAATGAAATCCCTCTGTGGCTGATGAGAGACTTTGAAAAGGCCTGCAGTATCCCAGCTTCCTCTCATAAGCGAACACTGTGGTCTGACTGACAGTTACACTAGAGATTTTAGCCTTTATAATTCATAATGCCCCAAAGCAATCATATCTCTAAGACCCTAGCTGTAGCATATCAGCTCCTAAATACCTGCCTCCCAGAGGCAGGTAGCACCAGGGGGACTTCTGTGCAATTCTCTAGATGCTTAGGTCCTCAGCTCTGGCTTTTTCTTGCAGGTGCTGGACATGGCCAAAAGATGCCATGGTCAGTTAACAGCCACTCCTGCAAACTCTGTAGAAGACTGCAAAGAAGTGGTGTAATTTCAGACAGGGGCCAAAGCCTCTCAGGGAGCAACCCCTGAGTAGCTACTGCCATACTCTTTGCAGCGTGGAAATCTGAGCAGCGATTGGCACTTCTGATTTATTTTTAATGTTAATGAGACATTTTTGTTTCTGTTGTGATTCCTTAAAAATAAAATGCTTTGGATTGACTGTGTCCAGCTACAAGGCTGTGACTCTTGATCTCTCCAAGTGTGTTTTCAGTTCAGCAGGGCTGCCTTGGAATTCGCCTCTGGCTTTCCCTGATGCTACCACAACTGGGGAGGCAGTGGACTGCATGGCTGAACCAGACCTGTGTCTTTTCCCAGGCAGCTCCTGAATCCCGGAGCCTGCTCAGAACAGAAATGTCAGTCTCAGCGGGACTTAGCCTGGCACGTGGGTGGGTTTACTCAGGCATGGAAATAAAATGTATGCCCAGGAAACAATGCTTGATAGTAGCAGGATGGGGCTTAGCCTGCAGCTGGGGCTGCAGTTCAACCTGCCAGGGTGGCACCACTTTGATGGTAAGGCATGGTACTCCTTTTCTTGAATTATGGTTTGTTTTTTACTCTGCTGCACTGGGTATTCTGAGAGGTTCACTTTAAGGCTCCACAAAAATTAAAGAGGGAGAAAACAACAACTGAATTAATATCTAAAATATTTTGAAAAGCTGAAAAATGAATGAATTTCTCATAAATTATTTTTACTCCCTTCAAAGTGGGAAGAAATCACATTTGTATATTTGAATTTTGAAATGTAAACAGGCACTCTGGCCCTTAGTGTTTCACTGCTATTTATTTTTAATAATGAAAGCAAACAAGAAAAGGAAAGCTCTATCAAGCGTGCAAGCACCTTTTGAACATGGTCCATACACCTGTGAGAAAAACACATGGCATCTTCTCCAGGCCCTCAAGCCCAGAAGGGAAACACATTCTAGAGAAGGCCAAATGTGAACAGCCCGTACTGTGCTCCTACCCTCACAAGTCTCTCTCTGCCCAGAGAGAGGAAAGGGCTATACATGGGCTTCAGAATTTAGCAAGAAATTGCTATTACACAAACACTGTTTCCCCCAGATAGATAAACAGAGAGAAAGAAACAAAAGGGTACATGGACAAGGATAGAGGAAACTCAGGACCATCAGTACCAGCAGTCCCTTCACTCTGGGTCTACAGATAGAGCAGTTCTGTCAAAACTTGCAAAAGTTTCTTCAAGGACTTCACAAGCAAATGTGGTGTACACCTTCTAAAAGCAAGCAAGCAAAACACTTACTGATTTGTATAAAGACCTACCTCTGCTTCTTCCTTGTTTGACAGCACATCTCTGCTTCACCTCATGACAAGTCTAATCTGACAAAACCCTTCTGGATTGCTGCTGTGCCTTTATGCTCCTCCTATTGGACCATGACTAGTTACAGCTCTTACATGCAAGAGCTTCAATAAAATGATTGCCCTGAACATCAGGAATTATGTAAGGATATAAAACTACCTGATCAGGGTTTCATATGGCTTCATACATTAAGATGAGTCCAACTTTAGGTAAGTGTGATATAGGCAAACATTGACAAAACACTATAAGGTAAACAGCAGCGGTATGAATCATCAGCAGCCATTTAAGAGACTATAGCATGGATAGATAAAATAGTTCTCAGACTATTACCTACTCCCACCTGAATAAATTACTGTGTGCACCATTGGTAATATCTTGGCACATATCAAAAGCAAGGTTGACTTTATATCATTAGCTGGTAAACACAGCAATAGGAAAAAAAAGTCTCATAAGTAAAAAAACTAGAGGTCATTTGGTAGCTTGCTTCTTTTCCCTCTCATGTCAGCAGTGGTCCTCCCAAAAGACTTAATGGAAAGTTACCATTTGATTTGGAAACGTTCCCTTCTTCCAAGGTCTCTCGGAGCAAGGAAACCATTACCAGCTTCCTGCAGCTCTCCTAAGCTGTGTTATCAGGTCCACTCCCTCAGTGTTTGACCCTGCTGTCCACAAGAGCCTTGGTGTACAAGGGTGAGCAACGCTGTGTCAGCTCTTTGGATTTCAGCACTGTCCATTCTGCATGTGATTCAGAACCACAGTCTACCCACATACATCATCTATGTAACCACGCAATCCTGTTTTTGTTATCCCTACTGTTCCTCCCACCTTCCTTCCTATTGCTTGTGTCGTCAGCATATTGCACCTTGGCCACAAGTGGAATATAAGTTCTTCAGGACTTCTTATGCTTCAGTATCTTCTTGTCTAATGGGAACTACCAGAACACAAATAGTCACTTCAAAACAAACATAGACCTCAACAGCTGGGACAAATAAGATATGTACATGTAATTTAAGCCTCTAAGGTCTGTTTGACCTAGAAACCCATATTCACTTCAAACAATTCCTGTAATGCTTTCTGCTTTAGAGATGAAGCTGAATCAAACTGTAAGGAAATGCAATAAATAAATTCAAACATTTAATCATCTGAAAGTCTGTTATGTTTATGTTCAATTTCCTGGTCAATTGACAGCTGGATAAAATCCAAGAACTGAAAAAAACAAACAAGCAGAGAAAACCAAACCAAAATTGGAGGAAAAAAATCTCTATCAGTACAGCTCCCTGGAAGTAATGCAGTTCATATGTCACTGCTTCCATGTAACAGTCTTCCACAGACTGAGAAAATGACTAGCTGCAGCTTATGTCGTATTTTCAGGTTTAAATGTGTACAAGAAATGAAGAAGAGGTGAGATTCCAAGAATGCATGTGGTGATCTCCAGCATCAGCCTTGTAACACAAAAGATTGAGTGCCTAGTTAGAAGAGAGTGATCCAAGGAAATGGAAGTGGGTATGTCTACATGGCAGGCGAGACTGGAGTCTGACCAGAGCTCCAAGCACTCACCTAACAGGCTAGGTTAGGGACATGTGTATTGAGTTGTGCACACCCACACCAAGGTGAGCCGTCTTAACTGTTTCAGCCTGTTGCTGAACACAACACAACAGTGCTCCTCTGCATGAGCTGCAGCCTGTTTCCCTGATGTGGGCTGTGGCCTTACACTGGTGTACAGGGCACTACGAGACCTATGGCAGAGGACTTAGATCAGATGCATGCCCAAATCTGTAACTCTACCACCTCTGCAGTACAGAGCAAGTTGTCTGCCTCACATTAAATAGTGTAACAGTAAAGTAAGAAGAACATTAAATAGTAGAAAACTGAAGTTTGCTGGATTGCCACCCTGACCTAGTCCTGGGCTCCCCACTCACTGCATGGATGCTTCCATGCCCAGAAAGTCCCATGCAAGATTTCCCTGAGGCCAGGTTTAGTGAGGATGGTGCTCTGACTGAATGCCCGGTGCTAGCTGGACACCTCAAGGCACCTGAGGTCCAGCCTGTGGCTCAGTCTCCTGATGGAATGTGTATTTCCAAATGAGATGACAGCTGTATTTGCAGCAATGTCACAGTCAGAGAGTCTTGGGAGGTAGGGTCACCCTAGTTGATGGGTGTGCAGTCTCATAACTCTTCCTTCTCAAAAGGGCACCTCAGCTGTCAGGCCATGGGTGGACTTTGGAGATATCTCACACATATGTCAAAATAAACCCATGCTCAAGGGTCAACGGAATGAGGAAACTCACTATCAAGCATACTGGATCTTGAAGGTATCTGCAGATCTAATTGAACATGATCTGAAACAGGCTCTACACATTAAGAAAACACAACTCCGTAACAGCCCCTTGTCTACATTTCAGCATGGGAATGAGGTATCAAAACCAGTGTGCCTTTGGCATGGATTTCTTTTCTTCTTTGCTCAACATTTTTTTTTTTCTGCTCAGCATACTTACCCAACCAGCTGCAAACCTCCCCAGAGTCGCAAACATAGTGATGAGTCAGTTTAACCCAATCTCCAGCTCTTTGCCTGGAAATCTGTCAGGCTTGCTGATTTTACAGCATCAGATCAGTTTCTGCTATCTTTCTTTGGCTTGTTTTCACCTGTGTTGCCAGGGCCTGATTTTACTCTGATTTACACTGAGAAATTATTGCTCATAAATGATTTGCAGTAGTGGAAATGACAGGAGAGGTTTGTAGTAGGAGGGCAAGGAAGTAAAACAAATGGAAAAGCCCAAACCCGCCCTGTGATGACTGATCAGCTTTAATACACAGAGGAGGTTCGCAAGGGCTGTGACCCATGGGCAGCTACAGCTGCCAGGCTGCCAGTGCTGGCTCTCCGTGCCAGCCCTGGCATGGCTGTCCAATCTGCTTGTCCGGCAGCTGCCCAATTGCCACGGCTTGGAGAGTGACACTTGGCAGTCAGTAATACCTCAGCAACTCGCAAGCAGCTCATGTCCAGCTGTCCGTATGCCAGGGGCAGGGTGGACAGCTGGGTCGGCAGTGCTGTCAGCCCCTTGAGGCCCACACCCCTGCAGTGGGTTACCCAGAGCAGCCTCTGGCTCAGATCCTTCTGACAGCAGGGCAGGGTAGCAAGCCAAAGGTCACAGTTTGCCACAGAAATCAGTAGCAGAGGGAGAACAGGATCTGCACCAGGAGCTTCCCTGCACATAGACGTCTACTACAGGCAGAAGTAAAGCCTGCTGTAAACTGACATCTAGCAACATTGTCTTGAGCAGCACTGGCCACACTCTGTACTAAGTAGGAGACCCAGGCACATGTGTCATGCCTATGTCAAAAGAAATCTGTTCTCAAAGATCAACAGGATGAGAAAACTCATTATCAAGAGAGAAGATGCTGGCGTTTGTAATACTATTTTCTACCTGGCTTACATCAGCATATGTTCAAGAACAACATCAGTGATCTGCTTTACAACTGTCATACTCTAAAGAGAAGACTTTTCCCCCCCCCAATAGGTTTGTGCAATGTACAAGCACACATGGAGCTTGCAGCAATCTGCAGATTTAACTGAACATGGTCTGGACGTGGCTGGTCCTGTGTTTGCCCAGGGTCCACAGGCAAAGGGGTGTGAGGGGACAGGGAAGGACAGCCAGCCAACAGTGAGGGTCTGTCCATCTGTGCTAAGGGGTCCTCAGTGGGGCACCTTGGAGCTTTCTGTCTTTCCATTCTTAAAAGGCTGAGAAGAGCCCTGAAGGTGAGATTTCAGCTGCACAGCAATTTTAAATTGTTTGACCGAAGGCAAGAAGTCTGCAGCTTTCACCCCAAAGGCACCTGCCACCCAAAAAGACCTTGGGCTGGCTTCCACCACAGGGTGATATTCAACCACTTAGGAAAGAAAAACTTTGAAGAGGTAAACACACTCTTATTGGCATTAAACTTCCAAGAGTTAAACTCACAAATATGCCTTGTTTTCTCGTTTTTATTCTGACTGAAGCCACAAAATCCAACACTTACTTTGGAAAAAGGAGAGCTGTGCTTTCACCTCTTTCACCACCCACCCCAGCACTGATGATACCACTCTGACTGCAACATTGCAGTGCTGCACATGCCCACTCAGCAGGGCTATTGCTGTTGTATATTAAACCGTGTGTTTAAAGTTTATAGGTCATTCTGTCCTCATCTGCATTATAATTTTGTTGCGCATCATAAATGCAAAATGAGTTTCAGTTCTTCTCCTTATGCCTTTGGTTTATTGCATTTACATAAAGCTGTCAAACATTTATGAGGATTTTTATAACTTTATTAAATGCATGTCTACACCAAGGAGATGACATTTCTTCAGTAATACTGTTATTTCCCAAATCCTATTTTCTGGTATCTTTGGCGTCATTGAAGTGGCACATTTTTCATTAAACTTAGCACTTCATAAAGTCATTAAGGTGACAGTAGTGTGCCATTATAGCTGTTGTAGCAGTGCTGGTAGCAACTTCACCCTTAGGTCATCTGAAGCAATTATTAAGTAAAGTGTCAAGAGGTATTGAATGACTTCGAAAACTTAGAATTGCCTTTCCATGAGTACTTCTTCTACACAGACAGCACAGAAAGCTGACCTTTGTAGCTCAACTCATCTGGAAAAAGAGAGAGATCTATTGAATACTGCAACTGACATGGCCAAAAATATTAAGACATCCTTTCCTTCCTCTCTAGTATTCTTCATAAACCAAATACTTTTTTATTCCCAGCAACATGTTTTCATTCCAATTTTAATCTGTTTTAGTGATTAGACTTGCCTGCTAACCCTAAGGGCTCTGCTGAACTTCCTGCGTGTCACAACCTGTCATCAGAGTCACAGTCACTCTCATCCGAAGGGGGAAAAGCTGGATGCAGAAGCAACAAATAACCTTAAGAAATTGGAAGCAGCCTGCTATAAATCTAAAGCCTGCCTATTTTCTTCCCTGTACAGCCTTTAAAACTTACTGAATGGTTCAAAACTTTCTAAAGATGTACGAGTCTCATCCCTGAACTAGTGAGCTGTAGATCTGGGGTTTTTTCAAACAAAAGTCCAAAACCACCTGGCAAGTGAGGGAGAAATAATTATAAATTCACTTCCCAAAGTCTCTGAACAAGCCTGGAGTGATACAGAGGTACTGATATCTCTTAATACTGTCTGAACTGGCCACATAAATACAGGCCAAACTTCCTAGCAATATGTCTCAGGGCAAACATTTCTCCTTGGCTTAAAAGGATGCTAATATTTATCATATTGGGAAAATAACATTTTACAATGTTATTGTACGAGTGGCCCAAGCACAACAAACACATATCATCCCACCACCATCAATGCTGTAAAATTTACATAACATAAGCCTGTAGTTTTGATTACAATGAACTTTTAAAAATTCTTACAGTCAACAGGATATTCAGGGTTCCAGTCTTAAAATGTACAAGGGTTCTTTACAGAGATTTTTTTTATAGTGGCATTCCTGAATTGTTTATTATTTCTTACAACTTGGGATTGCTGTTGAACTCCGGTTTTGAATGTCACTTACATGCTAAGAAGTCCTGAGCACTTCACTGTGACAAGTATAAAATGCAGCTGAGACTGTAAACTCTGCAGGGCGGGAGTTGTGTATGCTCTATGGTAAGCAAATGAGTTTAGGTAGGATCTTCTCATTTATCACTTTAGGCAAGGTTGATGACAGGCTTCTGTATCCCATTATACAGACTTAAAAAAACCCCCAGATCCTTACCAGTTTGTAACACTAAGGGCAGCAAAATTTTATTCTGGAAGAGAAGGGGGTGGTACTACCTCCGGCTAAAATTCAGTGGAAAATTGCAGCCAAATGGTTCATCCATTTCCAAAGAGCAGCATTAGGATCAGCACACTGTCCTCTTGCCTGCCTGTGCTAGCATTTCCAGAAACAGTTTGTTTGAACAGCTGCAGCATCTCCCTGCTGTGCCGCAGGGACTTGAAATGAGACTGGGGATAGAGGGGGGATGTGATAGCCTTGGTTTTTTGGGGCTAAAGCTGTGAAAATGCATTCAAGTTCAGCCACATTATGAACCTTGCAAGTGATTTAAGTGTGTGTGAGTGGGGGAATTGGAAAAATATGCTACGTTGATGTTACACCTGTTCCTGCTCAATAACTCAATCCCCCCTCCACCCACTCTGAGCTAAATGGGGCAATTACCCATACTACATCTGTGGGCCACTGCTGACCTTGCTGTGGTGAGGCTAGAATAGCTGCATGTAGGCATGCACTCAGCTTTGGGAGAGGATGGGCTGCTAAGGGAAACAGCCATCTGGGTGCAAAGCATCCAGAAAAAGAATGAAAAAAATAAATTAAAAAAATCATATTCTGCCTCACACCTGCTTGGCCAGAGAGAAGAGATGAGGGAAGAAGGCACCTTGCCAGGTGATCCAGATTTGGCAGCAGTAAAATATCCACAGTTACCTGCCCTGACTGAAAGTGCAATGGAACAATATGTGTCCTGTGACAACGTGCACCCAGCCATGGAGGTGCACCCAGCCAAGGAGGTGCATCCAGCCATGGAAACTTGTTCCAGAGCTCCTGTGAAGGTGGGGTGCATTGAGTCATGCAAGAAGAGTACAATAAATAAATACAACCTATTCTGTGTCCATTCCCAAGGGGTGATTGTGCTGAGAGCCTTATGGACAGCTGATGTCACCTTCTATGCCATTCAGATGTCATCTCCTTTGTAAGTCAACAGTATGGATTGTGCCTTTCCACCATCACCCAGTGCTATCTTTGGGGTGCAGGAAGCCACCTGCTGGTTCCATGGGGAGCTGTGATGAAGCAGTTTTGTGACAGTGGTGAGTCATGACCTGCACTGCTGCTTTGCACGATCAAAGACTTGGGTTTCATGTTTACAGCTTTTAACAGAGACCAGACACAGCAGTCACAGCTTGGGAATGGCTGTCCTCCAAGAGTCCAGTGACACACCTGTTGTGACTAATGTAAGAGCTGGCTCTTCCTGGAAATAAAAAAGAGGAGACTGGAAGGGATCATGTACCCCACAGGACAAAACAGATTTTTCCCCATGTGTCTCTTCTGCTCTTCTCCAATCTGAGAAGTGCCAAAGTGCTGAAGGTTGGTCTAGATGTTTTCACGTACAAGAGTAGGCTGCCTAGGATGTCTAGGGAGGCAGGCTTCTCCAGGAGTGCTCCCAGCCTGTTGGGACAAATATGGCATCTGATGGTGATAAAGTTAACGTGGGGAAGACCTGGACTTTCCAGAAGGCAGCCAAAGAAGCAGACACACAACTGTGTTTAGTATAAAAGTAAGCCAGGGGATTTCACTTAAACTGATTTTCTTTTTAACCATAATATTACACCAGAAAAAAACTCACTCAAAGCATTATGAAGACAGGGATTGTTAATGTAGTTGTCACTATGAATGTTAACTAGATCTTTCAGCTCCATGCTTAAAAAAATGGTGGTTCCCTTTCTCTCCTGTGATCTGTCTTTTCAGTTGCTTCTTCCTCTTACATTGAAGCTCTTGCTCTCTCACAGTGTGACTAGGCTGTTATTCAGACTATTTTGTCCCATGCATGCAGAGCTATATGTGTGCACATCTATATATGCTATTTATACAGCTATCTATAGCACACAGCTATATGAATGTGCATCTATAGATAGAGGAGGAAAAGACACAGACTTTTGCCTTCTGCAGAGCTGACAATGTTTACCGTGATTCCTGTGCTGCCTATCTGTTTGGACATCTTACATGTCCTTCATGTAAGCTGAGTTACCATCATAAATGCTCCCTTCAGCTACCTTAAGCACCAGACATGTTACTAGAGCTTCTAGTTTTTAAACAGAAGGATCACAGTTTTTGATGACTGATAGCTTCAGCTCTGGAAACCAGGGCTTGCAGGATAAACTTGGTTTTCTTTTTTTTCCCCTTTTCTTTCCTTTGTTTCTTTCTTTCCTTCTCTAAAGTAAGCTTCAAGCATTTTGGCTACAAAAACACAGACTGTATAAAAGGCACCAGACACCAGAGAGCAATTAAAGTTCTTATTATCTTTATAAGATCTCATGGGCTTGAATTGCCTGTCATTTTTCAATGGTTCAGATGAGCAAAAATAGAAATGTGTTATTTTATTGGCAGTTTTCTTTTTAGAGAACCTTGTTTACTATCTACTGATAACTTGGCAATTTCTTCTGCATTCTTCATTAGTGATAATAAAGGGCCATTATGCTGGCTGTTTGGCTTAGTCTGGTTTAACTTATTTCTTTGGGCCATTACTTCCATTGGTAACAATTTGTCTGGCTTTGTATATTTTTTTAATTCAAGCTTTTTATTTGGTATATCATTATTTGCGTTGTCAGAAATGAGTAGTTTTTAAAGGTATCAATTAACCTAAGAGCTTCTCTGTAGCCATTTACTTCACCTCAGAACATTTGCCTTGTGTATTTCCTGCCTTTGCCAATTTTCTGTGCGTATTTTAAGTGGAAGTACACAGCCTCTTCCACGGGCATTAGGCCTTTTTTTGTTTTGTTTTAAACATGTCCATTCTTTTAAAGGACAATCACATGTAAAACCAAGACTTATGCTGATTGATAGAGTGTAATCTATCTCCTTTGATGAGGTCAGTCCAGATAATTTATTGTTTCTTGCTTGCAGTCTGAAACAGAACAAGGTCTTTTCCCATCAATCTTCCCAGCAGTCTCTAAAACACACTATTTATTGCTCTTAAATTTCTGCTTAAATAATATTCAGTCATCTCTGAAGCAATTTCAAGTGGAGAATGCTCCTGAGGACAGTTAAGAGTCATCAATGCCTTTCCATTGTATGGGGTGACATAAATGACAAATGACAAGTGAAGACACCATTAAGCTTTATAATTTCTTTAGATGAGTTTGCCTGCCACCTGTTTAAATTGAATGCCAGAATTTGCAGAGTGAATATCAATTCTTCTCACAAGCCTTCATATAGATTTTACAGGGAGAAGAGTGTTCTGATTGCAGAAGTAAACAATTCCAGAAGAAAAACTGTGTTGTTATTATGCATAAGCTGTGAATAGTCATTACACGAAACCAACCTTAAATGCTCTGCAAATATTCAATCAGAGTAACTGAGGCAGAGTAAAGGCACCTACAGGGAATTTCAGTGTGCCCTGAACACAACCTTCAGGTCTTGGTACACCACACGGTGAACAGTGAGCTACTTCAGGTCAAAGCCACACTGTTCACAAACAAGCTGGTTCCCCTCTCAGATTAAGAGGTCTTTGATGTCAGCTCTCTAATTACCTCTGGCTCATCAGTGTGCAACAGAAGTGTTAGTTCAGTTACTGGACAGATGGCCTTTCCCAGGTCCAGCTGTGCTGGTGGAAGAGGTTGCTTTTCCCAGCCCAGTCCAGATGGTCACTGCTGCCCTCTTGCCCAAGGTCACCGTTGCCTCGGTGTTACCAGTGCAACAGCTCCTAACCTAATTCAATCAACCTAGCAAGGTTCACAGAAATCAGCAGTTTAAACTGTGCACTTGAAGAATATTTAAAAATAACAAGAGAAATAAGAAAATATAATATCAACTATGCTTTACAGCCATAAACCTGCCCACTAATTTTGGCATTCCAAGCTTCACATGAGCCACACAGCCAAATCAGGCCTCCACCCAAAGGTCAAGGCTGTCTAACGGATTGCTATCACAATTGCATTGGGTCTGATGTCTCAAACATTTATGCTAATTTTAGACACCTCTCACATTGCTCAGATGGGCGCATGCTTTTAGAGAACTCTGTGATTCAACAGCCCATCTCACTTAAGTTTCTGTGTCCTTAATGGCAATACAGTCACAGGGATGTACACATGAGCATAATTAGGCTTCCAAAATCCTTGTTGGTAAGAACAAGTGAGAATAGGAGAAAAAAAATCTAAGCCAGAGACTGAATTTTCAGAGTGAACTTTAAAAAAACCTTGATTCTTCCAGATCCATCATGAGTTAGCAGAAGGTTATAGTTAACAAAATCTGCACATGCTGTCCCACACTGTCCCTTGTGATCAATGCAACTAATTAAAACACTGTCTAAAGATGTGCATCTGGATAAGTGCATACTGGTTGCCTGTGAAGGGCACATAAAAACACAGAACCAAATCTCACACAACCGCCATGTACAGACCTCCTGCACTAGGTAGAAGCTCCTTGACGAAGAATAGTGGGTTTAAAGACATGAAATAAAACCTTTGGATTCAGTGGTACGTGTAACATCTGTAATCAGAGCCATTCTTAGAAGTCCTGTTGGATCTCGGTCTTCGTAATTACTTAAAATATACAAGTGAGTCACTTTTGTAAAGAAAACTGATTGTGGGGGTCCATTTATTTAAAATATTTTCTGGTTTCAAAAGTCCTAGAGTGTAAAATGTGCATCACTGTTAAGACAACCCTTCCTCTACTCATTTACCCATATGTGGTTTTATTCAAGCTGCATTTACATGCAAAGGGGTCTCCTTGAAGAAGTTTCTCATCTCTGTAGCTCTAGTGAAGCTAGAAAATTTCTCCTTGCTGGATTTCCCTGCTGCAAACATGTTCTAGATCTGTCTCTCAGGAATCAAGATTCAACAAAAAAAAGCTGTCTGATGCATTAAAGTTTTATGTGTGTAGCAAGAGGAGCAATGGAATAAAAGTAACAGTTCATTTGTAGAAGTAGAAGCAAACAGTCTAAATAAATGAAGCAACTGATAATTGTTTAGACAATTAGAATCATAGAATCATAGAATAGTTTTGGCTGGAAGAGACCTTCAAGATCATCAAGTCCAACCTTATTCCTAGCCCTATCAAAAACCACTAAACCCAAAATTGGAGATTTTGTAAATGTTTCATTAAATTGATTAAATCTAATTCATCCTTCCAACTTTTTACAACATAGAAATTTATGTGAATAGGCCCCTTAGCACATCTCTCTTCTGCAGTTTGTTTCCATGTTCGCTGTGCCCCTGAGACACCCAGTTCTCAATTAGCCAACAGGTCGATGACCCCTGTGAACATCAGTTTTGAAATTCCTAACCAGGGAATTCAGACCATCACACAGCTATAAATTTATGCTAGAAAATTTATGTACTTGTAAAACTTCTGCTGCCTGGAACTGTAATCATTTACCATTCTTGAGTGGAGTCTCCATTTCAGGCTTGGGGCAAACCCACATGAAAAACAGAGCAGGATTAGCCCCCTTCACCCCTCCCTCCCTCCCAGGGCAGGATAAAAAGGGGAATAAGGAAAAAGAAAAATGTCTCACCCAAGATCGGAAGTTACAACTATAAGGAATATAATGAAAAACAGGAGAAAAACAGAAAAAAGGAATATTAAGGGCAGAAGGATACAGAACCATATCCAAAACCAGCTCTGGGATGACGATGGATCACGCAGCACATGTGGAGTGTGGCCCAGCCAAGCTGAGATGCCCTTGCAGCTCCCAGAGCCCGGGAAGGAAGAGTCCCCTGACCTCCTTGTCTCCTTATTCTAGGGAGTGTGGCAGGGAAGGGGAGGTAATAACAGCTTCCCTTTGACTCCTCAGTCAGGGTCCTGGGGTTACCCCTTGTCCCCCCCACTCAGTCTGTTCACCCTTAAACAACAAGTGGAGAGATTAACCTAGAGGAAATCTATAAGGATACCAAGTCAATATAAAAAATTTTTTTTAATTTTTCTAAGGAAAAAATGAACCTTGACACTGAAGCTAGTACCTACTTAGAAATAGGAGTGTCTAGAGACAAAACAAACCACAGCTAGGGGTTAGAGACTTACTGCCTTCAGCTTTTTTGCATTAAAGTGCCTGGTGATCCCAAATGAAACATCTATCGCCATCATTGAGGAGAAGATCATCTTAAATTTTCAGACTACCTACAGCAATACGAAGCCCACATAAACTCAGACATTCTCATTCCATCTCCGCTTTGTTCTGGTGACAGTTTTTGGGGTGATTTCTTAAGACATCTGTCCACAAGTTGGTAAAAGTTCAACAATGTTGGTGGCACTGAACAGCCAGCAGAAAACAGCAAACAATTCTCTTTTACAAAGAAAATTGATCCTGAGTAGAGCTGTTTGGTTTATCCCGCAAAGTTGGATAAAAAGAGAAAAATGCATCCTCTAATCATCTGGCCTGACTTGCTAGCACACACTCAAGTGATCAAGGCCATTAATGTGAGTATCCATGAAAATAAAGCAAATCTTCAGAAAAGAATCTGTATGTTCTTCTGCTTCTGCCTTTGTTAGGTTCACATCCTGTGTCTCTTTTGCTTGTGATCACTCCAGAAATATGCACAGTTCAGAAGTGAAGCAAATGCTGACTGGGTATGTCCTATTATCTGTATAGTGCAGGATGGTTCCTTGTTTCCCTTATATTTGTTTTTCAGCTGGGGAACTGAACAGACCATAGAGCTAACAGGATACAAATTCCATTGGTCTAATTTCAGGGAAAGGAGCTAGATGAGGAAGACCTCATTATCCTCTTTATATTCAAACTTTGCTTCAAACTTTGTGGTCTTGGGAACACCTGAGGTCTCAACTGATTTCTTTATTTGGAAAAGATCAAGAATCCCCTATAAAGACCATACTTTCTGTTAAAATGTGAAGTCACTGGAAGATAAAAAGATGTTTTATTTTCACATTTTTCAGATCATGCAAACAGTAAGTTGGACTGTGGAAAAAAGTCATGAAACAAACTTTTTCCGCCACATGTTCAACTTAATTGCCTTGTTTTTAAGTTAGGGAACTCAGAGCAATACTTTTCCAGAAACACCAGTCTGCCAATAATGATCAGTTAACATCCTAGAAGGTTCCTCTTTTGGTCACATGACCAGACAAGTGACATCATCATGATAGAGCTTCCTTGTAAGTCAAGAATGTATGCATACATTGCCTGCATACTGCTATAGAGCGTATCAAAAACAGGCACAGAGGCAACACATGCATTACTACCAGATGTTGAAGACAAGGTGGAAAAGGTGGCAGGGAATGTTTGTTGTGCTTCTCTGGAGGGGTAATATGAAGATAACATAGGATAAAAGAGGATTCTCATACTGTAAGAGCCATAGTTCTGTTAAGCAATGCTGACAAATGTCTAATTACTGAAATATGTGAGGAACTAAGTGAAGTATCAAAACAGCCATGACCAGCCTGTTGTATCAGCATACTTGTAAATCTAAAAACACACAAGGAAACCCTTTCGAGAAGCTGAGCTCAGTATCAGAGCTCCATTGTTTGATTAAAGATGCACCTACAAAGTAGCATGAGGAAATTATTACCACTAGCTTGATCCATTCATTAATAGGAGAGAGCAGTATTGAAAGGAAGTGAGGATTGCACAAGGACAGGGAAGTTTTATAATTTCCCAGTATGGTCTGTATCTTAATGTCATCTAATATGGTGGTAGCAGCTCAGCCTTCCATCCTTGCACTAGATACGGGTCATATCTGCCTCTCCACTGCTCAGCCAGAAATCCATATTCTAAATGCACACTAAAATGATAATTTCCAGACTTTTTATGGCCAGGGCCAACAAATTCCCAGCAGTTATACAATATGTGCAAAGCCTCAGAAGCAATATTGCTGTATTTGTGTAGCCCTGTTAGCTCTGTAATACACACAGCACAAAACACAGGAGATTAGACTTTAACACACAATTTCTAATAGCCGACAAATAATAATCTTTGGCTTTCAAAGCCTTGGCAGAGAGCCATTTAAGAATTATAGGCTGAGCTGCAAAAGAAAAATGTGTTTTGAAATCCCATCTTTATTAGTTAAGCTATCATTATTACTATTCAATTATAGTACAAATGTGAGGCTTTCATAATGCAAAATACCATTTCAAAGTCCTTTGACAGGATTAATGCAATGTGCCTCTCTCTGATCAGGCCCAGTTCTTCCTGATACCAACATGCTCTAAAACCACCCTGAAGCTCACTGACAAGGAAAAATGAAGGGGATGAGAAGTCTAGAAACAGCACAAAGGATCAGACAGGCCTTCCTTCTAATTAACAAGGGCAATAATTAATACTACTCAAAAATATCATCTCTTCTGTGTTGTTGCTTAGAGAAAGACAAGCCAACAGGACAGACTTGCCCTTTTACAGGAATAAGAAAGAACAACAGTTAGAAAAGAGTAATCCCTGATCAAAATTGCTGAGGAGGAGAAGAGGTGGGATGAGAAATGAGAAGGAACCCTCTGTTTCAGTAATACTGCCTTGTTGATCTTCCCTCCCTCCACCATGTGGTTTCTATTTTCTTGTATTAATATGTGCTTCCCCTCCCAACATTTTTTTCATGTGCTTGCTAGTTTGAGGTCAACAAGTACTAAGAATGGACTGAAAAGAATTTCCAGGATGTTTTTTAAGACTATTAATAACTTTAGCAGCTATTCAAGCAAACAGAGATCTGTGTTCATCATACTCCAGGGTGTAAGCTCATAGAGGAGGTTGATTCAGAGTTTCCTCATGTTACAGATTGTACAGATGGTCAGGTACAGTATAGGGCTTTGGAGACAAGATGTCACTTCCAGTGGGATGCTGAAAAAGGAAGAGCCAATACTGTACCCATAAACAGCAATGTTTTTCAAAGGCAATAAAATTCCAGAGACAGGTCTCACAGGGGATTATTAAGTGTTGCCACTTACAGTAATGCATTTCCTAATTTCAAGGCACCCCACTGCATGGCAGACATCCTCAAAACCCCAAGATATGAGGTTGTTCCTCAACCTCACACACAGCAAGACTGAAGAACCTATAAGTGAGTTCTATGGAAGACAGTCAAGCCAGACAGGCTGCCAGAGGCTACATAGAGAGGTGGAACTTCTGGAAATATGTGGTTAAGCTTCATTGGTGCTGTGTGGTGGAAGCCCCAAGCATCACCATCCCTCACCACAGTGATGCAGGGGGACTCAGTGAGGACTTGAAGGAGAAAGGCAGCATCAAGCCCACAGGGCAGTGAATCATTCAAAGTAAAAGAGATATAATCAGTGATGTTCAGAGCAATTCACCTCAGAACTGAACTGAAGCCTTGTGTCGGGCGGACTGCCAACTGTTTGATGACCTGTGCTTCAAACAAGGCAAAATACCTGGGTGTCACATGTCCCAGCACACTACTTTAACCAATATAATGGGCAAAGGGTGAAGACACATGCAGCTTCATTCTTAGTGTCTTCTGTGTGAGGCGTTACCTGGCAGATATACTCTAAGAATGCATTTTTGAAAAAAAAAAAAAAAAAAAGAAACGAAAAAAAATCAGACCTGGAACATGAGAGAGAGAGAGGCCATGGAGGAGACTATCTGAGAACCCCATGGAGGCCTGGGCATGAGGCAACTTGAAGACACCAGGTGTGGCAGCTCACACATGAACAGATGTCTCCATTCATGTGTAATCCCATCTGCTTCCAAGGGGATTAAACATCTGACCTTGAAATGCCTGAAAACAGGGCCCAAAGTCTATTCTAAAGCTGACTTTTATAAATCAGAAAATTATATTTATAAAAGAAGAGACTAAAACTTGCACAGGAGGAAAATAAGCACTATGCCAAGTTTCAGAGTGACGTACAGGGCATAAATCACATGTCAGAAGGGGAATATCAGGGAGTTAAGCGATATATTCAAGCCCAGAAGTATATGTGCTTAAAATGCACTATCTTGGACTCCTCCTATAGACAGGAGCTTTTGGGCATCCAAGGCTTTCAAGCATCCTAAAAAATGATGCAAATTATTTAATTTGTTTCCCAAAGCTTTTGCCTTGTGTTTTCATTATTGATTTTGTATTTCAGAGAGTAAATGAAAATAAGCAAAGGAATACTTAGCAGGAATATTAATTTTTTTTCTTGCCTCCCTCCAAAAGGACACAGCTTAGCAGAATAGACTCCAGACATTTATGGATCTATTTTTGAGATGCAAAGTTAGGTCTGAATTTTATACAAGCACCAGCACACCTGATCAGAGTTTCAGAAGTTGCCAGCACTCATTCACAAAGGCAGCCAGAGTCAAGGAGTCACCCAAACCTTCAGCTGACATGGTTAGAGCTGAAGGACAATGAATTGTGGCTCTCACAGAGAGAAGAACAATGGACCAACAAATTGTGTGTCTAAAGATACAGCTGAATTGTTCCTCCTCTATAGGAACTGCAGCCCTTTCTCTTTTCCAGTTTTCCAGTCAGCTGTGGCTTTGAAGAAGCAGTTCAGGCCTGTATACATTATACCAATTTACCTCAGCCATGAGCCAAGCAAGGAGAAACAGTGGGGAAATTTGCCTGGTTGATGGCTGGAGAAAGAAGGAGAAGGAAAAGGGGAAGGAGAAGTAAGGAGAAGGAGAAAGAAGTAGAAGTATAGAAGCAGAAGTATAGAAGCAGAAGTGTAGAAGTAGAAGTAGAAGTAGAAGTAGAAGTAGAAGTAGAAGTAGAAGTAGAAGTAGAAGTAGAAGTAGAAGTAGA
>WUAM01000287.1:29503151-29525094 GCA_024336885.1 Actenoides hombroni | reverse complement strand
TGGAACAGTGTGAATCTAGTGGAAAATTTCTTTTTAAAAAATATTAAGCTTCTAGATTTCACTAATGCATTGAGCTCCAGGAAAAACAGCCAAAATGCTCATTTTAATACCAAAGGGAAAAAAACCACAGACTTCCTGTTTGGTTCAAATAACTGCGCAAAACAGAGTTCCCCCAAGATAAGGTTATTTGCTTTTGGAAACAAAAGCTTGTGTCTGCCTTGAACATGAACGCCGACGCTGCCTCCTGGGCAGCTGATGCCGCAGCCCCGGCGGAAGCAGATGGCAGCCAGCTCTCCCCAGCACAGCTTTGATCTGTGATGACTGGTTCCTCTGAAATCGCTCTGCACTGGACGCCTTCACTTCTGTGTGGAGTGGGGATATTGTCAGACCCCACCAGAGACCAGGGCACATTCACCACCCCACCCGCAGCCCCCGAGAGCCAGGCATCTGTCTTCAACAGAGTACAGGAGGATACAATAGCAGACCAAAGCGGTGGGGGCATGCTTTGCCAGGGGAAGAGTCTTCCAGAGAGGCGAGTTATTTCATAGGCACTTGCAAATACTTTGTCTGCTGCATCAACTCACGGTTTACCTGAGTCTTGCAAGATACAGGTGAGATCTAGTCCCAGTACAGCTAGCTAAGTAATGCAACACAAACCGTGCTAAAGAGAGAGTGCATCTCTAGGGAAACAGACTCCAGTGGGCCAGGCTGCCCACTATTTTCCATCAGTTCAGCTCTAGGAGTCACCAGGCTGCTGTTTTTATACCAGGTGAGAATCAGATGCAATAATTACCAGTAAGCCTCCAATGTACCATAAAAGAAAAATTAAATTTCTGAGCCCAGGTCTTGAATAAATTACTTTTCAGTTTATATACCTGTAAGAAATAAACAGCCTTTTGAGGTTTTTCTAGAATGAATATTATGGCACAACAAAAATCACCACTGATACCAAAAATCCCATTATTGTCAAACTCTAAACTTTTGGGACCCAAAGTCCAATCCTTTTTGAAAGTGCAAGAGCACTCGAACTGTCCACTTCCTCACAGGTATTTATGCCTGGACTTTTTCTTCCCTTTAAAAGAGATGCATAAGAAATATATCAAGAAAAGCAATATACAAAAACATCTTTCCTCTGAACTATGTGCTACTCTCAAAATTGCAGTTGGTGCTGGCTTCATTTTGTTGTTAGTGCTGCTTTGTACCACCAAGGCAGCTGGACACAGAGTTAGGTTGGTGTATTAATTACCCTTCATATATTTTTTTTGGAGTAAGATGTTCCAGTCAAATATGAGTGTGCTTTTTAAAGCATATTTGACTGGAACATCTTGCTCCAATCTCATGTTGGGTCGCTTTGAGGTGCAAGCTGGCTTCCAGAGCGTTGCATCTACTCATATCAGGGCTCCATTTTGTCCTTTAGAGAATGAGAAGGTGCAGTTATGAACTGTGAATATTGAGAGGACAGAGACTTTGCCAGACTTCTGCCCTGGGAAGAGGTCAGGAGGGAAAATCCAACCAAGAAGCAGTTGCTGACATGCCTTTCTCTCAACTCCTGTATGTACACTGAGTCCTTGTGAGCACAAGTAATGTAATATTTAAGAGATAATTACTATCTCATCTCCACCTTACTATGCTTGCACATCCCTTATACACTGCATAAAATGGCAAGTCCAGGATTGGGAGGAGTTTATGGCCTCCCATGTCACCATCTTCATAATTTCTTGGGAGAAAGAGAGTTTTTCTGAGAATTGCAGCTGTATTTCACTGTTTGCAACTTAAGTACAATAACCTCCTTTAATTTCCCCTTTCCTGACTTCACGAAAAAAACCCCACCATTTTCAACCCAGCTGCAAACACAAATGTAGTCTATTTGTATCATGTGTTTCTCAGGTGAGATAGCAAATTCAGGTTATCTGCCAGATCCCTGCCTTGCTGAAGTAGATTGCAGTGCATGTTAGCCCAAAGCCTGGCCCAGCTGCACTCCCCAGCATCATTCCCACCAACTTCAAACGGGTCCCAGGTCTGGCACAATGACTCCTGAGGGCTTGGCATCAGGCTTTAAATCACCGTACAAAGTCACTCAAGAAGCTGTCGGCAGTCAGAAATGAGTCATTAGTATGCTGCCAACACAGTATTCAGTGACAAAACCCAGCTGCCACTGTAGTCAAGAATGCAGTTTCTTTAGCATTACTGTAAGTCTTATTAGCATAGAAATCAAGTGTATGTATGTAATTGAATTTCTTTGTCGCATCCTAGTATGAGATTTTCCATCAATCCTGATTGTTACTAAATTTGAACTAACAGCCCATATTTGCACTTAAGCAACATCTGAAAGAGGGCTACACAAAGAAAGACTTTCCTAAGTCAACACATCCTCGAAAACAGCAGCTGCGCAAAGGCAGAGGCAAGCAATATTTCATTTTTCTCCCCATTGCACCCTATCTTTTGGCAGCTCTGCTATAAAACCAGCTTCTGCTGGCAGCCTCACATTTTGTCTCTGAAGAAAAGAGCTGCAATGAAGCCCATGCGAGAGCAGGGGCTGTCCCCAGCAGGAGAGTCTGCCTGTCAGGATGTTGCAGTGCCTGTTACTGTTGATTAGGAAGTGAGATAATACCATAGATACAGTTCATTTTAGGTCACTGATTAAGCGCAACTCCTGGAAAAGGAAGAAGTAATAAAACCAAGAGTGTTTAGGAGCATAATTTCAGGATTAACTTCACTACCTCTTCTTTCAGGAATGACTCTTCAGAAACAAAATGAGTCTCAGAAACAGATACAGGAGTTGCCTCTGTGGTTCTGGGATGTGCTGGGCATGGGTGAGGACTGACTAATCTAGCTTGCACTGAGAAGGCAGCCACCATCACTGTGGCTGCCTTTTTAGTGGTAATTTTTCAAGGGACTTTATTAATCCAGATGAACCACATCGCCATATTTTCCTATATTTTCCATGCATAACTGTGGCCAAAGCATGTCTGTGGTCAAAACCACAGGCACCTGATGAGGTGGAAAAAGATGGTGATCAAGGAAATTAAATATGTCCTCTCTCTACAGATGGTCATTGCGGATCTTGATTGGGTTCTGTTGCTAACAACCATGTAGTGAATATGTCCCACCAGCTTTGCAACTAAAAAAAAACAAACCTCTTCAACAAGGTCGCTGTTCAAGTAGGTTACAAAGCCATCAGCCCTTACCTGTGAAGTCAAAGAACCATGTCTCACAACTGCCAGGCAGCCTAGCCCCAGAGAGGGGCAGGAATCAGGGTACAAGATGGATCAAAGGTAGAATCACTCTACAAAACTTCACAGTTCAATCTATTGCAAGATCCTGACAGGAACCACTCTCTCCCCAGATGACCACAGAGTTTCAGGAAACAAGACTGTTACTCCTACAGCTCGCAGGACCTCTGCAAAGCAAGATTTTGCTCCCAGATTTTTTTGTTATAATGACAATTGCAATGAAATAGAGGCAATGGGGGTGGAATAACTGCCAGTGTTGGATGCTCTATGAGTGGCAGATCATAGTCAGATTTTTCCCAGTACATCGCAATGCCACGTAATATTGTTATTTTGAAATGGATATCATCACCCCCTGCCGGGAGTGGGCAGACACAGAGTTCACTGCAAAGTCCAAAATTTCCCAATAAATTTTTTCTTCCTCAAGTACGTTCCAAGTTTGGGACTCATCTGAATCAGTCAGAACGAAGGAGTGAGCTCCTTCTTCCCTTGCTACGATGCAACAGTACAACAGAAACCAAGCAACATCCAGGAGCATCTAATTCCCACCATGTGCCATAGCCCCTAGCCTCAGCTTCCACTGTGCAACCCTGGGATGAGGGCAGGCTGGATTTTCCCTTTAGGGAACCACAGGGAAGGGACAGAATGGGTAGGCCATGTGTGGGTAGCATTAGCTTTTCACTGGAGTTTCCATGCACACTGCTGATTAATCACACCACATTGGTCAAATTGTGTAATTGTGTCTCCCTTTGGACCTCTATAAAGCTGACTTTTGTTCCAGGCTTGATTTATCATTATTTTACTTTTCACGTCTCCTGAGCTTTTCTTTCGCTACCTTGATTTCACTTATGCTAGCTCAGTCCCCTCACAATTTTACACAAAATCTCATGTGTATAAGGCAATAAGTTAGGAAAACATACGGATTTCAGAAAAAGGAAACCCTGCTCTGATGGTTACTGCAGGGCACTATCAGCCAGGGCTGGGAGACCTCCCATACTACCCCGTGGCTCCCTTTGCCTTCTGGCTCAACAATGCCAAACAGCTACCAGCCTACCCTCTGCAAAGTGGGATGAATCAAACAATGATCTCTGGAGGCATGAACCAACTTTAGTTAACATTGTTAGAGTGCTCTACAGCTACTCTGCCACAAGGCCTCACCAGGCATTTCTGCAGGAGCATGATCCTACCTCTGTCCCTGAGTTGGTGGTTTTGGCACTAAGTGATATAAACTGGGGGACCTCTGATGTCAGCATTGTATTTGTCAGATCCTGTTGCAGATACCTATTATCCCCAAGGACATGAGAGTGCATTTGCTCCAGCAAAACACTTAGCGTTAACTGATATCACTGCCAGTCTGTCTCTTCTGGGGACTCATTTCTTTTTTGGCTAGCTTGCTAGTTTAGTAAATATTTAGAAATCCATGTTCTTATAAAACTGCAACACTGGATATCATTCCCTTTTGTTCAAAATTGTTTACAGAAATAGGCACAATTATGTTAAGATTCCTAGTTAATACTTGTTGGGTAGAAAGAGGGTGGGAGGAAAAGCGGGAATTTGTTACAGCAAAGTTCAACAGTGCCTTGAAGTTCTCAAAGCTGAAGCTCTATCATAAAACCTGCTTCTAAAACAGAAAGAGTTCAAATATGAGGCAGTGAAAACAAATGCCCAAGACAGAATGTCAAGTGCTAACCTTCAAAAGGTGACAGAGAGGTGGGAAGAGGTTGCGTCTAGCACATGGCACAGAAAACCAGGTCATGCATGGAAAACGTCTGTAGGGGCACATCTCCCAGGAAGAGGATGCCTTGTGCTCAGGGAAGTGCCCCTGCTGAACCCAGGACACCAGGCTGTCAACCCACCACTGCTCCTTCTGCTGCATCCCCAGCACATGTTTTTGCCCTCTGATCTTTCCCCTATCCGCAGGAGGCCGCTGCCCAAAGTGTTTATATCTGAGGCAGTCAGCAAACCGCAAGAGCAGTCACACAGTGGAGTGGAGATCTCCAAACCAGAGCAAATACAGCTGTTGACACCAGACAGCCCAGCTGTGAAGTCCCAACTTTTTTTAGGAAGAAATTCCCAATTCTCACAAACCTTTAGCCGACTTGAAGATTAAAGAGAGGCCAAAATACAACTCAAAATGTCAGCAAGGAACCATGATGCCCTCAAGGGAACAAAAGGCACTTTCTGACAACAGGCATACTGGGCTTGGCTTTGGACTGCCTAGCCCAGGGACTTCCTGGTGGCCACAGTTGCATGGCTTTTTCCTCCCCTCCCCAGGATAGAGGGGACAAAAGACTTCCTAATCCCTACTGCTGTGACCACACTGAGCAGCACCCATGGTATCCACCATGGGGTAAATATCGTTTCAGCTGTGTCCACGGGAGTTACAGCCATCTCTAGCTGTGGTGAACAATCCTGGAGTCACTACACTCTAGCCACCAGCAGCTCTCATCACCTTTATTAAAGAAATACGTTGCTATTTAGTCAACCTCTGGAGCTAGCTGAAGCAAAAGGGGTAGGGGACGATGAAGAAACCGCCCTGCTTGGCAGGATCCAGTTAGGAAGGTTTACCTGGTGTAAACATAACGTGGTGGGTTAGTGTGAATTTGTGCAGCCTTAGACAGCAGACAGTTTTTCACACTCCAGCATGGAAAGGCAGCACCAAGTATTCAGCCAGCCTGTGGGCAGGCAGTTCCATCTTCAAGTGTCCATGCAGAGGTCAGTAACCATACACTCTGAAATTACTTTAATTACAGGACAACCACTTTCCAGTGTATTGAATAACCACCTATTTTAGACAAGACCAACCCCAGAGACTTCCCTCTACTTTAAAAGGGAAGCTAATCAGCATGGTTTACAAAGCACACACATGGCTTCTTTGAGCCAGCTTATCAAGATGGTTCTTTATGGGAACATCATTTACCTTTCCAGAATGTGGGTCAAAGCACAATCCTCTCAATGGAGAGACTTCCTTCCAGATGGCAGACTGGGGAGGTAGTCTTCTTGCTGACTTTGATAATGATGCAAAGCAGAGAGGAATTCACACTACAGTGTATTAAGTCCCCCTTTCACCTTCCACCGCAAACAGCCAGGGCAGAACAAAGAGCCATTTTCAAAGGGCTGGAGGCACAGTGCTTCTGTGCGATGTAACACCACGTCCCCAACACAAGTGCTCCGAGGGAACACACTGTATGAATCCACTGCAGCTCCCTGAAGGAATATAAAGTAGTTATCTCTCTTCTATCAAGAGATATGAGACACTTCATGAGATCTAGATCTCTGCAGATGCATTTGTGAATGCTGTAATTAGCCTTGAACACTGCTGAGGAGTTTGCTAGTCTTTCATTGTGCAAAAATCTGCAAATACGAAAGGTGCCCTCCTGGCTAAAACCACCTCCTTATATGCTTCTGCCCCTTAATATTTCCCATCTGGTTTCAAATCTTTGCATTCTTCTTCTCTTGAAAAATTATGGTTTAGTAGGATTCAAACACTTCCACCACAGCAGGCTAGGCATCTCCACAAAGGAAAGGCACTCTGGGACATACTACATGTCTTTAGGTCCTCTGACATTTGAAAATAAAGCATGACAGACCCCTAGCACACGATACCAAACTTCTGACCCCAGACCTTATATCTGAAAGAAATAGCAAGTATTATACAATCAACAGTGTAATTTATGCGAGCCCCAGTACACCATCTCAATGTACATTACCATGTGCACATCAGAATAACATGGGGAGTTGAAATGCGTTAGGACAGCGTCTGTACCTGAATCTGCTGATTAAACGCTCAAAGCTGCATTAAGCAGCTGTACTCTTCAAGCCCTGCAGATGTCTATTTTAATCATCTGTCTTAAAATATCAGCTGGTTTTATGCCCTATTCTGAAGCTTACCATCCCTCACAGAGACTGAGTTGTTTTTTCTAAGCACTGCCATCCAATCAAAATTGCAAACAAGCAGGAAAGAGAGAAAATAAGAGCAAGTTACTTTCATTCATACTTGTTCCCACACATTCTGCACAGCTTGTGGCTGAAACACCTTGGGAGAATTTAACTGCAGAACCTAAGCCTGCCATCCAGTTGAGACCAGTGGGACACTTTTATTGGAGATCTGAAACATGGCCAACTGAGGTACAAACCTCATCAAAGCAGAGATTCAAGTTGGCAGAGATGTCCCTTCTCCAAGCCTTCCTCCTCTCTAGACTTGCTGACTAAGAAACATGCCCCTGTACAGCAGAAAAGCTGTTCCTTTAGGTGGTAAAACAGCCTGCCACAAAACAACCTTAAAGGTCCATCCTAAACCACGCTCACAGTTTCAGCTCACTGATTTTTCCACTGCCCTTTCAATTTCTTTCGTAACAGTAATTATCAAAAAAACATTTTGTTCTAATAATATTGTTCCTCTCTTGAAGGCTCTTCTCCCTCTCCCTGCTGTGCCTCTCCACATTCTGACCTTTGAATTTGTGCTGTGCTCATGCAGTTTAAGTATTTTAGCTATCCTCAATGTACCTGCAATTTATGCAGACAACAAGCCTAAGATCACCTGTTAATTATCAATCTTGTTAATTGTGATAATTATGGTCATTAAGGACATATTATAGAGTTCGCTGTTAATAGGAGCTTCCAGAGATTCTTGCAGTCAAAACAGCTAAGGCCAGCTCTCCATACACAACTCTTCATGATTCCTGAAGGAGGATGAGTGTGAAGTGTGTGATCTCATGGCCCTTCTCTGCACTCCTAACCAGGGACATTTGCTCATCTATAGCCTGCTCTTACTCATCATTACAAAGCCAAGGCTTTTTTAGCAGGTCTCCTTCTTGTGGCTATGATAAGAAGTTAACACCTAGCAGAGAAAACTGGAGAAAAATGTTAACTCTTTCATTATTCTTAGACCTCTCTCTCCAACTGCCTAGCTACACTAATTGAGCTAAAATATTTAAGCACCTCACACTTGCATTGCAGAGCTTTTCTGCTTTGAACAAATGGGAGAACATTGGAGAGGTCAAACTTGCGTTTTGCCTCTCAAGATAACTGCTCGCAGTCCCTGGTTTCAAGGAACCTGACACATCTGTCTCAGACATGCAGCAGCACGCTTGCTTTCCCTCCACTGACTCATTTAACAACTCCTCAAGGGAAAATTACTACTACTGGAATAGCACAAACAGCCTTCTAGGCACTGTTAGGATCAGCTGTGCAGAGAGGAGCTGGTGGGTATGAAAAGGTGAAAATGATGCCTGGGAGGGTGGGCCAGAGGTGTGAATTGCCCCTGGACTGGTGGCCAATTCCAAAAATCATCAGGAGAAGTTGCTCTTTGGCCTCTGCCATGAGCTGGTTTCACACTCTCCCTGGCCAGAGCCGATGCCTATCTTCCATATTGCAAGAGTGGGTGAGGTGGCTCCAGCCCTTGTGCTACTGTCTGCCTGAGGGCAGCAGTTGGCCTTGCTCCACAGGGCAGCAACCTCAGGTTGAGGCCAGGTGAATCATCTGCTCAACACGCAGAGATCCTCCTTACTATGCTTGTGCCCTTCAGGCTGGGGTTTAGGCTCTTCCTCTGGTCAGCCAAGCCTTCCAGACAGCAAACCAGCCCTTTGCGAGACACCTGTGTTTAGATTGATGGGAGGAGGCTTGCCCCATAGAGACAGCAGCTTCTCCTTACAGCAGAACTTCTTGAGGGAGTCATAGTTTCACATGCAATGGCATGCAAAATTGTCAGGCTCTTGGCATGTGAGTGACTGTCTGTATATTTCAGAGAGACATCTTACAACCAAGATTCTTAGGTCTTTTATGCTAATGAAGCTCTGCCTTTGCTGCTGTTAGCTCAGAAGTCTTTATTTTAGCAGTTGATTTCAATTTTCAAAGCCTGCTTTGTCAGTGAAAAACACATGTCCTCCTAACTGTGGCATAGAAAGCGCTGCTGACAATTATTCCACAGTTACAACACATCGCGTTAGGTGGTCCTATCTCAGTGCAGTAGACAGCTGATGGGTGGGGAGGGGAAACTGATATAGCCTAACCATGAGGTCTTGCTGCCTGCCTGGGAAATAAAGGACACCAAAATACAACTGCGTGGGAAGGACTTCCAAGAAGAATTTGTCCCAAACCATTTCTGGAAACAGATGATAACATTATTTACCCAAATACAGGAAGCTTGAGATTTCAATGAATGACGAAAGGCAAGAACTAAGGGTGAAGGGGAGAAATATGTCCTTCCCTCTCCCCCTTCCTGAAAGATAGAAGGAAAAACCCCACCAGCAAACCCCTGGTTATTAGGCTGTGCACTCATGAGCTGATATATCTCTCTGTGTGCATGTGCATCTCACACCCACACAGTCCTGCCCAGCCCCCTTTGGATCCTAATGCTTGGGGCTCTTTCCAAAGTCAGGCATGGTATCCCACGGAGAGGAGTCCAGCTGTTGGGATCCTTCCCAGAAATCAAACACTGAAGCATTCAAGCCTTTCTGGCCTTTCAGTAGTTAATCTGGGGATACCCAGAAACCTGAGAGCAACACAACCCACTCCAATGAGAAGGGAGGAGAAGCGGTGGGGTGTGTTTCAAAGCTTTTGTATTTATTTATTTTTTTTTTTTTGTGCTCATGTTTATGTAAATTTTGCATAAATATGATTGCACTTTGGGAGCCCGAGCTCCCAAATGCAGAATCCAGCTGTTTGGAATCATGAGGAATGTACATTCCCACCAGCACTGTAAATCCAAAATATAAAAAGGCAAACAGCCCAGATAGCTGAAGGAGGGGCTGAGAGAGGATTAGCTCTCACAGACTGGCATCCTGTCTTCTTGTATCTTTTTTTTTAATGTTGCTGCCTGCTCTGTAGCAAAAAAAAAGACCCGGTTCTTTTGGAATCCACAGCAATGCAAAGCGTCCCCCCATATCTGCTCACAGCAGTTCCCAGCCATGGCCTCTGCTGCACTCAAACCACGGGAGAGCAGCACAGACCCAAGGTGTTTTATTGCTGTGACAGTCTGACTGATCTGGATTCAGCAGCATTTTATTTGTCTTAGCAGTGCCAATCAGCACAGCCACTGTCAATCTGCTGGAAGACTGAGGGGTTCCTCCTCATCACTGATCGTGGCTCAATGTCTTCAAGGCCAGCTCAGCATTTCTGGGCCCTGGAAAAGTTGAAGATCAGAGTCACTCTGAAGTTACCTTCATGGCACATTGACAGCATTCCCCACTGGGCTGCAGGATGCCAAGCATTGAGTCAACACAAACTCACCATTTTCATGTGTTTGTCCTCAAAACAAATCAGCTTGTTAACTTGGTTTGAAGGAGCTTTATGTCAGCTAAAGTATCAGCTGTAGTCCCCTGTGCCAACATCAAGCCACATCTTCAGCATATGCTCCATATCGTGTGTTTTGTAAAATTTAACTCTACATGGCACACGCACGTGCACACATCTGAACTGAGCACCCTTGTACGACGGGGTGTTCCAGTGAGCAGCTGCAGTACTGGTGACCTCTGAGGGTAAGTTAGATCTGTCCCTTAGGCATGGAGATATATGTAGGATCTCTGCAGAAGGCATTAAAGTACCTGCTACAGAGATCAGCCCTCCTTTCCCAGCTATTATCTTATAAAAGGGGAGAAGTTAGCCTTCTGAACATTTTTTTAAGCCCTAAATAAATTACCAGCTTCTCAACAGTGTTCTTTTAGTGAAATCTGGGAACATTATAGATATTATTATAATCAAGATTATAATAATAATTTTGACAATCTGCTTTGACACCTAAATGTAGAACTGGGATTATAAAGCAAAAAAATCTCAGCTCAAGTGGGAAAAAAAGTTAATGCATCCTTATGACAAGCGTATAACTAGCCTTATACCCTAAATGTGCTATGTAGTAAGTGCAAATACATGAATTAGCAGATCCCCATTTTCTACAGATAAGCATTTCTGTATACACACAAAAATGCATTGTCAGAAAGGATTAAGTAAGGGTGAAGCTGGCAATTTAGAGGTTAATTACTATCATTAAGAAAAAAAAACCCTAACACTTCAGGCACATCAGCTTTAAAGCTAGTTGGAAGTGGCCCTCTAAGAGGTGGAAGCAGTGGACAGCCATAAATAGAAGCTCTTCAGTCTATGATACAATAAGTGTGATGTGATACAAAGTCTGTGATAAAATTTCACTGTAAAAGCACCTTACAAAACATGAGAAGGGGCAAATCAGTTCAATGAACTCTAAGAGCCCTTAAAGCCTATGGGATCTCTCACCAATGCCTAAGGTGTTTTCTCCCCTGGTCTGGCACAAGTCTGGAGGTGTGACCAGTAAGCTGGCCTGATTTACACCAGGACTCCAGTCAGCAGTAATAGATGAGCCCTGGTTCATGCAACAACGGAACCCTGACTTTACTACTACAGAAAACTCCCTGAGCCACATGCAAACCCTCTGCAGCTTGAGGGCCAATGCCATCCATCTGCCTAACCTAGTTTTATCTCCTTCTGTTTTCCCGGCAGGAGCTGAAAGGGAATACTGCTCCCCTAAAGTTCCCCTGGTGGCTCTTCATCTCTTCAGAATTCAACACCATCTTTCCTAGTCCTCCAGCTGGTCTTGCTAGTCCTTGTTAGGTGAATAGCTGTGACTGAGCAGAGGTAGGGATAGCACTTGTTGGTGGCTACACCTTGAGGACAAAGTTAAGGCTTCAGCTGGGCACATGCAATTGCTTCTTGGTGACTCTGATGCATTTCAATGTCAGATATCACATATTAGTGTTTAGGTGACAGCTTTTTTTACAGTAACTATTTACAATGATACTCTTCCAGAGCCCACCAGTGACTGAGTGCTAGTGATTAAAATGATTCAGACCATCCTTAAGGAGACTATTTACACATTTATTTTACCATGCCTTTTCCCAGTGAGACTGCCTTGATGACACTTTCCTTAAATGCTCCTGGGACACCTGCCACTGCAGAGAATTATAAAGGAATGAATTACAGCCATGATTAACTTTCAGCTAAATAGAAAAGAAAATGCTTGAACTAAACCCCGTCACCTGTTTCAAGACAAATCTAAAACATTGGCTGTTTTCAGTAAAGGCAAAGCTCCAAACACTGCAGCACCCTAAATTCATGCAGATGTTATTTAATCACAGTTATTTGCTATTACTTTTCCCTCAGCTAAACAACAGTGCAGTTAGCAGAAGTCATGTGAAAAGGGCTGACGTTAGATAGAGAATGTCGTTAATGTTATGGTTCCAAAGAGAAGTGAGATTTCTTTTATGTTCGTTCATGGTTGCGGCTGATAATTGCTTCCTGTCTTACACCTACACAAAATCCATGAATATAATTACAGCGGCACAGTGCAGAGTTCAATCAGAAGGGAGTATTGATTTGTGTATAAATCAAAAGCCATCTTCCTCCAGTTGTATTTGCATGACAAAAAATAGTAAGACTTTTCTGAAAAAGCTGCATAATCAAGAAAGGGTAACGTATTCCAGAAAACCTCACTCATAGATTATATGGCCGGAAGGGAATAATACGATCATTAAAATTTATCTACGTATTCAAGCCATAGGATTTCCCAAATTAATTAAGCTTTGATCTACAAAGTATATTTGCGGGGAAAAAAACATCCATTTATTCTGGTAGATTTTTAAGTGCAACACTTTATTTATATGCACATTAATTTTTACCATGTTCTCCTGTACTGCGACTATCAGTGGAGCCTGTTGCTTAGAAGGGAAGCATATGGTTCTGTTCTTGGGGTGCACAGCCAGGTGACTATCACTCACCAGCAAAGATGGAATGTCAGTTAGAACTGGGGTTACGAACAGGGGTGGGGAAGAGCAGATGTAGCCTTTTAGCTCCCTCACCTTCTTCCCCTGGTAAATTCTCTTCAAGACTGGGAGAGGCATCATGAACTCTGCAGTAAAGACAACACGTGAATGAGGGGATGTTGCCTTTCTTGATAGGTAGTGTACTTTGGGGAACGCTGACTTCAGGGCTATGGAATCAAAGATGAGAAAGCAGAGCAAAGTATGAGTGTGGCACTGTGGAACCAGATCCAAAGCCCACAAAGATACATCCCTTGCATGGGCTGGAGTCCAGCTGGGAATGGTCAATGTTCAACACACAGTACCTGCAGAATATCAGCAGACTGAAGATAGCTGGGGAGGACATAAAGCTATTTTCAGCTAGATCTGCCCTGCCGAGAGCTCCCTCCTACACATCAGTCTTTATTAAAGGTTGATCTGTTCTGTGCTCTCTTCATAAGTAAATGGCATCCTCCACTGTAGATGCTAACCTTGCCCCAGAGAAAAGGGTAGCATGCTCCTCCTTCCCCATCAACCAGGCTTCATAAAGATAACTTGTTCATCTATATAATTCTCTGCAGCTTGTCTGAAGGGAGCCTTTAGGATGGAAATACTGAAAGGAGATTTTTCTATAGCTTCCTCATTATTTGACTGCCAGTACAGGGTTCAGGAAGGATGCCAGGCTGCAAGGTCTTGTCTCTGCACAGGGGTTGCACTGGGTAGTAACGTAGAACTAGAAAGTGGCAGAGGCGCATAATGTTATGACAGCATTTACACAGCTCAGATTTTGCGAGAGAAATGGAAGAGAGTGTGTAAGTGAAAGATTATTTGAACCCGATAAAGCTGCCACTTCTTCAGGAGGTACAGTAACATCCATAATATCTTCCTTTTCACTCTCTCTAGCTACACCAGAGCAAAATGAGACCACAGCGATAGCTCTGCTAAACATCCATCACTGAGTACTCAGCTCAATTAACTGTTTTGGGAACACTTCCAGTGTCCTGACTTTGCCTGAGGCTACTAGCAATTAAAGCTCATTTTTGTCAGCTGAGAAGGAATCGATCAGAACTGATGACTGCATTAATATTATTCATCACACCCTGGAGACTTCTTTCTAGTGAGCCACCTAAATAAGTAATATTAAAATTGATTTTGTGAAGCATTCTCAGATGTTGCAATAAATGTATACTAACAGTCTATGAGGCCACAGTGTAGAAGGATTAAAACCAGATCAGTTATGATATGCCTTCATTTTTGAATAGGAGCCTGTTTGAAGAAACACAATCTATGCAGAGTATAATTACATATATTAAGTTACACCACAATCTGTTCTGCCACTGACTGATTAGAGTTTGATTAAAAACATTGCTAGGAAATGGCTAACTAATTAATCAAGCTGTCTCATTTTCAACAGCTTTCATTTGATCAATTGTGCCTCAGACCTATTTTTATAAAACCAGTCAACCGAACAGAAAAAGTTACTGCAATGGAAAGAAAAGAGCATTGCTTTAAGAAATCACCCCTTTTTCATCCTCTGTGCTAAGTGCCATCCTCCGTAGATAAAAAATTAGCGTGAAATACTTTAAGACTTCTTAAGACTTAGTAATCTGCATTGTATTAATAAGCACTTGCGTCACAGAGACTGGAGATACACAAAGCTGTCCCTGTACCTGAGGAATAGCTATAGCTAGGTAATTGAGGACAGAGAGCACATTAGTAATCTTGTTGAACCCAAGGTGATCTAAAAGATGTTAGAAAGACAAAGGGGAAGATAACTTAATAAAAATCAACATTTTTTCAACAATGTTTCTAATGTAGTTTCTACAACACATTTTGTCTGTTAATAAAAGAATATTTAATGAAATGAAACATATGATCGAAGAGGTAATAAAAAATGCTGCCTCGGGAAGCAACATCAAAAGATGTGGTAACCCCTAGCTTCTGGTCTTGGAGCTAGAATACTTATAGAGGGACCCTGGGGAAAATACTCCTTCCCATCCCTTCCTGTGAAGCAAGAGCACTGGGCAGATGGGTCTGGGAAGGTGATGAGGCAAGTCACAAACTAAGGAAAAAATAACTCAAATATGTAAAGTAAAAACCGCTGTGTATAAACCATAAAGAAGACAATCCCCTTGTGAAGACAGTCACAGATAACACAAATCTTTTTATAAACATATTTTCTCCTACTGAATCCAAGAGGTTTTAGACAGTGAGCCTACTGAGGTGCCTTGGAAACTCAATCAATAGCATATGCTCATATTGACTTGTCTACCAGCTTGAGAAATTGGCCCCTGACTGCTCACAGCATGATAGGCTAAGTTGCAAGAAGGTGCCACTGTCTTTTGCGTACAGCATTAGTTAATCCCCATCTGCTGGTGTGCCTACAACTCTAGTCATCTTGTGAAAAGAGATTAAAAGCCAGGCAAATAATTAAAACACAAATGTTTTAAAACACAAAATGTTTCACTCAGGCTAGCAGCTGAAATAATTTGTGCTGTTACGTCTTCTTCATCTTCTCTTCGCCAAACACTTGGTGAATTTGCTTTCTGACAAGGATGTTCATTAGGCATTCATGTTTTCCAAAACTCTTAAAGAATATTTATAAAAAGCAGATCTCAAATATGTCTCCACCAGTGTTTGCATTACGCAGCCTACACCTTGCCAGTCAGGAGTCAACTGCATGTCACATGTACTCACTGATGAAGTAGAACACAACTGAGAAGTCCAAGGATAAAGAGAAATGTCAATTTAAATGAGCAAGAGTAAGATTTATGGAAAGATTGAGATATTCCATTATTTAAGCAGGTAACATAATAAGCCTAATCACCCAGAGGGATCCTTAATGAATAAATAGATGGAGAAGTACCTAGGATTAACATTAGTAAAGCCAGCTCAGGACAGTACAGGGTGGACTCCCCAGCAAGACCACGGCCCGACAATGGGCAGGTCTTCGCCCCATTTCCTCCAGGGACCAACATGAGCTGCTCTTGCACAAGGACATGAGAAGCCTCAGTGGCTCCAACACAGAATCATACTATCATGGCTGGGCAGGTCATGGGTCAAAGCTGGCTTGGATCCATCTGTCTAGGGACATGCCATGGCTGGCACACATCCATGGAGGCACTCCATTGAGGACTTTGCAATTTTAGGCACTTGTAAGATCAATTAACATTTTAGTAAGGCCTTTGAAGATTGCATTTCTCAGCTGATGATACTACAGTGGTATTGAGGTGGTTCTTGTTCACTTGTCTGCCTAAACTCCAATTATTTGAGAAAATGTTCCTGGCAAAATTACAAGTAATGAGCTTTATTCTTTGTGTGCTCAACACATGGCTAAATTTTGTTAAAGCCCCTTCCAAACTTCGTAGTCCTTAAAGGCCTTGGAATCTGACCCATCATACCAACTAATTAGTTAATATCTATTGCCCAGTTTGAAGTAATTACAGTTGTTTCACCTTCATTTACTTGAATTATAGCTTTTCCTGAGTACAGGCTGCATAAAACTTGAGAGACTTCCAAAGATTAACTGGGTTACAAATGATCCCTGCATAATTAATTTTTGTTCAAATGCTTACTGAATCGCACATGTATACCCTGTAATAAATTCAATACTTTCAGAAATTTCATCTCCGTGGTAAAAGTGTCTTGACATAAGGACAGTTCAGATTCCACAAATGAATCCATTTGTTCACAGAAGAGATCTCTGATTACAGCTTCCTCCGAGAACCTCCTCCAGCACAGGATAGTTGAAATCTCTGTTTCCCAGTGAGAAGGTTTTGTGGCATGGAACTCTGGAAAAAAAAAAAAGGAAAAGCTCTTATATTTTTTTTTTTTTTCCTGCAAAATATAATAGTAGAAGTCACTACACAGTATGTTGTCTGAGTATCGAGATATGGAAACAGTGTCCTTATGTCTCTCTTTTTTACAAATCTACTTTCTCACATGAGATTGATCTATGCTGCTGCATGTGTCTATACAGACAATCATTAACAATGTCCACAAGAAACTTGGTACATGATGAGGACATCAAGGTGAATGAGACAAGTCACCTATTAACCCTACAAGCCTATTAATCCAGCTTTAAACAAAACACCCCAAAATATGAACCTAGGCTTGACTCCAGTTGTGTTGAGGATAAAGTCCCTTTACCTGTCTCTGCCTCTGCCTCTGCCTCTGCATTTCTGTCATTCTGTGTCCCACAACATCACTAAGGTCCAGGTTTCTCCTACTGGCATAATCAGAACTCTCTTCCCTGTGAGAGCAGGATCAAGATATTTATTGATACACTTGTTCAGCATCTGACTACCCTGTGAAGAGCTCCCTGAAATACAATGGCATGCAGGGTTAGTCTCCCAGTTTGGGGGATCTTGGTTCAGAGGAACCTTCATTCCCAGATTCTCAGAATCAAAGCATAGTAGGGGATGGACGGGACTTTTGGAGATCCTCTAGTCCAATCCCCCTGCTAAAGTAGGTTCACCTAGAGCAGGTTGCCCAGAATCATGTCCAGGCGGGTTTTGAATATCTCCAGAGAAGAGATGTTAATTCCTTCACTCCCCTTTACATCTCTTCTTCATCTGTGGTCATGGGGATCTGAGTTTCCCAGCAGCATTGGCCACTAACTCCCAAGGGCATCCTCATGGGCACAGTCCTACCCATAGACATTCAAAACAGAGACGGGAGCAGGCCAGGGAACCATCTCTCACAGGCTCCTGGCAATACTAGTATAATCTGCAGGAAGCTTAATGGACTCATCGAAGGAGGGCTCCTTGCCTATAAGATAAGTAACCCCAAGGCACCCCAAAAATTGGGGTAACACACAGGAGGGCACATAGTGTCAGGATATGGATGGGTTTTGTGAAACGCTTCTTGTGCCTACTATTATCCAGCACACGTGAGGCTATGGGCATGCTCCACCACTACCCAGTCTATGTTTTAGATGTCCTTAAACTGAAAACAACATCTACCAAACGTTGCCTGAGGGTAGCTCTCTGGTTTGCCTTATAACACCAATCTGCTATCAAGACTAGGAAAACAAATAAACCCAACCTTACAATTAAGCTGGTAACAACTCCTCCAGCTTCTTGCTCAAGTGGGAAAACTAGATAAGAGACATGTGGGTCAGCCCAGGTGGATGCTCCAGGCTGGACTGGATTTCCCTCTTGGTGATGCAGGGTAGATCTTGTGCCCAGAAGTGGTAGCGTGTCCCCCACGGGAGCGGGGCACATCCTGGCCTCCTGACCCATGAGGGCTGAGCCCCCAGGGCAGCCAGGTTTTGGCATTCAAACATGTGTGGAGGAGCACAAAGAAGCCCTTTATGCTGCTGCAATTGCAACATTAGATTTCAGTTTTATTCCCAAACATGAGCTGAGCTCTCAGTCATAGACAGGCTTTTTAATCAGCCTTGGCAAAGATGAAAAGCCTGAGAAAGAGAGGCAGTGTCTGTGCAAGAAGGACTCATTTACATTAAATAATTATCCTGAAGGAGTGAAACAGCAAGGGAGTGATTTTTTAATTATAAAGAAATAATTGCAGTCAGGAGGAGTATATAGATTCCTAGCTTTGTTCCCTGTAAGTTGCCTATTTGCAGTAAAACCCAAACAGTAGGTTCGAGAGGTAAGAAATATCTGTTTGTTCTTATTTTCAAAACAGAGTATCGTATGAGAAGGAAGACAGGGAAATATTTGTGCACTCCCCAAAGGCTGCTGCTTTTATAATGTCTCTCTGCACAGCAGGACAGAAAATCAGTGCTGCCAACATAAATGCTAAAAATATAAGACCTGACACACAAACACATTCTGTAATAGGTTAGGAATGGCTCTGTTGATGAGTGTGTGTGTGTGTGTGTGTGTGTGTGTGTGTGTGTGTGTGTGTGTGTGTGAGAGAGAGAGAAAGAGAGACACAGATTTGTCATACAAGCATATCTGCTACACAGCCTGCTTGGGCAACCTGGTATATGCTTTTGCTTCTTTGATATTGTTTATTTAGTAAAAAATAGAGATGATTTGACTCCAACATTTCCCCATAAAAATTACTTTTGAGCTTTGATGAAGAATTATAGTACCAAGTCCCCAATCTAAGAATTTATTAATTTTTTTTAGATTCTGAGGAATTTATGATAGGGGCTGCAATCTGTGCTGTGCTTTTGGGTTTAATTCCCTGGGCAGAGCTGAAGTCCTGAGTGTCCTGGTACCTAGTACAAGAGCATGTTTTTTGGGAACATGAGCACTTCACTGCAGGTTCTATTGTTTCCACTGAGAGAAAGGCCAAAACCTGGGAAATCCTGCAGGTTCCTGCTGCAGAATCAGGGCAGTGCTCATCAACTCACAACTGCTCCTCAACACAGGGCAGTGACCATACTTCAGCTTTGCAGAGGTAGCTCATCTGCTGGCCGGTCTGGGAGATGAACAGCAGTACATACAGTATCAACGTGAGGACAGGCAGTAGGGGAGAGGGAGCTCCTATGCTCCTTGTTGACCTGAGAAGCGCCTCTGCAGCACATCCCTGGGTATGGCACATGCCTCAGGGCCACCAACAGGAACCTTCAGGCAGAAGAGCCTGCAGCACCCCAGGGTGCCCTGCTCCCTCATGCTTGGCTCCTGCCCCTGGGGTATAAAATTTAGCAGTGTGCCATATTTCTGCTCTGAGTTGGTCTACCTCCCGCTTTCAATCACTGCATCTTACTGTGCCTTCTATTCCTTAATTAAAGACCTGTTTGGTGAGTACCTTCAGCAATACCAGCAACTTAAAATTTTTGAAAAATATTATTTCACTTTGAAAAGAAGAGAGGAGTGGTAGGGAGAGGAGAATCTAGCAGAAGAAAGAGGCTAGAGAAACAAGAAATGGCAGTGGTCACTGGAGTGGGACAACAGCAGAGAAGGGCTTCCAGACTCAAGGAAAAGGGGCAAAGAAACAAGGCTGGATTTCCACCATATGGCAGCTGCTGCTTTGCACCTCATCTTTGCCCTGTTACCAAAGCCTAGTGACGGCATGGTTTATCAATTCACATAAGCCTGACTTAATTTCTACACTGGTAAAAATTCTGAAATACTGTTTTCTTTCTGTGAGCAAAAGCCTGCTGCAAGCAGGCCAATAGGTATAATCTCCCTGGGATGAACAAAATGGCTGCTGCCAAGTCATAGTCAGTGTAGTCAGTATGTAGCTTTTGTATTGCATACATTAGCAGAAAAATATATAGACACAGCTATACAAATAATTTGCCTTACAGAATAAAATGAACTACATTCATTCTTTCATAAGCCCATTCTGGCTTTTTTTCTTGCCTTCTTAAATTCTCAGTACACTTCCTTTTCAGGCCCCGCAAGCATTGGAAGACTTATAGACTTACAAGAACAGATATACAAATCATTCGACTGTAGCATCCATCTGTACAAATATGAGCAGAACATGGCCACCAGGAACATCAAATTACATTTACAGCTCCAGAAATAGGATTGAAAGTCACAGCCTGTGTCAAGCACCAAGGACAGCATAGCAAAAATTAATGCACATAATGCTAATGAGATTCAGTCAGGGGTGAATATGTCTCTTTGGGCTAAGAAAGCACCAAGACTTCCCACATATTCTGAATACTCTGCAGCTTGCTGAGTGCTTCTGCTAAAGGCATGAATATGAAAGCAGGTCAGGAGATGAAAAGAAGGAGGATGTATCTGAGAGAACAGGGGTGAAAAGATGTCAGGAAACACTAAAGACCAATTCTCTTCTGCTGGGAATGACAAAAGAACAAGTTTCCTTCATAGGTCAATTCTGAACCAAATCAAGCCTTGAGAGGCTGACCCCTCTGCCTCGGAAGAATATGGTCAGAATGGCATTGTCTAAGGTGGAGTGGATTTAAAACAACAAACTTATTGTTTATAAACAAGAGTGAAAAAAAAATTTCCCTCAACTTTTTCATACAGAAAACTCTTTCCCACGTCTACCTCACCATGGAAGTTAGTAGGGAAGTATGTTCAAAGTCTAAAAATGAAATCTGAAGAGTAAGGATAAATACTGTTGATTTAATTGATCACATTTCAATCTGAATTCATGGTATTTCCACAAATTAATATAAATAGAAGCTCCGCCTCCCCTTTAACCAGGACTTCCAAGAGGTTATTCCTTTTTTCCCCTTCCTATAAGGGGAGGGATAATTTACTGAAAGTTGGCAGATGAGGCAGGTTTCCAGACACACAGAGTCAGCTGAGAGTTTCTCCTGCAAGCTCTCTGCTTCCGAGGACTGAACTGGCACTCATCCTCAAAAATGCACATGTGATTTCTGAGGTCAGCTCTTAAGACTGCAACTCTTCAGCTGTTTCAGATGCTAATATAGCGTTGTGTTTCCAGTGTGGTTTGGCCAACAATATTTTTTATGATAATGCATTTTATTACAAGACCATCTCCCACAACATCCTTGCAGCTAAACTGAGGCAGTCTGGTCTGGATAATCAGGTAGTGAGGTGAATAGTTAACTGGTTGAAGGAAAGAAGTCAGAGAGTTGTGGTCAGTGGGGCAGAGTCTAGTTGGAGGCCTGTATCTAGTGGAGTCCCTCAGGGCTTGGTACTGGGGCCAGTACTATTCAATATATTCATCGATGACCCAGATGAGGGAACAGAGTGAGCAAGTCTGATGATGATACAAAACTGGAAGGAGTGGCTGACACACCAGCAGGCTGTGCTGCCATTCAGTGAGACCTGGGCAGGGAGAAATTGAATGAAATACAACAAGGGCAAGTGTAGAGTCTTGAAGCTGGGAAAGAATAACCCCAGGTACCAGTATAGGTTGGGGATTGACTTGTTAGAGAGTAGCATAGGGGAAAAAGACCTGGGGGTCTTGGTGGGCAGCAGGATGACCATGAGCCAGCAGTGTGCCCTCATGGCCAAGAAGGCCAATGGCATCCTGGGGTGTATTAGAAGGGGTGTGGTTAGTAGGTCAAGAGAGGTTCTCCTCCCCCTC
>WUAM01000287.1:29468738-29503051 GCA_024336885.1 Actenoides hombroni | reverse complement strand
GGTGGAGAGGGGGCAGAGGTGGGCTACAAGGCGAGTAAAGGGTTTGGAGCATGTGTCTTAGGAGGAGAGGCTGAGGGATCTGGGGCTGTTTAGCTTTGAGAAAAGCAGGCTGAGGGGAGACCTTATTGCCCTCTACAACTACCTGAAGGGAAGTTGCAGCAAGGCGGGAGTTGGTCTGTTCTCCCTGTGACAAGTGACAGAACAAGAAGAAATGGCCTGAAGTTGAACTAGGGGAGGTTCAGGCTGGATATTAGGAAGCATTTCTTTCCAGAAGGGGTTGTCAGGCATTGGACTGGCCTGCCCAGGGAGGTGGTGGAGTCACCATCCCTGGAAGTGTTTAAGAGGCAGGTAGATGTTGCGCTTAGGGATGTGGTTTAGTGGTTTTTGATATGGCTAGGAATAAGGCTGGACTTGATGGTCTTGAAGGTCTCTTCCAGCTGAAACTATTCTATGAAACCAGAACACAGTGGAAGGCAGTATCTCATGGTGGACTGACAAGTATTATCTGATGAATAATCTTTCTGACTTTCCTTCAAGAAATTATTTCCTCCAAGTAAATGAAAACCATACTTTTCCTCTTAGATCATGCAGAATATGCATTTTCCTGGATCTTTAATTTAATTTATTCTTTGAATGCTATTTGAAAAGTGGAATCCAGCACTATGTGTAACTAGGTAGAGCTCACCTTGTCCTGCTCCTAGTGAGCTAGATGCTGCCCTACTGATAGCCAGGGAAGTAGCAAACATTTGCCTTGCATATTAATACATGCATGTATTGTTGTACCTCACTGTTTCTTTACGAGCTCCGAGTGAAGAGCAAAGTGGGCTATATTGTCTCTTATGTTAAACATTGTCCTTATCTCAGCAAATCCTGGATATGTTGGTATTGCTATTGTGGAGAGTAGACCTTGGCTGGCTGCCAGATATCCACCCAGCCACTTTCTCACCACCCCTCCTCAGTAGTACAGGGAAGAAAATAAGATGAAAAAGCTCATAAGTAGAGACAGAGATCCCTTACCAATTGCCATCACTTGACATGGAGAAAAATATTTATTTCCAAATAAAATAGAGTTGAATAGTAAGAAACAAACACACACAAAAAGAAACCCTAAAACAGCTTCCCTCTTCTCTTTTTTTTCCAGGATCAACCTCAATTCTTCCTTCCCAATTCTGTACCTTCTCCATCCCACCTCCCCACAGAGCAGCGCAGGGGCTATGGGGAATGAGGGCTGCAGTCTCTCCATAATAGTTGCTCTCTCTGCCACTTCTTCCTTCTCACGCTTTACTCTGCTCTAGTGTGGGTCTTTACCACTGGATGCAGGATAAACCTTCCCCTCTGTGGGTTCTTCTCCGGGTACCACAGCTTCTGCCAGGAGCCTACTCCTGTGAGGGGTCTCCATGGGCTGCAGCTTCCTTCAGGGTATGTCCAACTGTTCCAGTGTGAGGTCCTCTATGGGCTGCAGTGTGGATACTTGCTTCACTGTGGTTCCCTCCACAAGCTGCAGGAAAATACTTGCTTCATGGCAAGTATTGCACTGCTGGCTCTCTCCAGGCGCTGGACATTTCTGATTCAGGGGACCTGAAGAGGCCATGTTTGTCAGCTCTCCCACCCACTCATTTCTGTAATTAGCAGACCTCTTATGCTGTGTCGCCTGGACACCTCTTTCTTCAATGTGGGAATTGCTTCCATTCAGACAAAGTTGTGATTTGAAACAGTCTCCATATAATGCATTTCACAATGGAGAACAAAGGGTTTCCATTAAAGAGCACTTGAATGGCATTTCTCTGCAAATAATAGGAATAATTTCTTCTTCAGTGTTTGTGTTTCTACAATTGAAACTTTTAAACAAATAGCTGAGGAACGAAAACATTTTCTACAAGCAGTTCTACCCAAACCAACTGGGTGAGCACATATCTGAGACCACTTCAAGAGTAACTTCAGGAATATGATGCTAACAGACTGAGGTGGGGACACATGCTGTAACATCCCCCAGGACCTTGTAGAGATGTCCTCATGTACAGTTGCAGAGGAGACTGGGCCAGGCTGGGACAGATATTCTGCTGATGTGACTTCAGGGAAGTCAGCAATGTTTCATTAGCAGACAATTCTGCACATAATCTTAAATGTTTGTTACATTTGTGAAAAATCTGTGTAGTCTGGGTATAAAGCAATGACCCGATGTGCTAAAGTGTCATTATGTGCACAGTAGTATAATGGTGACAAATGCTTCAGGTTTTTCTGTTGCTGTATAAAGTATGCTGTTGTGTTTAAATTTTTAATGTGGCTTATTTGAACAAAGGTCAAATGTGTTTGTAGAAGTCCATGTATACTGCAGATATGCACTTTAAAATTTATATGCCAGCAGCCTTAAAGACACAGCAAAAATTAAAGCTGTTTTGTCAAAGCTAAAAAGGTATATTCTTCCTTTATCAGAAAAGAGGATTTTCTTTTCCAGTCTGCACTTTTTTTCTAGTGGATTTTCAGCAAGAAAGGCAAAAAAACATCTCTCCTTTACTTGCACACATTTAAGAAGACTATGTCTTAAAAATACTGGAGACTTGGACATGCCAATTATTAAAATAATGTTATCATTTTCCTGCAGGCAGTACCTAAATAGTATTGTACTGTATCTTTTTAAAATAATGGAAATAAAAAATACACGACTTTTCTTCAATTCAGTATATTTCTTGTCACCATCTCCACTCATTTTTTCAAAAAAAATGTTCAACTTTCTGCAAATGTTCAAGTCCAGATGTGCTGTAATCTTTTGCTCCTCTTAGGCTTTCTATTCAATAGAAAAAGACGACACTCCAACTTTACATTTTTGAATGTTAAGAACAGACTGATTTCCTTCTATCTACAAGGAGCCTAGGATGTCATTATTCCCTAGATGGCAAGTGCAAGAGGAAACCAAACCCATTAGAGGTTTTGAAAGAGTTCAATATACACTGGAAACCTTGGCAACCTAAGATTCATTATGAGAATATGATTGAAGTGGATGTGAGAGTTAAGCCAGAATATATTTTTTGCTTGTTTTTCATCTTACTATTCAAATGTCTAAGTGTAGTCTGAGGGACTTTTTGTGGGAAATACCTCCTGGGTACAAGAATTTGGTGCCTTGCACCACTGAGCCCTGCTGTTCCCCTTTAGTCTGATAACCAGCAACCTGTAGCAGCTACAAAGCCAAAACCAACTCATCCCCACAGATATTTAGAAATTTCTTGGTTTCTTTATGAGCCTTGCAACCAGATACCTTCATGGAGCTAGACCAAAAGCAGGTGTTCAGTTCCAGGGGAGTCAGACAGTGGCCAAGACTTAAAGTAAGTTGCTGGAAACTCTTTCTCTTTACATAACCATTTGTATTGGAGAAAGTCTGTGTAACCTAGCTCAAGTTGCAATGAGAATACAGCTTTGTAGATTATAATTGCTGATACAAGCTCAGTATGCATGCCACAGTTCACATACATTTTTGATGAACTTATAATTAGAGCAATCTTGGTCTCCTGCAGGTTCCAGCTTTGGAAATGAAGAGCAAACCACTCCCAAGGCATCTGCACCTTCTAAAGATATCCCCAAGGGGAGCAGCAAGAGCACGACGCAGATATCGAGCAGCACAGCAACTCCACGCAGGAGCTTACTTCCAGCACCAAAAACTACCACAGCACCTACTGGTAAGTGCTCCAGACTTGAACCACCCCCTGCATTAGGCCAAGAAATGCAGAACCTTATTATGATGCTGTTTTATGGCCGACTTGATTAATTTTCATGCCATTGTTGGGCACATTGCCAATGTGCTGATTTGGACTCTGTTTGCTCTAGTCTCTTTGAAACACAGTCAATAACACAGCTATAATCTCATTTTGTGAACTGTGTCTGGAGTTGAAGGCATTTAGTGTCCCTAATTACACATGCCAGAGATTTAGTGTATATATTATTGGTTCTCACCAAACAGCTTTTTGAAAACATCACATTGCTTTAGAGACCAAAGCATTCCATTGAGCTCGGTATGCTTACAAGGATGAGAACACTGCCCTGTGAGTTTAAGTAATTTGTGGTGTTTTCACTCACAGGGAGAAACAGGCAAGTAAATAAGGCAAAAGAAAATCTAGTCTTGTTTCCAAATTGTTTCCTTACCTAAGCCCTTCTTCAGGTCGATCCGTCTGTGTCTCAAAATCAGCCAGCAATAATTTGCAGTGTCTGACACAGGAAAGTTTAGAGCTTTCTCTATTTCTTTGTTGAAAAACACGTGCGTCTCTCCACCATTTCTTGCTCACACTTGTTTCATGCTGCTTCTTCCATAGCCTGGCACTTGCACATGGTGTATGAACTTTAGGGTCCCCTTGGCAAGAATGTAGGGATGTGTCTTCTTGAGTAGGACTCACTACTTTTGAACGAGTAACGAGCAATGTATGCTGCCTGCTCTTGAGGACTACTAAGGATGGCCCATCTGCCTGTCCACACAGTGGGGAGAGATGAAGGTACCCATGACAGTGAACATCTCTTACACACTGAGCACTGGCAATGTAGTGACTTGAGTTTGGGTGTAATAGATGAGTTACGTCTGTCCATTGTGACTTGCAAGCAGGGTCAGTGTGATTATTAGTCATAATTATAAAATAAATTTAAAGGCATGGCTGTAGACACCTTCTCCCATGGTTACAGATGACATCTTCTCTACTAGGGCAGCTTCAAGCACTTTCCTACCTATTACAGGACAATGTTCCCCTATCCTGTTCCAGCTCCTGTTTGCTCCATTGTCTTTCAGTCTATTGTGGCCCCTTTCTGCACTGCCATGGCTCCTGAACATCCATCAGCCACGATCTCAGCAGTCCCCTGAGGAGCCTCATTAAAGTCATTAAAGTTACTCAGGGCTCAAGAGATACCACAGTAAGCTCTTGCATACCACAGTCTCTATGTGTCTCTGTGTTCATTCTGTCTTCTTCATGCCCCAGGAGATCCTCCAAGCACCTCAAGGGAAAGAAATATTAATGATCATTTAAAACCAAAAGTAATTTTTAAAGCCATAATTAGAGGGACTTACAGGTGAGAAGCCTGTGTCTGAAGTGGTCATTGAACTCTTGCATGTGGTTACCAAGGTCAATATTGCATCTTCTAGTGTGGAGGATGTGGAATAATATGATTTCGAGTTTTATATTCATGGAAAGCACTTCATATATCACTAAGACAATGAAGTGCATGAGGTGTAACATAATATTTTAGTGAGTGAAGCATACTTCACTGTATTTGTACGGCAGTAGTGAAATACAAATTTATTTGACTTAAATAGTATTTGGATTTGTTCCACAGATAATCTGACACAAAGTTGCTCTCTACAGCCAGCATGTTTTTCAGAGAGCTTTTCTATTGCTGCTAGTAAGCTAGAACCTTGGATCTGCAAGAACCTGGATGTACCTGAATCTTTCTTTACCCTTGTAGTTCTCATGGCTCTACTATTTTTCCTCATAGAAACAACCCCTAGTTCTTTCATGAATCTTCTTTTGCTTTTCCACTGCCTTATTGTTTTCCCATTTCTATTGTCCCCTCTCTGGTAAGATTCTCCTTTAGGATTTTTTTTAAATTTTTAAATGCTTTTCTACTTCTGTCCCTAAAATATTGTAGCTTCCTATCTGCCTGTTCAGAGAGAACATTGCGCAGAAAGGCAGATCATACTTTTTCTATGCAGCCTCTTCCTTTAGAGAGACAATTTGGATAGACCGCTTCTTAGTCTTGAGTAAAGGTTTGTGTATGCCTGTACACAATAGTTAGGATTTTAAAAAGAGAGAGCTTCAATAGCAGTATAGAAATTCCATCAAATTCAGATTAGATCTAACAATTTAGAATCCAAACCAAAGAATTTTGCATAAGTCACCAGCCTTATCCAATCCAGCTCTTATTCAACAGAATGTTTCATCTCTATGTAAGTCCAGCTGGGTTTGATAACACAAACTGCAAATGAAGCTGTAGAGGAAAAGTCAATACAAAATATAAGACTTTATACGTTACTAGTTCTGGTTATCCAGTTTCAAGATAGATTAACTTGGTGTGGTAGGTTGATCTTGGCTGGACATTAGGTACCCACCAAAAGGCTCTATCACTCCCTCTCCTCAACTGGACGGGGGAGAAAAATACAACAGGCTTATGGATTGAGATAAGGATGGGGAGTCATCATTCAGCAATTGCCATCAAATAGACTTGACTCGGGGAAATACTTCAATTTATTGCCAATCAAATCATACTAGGCTATTGAGAAATGAAGCCAAATCCTAAAAACACTTTTCCCTCACTCCTCCCTTATTTCCAGGCTCAACTGCACTGCTGATTTCTCTACCTCCTCCCCCGGAGTGGTGCAGGACAGGGAATAGGGGTTGCAGTCAGTTCATCACGAGTTGTCTTTGTTGCTCCTTCCTCCTTACTCTCTTCACTGCTCCAGACTGGGGTCCCACCCGCAGGAGACAGTCCTCCATGAACTTCTCCAATGTAAGTCCTTCCCATGGGGTCACAAGTCCTACCAGCAAACCTACTCTGGTGTGGGCTCCTCTTTCCATGGATCCACAGATCCAACACGAGCTTCTCATGGATCACAGCCTCCTTTGGGAATCCACCTGCCTCAGTATGGGGTCCTCCACAATCTGCAGGTAGATATCTGTTCCTCCATTGACCTCCATGGGCTGCAAGGGGACAGCCTGCCTCACCATGGTCTTCTTCATGGGCTGTAGGGGAATCTCTGCTCCAGCATTGTTTCTCTCATGTATTCCAGCTTCTCTCTTACGGCTGCTGCTGCTGCACAGCAATTTCCCTTCTTAAATATGTTATCACAGAGGTGCTACCACTGTCCCTGATGGGCTTGGCCTTGGCCAGCAGTGAGTCCATCTTGTAGTCAGTCTGCTGGCATTGGCTCTATTGGACATAGGGGGAAGCTTCTGGCAGCTACTCACAGAAGCCACTCCTGTAGTCTCCCCACTACCAAAACCTTGCCAGGCTAACCCAATACACCTGCTTAACTTAACATTTGCAGAAAAGGACCTTCTGCTATAATCAGTGGCTTAGAAAATCTGTCAGGGAAAACGAAGCTGAAACCATTCGCCTTATGTAATTCAGTGAAGTGAAAGTCAGGGGAAGAGGATGTGTGGAAGACAGAAGCCACCGTCCCTTATTGTCAGAAAGCTGTTCACTTCCATCATCTGCACTCACAACTAGGGAATGGACCAATCTATGAACAAAAGCTATGGATAAAATGTGGTACAATTTTTTTTGTTTCCTTTTCAGGTTTTCTTCCTGGTTTTTTTCCCTTTTTTTTTTTTTGATCCTCCTTTCTTCTGGTCCCTACCTAAGTCATGTCATTTCAGGCTACAGCAGTATTTGACTTGTATCAGATTTGTCCCTAGACGTCTCCAGCAAAAAGCCTTTCTTCTCCAGCTAGTGGCATTGGCATGCTAAGCTTTAAAGGACTCTTTCAAGTTTCTGTAGAGGAGCTTTTCTGGCCACCAGGCTTCTTTTGTCACTGGCAAAAAGACCTGCGTCTTTTACTAGTCATGCAGCCTCACATGAGTTGAGTCCTTGACAAGGAGGTTTCACTATTGGGGTACTACAATGAGCTGGAACAATGGTGTTCAAATCATGCTAATGTAGACATGCAAAATCTAGCACAGACAGGACTAATTGAATAGTTCAGGCTGTCACCTCTGAGTTTGCACAGGTTCCAAATCTCAGATGCACAAAAGAGAGCACAAATTACAGCTTAATGCAAAACGATATTGATCAAGCAATAGGTTCCCAGAAAGAGTGTTTACAATCACATCAGAGCATAAACACCAAAGGGGAAAAGAATTACTGAGGCTGGTGGAAAGCTAGTTGACTTTTAAATTGGGTTTTATTTAATCTATGAAATGAAAAACTTATTTTTTGCTGGATTTTACTACCTCTGGAGACAAAAATAAAAAAAATAAAATACAGAATTTGGATCCTCATGAGAAGTTCTCTGATTTTCTTCCTTCCAAATAACCTTCATTTGCTCATTGTTCTGAGGTTTTAAGCAGATGTGTCCTGTGTCATCACTTAGTCTTTGTGTAGTTTCCTTCAGAGCACTTGTTATTGTCTTTACATGACCCTCCAGTAACCATATCTGCTTCTCTGGATGCACTCATGCTTCAAGATGGCCAAAAGTGAACTTGTGGGTTGAGAGCAGTACAGTACTGTTAATGTCATGCTCTGTCCAAGTTAATAGGTTCATCAGAGACAAGGCAGTATAGCTTCTGAATTGGATTTACTTCCTTCCAGACTGTGTAGGGTGTGGTATTCTGTCCTTGTGTCTGTGGGTGCATGGCCCATTATACGTGTGCCCTATGCTGGCAGTGCGGCGTTCAGGCTTGCACTGGAGAGCTGTCAGTTTTGTTCGTCCCTTTGCAAGGCCATTAGTCTGACTCTGCACTTATTTCCTAAGCTTTGCCACAGACAGGAGGCTGTCAGTGTGCAGAACGGGAGGCAGGTTTCAATCCAGCAGTCCACCCTGGCCTTTCCATGCCAGGGATGTGTTGGGAATTACCCAGATGTTTGCTTACACAAGTCACAGTAGCAGAGAGCCAGGAGAGAGGCTGCCAGAATGTGTTAGATCCATCACAACTGGAAAAGAGTTGAAATTACTTTCTCCCACTCTGAGGTCAGAGGCTCCAGTCACCTGTCAACCTTCCTCCCAGCAAGTCACTTCTGTACCAGCAAAGACTAGATGGAACAGTGTATGGAGCCCATTTCTACCACCTTACTGAATTTACAGTCTGATGTTAATAGGGAGACTCGGTCAGGTAGGGTAAAACTTGTCTGTTTTATTCTGGAAGGAAACTAAACATAGGGGTATCTGGTTGTGTTATGCAAACAGTCAGATACAGGTCCTAAACAGGGACAGTTGGCAAGTTTAAGAAGTTGCTGTTATTAAATGCAACAGACAGAAGCAAAAGAAACTACGTTAGTCCAATGCTCTGGTTTGATTTCCGTATGAGCCAAGATAGCAGCAGATATATCTGTGGTTATGATTTCTTTTTTTATTAAAACAAGTTCATGATTCCTCACAATGCTAAGTATCTGGTGGAAGCAAAGGCTGAAATAAATCAAAGCAACAATAAAGACAAGATCTTTAGCAAGTCTGATCCTGCCTCTCTTGCAATAATAGATACATGCTGTCTGTAGATCCAAATGTTATAGGGAGTCCTATAGAACGTAGAATGTTCTGTTTAAATATCCTTTGGACAGTTTTACACATATTTTAAATGATGAAGCACATAACCATATTTTAAAAATTGAACTCCATTAATGATCAGAAGGAAGATGCTACAGATCAAATGAAGCAAGGGGAGAAAGGGCAGTGAAGTGTTCATATTGCTTTGGGCTTTCTGATCCCAGACAAACAAAGGCATCTAACAAAGGCCCTTTACAATTGTGTCAGATACCATGTTTCAAGTATGACAGAGAAAATGCATGGGTGTGCTGAAAAGGCCAGTCTCCAAAAGGATGTCCTGCAGCAGATAGAGGATGTTAAAGGTTGAAAGTCTGCATGTACAGACACTATAAAAGGTCTGCTCATAATGCTGTAGCAAACTGGAAAGAACAATCACTGGTACAGGATACCAGTCTATGCTGGGCAAGTCTGACGTTATTTCTGAACATCACAGGGCAGGAGACTGATAATGGTAATGTAGCAGAGAGGTAAAATCAGTGTTTCAAAAATGTTTGAAGATGTACTAAAAATTAATTCACACCTTGAGTCACTGACACTGGCATGTCATAAAGATGATGAATGCCATGCCTGGGGAGGCAGCCAGCCTTGTCACTGCGACAGCAACACCGAAGAAACCTTAACCAGTGCTCCAAAGTGAAGGGACATGTCTTGAAAACAGTGGAGTGAATAGATTTCTAATATTCTTCTAAACTATCACGTAACAGCAACTGCATTCACAAACAATCTGAAGAACAGAACAACCATGATGCAGGAAGATAGAACAATAGAAAAAAAATTACTCAAGATGTTCTTGAATGAATGAAACTGTAGATGTACCAGTATAGGCTGGGGACTGATCCGTTGGAAAGCAGTGTAGGGGAAAGGGACCTGGCGGTCCTGGTGGACAGCAGGATGGCCATGAGCCAGCAATGTGCCCTTGTGGCCAGGAAGGCCAATGGCATCCTGGGGTGTATTAGAAGGGGTGTGGTTAGTAGGTAGAGAGAGGTTCTCCTCCTCCTCTGTCTGCCATGGTGAGGCCACATCTGGAATATTGTGTCCAGTTCTGGGCCCCTCAGTTCAAGGACAGGGAACTCCTTGAAAGAGCCCAGTGCAGAGCCACAAAGATGATTAAGGGAGAGGAACATCTCCCTTATCAGGAAATGCTGAGGGAGCTGGGTCTCTTTAGCTTGGAGAAGAGGAGACTGAGGGTTGACCTCATTAATGTTTATAAATATGTACAGGGTGAGTGTCAGGAGGATGGAGCCAGGCTCTTCTCTGTTATGTCCAGTGATAGAACAAGGGGCAGTGGGTGTAAGCTGGATCATAAGAGGTTCCGCAGAAACATGAGGAAAAACTTTTTCACTGTGAGGGTGACGGAGCTCTGGAACAGGCAGCCCAGAAGGGTTGTGGAGTCTCCTTCTCTAAAGACATTTAAACCCCACCTGGATGCGTTCCTATGTGATCTGCTCTAGGGGGTGCTGCTCTGGCAGGGAGGTTGGACTAGATGATCTTTTGAGGTCCCTTCCAACCCTTAACATTCTGTGATTCTGTGATTCTAGGCTTTCATCAACACACTGTGGAAGCAAGTCAAGTTTAAGTGTATATGTGGATGAACATAAAAATGGTGATGCCCTAGATATACCAAAGTAGTTGATAGTACAAACTGCTGATATGCGTTGAGTCTTTCCCATTTGACTGCATAATACGGATGAGTTTCTTTCTTTCCCTTTAGCACTTTGTTCCTCCAGCTGTCTCAGAACTTAAAATGTTAACTGAGCAGAGAACAAGTGCCTCAGAAACTCAAATACACCTGTGTCCAGGTAAATATATGCACAGTAATCAAAACACAAAATTAAAAGTTGAGGCATTTGGAAGTACTGCCACCCCACTCCCTCTGTGCAGAAAGCACAGTCACTGGCCTTTGGGATGGTGCTGAGACAGAAGCTCCCTTCCCACTCACCATTGGCTGCGCGCAAACACATAGAGGAAGGGTGAACATAAAGAGATTCTCTTACATACTGTGTTAAATACTATGATATTCTCGGGCATATCAGACTCACTTTTAAATGAGGCTCACAATTGATCAGCACAATGGAAATCATACGGTATTTCCCAATGGACAGAGATGTTTAGCTGGTTTTTAGCATCTTCCTGATAGCAAAAAGGCCAGAATAAATTCAGATTGATTAAAAGTATAAGCTAAACAGTAATTGGTCATCAGGCTGCAATGCAGATGTAGTTATGTGCTTAAATATTGGTTTAGACCAATAGTAGCAGAAAACTGGTAGTTTCCCAAACATGCATTGTACAGAATCAGTGACCTCTTCAAGAACTCAGGAGAAAGCTTAAAAAATTATATTCAGCTTTGTAATCTAGAACCCAAATTGTAGTCACATTTTAAAGGGAAGATGGGAAGATCAGGACAGAGATAGACTTTGAAATATTCAGAATACTTGGAAGGTTGTAGCTTCCTTGTCAGCAAAACATATTAAATCATAAAATCTCAGATTATATTGCACTGAATCATGACCTGGAAGTAGATCCATAGACATAAAAAAAAATGAAAGTAACAGGATGTTTCAAAGGCTTCATTATTGTTCTCCAGAAGGATGTCAGAATTTGGTCTCAAATAAAGTAGGTTCTGTTCCTTCCCCTTGTCCATCTTATGATATTATTTGCAAAGCTATGATTAGTCACATGGGACAGCTTTTTAATTAAAACTCAGGTATTGTGCTAATATGAATACGGGTCGTGACCTGAATGGCACCAAGATCTAAAATAAGAGACAAACTGTGGCAAGTTAGATCATCCTCTGGATAAAACCTGGGCAGAAATGTTAACTCCCCCTGAAGGCCGGGTACAGGAGGGAGCACACATACCTGTCAGCAGGGCTGAGCAAGCTCTTGCCACTGGAAACAGGTGAGCAGCTCTGCGTTCAGAGGCTGGCTACCCACTGGCTTCATTCAACCCTTATTGAATCCCTAAACTGCATTCAATCCCTATCATGTGCACAAATAAAACCCAGCTGAAAGACAGCAAGTAGCAGAAGATTTTTCCTAGAAACAAGCAATGTACTATTTTAGTGGATTATTGTTGAGACTAACGCCTTATGTACAAGGAAACGAGCGTGAGATAACGTTTTCAAAATAGACCATGACACTTTTGTTGCATCAGGTCCATGGTATTCTGATGAGTAATGTCCGTCCTTATCAATGTGCTGTGTGATTCATGCCCAGGAGCCGTGCAGACGGTAGCGAGGTCCAAATGCCAGCCAATGCCGCCATGCCCGCCCCTTTACGCAAAGCAGCCATCGTTAATGGATGTAAACCTAAATCGGCTCCCTCAAAACCAAAAAAAAATTGTTTGCCTTGTTTTCACAGCATTTCCTCTGCTCTCCCTCCTTGCCCAGCCTTGTCAAGAAGGTTTCAGGGTGCAAACATCTTCCCAGGGTGCCGCCAGCCCAGCGACGAGGCCAGAGTGGCACTGGTAGCACTTCACGGCTGCCTCAGCAACAGACATGTGTGTCCCTCTCCACAGGGCTGTATCCTCACAGCACAGATATCGCTGGCACCAGCACAGAGTCCAAGAGGACGTTTCTGTGCTAAATTAAAATTCTCTTACTCTGGAGACATGTCAGCTCTTCCACATTGCCAGGATGGCCAAGCTATGAATTGCTGCATGGAAAGAAGTCAGAGACAAGAGACATATGGATAAGGGTGAAAGCCATATCCAACAGGATATTTTTTTGTCCTTGTCCTGATAAGAGGCCTGAGAGGTCTGGCACCAAACCCAGGTGGCCTTGTGTGAAATATGTCTTCACAGAATGCAAAGTGATGCTGAAATAGCAGCAGCCCATATCCCATGCCATGAGTAGAAAGAAAATAATTCAAGGTGTGAAAAAAAACCAGGGTCTTCTGGTTAGAAAGACACAACCCATGTTTTCAATGCCATGGTATAAGTAGTCTTATAGTAAATGCTTACATCAGCAATAGAAATGTTTATGACACACAATAGTCACAAGCAATAGTTTACATCAAAAAAAGGTTCCTATTAATTTCTCTGGATAAATAGTAACTGGCAGGCAAAACTTCAAAATCATACTTTAAAAAAAAAACAAAAAAAAACCACAATATTTCCTCACTATTTATTTCCTAGACTTTTTTTCTCCTATTTCCCCTTCATTCCCTACCCTCATAATAAAAAATGTAATGTGGAAAATAAGGAAAATCAAATTATATATCCAAATAGACAGATAACTCCTTAGGCCCTCTCACAGTCCAGCCAGGATTTTGGACTAGAGTGAAGGGGAAGGGAAGCAGCTGAGTTCAGGTTACCTGTGTCACATTATGCTCAGGAATTAGTTTTTGTTACTTGAAAGAAGTTACTAGGTAAAAAGAATTTCAGGGTATACTGACAGTCTTACCAATCAGATACTCTCCTTCATTAATCATTTCCTCTGAAGTTAAGGAGATGCAGTACATAATCATATCATTGCACACACTTGTATAAAAGGTACAAAAGGCCCTTTCATTTAAAGTTAATGGCAGGAGAATAAAATAATCTCTTCTTTTTTACAAGATAATAGTTTCATTGTTCTGCCCACATACTTTATTTGTTGAACTGACAACTGTAATAGTGAAATGGAAGAGGAAAGGGAAGCGGATGAGAGAAATAAGTGAATTAAAATATTTGGGATAAACTTTTGGAGAACACTGTATGACTATGTTTGAGTAAACTTGACATGATCTACGCAATAGTACAAATAATCAAACACTGAAGGAAAAAGTCCACTCTAATCTGGTTGCCAAAATTGACCTCTCTCATACATCACCCTTCCTACGGTGTTATTCCAATGTGCTTCTAAGGCTTCTCCCTGAAGGCCCAATTCCCCTGTGTGCGTAGACAAAATTTCCACTGCAGGCATAGAGAGTTGGCTTTTACTATAACGTGTTTGTTTCTGACAGCAGCTCACTATGATGAATTAACTCTTTCAACTTAAATTTCATTCCTCAATTTTAGATGCTCTGTGGGATTTACACCATACTGCTGCAGATGGTGCCAAAAATACCTACTCCTCAGCAGGGCTGAGCAGTCTCGTCCTTGTCTCCAACCAGGCAAGGTGGTAGCTACATGGTCTTGCAAGGTGTGAACCAACAGGAGGGTGAAGAGAGCCTTTATGTCCCGTTTCTGCCAGAGAGGACCAACATGTGCCCAGCACCAGCATCCCCAAGCCACCATTGCTGGGGCAGAGATCTTGCCACTGTGAGCACCCTCATCAGGAGGGGTTACTCCTGCAGAATGGGGCTGTCCAGAAGGCCAACAGACGTCCGGCTTGATGGCTCTGCTCCTGCCACCAGGCACTGGCATTTGTGGTGGAGAGAAGGAGAAAGCTGAACTGCAATGGAAAAAAAATACCCCAAGTTTTGCAAAGTTCTGCTGATGAAGGCAACAGTCCTTGTTTTCCTTCCTTGTGCCAAGGATCTTGCTGAACCAGCAAGACTGAGGACCTTGCATATCAAGTCAGAAGAATTTGGCGCCATGCAAGGAAGCCACCCCAAATTTTGCCAGTATTCCTCAGCAACATTTCTGCGTGTTAAATATTCTCTGGGTGTAATTCAAGGGATAGGTTAATTAGCATGTACATTTTTACGTGGACCAGCTGTCTACTCTGTCCGTTTTCAGAAATGCAAAGTCCTCTGGGAATCCCTATGAGAAAACACATTTTGTCTTCTAGGAACAGAATGGTTTTCTTTTTATATCCACTTCAACTGTAACCCATTTAGCTTATAAATCTTGACAACAGATTCTGGCCAGTGATGTATTGTTTTCTTATGCTAAGCCTTCTTTTTCTCTCCTTCCTCCTCAGATACCTTATACTCTTGTGTTTAAATGTGAGACACAGCTGTCTCTGCCAGCAGGAGTTCACATTATAAAAATCACCAAGATTTACACAACAGGTGTTCTACCAGCCCACTGCGCTAACATTTTCTCCATGCAATGAAACAATATACTGGGCTGGGATAAAAAAAAAAAAAATCAAAAAAAAAATCAAATCAAATTAAAAGAAGAAGAAAACATTTGCTGACTGGAGATTAGACTTAGCGCAACTTCATCTTAAGAGCCAAGTCTTTACTTTTCTCTTACAGGAAACCTAAATAGCTTCCATAGAAGCAGATGGAGGAAATTGGTCAGGCAGAATATACATAAAGGAGCGACATCCCTGGAATAAGGCTTAGTAGAAGGAGGAAAGTTGGGAAGACTCTTCTTTTAAAATCAGTGCAAAACAGTTGTTCTGATGCCATTTCATTCAGCAGTCCAGGGACGCCTACAAAGGAATAGAAACAAGACCATAGACTAATGCATTTCAGCCTCTTGCATCTTTCAGTCTTGTAAGATTTTTCCAGTCCTTAATGTGAAGAGCCCTGGGTAGAGATTTTTAAGCCTTCTGTTTTCTCTTATAGTCTCTTTTTGAAGATCCTTCAGCTACCCACAGACCACAAGTTTAAAACCATTGCTCCAGCCAAACAAGCCTCATCACTGATGAGAGCTCCTTGCATCCCCCAAAAGCTGAAAACAGCTACGGATAGTTTTAAAATACATGCTGTGTGTACACAGTACATGCATATATAGAGAGTCTATATATAATGTATAATGTTATTATATTTAGACATGTGATGCATAATATTATAGCAAAAATACCCCTGCTGCCAGGAAGTTGCAGAGAGAGGAACACTAAGTGTTTTGTTCAGTGCAGTAAAGAAGCATTCAAAATTGCATACAGTACGTATATAAGAGACACATTGACACTTAGTACTCAAGCTTTCAACTGGATCAGATTAATGGTCCCTCAGGAGGCAGGGTTACGAGCTCAGGAAATGCTTGAGCACTTATCTGCATGCATTCTTCTGACAATATGTTGGGAGGCAGAAAGTGGGGACAGCAAGAAAAACAGCCATTTCATGGGGGAAATGCACAGTACAGAAAATGGCACCTGAATTTCGGGAGCAGGATCCTGATCTTGACATTTGAAGTGGATTTAAGGCTCAACTAACCCTTTGCAAAGAGGATTTCCACCCTGGGCATGTCTCACCATCTCCTGCCTCTCACAGTGGTGAATGCCAAGTGCTTGAATTGGCTTAATTCACACCCAAGAGTAGGACCACACTCCCCTGAGACCTGTGCGGTTTTAAAGACAGGTGGAGTGTTTCACCCTGCCTTCTCCAAAGAGATTTATGACAAGAGGTTTCAAACAAAGAAAGAAGACAAAATGAAAAGAAAAGCTGAAAACAAATCATTGTTGGCTGGCCTTCAGATGTATGAAATGCTGAGACTTCACGCTGCCAGTTATTTTACAAAAAAGCAAGTGTCGGTCACCATCAGCAGGGTAACAGTGAGACCTGCCCAGAAAGGAGATCCGCTCTTGCATCTCCTGCTGCACTCGCAGGAGGCCACGGGTGGGTAGGTTTGTTCTTTCTCTTCTTAAATAAAGCCTCCCCTCTCTGATACCTGGTCAGCCTCTGCAGTCACAACCACAGGCAAGATCATCGCCATGCAGGGAGATGCTGCAGAAAATGCTCCTGCTTTGAGCCCAGCAAAGCCCTGCTGCAGTGGGAAGGCTTTAACAAACACAACACTTTCCTGGGCAGCCCCCAGCACTGCTGGCTGCCAAGGCAAGTGGAATCCTGCCAGCACCATCCCCTCTGTAACACGGGATGACCCTCTGCTGCTGTGGTCTTCCTCTAGCTAGCATCCCTCAGGGTCACTGTAAAAGGAGGTGCTTTGGCCAAAGGTAACCTATTCCTAGAGGAAATGTGTTCCTATACAGTGCAAAGGCAGCCAGGGTTGCATTTTGCTAGTGGCAGAGCACAGTCCAGCCTGTCACTACCTCTGATGTGGGGCAAGGAGTACCAGTTTGCCCTATGCTCACTGCAGCAAGCACAGCATGCCTGGAAGCAGCCTTGGCAGGAGATCTGAGCCTCACAGCTCTCTCACACCTCATAGTAAGCCCTGGGAGCAAGTCCTCCCCTTGCCTGCCACTTCTGCCTGCTGAAAGAGAACATACTATATGTTATCCCCTTGTAGCTCTTCTCCCTTTTAATTAGATTTCCTGTCTTACACAGCCAATTACCATTGTATAGCCATGGCCTCACGGCAGTGGCATAAAAGGACAACCAGAAAGTCCCATGCAGCTCCAGGATGATGCTCAGATGGATGCCCTGTCAGGAAAACAGCTGGGAATAACATTTGGAAGCAGGTCACCCAGGAACTGTCATCAGTCAGCACATTCCCCTTCTACTCTTAGCCCCTCTGACCCTCCCCTCCATCTGGACAAGCAGGGCAATACATGACTCTGGCTTCGTCAGGAGCAGTCCCACACCAGGGTGGGGATGAGATGACCGTGCTTCACTTGCACGTGTCTGAGAGCTGAGAGAGACCAGGCATTCCCAGCACGGGCAGCGCCGGGGATGGGCAGGCTCCGCTTTGCCAAATGTGGGCCAGACCCTGCTGAGTGCCTGAGAAAGCCCAGCCCTGGCAATCTCCACCTGTCCCGGTGCTGTCAGCCACAGGGGTGCCAGGATGAAGGGACATGCTAGAAACCTTAAAGGAGCCTGGGGAGGAAGGAGTCTGACTCACCACCACAGCTCCTAAAAGTCCTAATGGCAGCAGCAGAGAACACGGGGGAAATAGGGCAGTGAAAATAAATAGCTCTGCTCTGGAGGAAGTTTTGAACATTTTAGAGCTTGCAGCTGGGCAGCTCTTCTGCAAAACATTTTAATACAGGGAATTAAATGTATTTCCTGAAAGCCTGCACTAAAACTGTATCTCTTGAGTGAGAGGATGCATCCTTTGGGTAGTAATTTGCTGATGCTATTTCAAAAGTGTTGAGGTGGGTCACGTACAGCCTCTCTTAGCCTCTCAAGTCCTTTTAGTTTTCATTCTCTGTGCTGTGCTGCTGGGCTTGCTCCATGTTTTTGCAGCTCGTAACACAGTGATACCGTATTGGCTCGTCAGTGTCTGAACACAGATAAAACCCTGCAGCAGCATCACTTCTGCACTGATGTGGAAATTTCATTCCAAGGGGTAAACAGTCTAGCCTCTACTACTATGTTTTATCAGGTTACTCCGCTTTGGAAAATCTTCTCCCTTCCGTAACAAACAGGCATTTCAAACACAAGCCCCTCTTGCTAACAGAGGTGTGCCAGGCTTCACTCTCTTTTTGCTGTGCGATACTCAACCTGCCATCCAGACAGCCATAGGTGCAAGTCTTTGCAAAACTTCCAGGAAAAGCGGGGGTTCTCACATACATGGTCTACAATACCTACAGAACCTGCAGTTTTAAGTAAACGAAGATCTTTGTGATCAGGGACGTGAAATGATGATGGTTCACTGCACAGTCCAAGGGTCACTTAGGACCTGGAGAACTTTTGATGGAGATCGTCACCACTCCAGGCTGCTCTTCCATGACTCACTCTGCAAACCAACCTCATTGCCACAGCCAGGAGGAAATGATTCATAAATACTGACCTTTCCCCTTGCCACCCCTGCAAAATGAGGTCTGTGTATAAGCACTCATAGAGCTGGAGCCATGGGAATTACAACTAGATAAACCATCCACTGACAACAACATCACGCAACTGCTTCCCTGCCTGTGCTAATGATGGAGATGTTTGCTGTGAGTTGGGCACACTCACAGAAGAACAGATTTGGGGCAAAACAGAACAATTAGGCAAGGAGAAGATGAGTCAGAACAGGGGAGTCCAAGAGGGAAGGACCAGAACTGGATTAAATCCCTTGGTCTCTTCTTTGTAGATACTATGAAGTCAACGTGTCATAGAAAAATAGACACACTTAGAGTTAATACAACCAATATCCTTCATGCCACACTCAGTCTGTGGGATTCACAGTGGCAGATCAGCAGTCATTAAAGAATAATATTGCTTTGTTATTATTTGCAACATCCTCAGGACATAGGACACAGGACACTCAGTCCTGGGTGAGCAGTCTGCTGTTGACATGCTGCACAGACACAAGCTGGTGAGGGGTTGTGACCCAAAGTGCTCTCAGCCTGTGCCCCTGTCTCCAGGAGTGGGTGCAGCAGATGGGAGGCAAACATAAGAGAGAAAGAAAGATTCCTTTTTGTCTCCTTTGCAAACCACCCTCATGACCTAGGTGGTCCTTACCACTTCCAGGCAGACCTCTCATCAAAACTTCCCAGTTTAAACGTTGAAGCCTGGATTTCAGTCCAAACATACAGACAACCAAAATGAACCAAGATTTCTACTTCTTTATCATATCCTGTAGGGCTTGACTCCTGACCAGCAGAGTGGCGGTATTCTCAGGGCTCGCAACATGTCTCATACAGCTATAATCAGAAACAGATAATGAAACGGGCAGGTACAACACCAGGACCTGGCAAATGAGACTTGCTCCATAGTTTTAAGTCCATACTTCTATGAGGAGATGGCACAGAGGACAACAGTAATGGCAAACCATTCAAGGTCCTTTAGTAAGAGCTGACTCTAATGACTGGGTGTCGAGGTACAAGTTGCTTTTCACGTACCAGAAATAATGGACCCTCCACCTCTGGATGCGGTGACTGAAGATGGAGGCCGTAACAGCCAATGTATGCTTGCAGGGAAAGCATCAGTCTTTAGAGGTGGGAATTTTCCCCAAGCTGAAGCAGGCTGCCATAGGCACTACTGTGCCAGGGTTTGAGGTGGCAGCCCACCCTCACAGCATCACCCTGGCAGGCTCCCAGGTAGCAGGCTCCTCAACTGACCAGCCACCAGCATGGGGACAGGGACCTGCAGTGAGAGCAGGGCTTGTAGGACCGTGGGGAAACTTCACCCCATGAGAAGGTGGATTAAACTCCCGCTCCTGCTTCCATCACCTCATGATGAATTTGGACTGTCGCTTACTTCCTCCAGCATTGGCAATGTCTTTGCAAAGGAGGAGGTGGCTGTGAAACCACCTTAATGGTAGGATGCATTGGGTGCTGGCTGCCCAGCTGCAGGCAGTTGCCTGGCAGAGCATCCCCGGGGGAGCTGCGTGGATATACAGTGCTGTCCCTTCTGTGGCCCCACTCCCCAGGAGGCAGCTGCCCCACACAGTTCTCCTCACAGGCTGCGTGGGACAGCATGTCAGGGCTTGCAGGCAGCCTCAGGGAGACAGCATAAACATGACGCTGGTAGCAAGGGCTGGCTCAGAGGCAGGGTGAGCAACAGAGAAGAAGACGGCTCAGTAATTATTTAAATTGTGCAGAGAAAAGCCTTATTAGGCAGCTGTTGGCAAGCAGGCGTAGTTACCAAGATGAGCCAGGCTTCATGACTTAAGAGCAGCGCTGGGGAACCAGCAATGGAGAGCAGCATTAAAGCCACTTGATGCCATACAGCACGAGGTTTTATGACAGAGGTTTTACCTTCTCCCCCTCTCTGCTACCCTCGAGAAGCATGTTCCCAAGTGCAGCATCCTGCTGCACCATCAAGCAGCACTATCGATGTCTGTCAGGTGAGGGAGGCCAGTGGAGATGGAGCTGGGGACCAACAGCCTGGAAAGCCCAGGCAGGGACAAACAGGCCCCTCTGAGCACAGTGCCCAGTGCAGCCATGAGTGCCTTCCCCCAAGGGGCTCACGGGGGCACCGCTGGGCTTCGCACCTGCACATGGCAGCTTTGCAATAGGAAAGCGAACAGGCTTAGCAGGGATGAAGATACACAGCAGTCAGGAGGCTGGGGAGCCCATTCCCACTCTCAGGGCAAATTTTGAGCAGGTATTGGTACATCGGGACTTGCACAGGTTTCACTTGAGCAGAATCAGCCTGGGTCTGTTGTTGCAGACCGGCCATTCCCTTTAGTATGTGCCCTCTCCTAGGATACTATCTAATGCTGCCATGCTGGCATCATGAGAAAGATGGCAGAATTCAATCCTTCATGAGCAACACCTATTTTGTTACCTCTGACTAATTTTGAATTCCCAAAGGCAATCAGGAAAGGGGACCCGTGTTTAAATGGCTGCTACAGACTCAGGCCAAGGCCAGATGTCCCTTCAAGTGTACACAACTGGAGATGAAGCATCAAACAAGCTCTTTCTTCAACATCTAAACAAGAACTGGAGTTTCTTCTGGGACCTACAAGACTTGATTGTCAGAAATCAACCTGTCAGAGGGTGAACACCTGAATATACCTGAGGCTTTTCTATTTTGATGCCTACCTCTCCTCCCAATAACTGAGCAGATAAAAAAATTATGGCAAATACAACTGAATTATTTTTAAATTTCTTTTCCTTATTGGCAGTTGAATAGGATCGCGAACTTCCCGTTTTGATCCTGGCTTTCTAAAGGGGCAAGTACTTCACTGAAGTCAATGAAATTTTGTCATAGATTTCAGCAGAGCCATAATTTCCTCTCTAGAGCTTTACTCTTTATTTTCCTCAGTGTCCTGTTGACTTCAGCTGTTTCTTTTAAATATTTTGAAAAATTTAATCAGTGTTGCTACCATGGCAAAGGCAGCTGCACCAGAATCGTGTTCATTTTGGGTGGGTGTCTGTCTGGGAGGCCGGGTGGCATTTAGTCAAGGAAAGCCAGGTTTGATCTTTGCTAAAGCTTCCACCAGCATGTTTTGAAGTCTATTAGAAAGACTCCCTCAGATATGGGTGAGGTATCTGATTGTGAGGTTGGGGAGGGGCAGGGAGAGGCCCTGGTGTCCTATATCCTCAAGACCTTTAAGTGGGGCTGCTGCTTTTGAGGTCACTATGTTTCTTAAGCCATTTCACCAATGCATCACTCCCACTGAAGGACTGAGGCCACATATACTGTTGGGTAATGTTCAGGCTGAAGGGCAAATGCTAAGGTATGGTGTGCCCTTCCCTCTGGGCCAGCCTGCATTATTAGGAGATCATATTGCCAAGGAGGCCACTCAGTTAATCAGAGGAAGGGGTATGAATTGTGCAGCCTCCTCCACTGTTTGCTTTCTATCAACATGCACAATGACCTCCAGCAGAAGATTCATCCTCTGCAGAAAAGCTTTGCAGAGTGCCAGGGGACCACAGAGGAGGAATCTGAGCTATTTCTTGATGTCTCCATCAGGGACTCACCTCCTTCATGGGCACTGGGGCTGTAGCACCTGCTAGGGAGCCCTCAATGCCTCACCCACTCCCATGACCAACCCTGGAGATGCTGCACAATTCCACTTCTGTGCACACCTCCATGCACACAGACATACAGGCATTAATTTTGCAAGCACAGCAGACTCCAGAGCTTTGCAATCCTCAGATATGAAAAATTCTAGTGACAAACACTCCCCATGTCCTGACCTGCAAGATGTAGAAATATGACAGCTTCTCGAGGGTGGACAGTTACTGAACATCTCTGGCTGCTCAGTAGACTACATTTTCCTCATTCCTAGCACTTCACTTGCACACGTCTGTGAACATGAAGGATTTGAACACCCTGAGTAGGTGGTGTGCAAACCTGGGGGCTAAAGATCAATCCAAAGCTGCTGACAAACTTAAGAGCAAGGTTTCTTGGAGGAAGGAGGGAAAAACATGCAAAAATTGAGCTTTCCTCTTCAAAAAGCCATTAAATGATGTGAAGGGAGAACAGTGACAGGGTTTGTAAAAGGTGAGGATTTTTACGGGCTGGGAGCGGGCAGCAATTAAAATAGCTGACTGCAGTTCTGAGCTGTTTAGCCCACCGACATTGTAGCATCTATAGCAACACTGTTAAATAGACGAACAGTGGTAAATGGCAGGTAACAGCTTTCTAGTGTCATGTAGTCAACATCTGGGAGCTGAAAACAGCTGTATCCTGGTGCTTTCATGTCCAGAGGTGTGACTCAGGAGGGCCCCTAAATCTGGGCTAATCCTGCCAGTGCCAGACAACACCACGCTACTAGGAGTTAGGCACCTGCATAAGAATCATGCTGAACGAGGCCCTGGCCTTTTGACATGCACTTCTCCATGAACTGGGAATTCTTCAGGTTATAAAAAACATTTTTCTGTTCCAAATGGTACATAGAAATCTTGCCACCTTGAGCCTGCCTCTCCCAGACTGTAAGTCAGGGAGCTACTGGATTTTACAGCAGCTGTGTAAAGTCAAGGTTAAAGGAAGGCCACAAGGCACAGGTTTGGAAGACCTGTCAAGAGTATCACGTAAATAAGCTGCTTTTAGATCCATCCTTGCTTTCAGTGCACCTTAACTTCTGCCTGCAGCAGAAATGTGGCAATGACAGCAGCAAAGGCAAGCCAGATTTTACCTTAATCAATCACAAGCTGGAAGCAATGTTAGTAGCTGTGACAGAGGAAGCACCATCCCATCTCCTTAATGTCTGCAAATGCTTTTCAATGACTGCAGCAAAAGAGTGATGATTAAAAAAAAAAAAAAAAAAGATACCCCTGAAGGACATCAGTGAAGAATCACCCTTGTAGGGCTTCGCCTACCACATACCCCGGCGCAGTTTGGGACAGGCTGTGATAGCTGAATTAAGAGCAAGCCCCAGCAGTGACAGAGTTTCATTTTACAAGGGCAAACCTAACAGATGATGGCTCCATGGAGACTGAGCAGAGGACATACCTGTGGCTGCTCAAGGGCTACCGTATCTTCACAAGGCACTGGCCTCATCGGTAAGGGCTGGTGAAACAGCTGCTGGCGGCGTGGTTTGCAAACCTCTCCCAGCAAATGCTCTGTGCTAAACTCAGAGATGAGGAAGGGAAAAGAGGGCTGAAGAAAGACTAAGCATACACAGAGCTCAGCAAAACTAAATTACTTCCCCCAAATCCAGCTGGATTTAAGGGTTCAACTTCATTTTAAGGGAATGTTTTGAAAAAAAAAAATCCTTAAGTGAATGTTCCGAAAATTAACCATTAAATTTGCTCAGATTCAGTTAAATTAAAACATTAGGAAATCAAAGCCAGCAAAACGATCTTTGTAGCCATGCCAACTTTGCAGATATATATAATCTTTTCTCTTTTTTTGCAAGCTTTGCATTGTATTAGGGCCCTACCATTGCCCAGAACAACAATTAAATACTACATTAACGCTACCTACATAAGCACTTACCCTTGCTCACTAAGCTTCAGCAGCAGAAGAGATGGCTGCAGGCTTTCAGCTAACAGGAAAATGAGCAAATTGTTTAGAATTACCTTTGGGAAAAGAAAATACCTCTTGGTAGGTTGCTCTGTGGCTGAAACATGCAGAATTAGGGAAAACCTAGGAAGAAAAAAAGACCCGAACCCTGCAAATACAGGTTCCAAACACGGGTACTACATTCCACATCCGGGCTGACTACCAAGGCACTGGGCAAGGGGATCTGCGTTCTCAAGATACAAACAGAGAGTTTATCTTGCACATTCAGCTCAGAGCACCTTTCCACTAGACCCAGTTTAATCAGGTCAGCAGAGCTGTTTCTGAGGTTATTAACAGCAGAACTGCAGGGTTGAAGGTGTTTTAGAGACACCCCTTAAGCTTTCTGGAGAATCCTTTGTTCAGCTGATCATTCTCCATGCTAGCATTCGCACAGCTGTGGCAAGGAAAGGCAGTGCTGGTGAAGCTACCAGCAAGGCAGCGGCATGGCACAAGACCATTTATGACAAAACTTGTTCCTCTTCCGCCTGCACAGAGGCCTTCAGAGCAGGAGTCACCCAGGAAGGCTTCTCTGATCAGATGTAACCAGCAACAGCAGGATGGAAATAAGCCCCAAGCCCTCCTGGTTGCCTGTCCTGAGTCACCCCAGGAGGCACCTCCTTCCTAGATGACTAAGGATGATGGGGAAGGTGGCAGGGAGCTGATCACCCCCTGGCTGCAGTTTCACAATGCGAGACGTCTGTGGGCCATGACTGCAAGCTTCTTAAGCCCTCAGGAAAACACGGAGGAACAATTTCCAAATTGTTTGGGAGTGATTGTAGCAGCTTCCCTGGGGCAGCAGCTAAGTGTTCCTTTGCAGCTGCTGCTCTCAACCCTCTCTGGGCTAATTCTTAAACACAAGAGTGGGCCTGTGGATTAGCTGCAGAAATGATCTCAGTTTCATCCTAGACGTATCCACCCAAGTGCGGTCATCCTCCCGTTTATGCAAGCTACCGTCTTTTCTCTAACAAGAACGGGGGCTTATTGTTGATAATTATCATCATTTCATAATGTCTTACTGTCCTCTCAGCCATCAAATAGCCCTTGCTTTTCACACCTGACCATGCAGCTTCTGCCTGCAGAATCACAGTAGTCACTTTGGGCTCTGCAGATTCATAGGTCTGACACCACCTCTGCTCAGAAACAGATTGGCTAACCACCCCGCTCCATCTTCCTTGGCTCTAGAAGGACAGTTGGCCTATTTTAGAGTCTGTCCATCTCTTCTCTCCCTCCCTCCCTCTAAACATCAGCCTTTTCCCAGGCCGGCTGGGTGCCCTGGTGAGGAATGCTGACAATCTGCCACCCGAGAGCAGAGCTGTCAGTGTTACTTCCCTGCTGCTGAGCCCTCAGTCATCACTTGCATGAAGGATAAGTATACAGCCCGCTGCCTTGTGACAAGAGCTGTGACTTTGTTTAGGAGCCAAGCACTAAGAACGAGTACCAGGGAAACGTGGCTTAGTGGAACAGGAAATATTAACAATCTGTGATAAAAATGAAAAAAGGGGCCAGTACACATCTAACTCAGACGGAGGCATCACTCTGTGACTGGCTGAGAGTAGTAATATCCCAAAAAAAGCCAATAAAGAAATAGCTTTTCCACTTCAAGGCTGGCATTTAGAAGAATGAATTTTTGTCATGTTCATCTGTGTACAACCCCCTAAGCAAGGTCATCTGCATGGTGCAGTAACTGCTGCCACAGGAAAGGGCATGGAGGAGTGTTCAGCTCCATGGACGGTTTAAGGGGCTGTTGCAAAAGCCCACAAAGATAGACTCACACAGCTCCATCACTGTCCTGCAGCAGGTTAGGATAAGCTGATTGTCTGGGAGCTACTACAGAGCTTTGTGCATCAATCAATTTTTTTTTCTTGTAGAAAAACACACAGTTGGGATAAGTGTTTCTGGCTAGAAGGATTTCCCTCAAAACTAGTTCTGAGTGAAACGGTCAAGTGATAATGGAATGGTAGAGAAAATTACACACCCCCCCCTTCCTTTTTTTTTTTTATTTTATTCATGTGTTAAGGCATTTAGAAGGATGTAAAAGCTGCATTAACACTGGATTCATATCTATATAGTCCTTTCAAAGCTATTATGGGGCTGATAACCTCTCTTTGTCCTTGTAACCTGTAGTAAATAGTGGAGTTTAATCACTCCGGAAATGGGTAACAACTCTCAGATCCCTTCGCTCCTAGGACACTGTTTGCACTACACCTAGTGCTGGGAATAACCAGAAACTGATTTAATAATCTGAAATCATCCAAAGACTCTCCTAAATACCACGTGAAAAGTGTTTCATCTTAGTCTTATCTCCACCAGGCAAGTAGCTGCACCACAATGTTTTTTTAAGACTGGAACTTACCTGGTAGGGCAGTCATTTATTTGAATCTCCATCCAAAGACCTATGGCATTGGCAGGGGGTTTGGACACTGCATTTGCAGTTGGCTGTAAGGAAGTTCCCTGCCAAGCACAGGAAAGGAAGCAGCCTCTGCTGCAACAGGCAGTGTTTCTCACGCAGGGACAGGGATCCTGCCTATGGTTGGAATGCTGCCCTCTGCCTCCCAAGGCACGACCTTGGGCAGGCAGCAGGGGCTCTCTGGTCCCGAGTTTCCTCTTCTCCAGGGCAGAGATACGATATACAAGTGGGCTGAGAGGCTTGCAGAGAGGTGCTATCACCGGTACAGGGAGTTATCATCCCCAGGACCAGCTCCAAAGCACACAGCAACATGAAGGAGAGTTGTTCCCTCAAAGGACCCTGGCTCTGGCACCCAAGCCAAGAAGAGACCGGATTTATTCTCTGAGGGAGTCACAGGTTTGCTGCTGTTACTACATTAGGTACTTTTACCTTTGTAAATAGCAATAGGTGCAGAAGATCCTGAATGTTGAGTGACAAAACCCAACAAAAATTACAGTTAATGAAATAATCTCTTCCTAAACAGTATATGACCCAATTCTCCTGCAAGTTATAATCAAAACCATATGAAGTCATAAATATCAGAAATATTTACAAAACACTGACAAGATCTTAAAAACAAAAGCAGCGATTTCCTCATCTCATTGGAAGCCTTACAAAAAGTGGGGTAGATTGTCTCGTTTAAAATTTTCTGCTGACCACAGAGCACTGTATGCTTCATTGTAATGCTTACTCATTCTATACCTACTTACTGGTTTGGTTAATCTACTATGGCTGGTTACAAACTATTGCAAGACAATATTATGAAGTAGGGTCAAGAAAAATTTTGTTTATGCAAAATCCTCTGCACCATTTTACACAAATCAACTCCCCATCCAAACAACCATTTTCCCTGCACTGGCAACTGGCATCACTAGAGACATGTAGCAGAATGACTCAGGAGTCAACTGGCCAATTTAAAGTGACTGTGATTAGTCTGTACTGGGGTAAATGCCCCTGCTTTGGTGTTTTTCTAACCTAAACAAAACAAAACAAAAAAAATCCCAACCACTTAAGCACAGAAGCCTCACCTCTGGCTTTCCCTACAAAATCTCTTAATGAAAACTTGTAGGTGCTGCAATCAAACCAGTCTGTTGACACAGAGTGCGACCTTCACGTGGGTGCCAGCTAGCAACACAACCTCGTTTCCCAGTGCCTCACCCAGGAGCTGATGCCCCTTTCCTTGTAAATTTGGGGTGTAGCATTGGCCAAGACCCCACAAGTCTGAGCCCCATCGTGAGATCCCAAGCAGCTCCCAGGACACCTCAAAGGTGTTCTTCTTTTAGCAGAACCCAAGTCACCACGTTTTGCTCAGCCCATCTTCAGCATGGAAGGCATGAAGCAACACTGCAAGCAGATTTGTGACAGCTGTGTGGTATTTCCAGGGTCCTTACCTCACACATCAAAAATCCCCCCGTGGAAAGACAGAAAAAACATTATCACAAACACCCATAATACCATTTATAATTTCATACATTAGAAATAAGCTTTTTTTAAAAGACTTATGTTGACGGTCTTCACAACCATTGATTTTTTTTAAATGGGTAGGTGAAGAAAGTCACTTAGACACTTTGGAGGAAGGACTGAGATGTTCCTTCCACTGCCTATTTCTAAGCAGTTGGAGTAGTAAAGGCTTTGGGTTTGAAACTGAACCCAAATCAGAACTAAGAAAATTGTTCCATTTCAGCTCTGCTGTGAATTCAATGAAACTGCAAGAAATCCTTCTGATCTAGATTTCATTTCAGAGGGGAATGAAGACATTTAGATTGGTCGTCTTTCCTAATTAATTTTGCTTGAAAAACATAGATATTATTCCATCTTCTTAATTCCTCTTCCCCTCATTTTATTGAAAAAGATGAAAGATCTCAACTATTGAAAAGAGAACTTGTGGTTGTTACAGCAATAGCCTTCTTATGGAAGAGGTTATGGACATCTCTCCAGTGAAGGCAAACAGCACCAGTAGGTCAAGGTCAATGCACACTATGCCTCTGAACTTAACGCACCTTTGGAAGATGCTTGAAGATAAGGACCTATTGCAATACAAATACACCTCAGGGTTGTTCAAGACATCTGAACAGCTGCAGTTTTGTGGAGACCCCAAAGCAGCAGAAGTCATCACAGATTTGTCTTGTCATTCATCATTTCTCATTTCTTTTCCCACCAAGCTAGAAGAGAATCAGTCGGAGGACACACCAAACGGTGTTAAGCGTTCTTTCTGGGCTACTTTCAGATTCCCTGAAATTCAATCATTTTGCTTCAAACGTATGAAAAATAGCAACAAGGCACATTTAATGCTTCATTTTAGATTCCTCATGTCACACAGAGTGAGGTATTCATGGTAAATATTATGAACCTGAAGTCCATGTCCCAAAGATTTGTTGTATGTGGACTGTGACACCAAGCAGAGTATCACTGAAATTAGCAGGACTCACTGTGGGTGCTCACACACCACACACAGCAAGAAGTAAAACTAAGGACTCTGAGCCTCGTAATTGTGCTATGTATAAAGATTAATTGGAGCATCCAGGTGGATCTTTCCTTCAAAAGGTATCTACACAGGTTCAAAGCCTTTAGATTGAACTTAAGACAATGGAAAAGCAGACAGCCCACCAACCAACCATTCCTCAAAAATACCGAGAGCTCTTTCAATAGGTACCTCTTTATTTGAAATGGAATGCATCTCGAAAAATATGAAAAATAAATCACATCTCTCAGAAACCATTTATGAGTCATATTTACACACATTTTTTTTTTTTCCTTGATGACACTGATATTTCTGCTCACAATAGGATATGCTAGAAAACATTTGGTACATCACTGCAGCTATAATTCAGAAGCTGGCATTTGCATATCATGAACCTTAAAAAAGAGGAATTACTTCAGGATGTCAGAGACAACATCCACTTGATCTTCCTTTTCCCCCAATTTCTAAGTTTTCTTGGTCACCAAAGCTTGAATTTTCTTGATGAATCTGTCCCTTAATCACTTTTTTTTTTTTAAGACATTTCAATTTGAGCTCTTTATGACCTGACTGTCCACAGTTTTGCTACCTATACCAAGCATGTACCTGTATGCGCATTACTGGCATTTTAGTTTATTCCATAATGAATTAACTTCAGCTACATCCTGACAGCTTTTTGGTTTTTGTTTTTTGGTAGGGGGAAGGACAACCTTTTCTTTACTTGCAAAGCTTCAATAAAATGGAGCTTGATGTGCTGGACCTACTTTCATAGCCATTGCTCACAGAGCAGCAACAGACAGTATTTAACCAAGTAGCTCCAACAACAAAGACTATGCAGTAATAGGGGGCAAGCCAAAAAAAGCCCAGAACTACCTCATTTATAACATGAAACAATTTCTTGGTCTAAAATTACTAGCAGTCAAAAAAACCCAAAACAAACAAAAAAAACAACTGAAAAACAAACAACAAAACCAGCAACAATCAAAACACCCATGGAATTTAGAGCGTGAGAAAGCTGTCAGATTGTCCACATCAGACAATTTAGCCTTATTTATACTGACATGGAATGAGCAACATGGTCCAACTGTCCCCAAGGGACCCCAGCCAGTTTGTTCCCATTCAGTTTCCAGGAGACAGTCAGAGGCACAAGAGGAAGGTTTGATCCTTATATCCATCCCACCAACTCAGGCTGCAGACACAGGAACAGCTCAAGGTGGATTCTGCGACACGACCATTTCCCACACTATGAAATTGGCTGACACCAACATTTTTTAAAAGGTTACACAGCAGGCAATGGCAACCAGCAAACGTTTGTTGGTGAACTGTATCCATCCAAATGCTTTTAAGAGCACCCCTCAGAACAACTTAAAACAGGAAAAACAAGGTGAAAGAGGGACACTGACCTTGAACCGGTAAAAAGGAGCAGCAAATTTGAAATAAAAACTGTTTTCTCAAACCTTAATGTCAATTCTATCACCAAAACTGTAATCTTTTGTTCTCAAAGTACAAATACTTCAAGAAGAGCAGTAAAATTCCAGCTTTAGACTACATCCATAGGCTTTTGTGACATTCAGGGTCTTGCATCCACTGAGGACAGGAATACCTGCCTCTCCTAGAGAAATATGTGTCTGATCACACAGGAATTAATTTTCATCGATTACATTTATCCTTCAGTAGGCTAAAATGTATTTTAGTAGGTAAGACATCAGTGATACATCTTTATATCTGAAAAGGTGGATTAGTTACTCAGCAAACTGTAATTAATGACTCTAAAGAGAGGAGCCAAATTAAAAATTACAGGCTATTCTGTGAGTCTTTGACTAGCTCATTAGAGAATCCCCTTGCAGCTCTAACATCCAAGCATTAGCAGAATGATAATGGCAGATGTACAGAGATGTGGAATCTGGCTATTACAATTGCCAAGACAGCAAATCTAATCCTAGAAGATGCAGGGCAACTTCGATTTCAATTAGTCTCAAAGTAATAACTTTGTTAGGACAGCTGTAATCTATCCCCCCAAGCTCATCAGTCAGCCTTGTCAAGAGCCAGATCGGAAAGAAGCACTTGGGAGTAACCACAGAGGACCGCCAATGTCCAGGCTTTAATTCTGCACCATGATGTGCTCTGCATGTCTAGGTATGTGACCCTGACACCTGGGGACAAGGAGAAAAACAGGAGGGCTAAAAGAGATCCCTCCTTACTCCTCACAGGCCTGAGCTTAAGCTTAGGGTGCAGAGGAAGGGACTGATGTGCAGTAGCCAATTCCGAGATCTTCCTTTGAGTGTCATTTCAATCTTTTGCTTTGAACACTTACTGAAACAGCTTGAAACAAGAACATCGGGCTTTTACAGTCAAGCTGTGCCTCAGTTACACAAACAAAAAAGTCTGGATGTGTAGCTTTAAAAAATTTTGTTTACATTCATGTACCTCATCAAGGGGCCAAAAGCCATTTTCCTCACCATGTTAGTTAAAATAAATAGCTCCGCGGCTCCAACATTTTACCTTGAACCAGAGACAACGGGGCCACACTGCTCCTTCCCACTTACAACCTCCCCTCTTACTTCAAACCAGAGAACCCAGGCTGTAGCAGCATGCAACGTGAAGTCACCCACGGCCTGAACGGTCCCATCCTGGAAAGCATGAAGGCCTATGCCCAGTTCCCTCCCTGCACTGGGGCGAACAGCTCCAACCTGCTCTCGCCAGCATCGACAGCCAAAAAATTCCCACTGACTTCTAAGAGGCAGAGGAAGACACATCAGCTGTGCAATTAGCCCTTTGTTTTCCAACTTCATGGCTTTGTTAACATTTTTAGAGGTGAGGTCACATGCCTCTCTCAACATCTGACAGCGCTAAACACCAAAATTAATCTAGTTTATCTCAGCTAGAGAGCAGCTTTCAGCTTATGAAAACTGTGACCAAAACAATCCGTTTGCACACTAAGACGTACATAAAATGGATTTTAAACTAGGGGCTACTTTAATGCACGACATTTAAAAAGTGCCATGAAAATTCAACACAGGTCGACAGCCCAGACCGCTTACAAACCAACCGTGCAGAGGAAGCCCCGAATTCGGATGCTAAGAAACATCCATAAATGCTTCTCAGCTCCAGCCCTCCAGTCTGGAAGCAAGAACATTAAATGGGTGACTGGAATCCAGCTGCAATTTCTGTACTGCAAAAGAAGTCGGTCAGGTTCCCCTCCGCTCATACATTGAACAGATTGGTTTTAATCTCAGAATGACAATCAAAGCTGCTTTTTTGAATAACCAAGAGTGAATAAATTTTATCATCTTCCACCCCATATAATATTTTAGGATAAAGTAATTTAAAACCCAGACTACAATTGTTATTCTCGTTAGAGAGAATAGTTTACATAAACAGTATAGGTTTCAGCCAAATTCCAAACCATACATCACATTTTCCATGTTAGTGTAATACAGCGTATTCCTGGTAAAAAAAATGAAACACTCTTTTGTCTAATTGCACACGGCCTTACTACCCAGAACTTTTCAGTTCTTTCAGGGAGCTAACATGCATATTGGCTTTTTTCTTTACTTTTTGGATATGGCCTATGTTCAGAAACATCTTGCAAAAATCCTTTAAAAAAACCCAAACAAAACAACCGACAAATCAAGCCCAAAACAATACAACCAAAACAAAAATGAACAAAACCAAACAACTCTAATAAATAAAATAAAATACATTAAAATAAAGTTACAGTACATCATGTCTCCTAGAAGTCCCACCACACCGGAGGATCCTTTCCAAGGTTCATAAATAATAGATCTGAAATGCTTCTCGGCACCGAGGGCGGCAAAGCAGCAGCAGCAGCAGCTAGCTGGTGTTCAGGTTGTCGAGCCGCTTCTCTCCAGTCTACCTGCATCTCTGGCGCTTGCCCAGTTTTTCACCCACTGAAGTACGTCCGCCACGAACGCGTTCAGTCCCGCTTCCCCGAAGCGCTCCGTTAACTTAACCTGCAATAAGACAGCGGGGCACAAAGGGCGGTCGGTGAGCCCACCAAGCGGCGCCCGCAGCGGCTTCTCCCCGCCGGGAGCCGCGCTGTGGGACCGGCTCCAGCCCGGGGCACCCGCGGGGTCGGGGTCGGGGTCGGGGCCGGGCGGAGGAGCGCGGCTGGGCCGCCCCGAGGGCGGCTGCGGAGCCGGTCCCGGGGGCCGGAGCGGGTGCCGAGGGCCCTACCTGCGCTAGGCGGTGTTGGAGGCGGTGCGGAGGCGCGGGCCGTGGGGCTGCTGCGCCAGGTGCTGCTGCTTCTGGCGGGTGGAGCGGACGGCGAGGATGGCCTGGCGGTTCTTGTACTGCACCATTTGCAGCGTGATCGCCGCGTTCCAGCCTTGCTCCTGGGCGCACCGAAAGTCGATCTCCTTCCCCTCGGCCATCACCACCGTGAAGTACACGTACTTGCCCTTCCGCTCCACGCAGTCCACTGTCTTCATGTTGGAGAAGTGAAGCTCCTTGATCTTGGCCGCCGGTTCGGCCGGCACCGGCGGTGGCGGCAGCTGCTGCTGCGGCGGCGGCTGTTGCTTGGGGGGGATGAGGAGCAGCCCCTCCTCGGTAAGGATGCAGCGCTTCTTCTTCCAGAGCTGCAGGAGCCCGTCGCTCCTCTTCTCCAGCACGCCCTCCTTCACCGCCTTGCAACCGCTCTCCAGCATCCTTCTCGCATGGGCCGGCGGGGCCGGGAGCCTTCGGCCGCAGGGGCTGGGGTCGGGGGGCAGCCGGCACCAGCCGATGACTCTCCGCCCCGCGCCGGCTCCCAGACGGAGTGGCGGGAGCGCTCCGGCCCGCAGGAAGCGGAGCGGCTGCCGCCCGTGCCGCGGCGTGGCGGGCGGCGGCGCGGCGGGCGCGCTGCCGGTGCGGGCGGCTGTGGCGGCGGGCTTTTCCCTCCCCTCAGCTTTTGAAGGAGCCTTTCCCACCCCGGAGTGACACCCAGCGGAAAAGGCGGCTCCTCCCGCCGGCAGCGGGGAAGCCCGGCGCAGCCGACGGCGCGGCACGAAGCGGAGGGTCAGCCCTGCCCAGCCCTGCCCCGCCCGGCCGCCCCTCCGCTCAGCAGCGGCCAGAACCCCCGCC
>WUAM01000287.1:29431745-29465263 GCA_024336885.1 Actenoides hombroni | reverse complement strand
AAGGTGAGTGTCAGGAGGATGCAGCCAGGCTCTTCGCAGTGATGTCCAATGATAGGACAAGGGGCAACAGGTGCAAGCTGGAACACAGGAGATTCCATGTAAACATAAGGAGAAACTTTTTCCTGGTGAGGGTGGCAGAGCACTGGAATAGGCCACCCAGGGAGGTTGCGGAGTCTCCTTCTCTGGAGACATTCAAAACCCACCTAGACACATTCCTGTGTGACCTGTTCTAGGTGATCCTGCTCTTGCAGGGGGGTTGGACTAGAGGATCTTTTGAGGTCCCTTCCAACCACTAACATTCTGTGATTGTGAACTCTGCACCCTGTTAAGATACCTGTGAAAACAAAAGCCCTTCTGCCACACCCCCACGCTCCCTCTGCACCAACTCCTGGTGTATACCAAGCAGACTCAAATGTGAAATAGCTTATCTTCTGTGTGGTGCACTCTGTCTCATCTGCTTTACCTGCTCTATAGTTTTCCTACAAAAACTGAGACACAGGCCCCTGTATAAGTCTGAGCAGAGGTCTAACTGAAGATTTGAAGCGTGATGAGAACTCTTGTCCAAGACGCCATATGCACAAACTTCCAACTCCTACTGAGGGCATACAGAAAGAAGCAGGGCTTACTGTTTCCAGTAGATGGATTTATGTTCACTTTAGTAAGTATTAGTAATTGAAAACATGCTGAGAACCAGTGCATCTCAAACAGAACTAAGCAGTTAAGAAATGAAACCCAGTGTGGTAGCAACAACTTCCTCGTGACAAGTCATGAAATGGGGGAGGCTACACCTACAGAATGAGGAGGAAGCACTGTAGAGCTGAGTCTACCTACTGCAATGGAGGAGCAGCTCTAGCTCCAACCTAGCAGGCCATAAAGGTCATTACATACACAAGTGACTTCATTATCAGACTGTCCCTTTTGTACTGAGGAGTTTAGCATTTCATTTCCTTAAGCTACCAAGAACTTCAGCACAATCTGAAAAGCAACTGCTGCACAGACACCTTTGGAAACAGGAAATGTCTGGCAGACATACACAAACAGATGATTAGCTTAAGTTTCTTAGCAGCTTCTGGATCAGGACTACAACAGTGGGTCTTAAAACACAGGGAAAGTTTAAGTACCAGCTTGAACACAAAGATGAACACATTCAATTCCTGCAGTTTTCTGCTGTGGTTTTTTAACAAAGTTAGGATATCTGCTATATAGCTTGGGAAACATCACTTTCAAGAATCCAACTAAGAATCAGAGCTTATGAAGCTAGTTAGCTGTAGAAGATACTGGTAAGCAGCATTGCTATGCCTAGTGTTTAACCCAAAGGTAACATTTCTTAACTGCACCAAACATTGCCCTTTTCCATAAAGTAAAATTTAAGAATGCTAAGCTTAAATGTGGTCTACTACTTTATTTTAGCATACTGTTTTGATTTTGGGTGTTTTTTATTGTTTGTTTGGATTTTTGTTGTTGTTTTGGTTTTTTTTACCATTAACAAAGTCATACCAGACAGGAACTCTTTAGTGCCAGTGTAATCTAATCTACATTTGCTGAAAGTGCAGAATTATGAAGAAGCATCCCTCTCCATCAAGCGTAAGCTCTGAGCACCCTTCCCTCTCAGTCTCAGTTAATTCTCCTGCCTCTTTCCTCACAAACTCCCTGTTTTTCCCTAAGATAAGTCTTCCTTCGATATGTCAGCCGAAGCTAGACAGGAGACATTTACACAGTTTACATTTTGGTGCAATACTGCAACAACTAACTAAGAAGTCCCATTTCAGTAACACATTTTCCTAGTCTGAACTTGTTAACAAGAAGGTAATTTATCTTCCTCAAATACCAAAGGAATTTTTTTTTTCTACTGCTGGTAAAAACCCATTAGAAGTGAAAAGAATGAGTCACAATACTCCAATCAGTGTTGAAAGTTTAATGTTCCTGCTACATACTGCCTTTCAGAATCGCTGAACAAGAGTGCCATTAATCACAAAACTACGTTAAGCACCAAAACAGTTTTTATTTAACCGATGCCATACAAACTGGCACCTCAATTTGTATGATTATATCCTTCCTTTCGCTGCAGTCTGGAGAGCACAAGAACTGCTGATGTAGAACTAGCAAGTCAATCTAGATAAGAAGCTTACCAAAATCTGTCAACAGAAATGGACTCATGGCTCTGGATCTTGCAGGCTGCAGGTGAGCTGTGACATCTACCAACTCTGCTCTTCAAACATTGTATCCCATTGTATAATATCAAGATATTAATGAGAAAGCACTTGAAAGAAGCCAGATTTCTTAAGAGCATTGACTTCTGAAATTCAAACAACTTTTAATAGTGCTTTCTCTTTTTAAGACACAGTTGCCAAATGCTGTTAGTAAAAATGGGCTAGATCTAAGTAAGGACTTCAGATACTTTTCATGTCCAAAGGTATGAACCCCAAAGCTCCGCATTAATGACTGCTCAAGCTCACAGCATACCATCAGTTTGGTCTCACCATGCTCTGAAGTTCAAGTTTCAACTTAATCCTGAGAAACATTCAGAGAAGAGACCAAGCAATGCCCAAACACCTCGCAGGGTCAGTGCCTCAAAGCATATTCTACCAGGATTTATGTCAAAACAAGAGTAAAACCACATCTACTTTAACACACAGCTACCAGAGAATGTGATGTTAACCTTTCATTACTGTATTTTTCTATGCTATGATCTATGAGTTACCTAAACACCTAAGAGCAGAGCTTCAACATACAGCTATAGATAACAAGAGCTCTTCTCCCAAATCCATGAGTATCTGGAGAAGAGAAAGATGAAGCCTGATAGGGATTCTGAAATTAAGCAGTGTGGTATTTAAGCCTTCAGGAAGTAAAAAATAAATTTGGAAAAAAAGATCAGTTTAGTCAGAGGACACTAAACCTTCTTCCTCACAGACTGGCTGAGTATTCAGAAGGGCACTTGGGATAAGCTTCATTCTGTATTACTTACCTACCCCTCCAAGCTAGGGACATGCTACAGAAACTCTTCCACCAGCCCCATCTTCATGTGGCTCTTGCCTCCAACTTGCCCTGCTCTTTTCAAATCTTTAAATCTTTATGGCTCAGAATATCAGTGGCATGAAGAAAAAAAAAATTAAAAAATGGAGTAGCTACTGCAGAAAAAGATCTATGGCTAAGACAGGTATTTCTTTCCAACCCAATGAGGATTTTCCTGTCCCTCTAAAGGTTATCTGGGTACTTAGATTATCAGAAGTTCTACAGCTATGTGAAAGACAAGACTGAAGAGTACAGTAGCATCTTATTGAGAAAATTCAGATGGAAGACACCAGCTCAAGCTGAGTGCAATCAAATCCACATCTCAAGAGCACGTCCACTGCTAGGCTAGAGGCAAGGTTAGCACAAAAAAGATCTTCTAGCCCCTGTTTCAACTGTGAACCCTGTTTCGACAGTGGACATCCAATATGGAAAAACTATGAACCAGAACATCAAACATAAGCGTAGTGAACAGAACATTAGGTGAGGAGAGAGGAATTCCTTGGGGTTTGTTTCCTCCTCTATAGATGTTTGATACAATGAGTGCAAACTGGAATAAAGCCGTGTGTTCTAGCACTCCCTCAGGCTGCAGGGCACATTTTGTTCAGGTCAACCTAGCTCTGTCTACACAGACTGGAAATCAAAGGCACCTTTCTTCGCTCCAGATGTCATACTAGTAACCAATGCCTTAGTCTGGCCCAGCAATACCGAAGTCCTTTATCAGATCTAGCCCCACTTCTAAAGACTTGTCTTCTCAAAATGGCAGTGTTGACCAATCACTGAAACACACAGCTCAGATTCACAAGTATCACACTGCAGATGGGAAGTATGGAAAGTTTGATCTAACTCCTGTTTGTTTTTTAAATGCTATAACTCACTTTTCAGTAACTCTTAACTGTTGTTTCTAGGAAAAAGATGAACTGCAGCATGAAAGATATGCCTTACCAGTTTACACATGCAGATACAAACATCATAATAAAACAAGACTAGCTTCTGAAAATACTAGGTTTTATTCACACCCCAGTGGTAAACAATAACCTTAATATGATGACTAGGTTTCTTTTGTAGATCACTATGTCACATAAAATACAAAACCCATAGCATAAACAAGCTGACAGTTATGAATGTTTAATGTGGTCTCGTTGGAAATTAAACAAGTTATACTAGTCTTCTCAAGTAGTCAAATTCAAAATGCATCATCATCTCCTAGTTAGTACAAGTCACTGCCATTTCTATAACATAGTAATGAAGGCACAGCTAGTGCAAGCAGACTTAAACCCGTTCAGACTACTGGGCCGAAAAATACTTTGGTTGGTTCTTCAGGAGAAAGTTTTCTCTAAACAAATATTGGTCTCAGTTAATAGTTCTGATAATCTTCACAGCTGCAGTCTAATAGCTACATGACAAAAGACTTCACAAGAACCAAACTATGTAGCAATGAATTAACATTCATGCTTTAGGGGATTTACTGCATTCTACATACTGGCAGAAAATTATACCGTTAAAATGCTAGGCAGATTGAACCTACATTTTAAACCAGTTCTTATGTGTGGGTTTTTTTTTTTCTTTTAACAAATTGGTTACTTAATTCTACCAAGATACAAAACATAAGGCTGTAAGTAACTAATAGTTGTGTTTAGGCTATTACAGTGCAGGTAATCCTCAAGGCCACATACACACTGCTTCACTGCTGCTTGCATTCTGCTGGGTTTTGATCCTTCTGTTGAGAAAAAAGGAAATATCAGTTTACAGACACCAGTGTTTTAGAAGAACTATTAATATGGTTAAGGATACTTTATAGATAAAGTTCCGGTATCCAAGTTCTTCTTTCATCCTTTCCGCTTAAATTAAAGGCCTGGTATTATTAATACTGCTGTCACTGGGTGAGGCAACACAGAGTGCATTTGGCTTTGTTAGTGCCTAGGTATATGACCCAAGAACAAAAATCTGTTCAGAACTAAGTGTGGTGGGATACTCTTAAAGACATCAAAACTGGAAAAAGGAAGAGGTGAGTTATGTATAGTAACAAACAACCCAATTCTTAATACTCTGGAAACACCTTTTGCAATAATTTCCAATTGTTAGAAAATTCTAATGTGGAAATTTCCTTCTATTACATATAAAGAGACAACCAGCAATATCTCAGTCATACAGGAATTTAAGGAAAAGGGCTTTGGTGGAGGTAGAGTTCAGTTGCAAGGTTTACTCCACTATTGTATCTAGACAGCTGTTCTAGGACTGCAGTATTTTAATAAATTCAGCTGGCTTTCAGCCTGTGATCAGCTTACCACTACTTATTCTTATGGTACCACTGCTGTCTCTAGCCCTTTGACATCTCTCTCTGAAACTGAGCATTCAGTCTTGCCCTTTCTCACTTCTGTTTAGCCTAGAAAAACTATCCAAAGCGGTGAAAATAAGAAGCCCACCTTGCAGCTCTTTCACTTTGCTTCCTATTCAAAAAAGTTTTGGAAAAAATCTGAATACAGTACAGCAGATGAAACATCACTATCAGACTGTACATTTCAATAAACAGTTCTACATCCTTCTAGGTACAAAGCAAAGAGTATCTGATACTTTCACTAGTACTTTGTATCTCCAGCCACTCCTACTGAAAAATATGCTGCATCCTCATTTGAAATTGCAAGCATATTTTCCAGCAGATATTTCTAGTTCAGAGAGTCTTCATTTTTATGACTTCAGCTTTCACCTACCATCATCAGATGCTTTCAGGTGGCCAAACACACCCTTGCCTCAGCCAGGAAAAAGCTATGAATTGACTGGCTCACAATCACTTTTCCAGCAAACTGAGCTTAACTAGTTATTTGTCCTTCCCATGGAATATGAAAGCTGCCAGTTGCTCGTGTCTGTTTCATTTTAGCACTTGGCTGTAGATGCGTTGCTGAACCTTGACTTCTGCTACTTCAAGCAATAAAAGGCTTCCTATTATCTAACATGAAAATCCTCAGTTTTATACTCTCCTGCGAAGAATGTGTGCCAGAGTCAGATTGTGACAAGTTCCCAAAAAATAAATCTGGATTACGCAGTCCTCTGCATGTTCTTACAAACCTTATAGAACATTTTCATCATTAGCAGCAACTTAGAGAAAAAAAAGCCTGACTAACTTCAGCACTCAAAACCAAAGGTTCCTTTTACAAAACGATTCTTGAGAAAGAACTTTTTAGAAGTTGCTCTACCAATATTAGTCTGTCAGAACTGGGACTGAAAGAGCCTCAGTCAAAATATACTCACCATAGGAACTATTGATTACATACTTGAACTAAAACCCAAGATTTAACCTACATAAAATTTCCCATGTGTATATGCATACACAAACTTCAAAACATTCTTTTTAATTCCTTACTTTTGGGTCATAATCAGGATCATTTTCTTCATCTGCTTCTTCTTCCCCCTCCTGAAAGAAAAAAAAAGTTTAGTTTTCTCTAGCTTATCCACATTCAACTTCTTGAGGCATTTCCAAGGAAATTAAGATTAAATTGTACTCTTAAATATATTAATTACCACTAAGTTATTCATATTACATTAGTTTGCCCTTCACAAAGCACATAACCTTTTGACATCAGTTTCGACTTCACTTGTAAGGTAAGTCAGGGTTCTTTGGTTGCCTTTTTTGTGTGTGTGTGTTGGTTTGTTGTAGTTTTTTAAATATTCATGCTAGATCCACAAAATGATGTGTTTTATCTTAACTTCATTAGTAATATTTAAACTTAGTATCCAGAGCATTCAAAAACTAAAGGAACTCTTATTCTAGATAAGCTACAAAAGGGAAACTATTTAAATCAGGGCCATCTGTCAGCTTACCTCATCATCTGCCTCTTCACCTTCTTCATCATACTAGAAAAGAAAATAAATGGTTTTGATAGTGTCAAAAGTTCAGCTATTAATGGCTCAAGTGCAGACAGGTAACTCAAGTAGATGCCAGAGACCACATTGCATTGTGCTCTAAGAGAACTTCCTATACCTGACAGATTGAAAAATGCAATGTTCAATCTGTTAAGCTATGCTCTGGCAGAGAAAACCACCTACCTTAAGTTCTTCACATGCAACACTGAAAAGCTTATTAGACTGTGGTAACACTTCTGGCCAGTAGAGTGTCTCAAAGCCTAAGGCAATCTGCAGTCAGTCACTTCCGTCTTCCACCTCCCTCAGACAAGGCTTTAGACTAAGGACTACCATTTTACATTCTAAAAGTTTTATTTGTGGCAGGACTTGGCCAAATCAAACTGTGAAACCATCCTTGTTTGTGTGGAGGCAGAGGAGAGAAAATATTTTACCAATATAAAGCTCTAGGGCTTTGTGGTTTGATTTTCAAGCTTAGCTCCTTTAAAGCACGTCATTCAAGCTTTTGCAGCGCTTGCTTTGAACATCGTAGCATGCTTTGAATGTGCTTTATCTACCCCTTTCTACGAAGGATGCCCTCCTGAGAGGATCAAACTTGGTAGCCCGTTATCACTGTAAGCACAAAGCACTGTAAGCAGCTATGTATTCCCTGGCAGCTCATTATAGTTCTACCAAGTTATAGGCACTGCATCCTAGGAATGCCTTACACACAAAATTCTACTCAGACATCCTCTAAACATTCAGCTTCTACTAGTATTTTTGCCACAAAACTCTGAAGTTGCTACTTCAAAGATTGATGACTGTTGTGCTGCTCTTGAACACTCTAGAAAGCTCAGCTGAAACTAAGGTTGATACATCCCATTCTAAGGATACCAACATCCTAAGTCAGAAACTACCCAAAGTCTTTAAGCAACATTATGCCAAAGTTTTTAGCATTCTGAAAGAACATAATACTTACATCATCATCATCATCTTCAATAGCTTCTCCTGTGAAGTATAATACTGATCGGGGGACTATACGCTCACGCAGGAAGTGACCTATTTCAAAGTCTGCAGCAAGGATTGCCTCAGCATCATCATCCTGCATAAAACAACATTATTTCCTAAACCATAAGCTGATAACTGCTTTTGACACAAAACCACAAGTTGTACAGGCCTTGATGTGGTCAGATTTATACCATCCCATATGCTGACTTTTTTGGTTCAGGACTTGCTTTACAGAATTGAAATTATGAAGCCAAGTTTTACACTTTAAACAGCCTACCTGTATTATGTACTGTGGGGTTGCTTCTTCAGTAAGCTTAATTATACAAAATTCTACAGTTAAGTTCTGTTCTTCCCCCATCCCCAACTTGCTATTTTCTTAGTAGAAAAATTGTTTATACCTCCCATACTTTCAGTTCTTATGCACAACACCCTCAAGAACTAAAACTAGCTGTGTGAGCCTATAAAAGTAAAGATTTCACAAGCTACTCCTGATTCCTTCAGTGCATCTCCTCCATGATTGCCACTGAGCAAGCCACTGTGAAGCACCTGAACACCTAAAAATGCTCTGAGATATAATCCCAGGTTTTCACTCCTTTCGATTACACACAAAGCATTCTGCTGTCTCCTACCTGAGAAGTTGTGTTCAAGTCAAAGGGCTTTTTTTTTTTTAACATTATGAACATACAGCTTTTGGTGTCCATGCCAACTGGAGTTCTACCAGCATGCCTCTGGAGGCTTTAATCAGATTTCTCACTCAAGCTGCATAACGTATTCAGCACTGTTCAGCTGTTTTCCTTACAAAAGCACAGCTCATTGCCACAGAGTTTTCTACTAGTGAGCACAGTGAAGAGTGAGCTTGTGCAGTTTTCTATTCTTGTTTTATTACTTTCTCCAAGAGTTAATACCTTGGGAATTTTTTAATAGCATAAAATACAAACCAGATACATGCAGGCATTAAAGATCACCTGAAGAATGCCTGAAGGGAGAGACTTAAACACTACACATTAGACCAAAGGCTAACAAAGATCACTACATTTGTACAACTGTTAATTCAAAAGGTAACTTCCAGGAAGGATAAGCTGTTAAAAGTTTACTAAACTGAACTCTACCATCCAACTCTACAAACACTCATAATAAAGAAAACTCAAACACATACTATTCATCATGAGTATTCTCAGTTAAATACAGAAACAGCTGAAGCCAAAGCTGTTTAGCAAATTCCTGATTTCAACACTTTGTATATAAGGCATGAATTCTTCTACTAGTGTTTCCCCCTCTACCTACATATTTTAAATAAGTCAACTTACCAGGTCTCCACTTTCAGGAACTGTAGGAAAAAAAAAGAGAAGAAAAAGTGAGTGAAGTACATACTACGTTTAAAGTTAACACAGACAAAATAATGTTCAGTTACCTTCAGGGGGACTAAAGAAGTTAAAGAAAGAGTCGTTGGAAACAGTTTTTGTCACTGTTCTAACTGTTCCACGACCCTTATGTTTCTGCTTCTTCTTAATGGTTTTCAAAGTGACATTCTTTCCTTTCTTCCAGTCTATTTGGCAACTAAACAGGGAGGAAAAAAAATACAACAAACCACAGCTGCAGTTTAATACCATTCTACTTGTTACATGTACCTACCAACACTATCACAACTGCAAGGGATACAGAGAATACAAAATATTAAGGTAGTATTTATTCAGTGCTATCTTTTCATTAGTTTATATGTTGAGAACAAGACTAACAGGTTCATTTTAGGACTGAAGTGTTTTCATCCAAAAGTTTCTTCTTCCTCATTCATTCTTTGAAATGCTAGTTTTCATTAGCTACCAAGTCCTACCTAATTTCCTATCAAAGAATAGGATCACACCATTTTTAGAGCTACCTATCCATTATAATGTCATGTCATATTTGCTCATGTTGGTAATACGTCATGGTTTACCACACCTACAATTATAATCAATAAGTCCTTATAATGCATCATCTGGTGTGCAGTTTCACTGTTTAGTTTGTGGTGGTTTTGCCTTTATTTTTTGTTTTGGTTGATTTTTTTAGCTCTATGCTGCTTACAGAGCAAAATAATGCCCAGAGGCTTGTCTCACAATCAAAGAATTCTGGGGACATGTAAGCAAAGAAGTCACATCAACAAAACTGCATTTGCAGAAGTTTAAGTCTTAAAAGGAATCTAATCAGAAAGGAAGGAGGCAAGTCCTTCTGGGATAAGGGACTGTTTCAGTCAAAACACAAAACAAGGACTAGGAATATAACATTTTTGCAGCTGCAGAGTGTCATCTTACTGCAATCTATGCCAGGATTTATGCTTTCAAAACCAGACTGAGGAAGATCAAACAGTTTTATCATAGCTAACTCAAATACTTAAGACCAAAACTTACAGGACATTTGCAGAAATGTTACATTAAGTGACTGGCAAATGAAGTGGTAAATAAAAATCAGTATCAGTTAACTGTAGATTAATATACAGGTAAACCCAACCCTGACTACAAGAGTGACAGGCTCTAAATTAGTTATTACCACTCAGAAGAGCAGCCAAAACCTTAGAGACATAACACAAAAGCAACTGAACAGACTGATGTACAGAGCCCTGATGTACCCATAAGGCTACTTATGTACAACTGGGGGTTCTCTCATCATTCTGTTCATAAGGAACATGTACAGAATAAAGAAATATAGCATGAGGAACAACAGCTAATTTAGAACAAAAGACATCACTCAGAAAGGAGTGCGACAGCTCTTTAAAATCATGAGGAACATGAAATTTAGTAGGAGATGATCTATTTGAGAATTGGACAACAGTCAACTGAAAGACTCAAGAGGCAAACATTCAACAATTATAAACGAACTGGACAAGTGCACTACAGAAAGCAAAACTGGAAAAGACTTCCCAAGATGCTGCATATTAGAGATACAAAAAGATTCAAAGTGATCGACCAAATTTTGAAAAAGCTAAAGACCTACAAGAAGATAACATCATTCACCTTCCAACTGAGCTTTAGCGATTGCAGAACAGTATTTCTAGATAAATACTGATTTTTTTAAATTTATATGCACATAAAATATATATTTATGTTATATAGTATAAAATATATAGTTTTATACGTTGTATTGAAGCTACTAAAAAACATTAAAAACCCCACAAGTTGAACCCAGCTGCTTATAACTTCTTAGGTTGCAATATCCTTTCCAGCACCTTCCCAAAATGCTAGAAGTCTACAGTTGGATGCCAAGGAAGAAACCATACTGCTTTAAAGTTATCAGCACTCACCCTGTACAACCCATGATTTCTGGTCCATCAAAGGAGAAGGGATCAGAATCATCTGGCTCCGACCTCATTCTGTATGTCTTTGTCAATACTTCATTTGTGAAGTAATCATTTGGTTCAAAATGAAATTCTAATGTGAAACTCTTAAAAAGAAATGCAGAGCAACAGCTTCAGCGATTTAGCAACACATACCTTTAACTTCTAAATACCTAAAATCCAAATACAAAAATATACATGCAATGGAATACATCCATCTCCCCCAGTACTGAAATGGTGCACATACGTAACTTAGAATTTGCTGTCCAAGTTGTACAATAAATCTTCAAATGTTTTCATTTACCATGGTGATCCTGTGTTTATTAGCTAATATATTGCATGCAGTAATGACAAGATCTCTCAGTGTACAATTTTCCTGGTTCTAACATACAGAAAGTTTATAAAAATTAAAAACACTAAAACTTCACAAGTTATATAATTTCTGGCAAGGAAATGATAACCATTTATAACAGTTACACAAAAAGTACCTGATGGTATCAAAATTTAAGGGTGAAACTCAGCAATCAGATATTAAGGCAAAGTTATTTACTGATCAGAATTTGAAGGTTAAATTAAGCGTAAATTCATTCATACAGCACTGCAAGACTACTATTAGTCCATGCACTGTTTTTTCAGAAAAAAAGGATGCAGCTGCATATTTCTCATGATTGCTGTAAGACAACTGGCTATCACAGACCGTGCTACTAATATACAAGTCTTCAGATAACACAAAAGTAATCTTGCTTAACAGGTTAAACTAACCATAGGCTGTCCAACTTCTGAAAATTTCACTTTTATATCTTTTAAGTGTTTCAGGATAGGTTCATCGTGTTCCTGTAAAGAAAACAGTTTATTCAATTTTCATCACATTCAAGTGTACAGATTTAAGACTCTGTAGAGCTAAAAAGCCAGATTTAAATTGAGCTTTACATAGGACAAGAACATTATTGCAGCACTGAGCATTTTCATGAACATGACCAGCAGATGGCAGCAATGGTTGTACAGTTTCCACTGAAGTACACAACCTAAATCCACGCAAACACCAAGTAGAGTTTTTAGCAGTATCTAATACACATCTCATACACACACTCCTATAAGCACAAAATGTTTATTAGTAAAGTAAAATAAGTTCAACAAATAAAACTAAATGGTATTTCAGAGTGTTCTGCGCTCTCAGTTGAATAACATTCCAGACACAACATCCAAGTAGTTGTTTAACTTTCGCTCTCCAACAGACACACCAAGTACTGTACTGTTCCTCCTCCTCTCTTAAAGATACTTGGATTAAGGACTAACACAACTTTAAACAAGCCTGGACCACCACCCACCTGAACCATATCACTGAGCAAGTCCACGTTCTTGAATACCGTCAGCCAAAACTCAGGAATTCCTTTAGGGTCTTCTTTTTCTTCATCTTTTTTTTCCTCTTCAAGCTTGGCTTTCTCTTTCATTTCCTCCTTGATAGAATAAAAATGTTCTTCTTAATTTTAAAGAAGTGCCCATAAGGTTCATTAACAGTTTTACATTGATAGCAGTACAGATTGAGTTTAATGATTGCTTAAACACAAGAAGAATTATTATAAGCAAGGAGTCATTATGTACCCAAATTAAAAAACAAAACAAAAAAGTTTAGTTACTGTATTGAACCTTGTTTCATGCTAAGGCTTGAGATATTGATGAGAACCAACTAAGATACTCACTGAAATTTCTTCTTCAACATCTGCTTTCCATTCACATTCTTCCTCTGTAGGTTCATAAATTGCATTGATGATTTCACTTCGCTGGAAGATTAAACCAAGAATACTTTCACATTTCCTACTCATTGCAACCAACCAATAAATTCCTCATCCTCAAGTTACACAATTAGTAATACAGAAAATATTTACCAAAACTTTTTCTTCTGGCCCTAGAAGACGACAACTCAGCAGTAAAGAGCTTCTCAACACACTAAAATAAGCACCAAAGTTCCAGGAAGGTTACCATAGCATCCGACATGCTCAGTTAACATGATGAGGTCTGGTATATTGAAGTGATTTAGATAACCATGGAATAGACTGAACCTTTCCTCCCCTTAATCTTAGCTGATGTTCACATGGATGGTAGAATTCTATCAACTGAATTGAATGGGCACATACAAGACCAAAGTAATTCAGAACATGCATAAGCTTTCAGTTTATATTACCTTGTGTTTTAGCTAAAGCTTTTAAGTAGAAAACAGATTAGCATTAAAATACCTTGTCAAATAAGGGCTGATAGAGAGCAGCATACTTTCTTTCCAGCTCATGAACTTCCTCATAGAACTTTGCTTCTATCTGTGCACACTGAACTTGAAGGTTCTTGAGAGCATTCACACGTCTTTTAACAACTTTAGGCAAGCTGAAAAATTCAGTGACAGAACTGTTACTAACACTGCATTCTAAGTACATACTGACCCCTCCTTAACCAGTCCCCTTGCAAGTTAACCAACTTGGATCAAAACAGATTTTACACACTGTTCTAAGCTTTAGAAAGCTGTACAAATTAAAGCTATAACCCACTGCACCATGTGGATTGAAACTGTTATCACAGGTTCTTAAACTGAGGCTTAACCTCAGTTAGAACCAGAGTATTCCAAACATCTGGGTCAATCATGACCATGAGACAAACTTGTTTTTACTATGAAGTTTTATTGCACAAGTTTTACATTACCAATGAGCAGTATAGTAAATTCACATGATTGAGCATAATTAAGAAAGGTCTTATCACTAATTGGCTTGGTTTTATAAAAGAAAGTTCAAAACAATTGAGTTGTTCTTCGCTAAGGATTTTAATCTTCAAAATTCACATTTTTGTTTCACTGAAGAAAGCAGCTGGGACTGCTGTCTTCAAGCATATTAACTATCACTCCCAAAGTGATGTATTACACATACGTGAAAGGAAAGTAATTAATGCAATGCTCATTATAAATGCTTGTCAGCTACAACTCTTTAATACTAGTTTCACTTCAGTAAACAATGCTAACACAGACCTACTGCAAGGACAAAGCTACCTACATCAAGGCTACTGATGATATTGCTGACAGCTTCCATTGCCCACGAGGTGGGCCAAACCCCAGCATAACACTACAGAAGATTACCACGTTAACTTCTCACATATACTTTATTTAAGCAGTTGTGCCACATTATTCAGAACACAGTAGTAGACAACTGCTTTTAATTGTTAGGATCAGTTTCAGGTTAGAGGAAGTGACCAGTAATGTATTAGCTTAGTTAAATGCTGAAGGTTCATATTAATTACTAAAGCTATCTTACCTCTATTATGTAGGACAAGCACATGTTCCAACATCCTTGTTCACTTTAAAATCAACATGAATATACTATAGCTGGTTACTAAGATAATATACATAACACCATTAAATCAAAACTTCCTTTAACCTTCTAATTAGGGAAAAAGTACACCTGCTGCACTAACTACTGAAAATGTTTCAATTTAGTCATGTATGCTCAAAAACAGTCAATAACATTCCTGTTACTCTGACATTTTTCACAAGTTAGTCAGGTTGATCATTTGCTCTAACTTTATCTTTGAGTAGAACACCAGAACTACCAGCAATTTAATTAGTAAGTTCAGTCAGTTCAAGAAAAACAAGTGTTAAGGAAGAAAATAACTGCACAAATAAATCATACAACAATGACCCACTTAATGCCACATGCATTATCTAGACTAAGAGTACTGGTCCTAGCAATCGCATATAAAGCACTATTAAATTTCTAAGAGGTAGTGCCATACATGCAGCATGTCCAACTCAAGATTTTAACCCCTTTATTAGAGAATCTAAAATCTTTCGCAGGTGTCAAAGCCTCATTTCATTACAAATCATGCCAACTAGTTCAAATTTCATACTTTTTACATCCACTACCTTTGCAAACTCCGTACTTTTAAAAAAGAAAGGTAGTTTCATGAAAGAGACAGCTCTTACAAAGTAAATCCACAATAGAGATGCAGACCAAGAAATATAAACTGGACTGCACGGGTACAACAATGGCAAGTCAAACCTGTTGCTCTGAATACAAGCCACTAGCAAGTGTTATGATCCCACAAGAATACAGCCTCCTGTGAGCAGCTGAGGGAAGTTCTACTCTATGAAACAGGTTTCCTTAAAATTACTGGGGCCAGGCACAGGTGAACAGGTAAGTTACTGGACAGCTGCCAAGCAATTAGCATCTAAGTCTCAGCAGACAGATGTTTTCCTAGAACCTGTTTAGTTTCCTACCAGCTTAGGCATCTAATTCCTTAACAGCCCACATAGCAGGAATTTGGGAACCTAAAAACTTTGTTGACTTCTGTGCCATCTCAGCGTCTACACTCTGTAGATAAATAATCGTCTCAAAATAATACTTGGGAAGACATGTAAGAGGCACCTGTAAAGCATGGTTAAGTCAGCATGCATATGTTGAGAAAGTGCAGACTCAAGTTACACACATTTTCCAGTTATTTTCATATTGCAAGATACGTAAGCGTTTGGTGCAATGGCAAAGTTGCAATGCTTTTGTGAGAGAAAGCACTACTGTACTTGGAATTGATGAAGAAATGGTACAGTATCTTAGCAAGCAGCTGACTAGAAGAATGCCATGTAAATCAATGTTACCACTTTTGTTCACTTCTTAGATCAAGGACCTGAAAGATTAGTAGAGGTTAATTAACATCTGTTGAAAAACAGAAGAAAAATATTTGGTACAGAAAGTCTGTAGTGTACAGTATCTAGAAGAGAAAGAACTGGGGTACCCTTTGACTCTGCGCTATTTCTTGAGCCAGTATTTATTAGGAAAGGCTGTTAGTTAAATGGGCTTTTCTTTCATGCTATCATCTATAACAGGGAAGTGGTAGGAGTAGCAGCAGCAGCAATGCCTGTTTGTCAGTAGCTGCTCCAGTTCAAGTCAATAGCAGTGTAGGACTCTACCACATCAAGACAGTTCTATGCTTTACAACTGATGTGGCAAAATGTTGGTACACAATCAGAAATCACATGAGACAGAAAATTCTGAACTCTGTTGGTTTTATTAACTACTGGTTATGCTCTAACATAAAAAAATATATATTAGAGACACTAGGTCTCCAAGTATTTGTCCATATTTAACAATTAATGTAAAGCTACAAAAAACATTTCAAGTAGCAGGAAAGTATCTTTTGAAAGTGTGCCATGTTGTAAGTGCAGTGGACAGGGTCAGCCACTGTACATATTTCAACATTCTTTTTTCTTCCTAAAAGCCCAAATAAAAACTCTTAAATTCTGAGATGCGCTACAGACTACATTAGTTTTCCTGCTATCTGAGCAGCATAGTGGTTTATGACTATTCATCATACAGATAACATTCAGAAAGCAAAAGAATCATTTACACCACTCTGCTCATACTGAACAAATACTGTACCTTTCTATATATCCTGTAGATGTTCCTACCAGACCATCAAGTCTTTCCTGAAGGGCTGCAAGAATCTGAGGGTTTTGCATCATCTGCACAGTCAGCTGTCGAGCTAAATGAAAAAAAAGAAAGTTATGTAAATGCAAACTGCATCTTTTGGACTAATATTTAAAGAAAATTTATATAAATACTACAAAAAAGCAGTGTGTTCACTTGCAAAAAAATAAAGTAGTATTTCAAAAAGCACTCAATTTTGGAAGCATAGATAAAATCAATTGTATTCTGAACATGGAAACAGCACCTGGACTAAAATGGCCACTGCTCAGCAACCTGATCTTTTTCGCTAAAAGGGAAGGTTTTCTATGATGCCCTTAAAAGCACCAGCTTTGCCTTGACTGTTTTTACATTTAATTCATTAAGGAATGGCAAGGTAGAAGAATTTGTGCTTTTACTTTCAGAAGGAAGTAAAAACATGAATTGGGATTTTCATTCCATTTTAGGTAAACGAAAAGAAACCAGGAATTTTCAGACTTGAATTTAAAACTGCTTTACAAATCTACAATTACCTTTCTTTTTCTGCAAAATAATTACTCATTAGAATATCACTCATTATTGATACAGAGTATCAGTACTAGGTCCTTTAAGTCTACCATCTACATCACCTTTAGCGAGCACTTTGTCCAAGTGGGAAACCTGTTTCAGACTAAAAGGTAGAAGTACATTTAAAAACAAGACCAATCCCGAAGCCTAAGCATTCTCATTATCTGCATTAACATCAACTCAACTTCTGCTCAAAATCTGTGCCTCAATCTGCAGAAATTTATTTCACAACTTCATATTTTTTATCATGTTGTTTTGCCTTCTTCCTTCTACCCTCAACATCAACAGATAAGCAAACAAGTACTTGGCATTCCTTATAAGACACTAGGCTTATATAGCATTCTGACACCTTCAAATTAAGAGTGATGCTTTTGAATCCTTCCTGACAGACAAAGTTTTGGAAACAGCATACCATTGTCACTTTCTATGCCCTTCACTACAGTAACCACATGCGACTATTCTCTTCCACTTCTATGTCCTAGCACTGAAATTCCATGCTGAGAAGTTATGTTTCCAGCAACATCCAAAAAAGCAGTCTGGTTTCTCCATGGCGATTGTAATCAGTTTGTTTTAGCAGTAGAAGCTGTAATTACTTCTTAAAGGTACTACCTCACATTAGTTACCTTGACCAAAAGAGTAGCGTTATCTAGTTTCCTCTGGTCTTGCTATTCATTAGTCTTTCCTATACATTTGAAAATCTACCCAGTTGTGACATTTGATTATGTTGTCAGTTATTCTTTAATACCAAATCAGTATAAACATTGTGCCCATGGCACACCAATGCCAACAGCCACATACTCTCTAACTGAAATCTAACTGACCACATGCTCTGTCTTGCAAGTTCTTGAATCCACAAACATTATTTCTTCAAAGGGGTTTTTCCTAAAAGCATGACTGCTTTACTCAGTGACCACAGAAGGACCTTTGACATACTTAAAAATGGAATTATCTAGATTTTTTTAAAAGTCACTAATACTAAAGGAAAAACTGTCCTTAAAAAAATACTAGAAAACTAGACGTGCAAGAATTACAGATGTAAAAGAACTGCTTAACATGGTGTCAGGTTTCCCTACTACGAAAATATCTTTCTGAATTATAAAATCCAATTTCCGTCCAAGATTCCTATAGTATAATTCCGTCTCAGATCCTCATCTACAATACCTGGGATTAATCACTACAAAACCCCACATTATTCATCTCTCAGTTCCTCTAGAACACCTGAATACTTAGCATTTAATTATTTTAAGCTGTTCTTCAGCTGACCAGCATGTTCCCCAGAATTCTGCAACCCAGTTTTGAAAATGCTTTAACAGATATAGCAAAACCTCTAACATGATACTGGGCCAAATTATCCTACCTTTCTTTAGTGTTATTATTCTGTTCAAGCAATCACATGACATGGCACACTCAACTGTCCATTTTATTGCAGAGATTATTAGCTATTTCTCTTTCGGCTACTTGCTCTTCAGATTCTCTATGTCCCCCTAATCTTTAACTACAAAGCATGAGTAAAGCTGTTCAGCACATAAAAAAATGAGTATTCTGATATATGTTCAGGTGTTTTTGTTGAGGGGAAAAAAGGATTTATTGATTTTAAGAGTGGTAACACTAAGCATAATTTTTGTTCCATTCACAACCAAACAATTCAACAACAAATTACTAAGCAATTGATAGAGACTTATGCACATATTTTTTTTTCTACCCAAAGCTTCACATTTTAAAAGCTTTTAATTGTTGTTCGCTTTGAAATAATCTAGTCACATACCCACAATAATCCTTTCTTTCCACATTATATGTCCTTATAGGTGCCCAGCACTGCTTAAACTGGTACTAACCATGAATAAAATAAGTGACTGCAGACAAGTAATAAAAGAACAAAACAGAAAAAAAAATAATCACACAACTGGAAAAGAAGTTCTTGCAGTACAATTTAAATACAGTTGTGCATCAGTAATTATGTTTTACCATTTCCTATCATTTTGAGCACTAAAATCCTTTTAACTCATTCATTAGAAAGCATGCATGCAGCTGCTTAGAAACCCTTCTTTTCAACATTACCTTTGCTGTTGGCATCTTCACCAGTTTCCTCCTCTTCTACTTCTTCAACATCTTCCATATCCTGCTGATCAAGCTCAGACTGTTCTTTGCTATTAGGAATATTCAATAACAGGATGAAGAAGTTAATTTTATGAAATACTATAATGAGCTTAAAGAGCTCAATTTAGAGATCACATGGGTAGAAGAAAACTGTTGCATCAGTTTTGATCTATGACAAACCAGAAATCTTAATAGCCAAAGCCAAACATGTCTTCATAGGTTTCCTTGTCTCAGTTTAGATTACCTTACAATTAAGATCCCAAACCCATTTGGCATGAGCAACTCAAGCTCTTCTCCCACATGCTGTAAACCTCACATCTTGTCACATTGCCAAGATCACTACCTAGACCCTCTTTATCAAGTAAGTACCTGGAGATCACAGCCATCTGAAGTATAGCATAGAACACACTCAGAGCCTCAGTAATCTACAGATTTTTACTTACTTGTCTATGTCTGCCATTGTCCTAGATTTCAAACCCTAGAGGGGAGAAAAAAGTAACAGCAGCATTAGACTTCACTTGCAAGGTCTATAGGCAAGTGCCATAATAGTAAAAAGAAACACAAACCGTATCCGCTTTAAGAATTAGAATACATAATATAGTCTGAAGAGTGCCATATCTCCCACGCCCTTTTTGAGCTCTCACTCCAAAGCATACAGAAATACTGAAAAACTTTCTAGTTTAGAATAGGTCTACTCTCATAAATTTAAGTACCTGCAAAATGCCATGTTGCATTTTGTATCACAGGACTGTATTAATATCACAGATTGAAAACTAGTCCTAAGTATAAAAATCAAAATATAACCTTATAAAAAACTGAAGCAAAAAGGGTGCCAGAACTTTCTCATTAACTGTTCACTCATTTCCAGCATGTAATTGCAGACAGAGGGTACTTATACAGCTAAATCAGTTTATTTTAATACTAAAGATGCCTTTTTATGGATTTACTTTTAATCTCAGATTTACTAAACCAATCCAAGTAGTTCCTCAGCATAAGCAAAGGATTGGCATCAATTTTATTTTTTAACGTTGCAAGTGCCAAGCTATTTAACACGACTAATTTCCATGTCCTGAATGACCAGAGTTTTCTTAAGTATCTCAGTATCATCATAAATACATTTCAGACCCAGTAACTAGAAACATCACATGGTGAGACTATTGCAAATCACAAGTACCATCAAGTACCTATGCTTTCAAATGTATTACAAGATGAGTAACATTTTCCACCTGCAAAGCAGTACTTTGGAGTCCAATCTCAAAAAACTATGTTTTGTGAACCTTTAAGTCAGAGACAATACTATGAGCAAGAAAACAATGTCCCATTACTGCTCTCTTAGGTCCATGGTTTAGGAGACACCAAGTACCAAGAATAATCCACTGCCTCAGGAAGCGTGGAAAACACTTCAGAGTCCCCATTTTAGCTGCTGTCCAAGAAGCTAAACAAATTCAAAAGCTTCCTTCAGAAAGTTCAACTCCTTATAATGCATTCCAAAGAGAATTTTAGTCCAAGTGTTGGAGGTGTGTTCCAGAAAAAAAACGAAAATTGAATTTGATCCGTCTGCAGGGTGTAATACAAGAGCACAATCCCAGTAAGATCAGGACCTTAACAGGCAATATGGAGACATGAAAGAATCTAAAGCTCAGAATTAAACACCTACATTCTATGTAGATATAACCAAAATGTATCTTTCTGGTATCATAACTATTCCACATAATTACATGAGAAGGAATTATCTTTTGTCTTCATTTAGGATCGCAATGAACACAGTAACATTTACAGTGCCAATGAAGTCTTGAGGAGACCGCATGTATACAAAAAAGTTCACCTCCGTGGTATGCAGAAAAATTAGAGAATCAACTACTTGTCAATCTATTTAGAAAAATTATACTGTATTTGCTATCAAATATGAAGACAGCACCACTGTAAACCAAAGGACATCTAACAATTCAGTAAGAAATCAAGGAGTCCCAGTAACATTTTTTACTCATTTTTAAGTTTCTCGAAGTTCAGATTTGCCCATCTCATGACTTCAGGTTTACACAAGGATACAAGCTGTCTATAGAACAATTTCAAAGAGTAACCTTTGGATACCATTCTCAAAAGACAGCATGGATTGAAGACCTATAGAAACTGAAAACACCCTACAACTCGCATTTAGATGTCTCTGTTTCCTCAGTGATGTCATTAGTGTTATTTCTGATTCACAAAAGTTTTTAACTATGCAAAATATACAACTTTTTCCTTACACATTTCTCGTAACTTGTTCTTCACGCAGGACCTTTTCCAAGAGGCTGGTAGTATCACTGTGCAGAACACCACCAAATGCACAGTTCACCTGCCTCTCACATTTTTATGCAAATATGACATTCGATCACCTTCACAAACTATTGTTGCTCCTTGCACAGTCCAACATTTCCTCTCTGCAGTCTTGCCATCAAATAGAGTTTCACTTTCCATAAAACTAGGGGCAGTTTTTTCAGAGGTGTGACATGTGATAACACAAACCCTGAGGACCCACCAAGCCAGTGAAAAAAAGAAATAGCAGCTGAAGCACCTTAAATAAAGGTCTGCTGAATGAGACCAACTTCTATAGTTCATTTAAACATTTTTTTCTAAACAAGGATGCAAGATTGGCTATGACCAAGGAATGCCTAAAAACTAAGTACCATTCATCACATCTCCAACACTGGCTATTCAGATGCCTAGAAAAAGCAGTGACATGGCAAGAATTCCCCCAGAAACCCTTCTAGCTTTCATCACATTGAATAAAAAACACACTGGTTTAGGAAGTGTAGGTATTCAACAATGTCACAATTTTTTATTTTATACACCAGCTGTCATCATCACCAAAACCCTGCAGGTAAACTGATGTTATTATTCAGGTATCCAAGCGCTAAAGTCCCGTTTGAGTTGCAACATTCAGAGCAGAGGTCATAACTAAAATTTTTCTACATTGGACAACAGCATGGCAGAGGAAGTTTCACCAGCAGTCTGTGTTCTTGAATTCCTCAGCAGGCCTATGTTTTCACCATTCTGAACAACTACCTGTTATCAGCAAGCTTCATGCTTTCACTGTTCACCCGTTTCCAAGATCACTTACAACTATGCTAAAGGCATTCGTCTGCTTACAGCACCCTGTGAAAGACCAGCATCTGCCTCTTTCCCCTCACTGCAAGGGACAGTTACCCCCTGCTTCCCAGCTTTCAAACAATCCATGCAAGTGCTGTATGATTTCCAACTATGACCCAGTTTACTCAGACTTTTGAATAACATTCTTCAAAGATTTTTTTTTTTGAAACTAAAATAGACTGTATCAAGCAGCTGTCAACTTCAGAGACTCCCTCCAGTGTGTTCCTATCTACCTCACCCCAATTTTCCTATTCTCCTTGCCTAAGTCTTCATGTCTCATCCTTTAATCTTCTCTCCACTTTTTACACAACTCAGTATCAGAACACTTGCAGTTGGATGAGTTCTTCTGCAAATTGAAGACATACTATTGTTTGTCATGACACTGTCATCTGCCAGCTCTAGACAACAGTTTTTGTACAAGGAGGCTACAAGGCACTGTGCCAACAAAACTATGTTGGCAGACTTAAAACTAATCTGTGTAACCTACTAGCATGGATATATGGTTGTATCACATTTAGTTTATTGTCACTTACTTAAGCAACCGTAAGTTTCTCTAAAAACATAGTTCTACTGGTTAAAAAAAACAAACCACAAAACTGTAGAGGCAGAAAAAGCACTGAGAAAAAAAATTATATATTGCTTAAAGGCAAACAGCCTCTACTGTTTTTGCACTCCTAACACAAGGTCCCAGTCTAGTATCCACAGCATTGGATACAGTACATACCACAACCAGTAATACTAAAATAGTGCAAAATAAATACTGCAGCAGTCTATCTCCACAAAACTAAGTCTTTGAATATAGCAGTCATACCATTCAGCTTTCCACAAGGACACAGCTGTCCTTCATAGTTTGTTTCAGAGGCTCACTTAGAATTGTCAACAGCAGCTACACCTTCGCACATGAGCAGCAAGAAACATCAACTGGTATCACTCCTTCTAGTCCCTGGAAGATACCAGTTCACCAGTTGTCAGTGCAGGATTTTAACAAACCTGGCTACACCTGGGGTATTACTGCAAGCCTCAGAGTCTAGGTGATTGCTTTGGGCTATTACTTAGAATTTAGGCCTCCTTACTGCAAAAAAAGGCTTATGCATAACAATAAAGGGTAGCCTCCTTCTCTGTTAAAAAGCCAGCAGGCAAATAATCTCCTTATTTGTAAAATATTTTATTTCCCTGTTAAACAGCTACAGCCAGTAGCACTGCATTATGGTCAAATACAGAGGTGGCTTCACTTCACATTTTGCTGCTCACTGTAAAAGCATACAAGAGGAAAAGAAACAGTTACCTTATCTTTGCAGGGCTTTAAAGAGAACACATGGGATGTTCATTCTAGGAGGGAAAAAAGAAACAAAAGCACAGAAAAGCAAGCTACAGTGAAGCTAGAGGCAAATATTTACAACCTCTTGCATACATATAGCTTAAGTCTTATCAGGAACAGCTGAAGGAACTGGAGTTGTTCAGCCTGGAAAAAAGGAGGCTCATGGGAGACCTTATCACTCTTTACAACTAGCTGAAAGTTGTCTGTTCTCCCAAGTAATGAGTGACAGAACAAGAGGAAACAACCTCAAGTTGTGCCAGGGGAGCTTTAGATTGGACATTAGGAGAAATTTCTTCACAGAAAGGGTTGCAAAGCACTGGAACAGGATCCCCAGGGAAGTGGAGCCACCATTGCTGGAGTTTATTTAAAAGACACAAACTTGGAGCTTAGAGACATGGTTTTACCTGGCTGTGATGGGTTAACAGACTTGATCTTAGAAGTCTCTTCCAATCAAAACAATTCTATGATTCTAAAACTCAATCAAAAATCTGCCAGCCATCACAAGAAACACGTTCTTTTTCAAAACAGAAAGGCTACAAGACTGTTAATCCAGCACAAGCTTAGCCACAGTTTTGAATGCATCCTGCAGAACTGGTAAAAATTAGCAGAACTCCCTTAAACTTAAATCTTACCAAAACATTATGAAAATTTGCTATTTTCATGACGTTTAAAGGACACATCACCTCCTTAAACTGTCATGTTTAAGAAGTGTAGTTTAATCCATGCAGAAACTAATAATGACATTGCCATGTGTTCACCTTCAAGTTAACCACTGAGTAAGATTTCAGTTTTCAGGGGTTATTGTTTCTTTACTAACTAATTTTACTCAAGTGAAGACAGAAACACAAACTAGAAATATTGAGCCCTTCCCAGTCTTTCCTTTTTCCCCAGTCTGCCTTTATTCACACAGAAACCAGTCTGAGTTTGCACAACAGCACCAGCCATGTTACAACTAGGACATAAATGCTCTGGTGAGAAGCCTTTCCCTTTTGAAGGTTAGCTTTAAGTGTTCCAAGTAAGCATACCAGTATTAGATTGCCCTGACATCCGCTCAGCCTCAGAAATACAGGTCATGGTGAGGTGAACTAGGAGTCAGCTGAAGAGAGAAGACAATTCCTCCAGCAAAACAACAGCTTTTTTTGCACAAGCCCTAAGTCTGGCAGACCCCCAACAGATCTCAGCTGTTCAGCATCTCTGTGGATACCCTACCACACACAGTACCCATTCCTTCCCTTTCAAGAAATATCGTTTTCCCTTCTCTAGAGGAATTGCTCACACATTAGGTGCCAATAGCAAGCAGAAGAAATTTCTCAAGTAATTCAAAGGACACAAATGGCTTTTTGAGGATATTGGACCCAAACTACAGCCAAGCCTTGTTTACTCGCATCTTTAAAGAAATCTACCCTTTTGCCCAAACTAATTTCCTCAGTAGTTGATAATTCAGCACTTCAAGTAAGTCAGCCTGTCCTCAAAGCAGTGTATCAGCCTCTTTCTGTCTCTGGCAAGCCTTGGGCAGCTGAAAGCAATACATTACCAGAAAATATCTAAGACAAATGAGCCCTATGTAGGATTAAGAAGCCGCAACACAAGACAAACTAAAAGGACTAAGTCAGATGTCAGTGAAGACAACAGAGGTCCAGCTGGAGGACAGCTAGTTGTATAAAAAATTATCAGGATTAAGGCCCGTAAACTATTTGCAATGCATGCAGAAACCAAGGGTGCCAGACAAATGACATCATACCAGCCAAGTTCAACTCTCACTAGGCTGGGAAACTCGAGAGCAATATATTCACTGAAAGTTACTTCAAACTGATGCCCTTGTCTAGCATTCCAGGAGGGCAACTTCTAACACTTTTTTTTATTTAATGCTTATTATGTAAAGAAAAAAGTAATGTAGAGATCCATCACTAACTGGAGATATTAAGATATAATTGTTTGGGGTGGTTTGCTCAAAACCACAGAGAGGATTGTAAATTTAAAGAGCTCCAATGCTCTGCATAGGGTAATTTCATTCACATCTATGTCATAACTGGGTGAACTGTTTAAACAGTGCACAGGAAATGGCACAGTGTTACATGCTTCAAATTTGTTGGTACTAAGACCCAAAAAACCCTATCATTCATTTCACATCTGTTCATAGAAGCAGTGGTACCAACCATCAGATTGGACAATTGTTAAAGAAAGAATCATACAGTTCAGTAGTAACTAAGAGAGCATTTAGCTCCTCTTCAAAAAGTAGCAATCAAATAATGTATCAGATTAAAAAAAAAGCCATTTCAAAAGGGGAATCAAGCAGAAGACCAAGTGTTTCCCTTTTAGTTGCATGATCAAATTCATTAAATATCTATTATCTTTAGCATGGAATTGGTCATAAAACAAGGGCGTATTGCGTCTATCATAAGATGGCAGAAAAACACCACATTACAAATATACTGTCATTCATATTATGGAAAAATATACCATCTTAGGAAAGCTGACAGTCAGAAAAAAAAACACCCCAAAGAATCTCAATTAGTGACCAAGGTAGTCCTATACTAGAACATTAAGATACCACATCTATTTCATGGAAGACACTGTCAGCCACTGAACTCTCCAGAGAATTTCCTTTCATTAGTACCTCAAAGTTCTTCTGTTAAGAGTTCTGACTGTTAATATTGGAGAGCAAAAGTTGACAAAATTAAAGTTTCCAAATGTAGAGTGGATAATAGAAGCTCAGAAAGTGTTATGAGAAAATTGAGGCAGTACTATTATAAAGGCTATCAAGGTGTGATAAAGAGACTAAGGAACTAATGGTCAGTGGAAGCAAGGAGTCCAGGTTTCTCAATACAGTAACAAGAAGGTGCTGCTGAACCATTGCAGTACCTCAAATGCCTCCGTTTTGTTGCAACTTACTGTGCAAGCACCAATTTTTCCACTATGTCCAAGAGACATGCAGTTAACAGTGGAAATGCTAAATGGCATGGCAATATATAGAAATATTTTGCAGAGGCTTAAACAAGGTCTTTTGACCCAGGCAGAGAAGGATAAGAAATTCAGATGAGTAGTGGTGTTTCACAAAACATACCCAGAACTTTTAGCTACATGCGAAGGCTAAATTGACCAAGATGGGAAGCACTCATCACCACGAGGGAGACATGCATCCTTTGCAAATGGAACACCAAGTTTCTCTGTTGAATGATCTTCCAATCAGCTAAAGACAATATAACTTGCAAATGCTGCTGGAAAAGCTTACTGTGGTTGTTCTTTAGCTATGTATACCCACTTCCTTCATCAGCAATGTCTGTAATGTTAAAAAAAAAAGTACTAGGTATTTCTTTGTAGAGGGCTAAACTTGCATTTGCATGAGTAACAGCAGAGTAACGGCAGGGTCAAGAGATGGAGGCTGCCACAGGCAAGAACCTTTTGTAACAACTCACAGATAGGGTTAGGCAAGTTTAAAGTTACTGTGAAACTACATGCTACAACACCTTCACCTTGTGGTAACATAAAATTCAGTATCTGGCTGTAGAGAATAAAAACACTAAATGATGATGATGGTGATGATGATGAACCAAGTAACATAACACATAATTGAAACTGCTCTCTCCCCTTCAAGTGGTATTTTTTGCTTTTCCTAATAAGACCTGAGGTAAAACCACCAACTTCAGCCATTTGCAGACAACTACTGCACTAGTGCTTGCAGGCCTCTGCACAACACATTGTGGCACGAAAACACAGGTTTTCCACATTTCAACTTCCAAGTTATGCTGTCTATAACTTGCATGGGAATGCCAGTTACACGATGGGAAAATCTCAAATTCCGCAGAACAAAGCAGTTATTATATATAACTAACTCCTAACTCAGTTATTAGTAACTACAGGACTTCCTTTAATTGATGTGGAAACACTTTAGAGCTTTCCCTTTAATTTTTCAATCAAAATGATCATTTAGTCAACAAATACTTAACTCCTCTATTTTTGTAGCATTTTTACTGAATTTCAGGTAGTACCTGTTCACTCTTGCAGCAAACGAGTCTCCATAAGGGGAATGAAATGGTCTATAGAATTACAATTTAAAAGCAGGACTGAATTATATCTGCGTGTTTGTCTGCTACTGATCTGAGATCCCTGATTATGTTCTAAAAATCGAGTAATTAACATACAATGTGGCCTTTGTTCTGCATGCCAAGATTCTGTAGTGGAAAGCCTACCAATTTCTATTTAGAACAATATTTCACTACTAGAGAAGTGAAATAAGTTTAAATTCAAACCCAAGGAACCTAAACGAGATGATGTTTGGGTTTTTCTTAAGCAAGCCAATAGCTTGTTGCAGTTTCTCCTTATTATGACTGATAAAGGGAAAACAGCAGACATTCGGAAGGGCTGAAATCAAAATCTTCATATATAAAGAAGTGTCAAAGTAATAACAAAAATTTGTTCTTTAACAAAGTACTTCAGGTAGCAGGCCACATTTTAACCGTTTAAAAGATCAACTCGTGCTTGCTGAAACATCAAAGGAGAGTGTCAGTTGACTACTGAGATTGCCACCTAATCAAACAACCATATTGGCAGTTATGCTGCTATCTGCAAGACTCACACACTGTAGCATTAGAGCTTTTATCCAGTTTGACTTAAACATCTAAGCATCCTTATCTGAAAAAGTTAAAAAACCAAACAAACACACGGAAAAGTGTGTACAGGTTTCAAAAGCGTGTTTTTTGCCGGAACATTTAATGAATGCAATATTGTACATTCATTCACTCCCCAAACAGCCACTGAAATTTTTGAAGTACAACTTCGTTATCTTCACTTCAACATTTTTTCCATGAAAACAAAGTCATTACTGAACTACAAACCTTAAAACATCCTGTTTTCAACTAACAAGCTAGCATTCACTAAAAAAAAGAACACAACCACATGTTGATACATTTCGGAGGCCACTGGGGTGAGATGTTACAGTGGGTAATAAGACCCAATAGAAGTATACACATGGTTACGGTTTCAGTAAGTCACTTTCAAAGGAATACAGAGGCAGACTTCAAAAAGCATTTGGAAACACATACTAGACCTGTAGAAAAAAACTTGTGCCTTACTTACAAAGTGATCTTTGCAAACATTTTCTTATCTATTTCATGTAATCACGCTTTTGGCTCTAGAAGTAACCTGATAACCTCCGTAACAGTGAAGAAAGTAATAAAAGAATCAAGAGGCCACATCATGAAGATCTCATCAGTTCAAGAATAGTGAGCACGTTTCTGATGATGCTACCTTGCACACATGCAAGAAACAGAATAAAGCACTTAAGTCAGCTCATCCTTAACCATCCAGTCAAGACAAGTCATTTCCAAAAATCAAGTATCACAGAATCAGAACTGCCTAAAAGAGTGATCCAAGTGAGGCAAAATAAATAGTGCTAAAATTGAAACTAACATATATTAAAAGAAGCAATTCAAACTAATTTAGAATTCAACAGGTCAAGAAAAAGGCTTTGCAAAGACACGGATATAGTTGCATGCAGCCCACTGTAGACTTCTACTGAACATGCAGAAGTAGTCAAGATCTGAAATTAATGCATAATGACTAAACCACACAATGCAAAATATGATCATTATACACTTCAGAAATGTACCCTTAATAAAAATACTATATTCACTTCTGAACATTGTGGAAAGGATGAACTAGATCAGTTCAGGACCTAGCAACACAAATAGCCAAGGAACAGAAGCAGTTAAATCTGAGATTAATAGTATTTGAGAGATGAAGAACAAGAAGCGACACAAAAATACTTAAGAGGAAGTTCAAAAAGAATTGATTAAAAATTGGTTTGTATGTAAACAATTAATTGTTTTATTTAATGTGTCCTCTGCAACTTAACCTTTCAATGCTTAAGCCAGGTTTTATCTAGAGCCAGAACTAAAAGGAAAGGCTCCCTCATGGGCAATTCATCCCACACAAAATGTGAAAGAATTGCCCCTCCTTCCCTTGAAATATCACATATTAAACAATGTCTAGGTAAAGCAGGGGCCCAAACTAATCTTATTGTAGACAGTCAGAAAAGACAACAAGCATTTATGATTCTAACCTGGGCCTTAGAAGCCTGGGAGTTTGTTCCAAATTTCAAGCACCTGATTAAGAAATTCTGGTTAAGAGATCTGACAACACAAAAGTGAAAGTAGTTCTAGTCTCTTTCAGATTTTGAGTGTTTATTTGTTCTTTGATTTTGTTGTGATTTAGGTGGTGGTATTTTTTTTAAAGAATAAATGTCAAATCAGCAACCAAAAAAACACTTCATGACTACAAGTACATCTAGAAACTGAAGTTTTCCTATCTAAAAAGTTGCTTTCACCTTTTGATCACAAAAAGCTACTAAGGATGAATCGGTAATGTTTTGTTCTAAAGTCTACAACAACCAGGTATAACAGCTGACGTGCAACTGCCTACGCATCACCACAAGTTAGGCTTTAAACTAAGACATCACCATGGTAAATTATGTCTGCACATCTGCACATTTAAGCACACATGCAGACCCTAAACAAATCTATATTTTCCAGTACTAAAAATTTAACAGCTTTCCACCTAGGAAAGATCTCCAGTCTAATCTTTGACAGTAGCTAAGATGCAGATTATGTTTTGTTAATATATAAATTAATTTAAAAGATTAATTTTTAGGGAGAACACCTATTACTTACAATATTAAGTAACTTGTACTTTAAAACTAAAATGTAAATACGGTTAAGTACATTAGCAAAGACATCTTTTCTTTTTTGAATGCAACTGAAGTTCTAGTCTGCAACATATGCAGTCTTCCTGAAAACTCAAGGTCAAAGTTATCACATTAAACACAAGAGGCCATACTCATAATTAAGATTTTTTGGTTTGCATTAACTTTGTTGAGTGTAGGAAGTCCTCAAAATCCTTATGCATTGTTTCTAATTAGCTTAATTTTTCAGAAGGTCATCAAACAAATCCCCAAGCAACTTCTGAGATGCCTTCCAGGCACGTCTGGTTTTCTAGACAAATACGTTGACACTAGACCTACTCTACAAATTAACATTAGGTGATGAGGAACTGCACTAACCTCCAAGCTGAGTGAGGTTCATCTAGATTAAATTAGCTTTACTAATAATCACTTTTGAGCTCAAAGTAATTTACAAATGAAAACTCATCTACAAGCATTAAACCTATCATCACAACTGTTCCTCGGATTAAACACTGCTTGTACAATGAAGTTCTGCTCTAATATTTACTAGCTGCTTTCCTAATAAGAAATTAGATAGAATGCAGTTGCCCAGACCAGCAGCTAACTCAGAAGAATCCCCAGCTCTAGTAAAATAAAACCAGCATAAAAAGTCTTGTTTTTGTCTGCAAAATACTGTCATCTAAGTGCCTACTAGTACCACACAAATACCAAAGCACTATCAGTTCATGGAAAAAAATCAGAGCTGAAGTTCCCCTGAATGTATATACAAATGCAGAAAAGCAAATAGGCATTTTAAAGACCACCTGCATCTCCATTTTCTGCAGTCTCTCTGATTCCTGTAGTTTCCCAAAGAACTAATCAGGCTTTTTGTTTGAGAGCACTTTTGCAGCAGTGTCACAAGAAGCCAAATACGAAATGTGTTACAACCATATTAACAGAAAGGTGTAGAAACCATAGACATGTTTGTTACACTCATTGGTCTACTGGAACAAAGTGGCTTTCAAAGGATCCAATCAAAAAATCAAAATAGAACACGCTTATCTCTCCTCCTAAGATTTTTCACTACTGAAAGGCAAATCCTCAAGCTATTCTATTCCCCAAAGGAATACAATCTCTGCCACAATTAATTAAGTTCTCTGTATTACAACTGCTTCAACTTTTAGAAGCTAAGTGAATAAACAGATTTATACCAAAGTGACTAACAGTACAGTAAGTCAAAGTTTCCTTTAAGATCTGGAGTTCTGTACTGAAGAACAGAGTCTTAGCCTGGAAAACTCAGGTGTCACTCAGGGTTGTGAAAACTGTTCCAAGCTTTATACCATACATACCCACAATGCCCTGCTTTCAGTTTCACTTGTGCACACATGTTCATGGTCAGTTATGTAAGAAGCTATGAAAGAAAACAGACCACACATTTCCAGGGTGCTCCAGCAAGTAAATCACCATAAGTTCTCTGCCTGCTCCCAGGAACAGTCTGAGTGAGGTAGGGACTAGACAAAGCACAAGGATGGCAAGAGTATTACCGTGCCATACACGCACAGCACTACGGCAGATCCAGCACTTTTGGCACTTCCTGTAACACTGAGCTGGCTCCATAGACTTCCGTGCACTTCCAGCTGTCCCAATACTCACTTGCTAGTCTTGTGAATGCAAGAGGACTAGGGCTCTGAAAAACCCAGATCGATCAACTGTGCACAACATCCTTATTCTACAATCTTCTGTCCTCAGAAACCAGAACATATGATATGCAAGACCTGTCACAACACACAGAAAATGTGGAGGGAAGGGTGACTGCTAACGTATACCACTCTCACAGGAGTTAAGTGGGCCACATAAACACAAGTTCAGGCCTATTCTAAGCACTTCTATCAAAGTTTCAGGTACCTGAACACTGGGCAGCCTCCACTTCTGTGTGGTACAGAGTCATTCAAGCCACTCAAATTTCAATGTAAGTAGATTCTTTCTTATAAATTCTATCTTGCCCTAAGAATTAAGATAATTTCTGGATTTACAAGAGACTGGAAGCCGTTCAGCTTGTTTCAATCCAAGTACAGTCCTTCTCTCATTCTTTGAGGAGTGTACCATTGTAAGAAAGGGCACAGCAGGAATGCTACTAACTAGCAAGCTACTCACATTTTTGTCAGAAAATACCTACAACTGTACACACCCTCAGCTCTTCTCTCAAGCTTTATTTCATGATTAAAATTATCAGGCACTATCTCCTGCCCGATTAACGTAACATTCACCAGCAGGCATTAAAATTCCAGCAGAGGGGGTGAGCAGAAGAAAGTTATTTGTCAAACCTTGCACACCCTGTGCCCACTTCTCCTACCGTCCTCAAAGTAGTTAGAGCATGAAATGTAAGCGCATCTCCATAGGGCTTCAAACACAAAGGGACAGGCATAAAACTGCAATGTGCTTTGAAATAAACTGTAGAAGATGCTGATGTACTATTACTACACCACAGTCACTTGAAAAAAAGGTTTGTGTTTTCTTCAGCAAGCAAATGGGAAAGGTTTTGTATTAAATATTGAAAGCCTCACAAGTACTGGCAGTGTCAGTCCCCTAAACATCCAATATGGAGTAGATGGTATATGCTTTATATGTAGATATATCTATATGAATACTAAATGCAAGTCAGTAATTCCAGTTGTAGTTAACAGATCTTTCACGTAATTTCTTAGCCTTCCTTGGTGACAGACATGCACCTCTTGTACCTGCTACTGTACACAACGGACACATCTACAATCAGGCAGAAAACAACGACCTCGTTTCTGGCGACAGTTGCCAGCGGGCACCCAGAGAAGCATATTGAACTCTGGCAAAATCGAAACGCGCTCTTTCTGAGGCAGAAAGCAGCTGTCCGTCCCGTGGCTGAACCTCTGGGTCCCCCTACCAGCAGCCAGCAGCACAGCACACCCTGGCCGCGGCTCGCCACACAAGAGCGCGAACAAGGCGCGGGAGACGGCACAAGGCCACAGCGCGCTGCCATCCGCCGCCCTCCCCGCTGCCCGCCCCTCCGCCATGTGCGCATCCACCGCCCTCCCCCGCCCCCCGCTCCCCAGGCCACCCCCGCCAGCGGCAGTGCCCGCCCGGCACCCAGCCCCCCCACCGCGTCCCTTACGGCGGCCGGAC
>WUAM01000287.1:29411313-29431227 GCA_024336885.1 Actenoides hombroni | reverse complement strand
CACGACGTAACCCCCCCCCCCCCCCCCCGCGCCCCCGGGCCCCCGGCCACGCGTGCGCGCGCGCGCCCCCACCTTCGCGCCGACCGACCGCCCCACCGACCGACACACCGACCGCCTCGGGCACGCTCCGGCCGTTGGCCGAGGTGTTTGGGGCCTGCCCGGCGGGCGCCCTTTCCCCACTGCCCCCGGACGGGACGGGCGGGCGGGGAGGCGCAGAGGGAAGGCCCGGGCGTGTCATCCCCCGGGACGTGTGTCCTCTCACGTACCTCGGGCTGATTCCCTCGTGCCTGCCGTGGGGCCCGAGGGGAAAGGCGTCCCGGGGCTCCACCGGGCGCTGTGGCCACGCGGCCTGGGCTGAACCGTGGCTCTCGGAGTGGGTGCCCCGCTTGGTGGGCTACAGCATGGCGCAGAAAGCACCTCCTCCCCGGCGGCAGGGTGGCGGGAGTCGGGGTGTAATGCTACCCCAACCGCTTCAGCGCTGGTTTAAAGCTGAACTGGGAGGGTTTCTGAAGGCACCGCAGCAAAATTTTAAGTTACTCAAAAACGTAAACTCCGTTCACACAGGCTACAGGTACTACAGAACTGCAGCCAGTGCTAGCTTGCCTTACAAGACCGTGCTGAAAACCATGGCGGTTCAAACTGTTTCATCAGAGTTTCGATCATTCCTGCCTTGGCCAGGATGGACAGCCAGAGGCAGCAACAGCTTCAATCTTCCCATTTTAACTTGCGTACTTGCCTGCCAGACACCTAAGCAGCCTGGTTTCCTACAAATGCCTCTCATGCCTGACTGCAAGCTCCAAGTTAAGCCTTGCCTAAAACTGATTCCTTTCTAGGATTCCTCTCCCATGCACATGGTCCTGAGTAATAGCATGCAGCACCAGTCTGAGAAGACGTCTGAGAAGACATCTGTGATCTATGCTAAAATTACAGTAACATAAGTGTCTTTTGAGACTTTTCGCTCTTCTTGACTAGAATGAGCCAATGATTTCAAACATAGATGCAGATGGGATGGACAGACACATGGTGTGATGGCATAAGAGCCGTTTGCTGAGGTTATGTCACCATATATTTAATGAGTACTCTTTACATTTTACTAAATTCTTGTATCTTTTTGTCTAAAGCAATCTGCAGTCTAAATGCAGCTATTTAAATAATGGAAATGACAACAGAAAAAAAAAAAGTGGTGGATCTGTGTAGTATCTGCAATGCAATCTACATTAAAAACAAGCAAAAGATAAAGGATCTTGTACTTCACTGTGCAGTGCCACACCGGTTTTGTTCCAGTGTATGGCAGCAAAACCTCAGACCCCAAAAGCAGATGTCTTTGTGGTAAAGACAAGTTTGTGGAGAGAACCTAAGGACACCCAATTCACCAGCACACTGAATTCTGGGAGGTGGGTTTTTGTATAACATACAGTTTAAAACAGCTAGAAACTGCAGAAGTGTAAGGAGGCAAAAGAAAGGTCTAGGCAAAAAGTTGCACAGCATAGTCCAAGTGATAAGAATTAGGGAGAAACAGGAATAGAGATGTTACGTGATTCTGAAATGAAACTACCTGTAGCCCCCTTGCAACCCTCAGATTTTAAAATTGTGCTAAATGCTAATTTTTTATTTATCCAAGGTTTCCAGTGCTTGGCAATAGGAAGAGAGCAGGGGTGTACAGAAGGCATTTGATAAAAATGAGCAATAGATTGGTATTTATTGTCAAACCAGTTATATGCTACTGCAGGCGTTCTCTTCATCCAGTCAACTAAAGTGGCATCATCTTGTCAGGAGTGATTCACAAGGCGGTGGCTAGCCTTGCTTGTCATTCTGAGACCTGCCACCTCATGACATGCAGAACCCTGAGGTGAGACCCAGTGACCTTCATGGACGAGTGGTCTACAGAAGAAACAAGATGTGAAGAAGTCAGCAGTAGAGAGTGAGTCAACAGCAGGGGCCAAAGAGTGTGGACGGTCTAACCAGGTCTAAGCTGCAGGGAATTGCCTTTGCATCTAAAAATCACAGATGTTTTAGGGGTTTTGCATTAGTCAGGTAAGTCAGCCCCTTCTCATGAGACAATACCCAAGTCCTTATACTAGGGCTCTTTAGCAGTTTTTGAAGAACAGTTAACAGAAACATTTTTCAGTAAGAAGCAGTTTCTGTGAACAACTAAGCAGGAAGAGACAAAGGAGAGGACATACGGACACCAATTCTGCTTCCACATGGCACTTGCCATCACACATGTATGGAAGGAAGAAAAGAAAAGCCTGTTCCTTACAATACCTGGATTGTCCGCACTTGCAGGCTTGGTGTTTGCTGTCAAAACATACACTGACATATATGCTGTCATGACAATGAGACTGAAGAAACTTTAAATTTGAGTTTAAATTAAACCTGTACTTGAGATTTAATGGCTCATAACTTTTTGTGTTGTTGTCATTGTTGCTTTGAATTTTTGTCTTCCTGTGTGTTTCCCATGCTTCAGGGCATGCTCTGCAACTTCTAGTTTGAGTCTGGCTGGGTAGTGGGAGTATTGCCTTGGTATTGACCAGGATGTCAAACTAACACCATTTTTTGAATAATGGGAATCAAATCGAGAACGCATGTTTTGATTTTCAAAATATTACATCCTGAAGCTTTTTTGAAAGCCTCAAAACGTGTGAGTAAGAGCTGTGTAGGCATGGTCATTGTGCAGACAGTGTTTTCTCCAAGGTGGAAGAGCTTTGGTAAGAGACGCAAGGATAGCTGCCCTTTGGCATAGAAGCTGGGGCAGATCTCCTGGGAACAGTAACTTGAGGTCAAATCGCTGCTTCAAATCAAAGGAAATAGAGTTTGAACCGGGTCCCTCGCACGCTGGTTGAGTATCTTACTGATGGAGCTATTCAGTATGAGGGAATCTGACCTCTCCCTTGAGTGCATAGGCCTTATCAGCTGAGCTCACTTTTGAGTCCTTCCCCCACACAGCTTGCGTCACTGCCTGCCACATTGGCTGCAGAGGGAGGCTCAGGCAGGGGCTGTCTCCAGGCAGAGGCCACGAGGACAGCCAGGGTCGAGCACAGGCCTAGGTTTGTACTTTTGGAGAAGGCTAAGCCAGTATTTCTGTAACAGCCTGTTGCAACAAATGAGTTTGGCACTTGCCTCCAGGCTCAATCCTCCTAAGCGCAGCTTGCATCCCCTGTGCTTGAGCCGCTTTCAGGCTATGGCTAAGCTAAAGTGGCGATGCTTTAGCTTAGGAAAATGTCTTGGTCATGGTGAATGGTATGCTTACTTCAGATCAAGAACTCCTCTGTGGCAGGCAATTGATTTAAGCTGCTTTCAGTCCATTTTGTACTAACAGAAAAAATGCATTAGGTCCTTAGTATGGACCTGGATGTGATTATGTGAACATCTAGACACCCTTTCAGAGTACTAGGCATGCTTGGCACCTACCAGAGGCTCAGTTTTACAGGACTCGGGGCCTGCTCAGTACTGTAAACCTGCAATGTATGAAAAACTATGACCACACATTCTCTTCTGATCATAGCTGATTTCAAATCAGCTCATCCCTGACTGTCTTCCAAAGTACTGATTGCCCAAGGTTACCCTCCCTTGAAGTCTCTTGGCAGTGGTCCCCATGTGAGCGCTGAGTTACAACAAGGAATGATACGAGTGCTCTTTGTCTGCTGCTGTCTGCGGTAGCTGGCTGAGTTACAGTCACCATGGAAGTTATCATCAGTCATTGAAAACGAGAACACCACCACCAAACTATTTACAAAGTAAAAACTCCAAGGTTCCCCAAGTGCCACAAAGAGATGCCTTTTCCTCAGTACAGTTTCAAACCACGATGAAATCCAGTGCGGAAGTACTAGGTTTACCAGTACACAAAGAAAACAGTGATTCCAGAGTATTCTTTTTAAAAGACTGAATTGCATTCTTGTGACAAAAAGCAGTTCTTTCAACTCTTACTGAATGATTACTCCAAATTATATGATTAGCCAATGAATGATACAGCACAGAGCTGTTGTTAGTTCTTCCACGCATTGTTTACTTTTTGAGGAACTACTTGTTTTCTAAAGGAAAGTACTTCATCCCAGAAAGCAAGTCGTAGTTTGTAAACAGTGCCACAGACAGCATAGAAAGTTCTGCTGAACTATCACATGTCAAATCATGCAAATCCCCGCGTAGAGCTGAATGAACACCTCTCACCGATTTCTGTTTTGCACTTGCTTCTGCTTTTGTGAAATGAGAGCAAATTTTCCCTCCAGAAACACATTTTCAGACAGGAGTAGCAGCAAATGAAAGGAATACAGTATGCATAACCTTTGAGATACTGTAATAAAAGACAAAGAAAAAATGATGTGGTTTGGAAAAGGTGAAATGCTGAAATGTGATTATACACATTTTGAGATAATAAACCTTCATCATCGCTCATTTCTCGGTATTTTTAATTCTCCAGGAACTGAGTGGTGACTCATTTCATTATAGGGATTGCTTATAGATGCAGAAGGTAAAAACCAAAAGTAACAAAAGAAAAACAACCCAAAAGCCTAGGAGAGAGATGAAGAAAGTAGCAATACAGTGTAGAGTGATAAAATGAGGAAAAAAAGTAAACGTTAGGGGTATATTGAAATGAATGAAGAAATTGACATAGCAGTACTTTAGAGGTAGTACAGAAGTTAAAATCTCAAGTATGGTGCACTTGGTGTTTTTTCAGGGTCATTGCTGGGGGCTAGAACTCACTGCAGGGTTGTTTTTTTTTAATATTGCACTTACTGTGAAATAGTTTTTTTGAAAAAACAACTGAATTTCACTGTAGAATAGACTTTTTAAAGAAGGTGTATGTGGAAACTGATAAATTATTAAATTACTAGATTAGAACAAATCTTTTCATAATGCATATAAATTAGTTAAGTAATAAGAAGAAAAGATATTAAATGGAGAAAGCTGTTATTTCTTGTAGTGCCTGCAGTTGGTCCTAATGTATCTAACAGGACAGTAAAACTATATACAGAGGGGTCCTTTTTTCTGGTCACTTTATGTGATAAAATAAAATGCCATGAAATTTGATAGTCAAGGTTTTTGCTGTTATCTCGTAAGGATGTAAGTAATCTGTTGCCTAAAGGCTGCCCAACTTTCTCATAGGTACCTTACACATGAAAGTAGGAAGCTTGCTCCCTGAAACTACTGTCGTTCTTTCACCTTCACAGGTTTAATGGTTTGGAGTTTGGTTTGATTTGGTTTGGTTTTTTTCACTGTAAGAGGGTGTACTGGCCACAGGCAGAACTGGCTGCTGCTGCTAAAAATGCCCACAGTAGCACCTTGGCAGGGACAGGATATATACTGAGCCCAGTATATACTGGGCAGGAAATAGTTCTAAGCCATATGAAAAGATAGCATCCCAATAGGGAGGAAAAGATGATACACTCATTCTCATGGACTGTAATCCCTTCGTCCTCTTTTCCCCCCCAAAATCACAGAATTGTTCCATTTAGATTACCTTCAATTGTTTTGTTTTATTTTTACTATTTCACTACATTTGTACTAGCATTAATTCCAATTTTTGCAATTAAAAATAACAATAAAGGTCAAATCTTGCATTTTATTATTAAAAGAAAGTCAAAATGAAACCCAGACAATTTTAGAACTTTCTATCCCATACACTTCTTGAGTAGAAACATTTGCTAAGATTAACCCTTTCAAATGACAATTTAATTTTCAATACATTGACAATTAACAATTTCAACTTTGACCTTGTCCTTTAAAAAAAAGTTCTTGGCAGCTCTAGTCAGAGTATGACTTGGCACAGAAGAGCAAGTTCCTCCTTCCCTTGCAGCCTGATTTCTAAGAAGACAGTGAACCCTCAGTAAGTGCAGACACAGATACAGATTGCTTGCTTTTCTCAATACATTTTTCTAAAACTTTGGGGTTTTTTCAGCAGCACGAACAACACTTTTTCCTGAAGGCAGGTGCCTTGGCATCACATCGCAGTGCAGAATATGGGTGGAAAGAATTGCAGCTACCCAACTCAGTCATAAAAAAAAAAAAAAAAAGGAAAAAAAGGAAAAAAGGAAAGGTTTTTATATAAGTTGGTGTCTCAAAATTATAGTTCAAAACAGAGCACTTCAAGTGGGTGGCGTTCAAAGGCTGATCAGCTGCATAGCAAAAGCTGTCTGAAAAGTGTCAACATAGAGATATGAACAAGCTCTGTTAAGTAAATGTGTAAAAAAAGTTGCATATTTAAAACTTTTCTGTAACAATCATTCTCTCTCTTTACTCCTCTGCTGCTGCTTCTGTGGCTTTGGCTTGGGGCTAGAGCTGAGAGGAAGAAAAAGGAAAGGGAAGGATACTCTGCTGAAGGTCTTTGATCCTGGGTGAACGGCTGCAGTGTCTCACATTATCCCTGCATGTTCCCAGATAGAGTTTCTCAGGACAGTCTGTCAGGGACTGACACCCATCCTGTCGCAGAGGGCATCTGGAAGAGTTTGTGCTGATGAGATTCTAAGATGCTCAAATCCCATTTATTGCAAGAACGGAAGGAAATTTTTTATCAGAAGATTGTGCTGGATGTTAGTATTGCTGCAAGGCCCCCATCTACCAACCTGAACTGCTGTCTAGGGTGGTTTGCTGCTTGCTGGGGGCTTAGATCTGGGACACTGTGGAAACACTGATGTGGCTTCTCCAGTTCTCAGACTTTTAACCCCTGCTGCTTTTCCAGGTGGACACCAATGCTGCTACCAGGGGAGAACTGGAGTGTATTGAGTATGACTACACGGCAAGGACATGGGGGCCCAAATGGTTTTGTCCTTGATCCTGCTGACAAGGAGTTAATGGATCCTGTGGATCAACAGCTGTTTGTGCAGCTGGTCTCAATGACATGGACTGGGTTTTTATGACCACAGGTCCTTTGTGAAGATCAGATTGTCAAGGAAAAGATGGAAACCCATTTGACTAGGCAGGGCAAAATCATCTTTGCCGATAGGCTGGCCTAAAAAATACCTGGTAAAGGCAGTTTGAAACTCGAAATGGTGGGGCAGGGAATTGCTCTTTATGTGAGAGCAGCAAGAATATGTGGGGCTCTCCCTAGATATGGATGACAAGCTAGGGGGGAGCTTAGTGGTTAGGATTTGAGGGCAGACCAACAAATGCAACATTCTGTGTGTTTGCTGTAGACCACCTGATTAGGAAGAAGTAGATGAGATATCTTCATTGAACAATGGGAAGAAATCTCATGTTCACAGGCTCTGGTCCTCACAGGGGACTTCAACCACTCTATATATGCTGGAGTGATAGCACAGCAAGGCACAAGCAGTCCAGGAGATTTCTGGTGTGCATTGATGGTTACTTCCTGGCACAGACACACAAGAAGCCAGTGATGGGAGGCACTCTGCTGGACCTCATACTTACAAACAAGGAATAACTGGTCAGGGGTATGAAGCAACCTTTGGGAGCAACCTTGTCTGCAGTGACTGTAAAATAGTGGAGTTCAGGGTACTGAGGGGATAGGGCAAGGCAAAATCAGGTTCACAGTCCTGAACTGCAGGGCAGCAGACTGTGGCCTGCTCAGGAACCTCCTCAGAGGAATCCCATAGGAGATGGATCTGCAGAAAAGAAACATCCAGGCAAATTTGCTTATTTTTCAAGAACCACCTCCTCCAAGCTCAAGAGCAGTCCATCTTGATTTACCGGAAGTCAGGCAAAGGTGGCAGGAGATGTGCTCCTAACAAACTCTGACATGTAAAGGAAGCATAACAAGAGGTGAGAGTAGGGACAGGTGACCTGTGAGGAATATAGAGACATTGCCTGAGTATGCAGGAATAGCATTAGAAAAGCCAAAGCCTACCAGGATTTGAATCGGTTAAGGGACATGAAGGGCCACCAGAAGGGCCTACAAGTATCTCAGCAAGAAGGACCCAGTGCTGAGTAGGACTAGGAAACTGTAACAAATGACACAGAAATGGTCAAGATACTGAAAGTCTTCTTCACCTCAGTTTTCACAGATTTTCATTCAGAAATTTCAGGTCCCTGAAAACAGAAGAAGGGTTTGGAGCAAGGTAGACTTATCCTTTGTGAAGGAAGATCATGTTAGGAAACATTTAGACCAACTGGGCACACAGAAGTTCATGGGACATGATAGGATGCAGCCATGAATGCTGAGGGAGAAGCTAATGATATTGTGAGGTCACTCTCATTATCTTTGAAGGGTCTTGCCAATCAGAGTTGGTTACTGAGGACTGGAAGAAAGCAAATGTCACTCTTAGCTTCAGGAAGGGCAAGAAGGAAGATGTAGGAAACTATTGGCTGGTCAGCCTCACCTTGTTCTTCAGGAAGATGATGTAGTAAATCTTCCCAGGAACCATTTCTAAACACATCAAAGACAAGAAGGTAATTAGAAGTAGTCAGTATGAATTTACAAAGGGGAGATTGTGCCTCACCTTCTCAGTAGCCTTCTATGACGAAATGACTGGCTTGGAGGATGAAGGGACAGCAGTGGATGTTTGTTTCTACTTCTGCTGAAATCATGCTTTCAACACTCTTTCCTGTAACATCCTCATAGACAAATTGATGACTAAATAAATGGGCAGTGAGGTGGACTGAAAATTGGCTGTGTGGCTGGGCCCAGAGGGTTGTGATCAGCAGCACAAAGTCCAACTGGAGGCCAGTCACTGGTGGTGTACCCAAGGGATCAGCACTGGGGCCAATGTAGCTTAACATCTTTATTAATGACCTGGATGGTAGGCCAGCATGTATGCTCAGCAGGTTTGTAAAACTTGATACAAACCTGGGAGGACTGGCTGATATAGCAGATGGTTGCACAGCCTTGAGAGGCTGGGTAAATGGGCTCACTAGAACCTCATACAATTCAGCAAAGTAAGATTTAAAATCCTGCCTCTGAGGAGGAAGAACTCCAGGCACCAGGATAAGCTAGAAAAAGATAGGGTGGAAAGCAACTTCAGAGAAAAGGACCTGGGGGTCCCAGTGAACACCAAGTGGAACATGAATCAGCAATGTGCCCTTGACACAAAGAAGGTCAGCAGCCTCCTGTGTTGCATTGAGTCATGGAAGGTGATCCTTTCCCTCTGCTCTGCCCTGATGAGATGTATCTGGAGTGCTTGGTTCAGTCCTGGCCTTCCCAGTAATAGATATGAACATACGTATCAAGTCTGGAAAAGAGCCATGAAGCTGACTAAGGGACCAGGGCATCTCTCTTATGAGGAGAGGCTGAGAGAGCCAGGACTGTTTAGCCTCAAGAAGAGAAGGCTCGGGTTGATTTTATCAATGTTTATGAACACCTCCTTGGGGATACTAAAGACAACAGAGCCAGACTCTTCTCAGCAGTGCCCAGTGATAAGACAAGGGGCAATGGTCACTAATTGAAATACCAGAAATTATATTTAAACATATGAAAAAACTTCTTCACTCTGAGAGTGATCAAACGCTGGCACGGGTTGCCAGTTTGAATCATTGGAGATATTCAAATGCAATTGGATACAGCCCCCAGCAGCCTGCTCTAGCGGTTCCTGCTTTGAGCAAGGACTACATGATCAACCAGAGGTGCCTTCCAGCTTCAACTATTTTGTGATATTTGCATAAAAGCCTTGTTGACATTTGATGTTCAAGGATGTGAAATTGAGAAGCTGTGCAAAAAACATCAACTATATTTTTCATATTGAAAAATGCAATTTAATATCATTAATTTAAAACCACCAGAACAGTAATACAGTATATTCAACATACACAATGCTCACATGTCTCTGTGATTAATTCCAAAATGTTCATGTAGAAGGCAAATCAAAATTGTTCTCCCCGGTTTGCATGACAGAATTGCATGGGGAAAGAAAGCCTTCATACTTGGGGAACTGAAAGTTGGCTATCTTCTCTGCTGTTTATTAGGTCTCTTTTTACAAAACCATGCCGGGTTCTGGCTATAAATGCAGTATTTTAGTGTTCTGCAAAAGAGCAGACTGCTTCTGCATTTAGTCTTATAACATCGATGCATTTCAAATCATATCTGCAGCCTAATTTAGGCAGGTTTCTTATGAAATAGTCTCAAAAGCTGAGGTGATAAAACTGCTTGGAGTTCTTGCTTGTCATTTTTTGTTGCTTTATTTTGATGCTTTTGCTTTTTGTCTTTTTCTATCTCCCACTGTAATAAGCAGACCTGCCATTCTTAAGAATTCTGTGGTGTTGCTGCATTAGCTGAAAAAAGATGAAGGGCAAAAACTAGGCAGAAAAATAAAGGGAAGTTGCAAAGGATGGAAGAAGAGCAAAGGAGAGGAAGTTTGGTGAGAGCTGTGGGATTTGCTTTGTGAAGTAACCAAATTCTTTAAAAATAAGGGGTGGAATTCGTACCACCTATCTTTGTGTGTTCTCAGCTTCAGTATCTCAACTTCCCTGGTTCACCTTAACAGTGGAGAAAGACAAGCTGTTGTACAGTGTAATTCACTTGGGCTGTTTCAGTTGTCTGCTTGAAGGCAGGATGACTTATGCCCTAGAAATTCCTCTTTCTGTCTGCTGACAATACAAGGTCTAATGGATGAGCTTAAATATAAGTGTGTGCATTTACTGAATCAACCTAAATTCTCTAGCACTATTTTGAACACCTTAAGTGAAGAAAAGGAAGCCAAACAGAAGAATTAGTCTGGGTAGCTCCTACTTGTCAAAGCTGGTGTTACCCCAGAGTACCTGCAATATGAATTGCCCAGTATCTTTGTTTTGCATGTTTAGTGATGTTTTTCCTTTCTGTTTTCCACAGGGGTGTTCTGGGTCTGAAATGCAGAGAAGATACATAGGGTCTGGTTGTTTGGCTTGGGTTTGGGGCTGTAAGGGTGACATCTCCCAAGGTTACCTGGCTACCCTCAGTGGCCACCTGGGTCCCTTCTTCCTCAGATTCTCTGGTATTACTTGCTGGGACTTGGTGGTGGCTGCAAAATTCCAGGCATGGGTAGACATACAAAACTTACCAGGTGTGTCACTCCTTTCCATTAGCACAGCTTTTGGGGCAGATGTTGTCTTGTCCTCAGGATACCTTTTCTCATTAATCTGCAGTGCTAGGAAGCCACAATTCTCATTATTATTGCAAATGCCAGGAGGACAAGAAAGATGGTGAAGGATCCTGAAAGGTCTAGATGGTAGCCTAGAGCTGCTAGTGAGTATGTGTCTCCTGGGTGAACAAATCTGCAGTGAGATAGAAATATCAGGTTATAAAGCAGCACTGAAGCAGGAGGGATTCATCCAAACCAGATGTTGTATAGGTGAAGAGGCAACCTGATCCAACAGTGAAGCTGCACAGAAAGAAAAGACAGAAAGCAGACTTGTTAATCCACCAAATGTGCCTGTGTTACATAAAACAACTTCTTGAAAAAACACCACGTTGGAATCACTTTTTTTTTGGCTCCAGAAGAATAATAATAGGAACTCAGAAGAAGTGCTGAAAAGTGGCTTTCTGCAAAATCCCTGAAGAGATTCTGAAAGAAACTTCCCCCTTGTGTCAAAGGCCCAAGTACCAATTCTCTGATTACTTCTTAATAGCCAGTCATGAATTCACTGCTAATGCACAATGAAAAATAGTATGATTTCAACATAAATAATTTATAAGCACCAGTCATCACTGGCAATACAGATGTAGTTAAAAATGATTCTTACCTTAAATTTAGGAAGAGGCAAGCATAATGAAATTAGTTCTGTGAAAGTGAGATGTCCTATGTAAATCCAGGATGATATAAATAAATTTTATTACAAGTCTTCAGTAAATTCCAAAATTCATGAAGTTCTAGAGCAGATTTGTCTGTTTATGAAGTAAACCTTACCTTGAAGATCTTGTGATTTGTCTACCTAACAAGTGTTACATTTAGGCTAACATACTAATTTAAATTATCTGTACCTATCCAAGTAGTGGCATTTCATATATCAATATATTATGTAGTATAAAATACTAATATAAATATTTACTACTATAAACTACTACATTTTATCATATGAGCTCACAGTAAGGCTTTTTTTTTACATTGCTGCCTACTGGGTATTCAGACATTCATATCTGCATTAAAATATCATGGTATTTAGAATACCTTACACATTACAGAAAATCGAATTATTTGTATTAGAAGGATAGTGATACAGTAATTCAGTCATTTGTAAATGGGATATAAATTCAGAAGGGAGCACTGCTCCAAATATTTGTGAATGTCTAGCATGGTCAAAGGTCCAGGTTTTGTTGAATGCTAAAGTATGAGTTAATGAAATACTGCCTTGCAAATACATGCTCCTGACATTCAATGAACTGGAGGAATCCTGCTTCATTAAATCGAATCTGCTATTGCTTACTCCAAAAATATCTAAATCTACTGCTATTCCTCCCAAATCCCCTGAGGCAGACAGTGGTAGCCAGCCACCAGCATGCTTTTCAGTCTCATAGGATCTCATTAGATGCTGAGTATACCAGCTATGCTCCTGCTCTTAAATAACCAGTCTGACCCCAGCCCTGCTGGCTCCTTGTCCAGGGCCAAAATGAGCAATACCGATGTGTTACCCTTCTGAACTCAGCCTCTGGCCATTGCACTTCAGTCTGGTGTGTCACTGTATGATGTTCATGGCCTGAAGCCAGCTCTCGTGTGGTTTCCCTTGGTGCTGTACTGCAGCTCAGCACAGTCTCCATACTGGCTCCAAACACAGTTTTAGCCTTCAGTTCCAGTAATCAAAAACTGTAATCGATAATTTTTATTTAAGGTCAGACTACCTTGCTAATGTTACCCATATTTGTTTTCATATTCATACCAATGAACTGAAAACATCTGCTAAGGTGGTGGCTGGGAAGGCGGATACAATGAAGTGCATCTGCAGGGACCTGTAAGGAAAGATGTAACATTTTACAAATCATTTAAACAATAAGTATTTTCTGTTTGAACCTTGGTACCTTAATAAAAGGCACCTTAGACATAAATAAGATGGGAGACCAGCTTTTTAGGAAATACAGATGTGTGACGTCCTGAATTTTAATTCACTAGCTGCAGCTAATTAACTGCTTGCATTGTCTATGTGTATAATTATGTTCTTTACTCTCAGTAGCTTACTTATCACTGTATATCTTTTATCTTTTTATATTTATTTTTTTTCTCTCAGAGTGTTCTGGAAAAAAACTTGAATCAGAGGCAGTGGTAGGTTTTTGTGGGCCTAATCTTCTTTGTGACTTACTCTGCAATAAAAATAATGAAGCTGGCTAGTAGACTGTAGAATATTGTTCACTTCTTGCTTTGGGCTTGGAGGGGTAATATCAAGACTGGCTGAAGTGTTGGGATATGTGTCTGTACATTCCAGAGAATCTGTGGAAAAAGCAAGTATTTAAAGTCCTGCATAGCCATGGGAGAAGGATTAAGAATCCTCCGGGATTAAGGCTCCCCCATGGGTTTGGGAGCTCAGGGTTGCACTCTCCCACTTAAGTGATGTGCTCCCACTGGCACAGGTACATGCATGTAGCACGGACGTAAGAGACCAGTAATTTTAAAAGGGTTCTTTCATCTGCTTAATCAGAGAACAGGGCAAGCAGCAGGCAGAGCATGCATGAGCAAAATATATAGTTACACATCTTTGCTCTGGTCTTTAGAAGCACTCCTGCTTAGATCCTGCACAGCTCAGCAACTTTCAGTGACACCTAATAATTGCGCCCTGCTTTGGTATTTCCTACAATCATAGAATAGTTTAGGTTGGAAGGGACCTTAAAGATCATCTAGTTTCAATCCCACTGCCATGGGCAGGGACACCTCCCACTGCATCAGGTTGCTCAAAGCCGCATGCAAACTGGCCTTGAACACTTCCAGGGAGGGGGCATCCATAGCTTCTCTGGGAAACCTGTTCCAGTATTTTACAGTAAAGAAATTCTTCCTTATAGCTAATCTAAATCTACCCTCTTTGAGTTTAAAACTGTTACCCCTCACCCTATCACTACATTCCCTTATGAACAGTCCCTCCCCATCTTTCCTCTAGGCCCCCTTTAAGTACTGGAAGGCTGCAGTAAGGTCTCCCAGGAGCCTTCTTTTCTCCAGGCTGAACAACCACAACTCTCTCAGCCTATCCTCATAGACAAAGTACTCCAATCCTGTTATCATCTCTATGGCCCTCCTCTGGACCTGCCTGAGCAGGTCCATTTCTTTCTTATGCTGGGGGCACCAGAGCTGGACACAGTACTCCAGGTAGTCTCAGAAGAGAAGAGGGGCAGAATCACCTTCCTCGACCTGCTGGCCACACTTCATTTGATGCAGCCCAGGATGCGATTGGCTTTCTGGGTTGTGAGTGCACATTGTTGGCTCTTATTCAGTTTTTCATCCTCCTAGTGTGCAGCTTCTCCATCAATGGCACATCTGTATGCAGCCTTTGTTTAATGGGATTATTGCCCTGGAACAGTATAATTGAAGTTGTTTTCTTCTGTAGTATAAGCATGTGTATTTTATCTGCCTTGTCTACATCAGTCATGATGGGAGTATATGATCATTAAGTAGGTCACTTGGAGCAGGAACACACTGCACCTTACTAAGTGATGACATGCTATCAACCACACACTTACTGTCCTTCCCAGTTCTCTCCCACACTGGCTGTTTTGATGCATTTGCCTCCATGGGTATGAGATAACACTTGCCACTCTGCTCCAATGTTGCTGTCTCCTAAGAGACATTATGTGTTATTTTGTACTACTTCTTACCTTGACAAATCGGTTTCTTCATGTTGGAAACAGAAATTTCTGCTTTCATCCCCATGAGCTGCAACTTGACACTGCTTCTCTTTCTCGTTCCCTTCTCCTTTCCCCAGGAGCCTGCTGTGCTTCAGAAGTTCCTCAGGTCAACAGGTGGCTATTAATGGGCACTGTGTAATTTTGGGGGGAAAACTTTAGGTTTGCAGGCTGTGTATCCCTTTTTGAACTTCACAATTATGGCACACTTTGCAAGGCTCTAGACCTTGCATTTAATCTGTGCTTTGCATTCAAAATAATCCCTGTCAAGCACAGGTGGCATTTTGCAGGTGCCATAAATGAAGTGTTCAGTGATGAAAAATAAAAAACAATGCAAATTCTGATTTAAGGTCTCTCTAGTAAGGTCCCAAAGACATTTTGGGTAGGAATTATGTAATGTTGGAAAGGTTTTCCAAAGGGAAAGGAGGAGGCATCTGGGAAAATGAGACTAGCTACTTGTTCTTGGTCCTCCTTTGTCCTATCGTTCCTTATCCTGCACTTAACTAAGAACAGCCCACTCTCAGCGCAGTTGGGTTTTTTCCCACTCTCTGTCAAGGCAATCTGAAAGGTAGGAGCTCCCCTGTTCAGCACAGTCATTTCATTAAGACAGCACCCAGCCCAGAGCCCTCAGCAGGGTAAGATCATAAAGAACATCAGCCTGAGCATCTAGCAAGGATTTCCTGGATTACAGCTCAAGCTGACTTTACGTCAAAGATGAAGATAGCAGATGAACCTAGAGAGTAAGATTTTAATCTGTTCCTGGTGGATCTTACTGGAGGCCTTGCAAGCATTGTAAAGGGCCTAGCCATGTAGGATTGCTCAGCTTGAAGGAAGAAGCAAGTCATGTACAGGAAATGTGTGGTCACCCCTATTTGATGACCTGCATATTTAATGCATAAAAACACATTGTACAGAATAAATATGGGCTCAGGGTCCCTAAATTAATGAATTTCATGCAACTTCAAAGAAGAAGCACAGATTGCAGCAAAACTTAGAAACTCAGGGGGGATTTTAACAGCCAGTCATAGCATCATCAAATATAATTCCATTTATTCAAGGATGGTCAGGCCTTACAGGCAGAAAAAAAAAATCAATTTTTTGCTCAGCACATGGTTTAAAAAGGATCAAAAAGAGGCAAACGAGGAAGAAATTTCTGACTCTGCTGACTTCATCAATGCACTTATTAGCACCTTTTCAATTATTAATTGCTCTGGCTGCTGCAGTTATTACTGATCCATATTAATCCTCCAAGGAACAGGATATGACAACACTGAGTCATGATGACCTTGTATTTCCGTATGCTACAGCTGGTTGCAATGGAACACCTGTTGACTGGTAAGTGTGAATTCTCAAAAATCTTTGCTTTTATTGGAAATATACGTATTTTATTGATTTCTGCTGGGAAAGTTTTGGCTCTGACATGGCCTTCCTACAGCTAGAATTCATGAGGAGGGTTTTCCCTGATGATATTAGATAAATAGGTCCTCTTTATTCCTGGTAATTTATACAAAGTGAAAGTAAGGAGACTGAGGAACACCTAGCACATACTGCATTCTAGGCTGACACAGCTTTGAGAGCAATTTTGCCTACGCTGGCCTTACACAATGGGGCCTTCTATTTTGAAAGAGCTCATCTTCATGAGAATTTAAAAATTCATGGGATAAGAAAGACATTTCTTGTTTTTCTGCTATGGGAGCTAAAAAAAAAAAAAAAGAGTAGCAGATAAAGGCAATAACTTCAAACCTTAACAAAACAATAGGGAAGTGGTATCGGGTTTTGTCATATTTTTCTCATGAGCATTTCAGAAACTTTGTAAGAATCACAGCTGGATGAGGAGGAAACCAGAGATTAACCTTCAGATGCTATCAGTTCAACCAAATATTGAATTAAATCTATTGTAGTCTGAAAGCAACAGATTCTTCTTTTCAAAATACTTTAAAATACGTCTTTTTCATCTGTTTCAACATAGAATGATAGAATATTTTGGATTGCAAGGCACCTTTAAAGGTACCTAGTCCAATGCCCTTGCAGTGAGCAGGGACATCTTCGACTAGAGCAGGTTGCTCAGAGCCCCATCCAACCTGACTTTGAATGTTTCAAGGGATGGGGCTTCTACCACTGCTCTGGACAACCTGTGCCAGTGTTTCACCACCCACATTGTAAAAAATGTCTTCCTTTTTCTAGCCTAAATTTAGCCTCTTTTAGTTTCAAACCATCACCCCTTGTCCTGTCACAACAAGCCCTGCTAAAAAGTCTGTCCAAATCTTCCTTGTAGGCCCCCTTAACTACTCAAAGGCACAATAAGGTCTCCCCAGAGCCCTCTCTTCTCCAGGCTGAACAACCCAAACTCTCTCAGCCTATCACCATAGGGGAGGGCCCCTTGATCATTTCTGTGGCCCTCCTCTGGACATGCAACAACAAGGTCATGTCCTTCTTGTGCTGAGGGATCTGGAGATGAACACAGCACTCAAGATGAGGTCTCACCAGAGTGGAGTGGAGGGGCAGAATCACCTCCCTCAACTTGCTGTCCAAGCTTCTTTTGATGAAGGCCAGGATATGTGGTTGGCCTTCTGGTCTGTGAGAGAACTTTGTTGAGTTTTTCATCTACCAGCACCCACAAGTCCTTCTCTGCAGGGCTACTCTCAATCCCATCATCCCCCAGCCTGTATTGATACCAAAGCTTGCCTTGACCCAGGTGCAGGACCTTGAACTTGGCCTTTCTGAACCTCATGAGATTCACAGGGGCCCACTTCTCAAGCTTGTCCAGCTCCTGGATGGCAACATGTTCTTCCCAAAGTCACAGAAAGCTGTAGTAAACCTAGGAACAATACGTTGTTCTCCTGTGTGCATTAAAATACTTTATAGTATTTTAGAACAGTTAAAGAATTTTTGCCTTTCCCTTTCTTATTCCATACTCCTGCCTAAATCAGTGCTCTTTCTGCATAGTCAACAGGGCAATGATTCTATGCAACAAAGAAATATAAATATGTCATTAATGGTTATATTGAAATGTACATATAGATCAAATTGGGAAAGTCTGATGAAAGATAACGTAACCTCTAAGCCAGAAAATTCAAGAAGATAATAAGTCAGGCTTTGTTATCATCAAAGTTTTCACTCTTTTCATGTTAGATAAGCAGTGATCTTTTGTAGGTTCCAGAGGAACGAGAGTTGTGAGTGGCAAAGACTGGGAACAGCCACTAACTGGTCAGTGTGTGAGTTACAAGGCCAAAGTGGACTGAGGCAAGAAAGTACCCAGAAAGGAAGGTGAATGGAATAGTAGAGTCATGAAAGAGGAAAGAAATAGAAGAAAAGTCAGAATACAAAATGAGTGAAAATCTGAAGTCTAGTTTTCTAGACTGAAAGATGCCAGACATAATAATTTTTATTAATTATCATTATTATTACTACAATTATTGCTATTTTTTCTTTTTTTTTCTTAGCAATAATAATGCTAAGAAAAAATGTGAGAAGCTAGGACAAAAATCCCATGAAGACTTGGAAAAGGAGGGACAGAAGTCTGTTTAACAGGTATCCATTCTGGTTGTTGGATAAGATGGTTCCCATTTTCTATTCAAATATTAGGTGAAAATGAATATTTGTGCAGTGAATTGGAGTCAGGTTTTATTTGAACGAAGTAGAACAAGAGCTGATCAAATGCATGTGAGACTTTTTCAAAAAGAATTACCTGTTTTTTATACTCCCCCCTAAATGAATAGTTTCCACAGATTCCAAATAATGAGGAGGAAGGGGACACTCCCTTTCCTTTTGCTAGCTAAAGCTCTCCATGCAATTATAATCCCTTTAAAAGAGCCCTGTGGTCTATAGTTTTTGGGGTCAGCCAACCTGAATTACAACTAGTCGAAACATTGTCAAAAGCTAAAATACATATCCTCTCTCTAATGTCTTAAAATCACTCTGCTTAGAGATTACAAGTGGCTACTGATGAGAGGCCTTAAAATCTCCATCAGTAATCTGCTGATGAGCAAACGTAAACTAGGCCCAATGCTGTAGGACAGAAACACATGGTAAATGACATTCCTGGAGCCTCTAGGCTTTGCTGAAGCTGGTGCTCTCAGAGAGGGGAGCCATTCAAGGTATTAATTTCTCCTGATGTAGGAGGGATCCTCGAGGTGGAAAGACATTCTCAACTCAGTAGCAGAGATCTCACTGAGGAATGTTCACGTGCAACACTCTCTCTGCTCCCCAGAGCAACATGGTTCGATGGGGAAGGGTGTTTGTGGCCTGAAAAATCTCTCAACCCACATCCGCAGACATGTTTGAGGATCAGTCTGGAGTGAATCTCCTCCCAGGCACATCAGGGAGACAGTGAAAGGATTGAGCTCAAGGCAAAAACATAACTTCTGTTTTGTTTTTTTTGGAGCAGGAGAAGATGAGTTGCCCTCATTTTAAATGTAGATACTAGTTAGAATGTGTTTTTAATTTAATTTGATTTAAGAAGGGTTTAGAAAGCCAAGCTCCTGAATCCCTTAAATAACTCAGACTTGAATTAAATAACCAATGACAGGAACAAGGATGGTGGGAAGGAAACACAATACCTACTTCCACTCAGAGGAGCATCCTTTCATGGGAAGGATAAGAGAGTCTGAATCCCTCTAAGAATACTGTTAAACTGATGGCAGCTTAGAAGAGCTAAAAAAAAAAATAAGGATTTGTAGTACAACTGTGTAAGAATAAAATCTGGAGCAGCTGAAATAAAAGGAATGCTTAGTCCTTAAAGACAGAATATCATCACACTGAGCAGATCCTTTCTTTTACCTCTCACAGGACACTGCTTTTGCTATTCACTCATGTTTCTTGAACTCTCTTTTATTCCCAGTCAATGCAATTGAATAAAGCTGTGTTACATGATTGGCCACAACTGTTTTCTGAATGCTAAGTACAGCAAAATTTCCTGGACATCCAGGTTTTTTTGTGTTCCTTTTTCTACAGCTGCATATCCACATGGGAAGACTCTTCTGGTGCTGGGATCCATATTGCAAGTGGCCTGTACAAATATGAATCTTCCTTATAAGAGAAAACTTTAGCAAGGTGAGTTGGTTTAGTAGTAATTCTCTGGAGAAGCAATGGAGAAGCAACAAAACCCCCTAACCCAGAAAGATTTTTAACTGTAATTTCTTTTACCTTTATAGAAGGGAAGAGGAGAGGAGAGGAGAGGAGAGGAGAGGAGAGGAGAGGAGAGGAGAGGAGAGGAGAGGAGAGGAGAGGAGAGG
>WUAM01000287.1:29354012-29411302 GCA_024336885.1 Actenoides hombroni | reverse complement strand
AAAGGAAAGGAAAGGAAAGGAAAGGAAAGGAAAGGAAAGGAAAGGAAAGGAAAGGAAAGGAAAGGAAAGGAAAGGGGGTAAAGTATGGGTTTTTTCCTGATTTGTTTGAGTTTCCTGTTACTTTGAACTTTTCACAGAGATAATGTGCAGGTAGAAGTCAGCACAGTCAAGCAATTTGTCTGAGTAAGGTTTTTTTTCTCCTTAGTACCATTTAACACCACTATTTTCATGTAAGAGATGCTAAGAAGAGAAGAAATGGACTATGTGAAAATAAGCTATGCCATTCCTTAGGTGTCATATTCATGTGAATTATTTTAAATTTTCATTTGCAAGATCTCAAACATTAAGGAAAAAATCCAGACAATCTTAGCTTCTTCTCTGAAGGAAATTGTAATTACAAGCTCATGCTTTTCGTCTGCCTACCTACCAGTCTGTCTCCTGCCTGTGCCATTCCTCCCACTCTATGTCGTAAGCCACTGGTAGATTTTAGCTGAGTCTAAGAAGTGGAGAACAGGGAAGTAACAGAGTTCCTGCCAGCTCTGTAAACCAGACACATGGGCAGGGCACATAAGCAAGCAAGACCACAGAAAGAACCACCTCTTTCTTATCAGGTAACAAAACACTCCAAGCAGAAGAGAGCGCTTATCAAGGGCCCAGCTTTGAGATAGCCTTCAGTGAGCACTTGCAGGTACAAGGCTACAAGAAACCAAGGTCCTTGAGCTTAGTGCTCAACAGTACTTATTTATATATCAGCTTTCAATTGCCTTATCACATGAAAAAAGGTAATGCACAGTGCTGATACTGTAACTCTGTACTATTGATGACAGTGACAGGTATAATTATTTTGTTCTGAATTCTTGCTCTGTTTTGTACTCTTTTCTTTTTCTCCCTTCCTCTTCTCTCTGCTTAATGGCAGACACATGTTCACACACACGGAAAGACCACAAAGATTTTGGCAGAGTTTAGTTGCGGGGTCCTAAAGTTGAGTTTAACAGCCAGAACTTTTGCAGAGAGAAAGACTGGGCAGATATTTTAGCAATAGGCTGGGACTCAACAGGTTGAGATTTAATTCTGCATGCACTGCACCTTCTGGGTTTTTGTTCCTTCTCTCTATCGTGGGAATAATGTTTCTTTTCTTCCGCCTTTTTCCCTGTAGATTATAATGTCTGAAGTTTCTCAGTAGGCCTAGCAAAGGTCTGATCCTCATGTGTGAACATGGGGAAAAACTCTCTGGCAGAGAGAATGGGAAGGTGAATTGCTTCACCTCAGCCAAGGCTCCATAGCAGATACAAGCCTGGTTTTGCAGTCCTTATCCAGACAAGGCTCAGACTTGGTGGAAGTACCAGCAGAATGAGGGCAACAAGGTAAGAGCCCATCTCCTTTCACCATGTTCAGGCATCATATGCCTCTTTTTGTGCTGGTATATTATCACACATTGCATGCTGTTGCTATACATTATTAATTATTTTAAGTAAGAAAAATGTATCTTGCCTTTTTGCTTCATTTCATTCATTCAGTGACTAAGGCCAGATGATGCATAAAAATCCCATCATTCCAATGTTGAGCAGGCAGTTCTTGCAGCAACTGTAGAGATCATTCTGTCCCTGTTCCCTGTTCCCTTTCAGATTGTTGTTTCTATATCCACTCTTGAAGAGTGATGTTTGCAATAATTTGATCTGTTTATTTATAAGTTGCCAGATCTTTGGCTGGAAGCATTCCAAGCAAAAAAGAAAACAAACAAACAACAAACTTATATGGAATGTTGTATTTTAATTAAATGGATTTATATTATCCTAGAATTTCTTTGCCAGTTTATTTTCTCTCCTGATAAAAGAAAAAAGAGAAAATATTCCATTAGTAACAATGTAATTGTCTCTTATAGTTAAAATAACTCTTGAATGGAAGTTCTTACTAAAAAGGATTTAATTTTAGCATTTCCACGGGAAGCAAAGATACCAGTTTTGCATTTAGCATTCCTCCTCACCACCCCCATTTAGATTTTCAGAAGAATTTAGAGCTCAGGAAAGGTGTCAGACTGACAGCACTGGAAGCTCAGTCTCCATTTATCTGCAGGCTGATGCATTTTGCAACACTACTGTATGTCAACTTAATGGAAAGTTCACAGGTTAGAAGGTACCTCATGCTTTTGAACATTATTTTCTTGGTCTATCAACACTGACAACAACAGCAAGTTTCAAGCAAGGCTTGAGACTATTCCTGTGGGCAGTGGGGAAGAAAAATATCTTCCAGCAGTGGAGTTGTGTGTAATCTGACATTTCTGTAGTGGACCTCAAATTAAAGTTTCTCTTGCAAAATCTCTGACCAGCAGTCCCAAAACAGGCAAACTGGGGAGGAGGGGAAAAAAAACAATAATCCATCCTGAAGTTCCACCCTGAGACTGAATTTTGCTACCTGAGATGTGGCAACGGGTTTCCAAAGTGAGGAGGCATGCAAAGCCATTCATTTTCACCAGTCTTGCCAATATATATAATGTATGCTTCTCAGCAGGACAAATTAACCTGTGCCAAGTTCCATATTCACAGAATCACAGAATGTTAGGGGTTGGAAGAGACCTCGAAAGATCATCTACTCCAACCCCCCTGGCAGAGCAGTGGCATACTATAATGGCTAGACTGCTTCCTGCATGCTTGGTCAGCAGTAGTTCAGTAAATCCCTCTGCTCTGCCCCGGAGCCTGTGGGGCTGACACCTGATGTCATTACAGAGCATCTGCAAAAATGGTGGAATTTTGTTTTCTCCTCAGCAGCTTAGTTTTCAGAAGGACAAAACTGTCAAAACCAATGCTGTGGGTTTTTTTCTGCACCTGTACAAGAATTGAATCTGGGGCATCTGCAGGTGAGAACAAAAAAAATTAGATGCTCAGTCTGCAACTTGTAGAGGAGCACACTGAGGGGCTCAGGAATATCAGCCTGCAAATATCTGGCTGGAATATTTGATGCTGTTCCAACATTTCTACAAAGCAAAAGCCAGTTTGTTATTTATTTTCTGATATAAATCTATGGCAGTGAATACAAACAAATTCAGGACAGACAAGAAATTAAACACCATGGTCCAGCAACACATAAAATAATTTTCAGATATTCTGTGAAAGGGTTTTTAGTTAAATATTCTACAATTTCCCAAACTGTTGCACTGAAGAATAGATTGCAGGGGGTCTTTTTTTTGGTGGGATAGCTTTTCAGATGGCTAAAATGATGTGATATGAGTCACCTTCATCTTTGTCTTGCCTGACTGTTTAATCCAACTTTTAAAAGCTGGATGGACTTTGAAGATTTGCTGGCCAGAACACTAGAACATAAATTGTTAGGAACAGTCCTTCAGAGATGATCTAGAAGATTCCTCCACTACTAATGAATTTCCATGAAAATCAAACATAAACTGTCATTAAGAGCAAGTAATGGTCACAATGCTGCTGGCTTTAACTACTACTGTCTCCTTTTGATATTTTTGGACTGTGCCTATGGCTGCTTCATACAGAAATACAATACACAAAAGTGAAGATAAAAGTAGGAACAGGAGATTGCAGTCTGGTTTGGTCAACATGATAAAAATGCTCATTTTAGCTGTGTATTTAAGTGTCTATTTTTCAGAAATTGCTTCTATCCCATAGGCGAAAAATACATTTTGACATTTCAGGAACAGGCAAGATTATTGCCATTTTGGGCAGCAGCATAGTGGGCGCAGAAAGCCTTAGAGGCAAGGTCTTTTTAACAACTAATATAACCTGGCAAGCAAGCAAGCATGAAAGGCAAAGTGTGATAACCTGGGCTACTCAGAAATGAGTATGACTTAGGAACTAAAAGCCTATTTATGAAAATATTTCTATGTCGAACTATTTACTCCTGGACCTGAATTCTGAAAATCTTCTTTTCCCTGCTATTATCATCTGGCAGGTGAACTCCTATGTTTCTTACACTGCTGGCTGATCTGTTTGCTGCTTCAGCCCTCAGCTTACACGGGGGAAGATGCTGAGCCCATTCATACTAGTGAATCTCCAGATAATTCCAGTGTTACCAACAAAATTACCCCCACAGGGACAAAAGATAAATAAATTTGTCCTTCTGGATAAATAGGTATTTTATCTTTGATTTATTCCATGCGTAGGTGAGTCAGCCAGGTATCACAAAACTGTCTTAGGTCCCTTGTCATTCTATCCAAGAGCTGGACTTCACCTGCAAAATAAGAGCTGGCCCTGACCTCCAAAATCAGGATCCTGATTGATACATCCTAATTTGTTCATTCCCCCTTAGATCACCAGCCTCATGCAGCACTGTCTTGGCCCCCTTTTTTCTGGGCTATTTCAAAATGCCCAGTTCTAACACAGCTTCAGAATACAAAACACCCCAAGCTTGTTATTTATTTCTTTGTACATTATAAGGTTAAGATGTAGACCTTCTATAGCAGGCAAACTAAGTTTTAGTTAATGTTGTGCCTTTTATTCCTGGAATTTGATCTTCCCTCTTTGTTCCTGGCAGAGTACAAAAATGTGAGATAAACAGGTCTTCCTACAAATGTCTCAGAGGACATTTCAGCAGCTCGGGTGGTAAACACAGCCTCTGTCTTCATATTGACAAAATAAAAGAGGCCAGCGCTGTCTCAGAAGCTGCATAATCTGCAAAAGCTGCTGACTCTGGGTAGCAGATGCTTGTGATTATCCTGGATACAAAAGAAATAGGACCAAGGAGGACAGAAGTAGAGAGGAGCCATAGGAACCAGCTATGCAAACACGACATTCAAGATGACAATACTCCACTAAGGCAGATTCATGACTTTCCAGTCAAATGACCTAGTGAGGAAGTTTGTAAAACCAGCTTCATTTTTACCATCAGGAAAAAAAACCCTGAGAGAGGTACAGTAATAGACACAGGGCTACCTGGGAAGGTACTGGTAGCACTCGAGAAAGCTTTTGGTCTTTGCATCTCCTTCTCTTGCTCTCTTTTAGTTCTTTTGTAGCACTCTGTGTCAGAGTCCTTGTACCCTAGCAGGACAGACTGCAGGACAAGAAGGAGCTTTACCCTTTTCAGGGTCTGTGTGCTGCAGGGTAAGAAGGAGCTGTGCCCTTTGCAGGGTCTGTGTGCTCTGCTGAGGACAGGGTGAGAGCTTCTCCCGGCTGCGTATTGTGCCTCATTCTTACAAGTGCATTCTGAAAAAAAAAGCAGTGCTCTGCCTGCTAAAGTGCTTTTTCTTTGAACCTGACCCAGATCTTTCCAAACAGTCTCAGCTACAGAGCTAAGTGGAATGTAGCAAAATCCTGTCGGCTCACCCTGGCACACAGAGTGCAGCTCCCACTGCACGACTGAAGAGAAAGCTGGGACACAGAGGAGCTGGGCTGTGTGCTGCACGCAGTCCACAGAAGTACTGATAGGAATGGATGGGCATCCATCTTGTTCCACCACTGCCAGTGTATTCCTGTATATTTACAGGGGCAGAATGTGAAAGACTGTGAAAAACGCTTCATTCTTTAATATATTAACTTTCATTTATATATCACTTTGGTGTAGGATTGTGCTGTGTATGGTGTCCTCGCTAAAATCCAGTGATACACTCTGGGTCAAGGATTTGCCGCGGAATACAGGTGGAAGACCAGAGGTCATCTTTGTATTCTGCTGCGTTATCAGAATATGGTTTCAGAAACACAACAAAGAAGTAGGTGGGTTGGAAGCTGCTGGTGACCTTACCCAAGGACTGACCTCCCCAGAAGTGTGTGAGGCAAGGATCCAGTACTAAAAGATGTATTTCAGAGAGACAGTCAGCTGAAATCCTAGCCCGGCTGAAGTACATGGGAGTTTTGATCAGCAGATTTCCACTTGGTTTGTGTAATAGCAAAGCTGAGGTAGAGCTAACATTGCGATTTCAAACATTTTAGCCAAACAGTGAGCAAAATCTAATAATAAAACCAGGACCTTGAGGACAGCAGAATAAAGTTTTGTGTCTAGTTGTACTCCAGACTGGTTGGACAACCTTGAGAAAAACTTGGCATTGAGACTTTCCAAGCCTGCACCAGAGAGAAAGAAATGCAGAGATGGAGCTTGCAGGAGGCAGCTGCTTGAGGAAGGAAACAGAGGCATAGCGTTAGTGTGAGTCCAGGTGATGGATGGTGGAGAGAGGGTGTTCAAGGAAAGAGAATCAAGCACACAACTGTTTGCAGAGCTTAGCTAGAAAATGTCAGGTAAAGACAGATAGGTGGGAGGAGGGGAGGCATATTTCCCTCCCCCAGCCTAGAAAAATCAGTTCCCACTTCTAGGTGCAAAGCCCTGCTGAATATGCAGAGCCTCACAGAGGCTGGTAACAAATATGTGGGCATATGGATAGGATTATCTTATTATTATTTTGCAACATTCCCAGGAGTAAGATCAAAGGAAGGATCCTGTGCTCCACTGCAGATAGAAGGTCATTTTCCTTCTTGAATAAGCAGTGACTTTTTTTTCCTTATCAGTTACAAAGAACTGTTCAGTAGAAATCATTCCCTTCTAAGTGTCTGCAGGGTAAGGCTGGAAGTGCTGAAGTGAAACCCCAAATTTTTTTTAAAGCATAGTAAAATCATATTCCTCATCTGGTCACGAGAGGTTAAAGGGAAAGGAATAGCACAGGTCTGTCTTAACTGAGAATCACGAGATGCTTATTGAAGTAGCTTTTCCTAGTGGTTATTGTGCTTTCAGAATGGGGGTAGAGGGGGAAGCCAAAGAAAAATATTAAAAGAGGCTGAATAGAAATGTAGCTATTTCCATTTCACTAACTGATGAGTTCTGAAAAGATGTTCCATCTTCCGAGCAAGACTAAATTACAGACAGGATGACAGATGGGTTTTGGGCTGAGTACAAGGCTGCAAATCACTTGAATGGCTCTGCTAACATCAGACTGCAGGGATGCAACCAGTTTAGGAATTTAGAAATGCTACCATTCAAACACCATTTATTGATTAGTTTGCATAAAACCATAGTTTAATAAAATACCTTTTGTCCAACTGTGTGTGATTTCCTCATCAATGCTGAAAAGTACTTAAGCAAGTAAAATTATCCAAATCTCACTCTAGTGATGTGGCTGCTTTGCTTCTCTTTCTGTGGCCACCCCAGCTGTGCTTACTACTTAGCCGGTCCTTCAACCTGGCCTTCTGGCTCCCTGCCATGCCAGTGTCTCCTTTTCCACCTGGGAAGACAACATCGTGCTGGGCCATGCGATGAACACACGGGCCCATCTTAATATATCAGACCTAATGTGTAACATGTTAAGTTCATGAGAGAGGCCACAGCATAGGGAAGGAGCATCGAGCCCTGCTATCTCCCTGATCACAAATCCCACAGGCAGCTGGGTCTGGTGTGTGAGGCTATGAGTTGGGAGATGAAGCCTTAGGACACTTCATACTTTTGCTTGCACAGGACTGTGAGTCAAGAGACAATTATGGGTGGCCAAGAGTGGAGGGTTTGGTCTTCCCTACCCCATTCATAGACCTGTTTTTTGGAAAGGTGCTATGCTGAAGAAGTCCTGTTGTCATGTTGTCCTATCACTCCTAGCAGCAGCATGTTTCTGTCCCTTTTCCTGCTGGCTTTTTCTTTATTCTAACAAGGCCTGGAATTTATCTTGTCTTGCTATTTATTCTAATGCTCCCACTGCTGTGCTACCTGTTTTCCACAAAGACCTATCAAGGTAACATTTTTGAGAGGCTGGAAATGATATATTACCAGTGGATCAAGGCAAGACAAGACGTATGTCCCCAGTGTGCAACAGAGAAAGCACTGAACTCCTGTTGACCCTGCTACAGAAATGGTAACTTCTCAGATGTGCACAGCACAATGCTGACCAGACTGCAGTCAACTTGCTGGCACAGTCACCTCCCCAGGAGGTTCCCAGACATGAGACTGCACATGGTGACACAGCACCTCAGCCTGGTACTAGCCCTCCACATCTGCGCCTTGCTCCACTGCTTGCAGTGGACGTGCCCTGTAATGCCCCAAACTTTGTGGTTTAGACCAAGTAATGCTGTAGGAAAATGGCCAGACTGTCTTCTGTGGGTTTCCATCCCTCTGAAATGTAAGAAACAATCTGAACTTCTTCTCTATGCCAAGAGGACATGGTGATATTTCCACAAAGAACATGGAGGGAAGGAAGGTGCCTGCATCCCATCTCTGAGTATGGATAGGACAAGGTGTGGTGTTCCTCCCTGCCACCCATAAAAGGGAGACTCCCATGCACAGGCAAAGAGACTTGAGGGGGTGCAGGAAGCTGTTTCTCAAAGGGCAGTGAAATTACAGCCCCTAGTTATATTTGGATAAATAAGTACCTTCATGTTTATTAAAAGCCTGCGGTAATTTGCTTTGTCATCCATCAGTCAGTTGTTACATTCACAGTAGAAAAAGCAATATAGGACAGTAATATGCAGCATATATCTGAGACAATATTTTAATCATATTAGACAGAGATCAATCAGTGGAACCCAGATCTCCAACCTTCAGGGTTTTTTTCAAATGCTGGCAATTCCAGAGGACTAATAATGAAGTTGAAATGCTCTGGGTTTGAAGCATGGTTTAAGAAATGCAGCTGGGTGATGAAAGTGCTATTTTAGGCAATCAATTCAGCACTATTTTCAGGTTCATAGATATTCCAGATCAAAAATACCTATTCGGTCATTTGTCCATCCTTCCTGCCAAAAAAGGATTATGGGAGCCATTGATATCTGAATTTGTGTCAGTCTTTCCAGGTGTCCTTTTTGCAGCAGCATAAGTATGTTGGCTGCAGATTGGCCCTTACTTGCAGCTTCTGAATCCCACACACGACTGCTAACGATGCTTCGAGGAAAGCAGGGAGCAGCCGGGTGCAGCTTTCCAAAGGACAGGACAAATCTGTGAGCTATAATTTTCATTCCTCTGAATCAGGCTCATATATTCTCAGAAAAGAATGGGAAAAGAGAATGGCCTGATGTGTGACAACTTCATGCTTTGTTACCTTCTTAGCATCTGCAAGACTAATCCGTTTTCCTGATGTTGGGATCAGATACGTTAAGCTCAGTTCTTGCTTTATTTAGTAAAGACAAATATACAGAACTTTTAATTCTGTCCCTGCAATTGGATGCAGAAGGAAATATCTTGCCTTTACATGCTTAAATATCATTGCCTCCTGGGGATTGGCAGAGCCTGTTTGATGGTTCTTAAATTTGATTCTTAAATTGCTTTGAGGAGGTACATAGGTACAGCTCAAATTGCAGAACCAAGCATTTGCTTTGTAATGCAAATACTCAGGTTAGAAGAAACAGAAACAAGAACCTACCTTGGAGCTCCTTTATACCCTTATGCATCAGGAATGACTCATCTGAGACTGCAATGGTTAGCATGGCACAGAACACTTGGGAAGGAGAAGAGAAAACAGGCCCCAGTAGCATACATTTGTTCTCTTTCCTTGCTGAGTCTCATTTTCTTATGCCAAATTTTCTTGCTAGCAGTTAATTTCTTTTCTGGATTCCTCTAACGTTTCCATAGTGCAAGAAACTACCAGCTCCTGACAAGAGGTCACAGGGAAACTCATTAAAAGTATAGCCTCCTGTCACCTCCATGGAGGAACCAAAACTCATGTAACACTGGTGACGAGGAAAGTTTTATAAAATATCTTAGTGTAATGCTACTGTTAGTTAAAAACCATAAGCAGAATACATAAACTAGAAAACCGAGAGCCAATCTCTCCTTGCTGGACCTATAAGGTGATGGATGTGCATTTGTTCCCAGTGCCCTCAGCACTTCCCACCTCCTGTGCTCATTCAGCATTTCTGCAGGGCTGCCTTTGCTAAGGAGTGCTGAGGGTGCCCAGCACCGCAGGGGCATTGCAGGAGACACCCCAGACAGAAATCCAACAGTACGCAACTGATATTGGCAAATAATACACTTGGACAAAGAAGCAATTGCAGCAAGACAGAGAGATAGGTGTTATTACCCTGCCCAGCAGCAGCTCCAAATGGACTAGGAGAGTACAAGAAACTGCCCAATAACTTGGATTTTTTTTCAAAGAATAAAATCCCTTTTCTTTAACAAAATATTCCTTTAAACTGGTGTTTGATTTTTTCAGCCAACTGAACAAACACAATAGCAGGTGGAATCCCTGTTTCTTCTCCCGGCATGTTCACAGCTGGCATGTGCAAAGCCTTAATCTCCATGTATAAGAATATTACTAAATATATTTACATTCAGTGTTGCTATGGAGTCTGAATGGTAAATAATGATGATCTCAATATATTGAGATGGTTGGCAAAGTATTATTAATCTGGGCTACAATACTTCTCTGTCGTACTGCAATACAGGAAGATTTCTTTAGGAAAATACCTGTTTGATGCATTAATATGTGCAACAACATATGGAATTTTACCAGTATAATCCTTCTGCATAATCCTGAGTTCCTTTACATGGACTTGGTTTTTAAAAAAGAACAATTCATAAAATAATCCTTTCAGTGTGACAAGGCATAATTTGCCAGTGACTATCTATCTAAGGACTAGAATACTTTTAAGCTAGAGTTTGGGAAAAAGAATCCAAGAACTTGGGTATCCTTTTTATTATGTCTGATTTAAAGAAAACATCTGTTCTAGGATCAGCCCTTCAGTAATGACCTCAGTACGTGAGGGTGCCAATTAAATTTGGCATTGGCCAAAACTTGGGAGGTTTTGTTGATCCAGGGGGAGATGGGGACTGGTAATCAGATGACCCAGAGGACTGAAGTAACAGGAATCAAATTGCACACAGCAGTGCAAGGTGGAGGACCAGGTACCAGGGGACTATTAAGAGGTTAAGCTCAGAGCTCATCAGCTGGAAACGGCGGAGGAGGAGGAGGAAGAGGAGGAACACTTGGGTACAGCAGCCAAACTCAAGGTGACTATGTGCTGGCAGTATGATACCTCCAAATGGTCCCAGGGGAAGTGTTTCCAGAGGCAGGGAAATGTGAGACAGTGGCTATCTTAAGGTACCATATCAAACTATTGTTTAATACTATGAATAATTGATATCATACTATGACAGATTATCGATACATTGAGGATGAACATAAAATGAAGTAGCAGAGCAAGCTTCCCACCTGGCATTGAGGTGGAGTTTAGCCAATTTCTGGAACAGCTACCTGTTACTGCAGTGGATTGGATCTGCAGAGCCAGTGTTTTCCTGGCAGGGATCTGCTCCACCTGCCTTTAAGGGCAAGTCCAACCTCATCCAGACCTCTGTATCAGAGCCTGTCACCCAAGCTTGCTATGAGTTGAAAAGGAGCAGATATTTTCGGATCTGCGGTATGTCTGATCTATTTTAGACAGGTACTCTGGGATAAGATGTCTCATGTCCTGGAAGTGTCTGTTCCACTCCATTGCTAGATGCCTACATCTGCTCCGATGACTCCCACCCTGCCTGCAGTCAGCAGGCTCAGCCGTGTAAATACAGCCCAGCAGACTATGGGAAAGTTTTGCTGGACAAACACATTCAATATACATGAGGACTTCAAAAATTTTGGGGAGGCATTATTTACTTAGTTATATTTTTGCTCAGAATCCCTTAGTAGTGGTAAATTTACATTCAGATTTTGAACTGCAAGTATCAGTTGAACCACTTACTTCTTTGAGAGTATATATTTTTACTGGAAGCTGTTGGGGACCTGAGTTTCTTTTTTAAAAAAAATAGTGAAGTTTTTAATTACTGTGGCAGTTTGTACACTTGTTTTTTGAAAACTTGGTTTTCTCTAATAGGATACAATATCTAAGGGATTTCTAGCCCTGGTGCAAACTAAGTAAGCTGGCTCTGAGTGTGTGTGAGAATCTCAGTTGCAGATTTTGGATCTCATTTTGACTGACACATTCTTCATTGCAATATGGCAACAACTAAGATAAAGCGAGATTTTTACATCAGTTGTCTTGGGTTTACACCAGTTAAAGCAAATTCATTCGCTGTTTCAGTCATGTCTGATAAGGAATTAAAGGCCTGATTTGCAAAGCGGGTGCAATGCTGTATATGTTCCTGGAGTCACATTCCTGTTTGCGTACTGAGATGTTCCCAATTTCCCCAGGACAAGCACATTTGGGAACATCTAGCCTTTATATTGAGGACCAGAGCCTGAAGACGTACCAGTGCTTCCAAGAGAAAGCCACAGGCAGTTTTTCTTGGGAAACAGGAGAAAAGAATGTGTGTGACAGGTTTCTCATTTCTGACTGTGAGCGTACTCTTCCCTTACCATCACCGAACTGCTGGCTCTGTCCCTAGCAAACAGCTATTATTTATCATATCTGAGCCTTGCCATGATTTTGAGGTTTCAACATTAATTTTGTTGGACTCTATTATGTTGCTTGAGCTGTTTGGAGGCGGTTCATGTGTACATGGCAATGGCCAGGCAGTGCAGACCTGCCTTCCTGTTCTTCCTCATCAGAGGAGGCAATGCTTCAGTTCCATATTCATGCAGTCAGTTCCCAAGCCCTGCAGAAACCCTGCTGTAGCAAATGGCAGCACCAGCACAAGTATGGATTTGTATAACCAAACCTATCACTCTGGAAAATTTTGCCATCAGAAGTAAGACAGCTTTCTAGATTTCTGCTTTTTATATTCATGAAAGATGGCAGAACTGGAGAAGAATGAAAGTAAACACCATGCATAATTTAACAAATATTCACTGCAGAAATATTTTTAAGATTACCTGCAGAAGTCCCAGAAAAAATGTGAATAATTAATGTAGCGTGCTGTGGAAAACAACAGAGCCCTCATGCAGTTTGCCTTCCTCCCTCCTTTCTGATGGTGCTGCTGATGGTACTGCTCTGATGCAGCTACAACAGTCACTGGTAGAGATTTTACTGTTACAGTGCAGTTGTGGTGGTGTTTTCAGTGCCACACTCAGGCTCATGAGCTCACCTGCAGCCCCATTCCCACTGTCAGGCAGTACATCTACTTTCTCTCTGTCCTGAGAGCCTGACGCTCTTAAAACAGTCAGATTTAGGCTGCGTTTCCTGGATGTCTGCCTTGGTGTTATTTCCAGCCAGTCGTTGCTTGCTGTGGCATAAAGTAAATGTGGCTAAATGAAGCATTTTGATGGGTTGGGATTTGGGCTTGAAGGATGGATGGAAAAGAGTGGAAGTGCTGGTGGGATGCCACGTGTACCTACACACACCTGCTTTGAAATAAAAAGGAAAATTACAGAAGCCAGAGTATAAAATACCAGATATTAGCAAGGAACAGAAGACTGGCAATACTGGTTGGGACTGGCATTTCCTCAAGAGCAGTATTCTCGGTCTAAAAGTAGCCTAGACTAGCTGCTTCCAAGAAAGGGCAAGAAACCTGGATGCTGCTGTCACTGGGTAATTTCATCCAGGTGAAACATCTTTTGTACCTGTGTTAAATAAAGGGTGTGTTATGCCCCAAGAAATCAGTGTTAAGACTCATCTCAAAACTCATGTTGTTTAATCCTTAGCAAATAATCACTTCCAGCAACACAAATAGAAATAGAAAGCTTTTCTTAAACAGATGCAAGGATTCCTGCATCCCAGTCTGGGTATAAAAAGGTTTGGTGCTCTTCCAGTTTCAAGTCGTTGAAAATAAAGATACATAGTAAAATAAAGGCAAGGAATAGCAAGCAAAACTAGGCCAAAACAAAGCCAAGAATCTTCAAGAATTTAATTTCAGAGACCAAAGAGGGAAGGCACTGTTATATGTTGCAGAGTGCAGAAGAGAAGCCATCATCATTCCAGGCTGGATTAATGCAAAGTCACAGAGCCCTGGGAACATGGTTTATTTTCTTCCCTCTCTCTATACCATGTAGATATGGCCTTTGAGTAACCTGGGCATATAGCAGAAGAAATGTCAGGAGATCAAATTGAATTTATTTTTTCTGGGAATACCCATCAAGCTGCAAGAAAGAAAAGGTCACTATCTTTTTGACAGAGTTTAAAAATGTCCCCCAGATGTTATGGCTGTTGCAAATGCAAAGCTTGTGTAACTCTGAGGAAACTGTGTTGGTTGTAGTGGTGCTTCCGTCTCCATTCTCTGAAGAGAGAAGCTAATTAGAAAAATTAGCTACACTTCTTAAATTCTAACTGCAACAGTTGTAGACTTTTATATTTGCTTTTATTGTATTTCAGGCACTTCAGTTGTTAGAAGAATGGCAATCACTATGGGATTTGTAAGAAGTTTGATCTTACAAGGCACCTCTTTCAGGAATGGCTGCAGGTAAGTCCTCCAGAGAACCGTTTAATCAAATGGTTGTAGCCATTAATTATTTTTCACTAGAAGACAGATATATTTAAAAGAAGAAGATGCTGAGTCCTGAACACTCCAAAAAACAATGAACAAAAACTCCCCTTGAAAATTACTTGAGTTGAAAATTGCCTCAATTTACACAGAAGTAATTAAAATTTCATTTTCGTGGAAAAAAAAAAAAAAGTAAATCATTATCCTTTTACAAAGAGCTATTTTTTAATTAGAGGATCTAGTTTCTGCTCAGCACATTTAAACTTTGCCTGCGTTGAATGAAGCATTACAGATTTGAATACAGCATCCCTCCCCTCACCATTTCAGGGCTGTACAGGCACTGGGTGCAGGGGAGAACACCACACCTCTGTGGGATGTTCCAGACAGGCACTTCTGAGCCCTTTGCAAACATGACTCAATATCTGTAGGTGTGATCATTCATTATTACTAGCGCTGTTGGTTGGTAGGTGGCCCAGAGAGACTAAGGGATTAAGGGTTGTGTCTCACACCTCCTCCGTGTTGTGCATGGGTGTGACACTGAGCACAAGCAGTACGTCTCTATGGGTTGGCACAGACCTTGGCTGCAGCTGTTGTCCCCAGTTTCTTCTCCAGCCTGGGCCATGATTCTTTCAAAGGGAGAAGGAGAAGAGCTGTGCCCTCCTCTCCAACCAAGTGTCTTGACATTAGGCAGCAGGGGCTGAGCAATGGCTCCAGGGGTGTGTGGGTAAGAGGCAAGATGGAAGGCAAGATGAGGAAAAATGGAAGGACCCCCAGCACCTTACTGGGATGAGAATGGGGCAGGGAGCAAACCTGGTGTATGAGAAGCTGCCTGACAGTTGAGTTGGAGCTTGGATGAAGTAAATCACCCCAGCTGCATGATTCACAGACCTTCTTTTCTTCATGAGGAGCAGAGCTGGTCCAAAAGTTTCCGGCTACATTTTAGATGGCAAAAAGGGAATGTTTTTCAAAATATGTCCTGGCTTTGTCAATAGGCTCAGCACAGACTAGTGGTTTAGGTCCCAAGGCACTCACAGGTTTCCTCTGTGCCCTTGAGAGTGAATCAGGTCCCCCATTCCTGCTGCTCCTTCTCCGTGCAATGGGAGTCACCAGATTCCTTATGTCTCAGGTGTGTTGTCAGGTTAAGGGCACAGAAAGCCAGGCTGGCAGCAAAAATGCAGGCAAGTATCCACTCTTGAATCTAAAAGGCACTTTCTCTGGAAAACCTTTGGCTGCAAACAGTCCTGCTGCAAGTCCCTGACGGGGAGGTGCCAGTGAGCTTCAGTGTGTGAAGAGCAGAGCTCCCCTGGGAAAAGAATTTTCCTGTAATTCTCACCTCATCCATGTTTTTCTTTCAGCGTCTAGTCATTGTTAATTATTGTTTCAGGTTCTACCCATTTTTCCTGTCTTTTTTCTCCAGGCAATTGCTGCAAAGCACTTGAAGGTTAATGGGCCATGTATTTATTTTTAGCTCCATAACTGTTTAACATAGAAGAACCTGACTGATGGCAAAATAAACACCTCTAGCCAGCATGAGCAATTTCTGCCTCCAGTGCCCTTCCAGATATTATTTCATAATTTTTTTCAATGGAATAACAGCAAATACTCTCTGACCTGCTGCACAAGATGCAACATGTGGACTCTTGCATCTCAGATGCCTGCTGTTGGAGACTGCCTGGAAGGGCAAAAACGCTTCCAGTGGTGCACCAGCTGTGGTTCACCTCCGCTGTGTGTGCACAGAAACAACAGAAAATGGAAGAACACTTCAAAAAGGACACCTTTCCCCTGTACAAATTGTAGACTATCCCCTCCATCTCAGCTGAAAGGACTTCATGAAAGCCATGTCAATGCTGAAGCACCCCAGAAAATATAAAACCGTACTGGACATCTAACCAGTGGTGATCGAGGGCTGGGACAAAATGCTCACACAGACATGGGGACAGCCCAGAATAAGCTCATGGGCTTCTGAGTAGAATTTGCCAGACATTCAGTCAGAGGAATTATACCATTTCTCAATCACAAGATTGCAAAGGCACATCCCTTTGGTGTCTTTAGGGAGGGCCACCAGAGTTGTTCCAGTTGGTGACTGCACGGAAAAAAAGATAACACTACCCCACCCTCCCCCCTGAAAAGTACGATATTAGCCACTGTTCATGGATAGAGAGAGATCTGGTTGGCCACAATAATAGCAGGAATATAATTGTGGATGATGGGACTCAACCCTGCAAAAAAATTGTCGCAATAGTTAGCACTGGAAGGCCAATGCAACATATACCCAGACCCAGTTATGACTACATGGGAAAGTTCTCATTGCTAAATGGGACTTTTTTTCAAAGGCATCAGATTGGTCATTAAAAGGAGCTAAAGGAAAAGATGTTAAAGACATCCAGTATGGGCCTTTCCATTTAGTTTAATTCCTTTAATTTCCTTAAGGAACTGAGAAGTCTAAGGAAAGAATCAGATATATTTTATACTGGTCTTAGATTAATAATATTACTAATAAATTGCAAAGGCTTATTGTGCATGCAGAAGAGCCCAGGAAGGTAGAGCAGGCCTTTCTGAGAAGTGGCTGGACAAAAGCACACGTATGTTCTGGCTTTTTAATTTTCCAGAGCTAGCCCTTGCCAAGGCCTTCTTGTGTCACAGTTCCTGCTGGTACTGGTACCGATGCCTTGTGAAATGACCCATCTGCAGCCTTGCAAGAGGTTGTGCAATGGGCTCAGGAGGTTGCTTACCCCTAGTCGTCAGAAACACAAAAAAAGCTCCACAAAGTCAGTATAGGTGAACACTAGTTTTATCTCCTTTAAAACACGTGCTGTGTGAAGGGCTCACCAGCTGCACAGTTTCCCTTGCTACAATTTTACATATGACGATTTGACTGGGGCTGTGGTGGGCGGCACCTTTCAGATAACTTTTAGTGGCCACGTCTGCCATGGCCCATGCTTGAATCTTCTACTATGGAGGAAGCATGTGATCTTGGTGCACACTGTCAAGATGCTGGGTTTTCTGCAGAGCTGCACCTACTCACACACAAAGAATGAATGATCTGTATACCTTTATTAAGCAGAACAGGGCTTCGTCCTGCAGCGTTGTGGTCGCTGTTCCATGTAGAGCACAAGTTTTGACCAGCAGGACACTCCTCCCATTTATTTTATACCCTGCCTGGTGTGCATGGTGCTTTTAAATCTCAAGGCTTTTCCTGGTGGTTTCCTAGACTAGTTTTCATACTGACCTGAGGTCTGCAATGACAGAAGTGGCATAGCCACAGCCTTCTCTGAAGGACTTCCAAGACATTTCATACTTCATGCATGGTCCCCCTGCCAATGACTTACAGCAGGTAGGGGCAGCAATGTAGCTTTGAAGCCAAATTACATGAAAAGCCTAGCCACTCTAGCCCTGGCACCTTACTGATAGCACAGGCAGAACCTGTAGACGTAGGCTGTGTGCCACGCTACCTCTTTGCAGGATGGTGGTGCAGCAGTCTCCCATCCAAGCGGCAGAAAAAGCAAGAGCCAGAGCTGCTCTTGAAGTCCAGGATTGGCTTGTGCTTTGTGGATCACCTGGAAACTGGGCAGTGTGCAGGAGGAGAAATGCCTTCTGGCAAGCTCCCCTTTTGACAGGCAAGTCCACACAGTTATCTTTGGTTTTGAAGGACTTGCTTCAAAGCAGGCGGCAGGAAAAATACCACCTGTGGCTTGGATTCTCCTGGCTTCTTCCTAGCCTTTCCTCATTCCCCCTCCAGGAGTGAAAACTGGAGGATAGCAAAGGTGATGTCTTTCCTTTCATGTCAGCAATACAGAGTAAAAGGATAAGGGGACAAACTTAGGGATTTAACCCAGGACAGGCCAAGGCAAGGAAACAGGGGAGTAGTGTGAGGTAAAGGTGCAGAGTTGCAGAGGTCACCTAGCTCCTTCCACAGAGCTAGATGAGGATGAGTGAACAAGCCCCATCCATTTTTGTTCTGCCAGTTGTGGGATTTTAATAATGCATGAATCAGGAAAGTGCTGTATACAGCCATTACTCATAAAGTCCATCCAACTCATGTGTGAATGAAACAAAAATACTAAGTTTGCCCTTAGCCCTTAGTAAGGAACAAGTTGAATCCCATTTGGATCATTGATTTCAAGTGAGCGTTCAATACTAAAATGCTTTTGACATATTTGCCAGCTCTGTAGTTTACAGGAGTTAGTTGCTGTTGCTGTGTTTGCAGTTTGTGTCCTGACTCTGGGAGCAGAGTTGGCAGGTGTGATATCAGAGAGGGAGACTTCTCCAGTTAGCAGATGGCTGGTGGCTGGCCTCCAGGACAACATGGTGATAAGACTGGCTTGCAGAAGATGTTGAGAGCCTGTGTCCCACAGCCAGGAACTCTGGGGAAAGCACGGGGACTGGCAGGAGGACACAGATTCATCTGCTCCTCTCAACTCCACCCCATTTTACATTTCAGTGGTCAACATACATGCTAGGAGGACCTGTGTGCAAGTTAATGATGGAACTTGAGATTGAATATAAAGCCTTTCTCAGTCCAGGGGGGACATATCTTGCTGAATTGGCTGGATTTTGACCACATTTTGTGTCCATACAACTCTAGTAGCTTGTGAAACCTTGCTAAGCTGAAAGCTGTTCTCTGGTGGAGACCGGTTCATTCTGTGAAAGCTATTTTACACAATTTTGTGGTGCATTTTACGCCTTTTTTTCACTTTGGAGCAGGAGAACTCCACACCAGATGCTCTTTCATCTTCTTGATTTCCTTCCCTGCCATCAACAGTGATTCAGATCCACTGAGGGCAGAAAAGTCACCCAAGAACTTAGATTTTGAAAGATAATGCTTAGTGATTAAATAAAAACTTGCAGAGACATTAGCCAATTTCCTGTAATTAATACAAATCTATAAATTTTATTAATGAGCATTCCAACCAAGGAATGAATTTTCTAAGTCTATAAAGTATTTTCCCGAGATCCTTCACAGGCTTATGGTTATAAAAGCCTGATGTCTTTTTTGTCTCCATAATGTAATCTCCAGCTGGCATCAGGAAGAAAGGTACCCTTATCTCTTATAGATATGTACCTACAGTTTCTGCACTCCCATATGATCTGGGATTGATTTGATGTGACTGGGAGCATCCTCACTGAAGGATTGGACTAGGTGACCTTTAAAGGTCCCTTCCAACTCAAACTATTCTATGATTCTATACTGTCCTCTGGGTCAGTGACATCTTGGTTCTTATTCCCAAATCTAGTCTGTTTTGCTGAGGATAATATGCTGGAAGTTTTTCCAGGGATACATATGTGCCACCAGACTGCTTCTCTGGGTCACTGCAAATAGAAAGCTGGTGCTGCTGCAGGGTTTGAGTGATCGTGATGAAGTACGATGCCACCTCAGAAAGAGGGAAAGTGAAGGAAGACATTCACACATGAGGTGTTGGTCCGTCTGTGTCAGTAAGGCCAGGGCTTTTCCAGGGGAGTGAGAAAGTGTGTGTCTCCTTGGAGCCATGTGACGACAGGGAGAAAGAGAAGGCACGTACCGCTGTAAAGACCATCACTCTGTGGCAGACAGGACCAAGCCAGTGAAAGGAAAAGATCCATCTTCTTGATGAAGTTACAAATTAGTAAATCAGACCCCAGGCAGGGGGGTGCTCTGCAACGCCTCTATGCAAGTGAGTTTGTGAAAAGGGAGGAATGATCTTCAGGATGGCGGAATGTCATGGAGGCGCTGCCAGCTATGTTGGATGTTCTCTGTGCAGGGTCACCATCCCATGGCACAGATGTGGGGCTGCAAACCCGTGTGTCAAATACTGGAGTGTGGCCCACCTGAAAAGCCTGAGTGCCCAAGTCAGCATGCAGTCTGTCCGGGCCACATGGGCAACAGGCCATTTTGCAGGCAGAGTGATACAGGCAGGGGTCAATGGAGGATGTACCTCTGGGAAATAGGTGGAGATGGTGTTCTGAGGGATCAGCACAGGGACATATAAGGACGAAGCATGAAGAAGGTCCTTTTCGCACCCAGAGTGTCCCCCCCATCAGGTCACTGTAGTTGGTGCACAGTGATGCACCCACCTCCAGTTCCTCACCACCTTTCAGCTGGAAATAAGCATTACTTAAATGGTTTGAAGGTGCTGTAAAATAATTCCTGCAAACCGAAGAGACAGACACTGAAGAGCACTTTGTGATGAATAAATGATGTGACAAAAAGGAACACAAGTGAGTACGCAGGCGCTTCCTCCCCCTCACACGCACGGGCAGAGCTCTTCCCTGCCACCTCCTCACAACCTTTTTACCCTTTCAAATTTATACTCGCATAAATATGTGCCCAATACTCAAATATGCCGTATAGTCTAGTTTTATGATCATCTCAGTTACCACTCCCATCTTCCAAGTGCTTGGCCAAAACTCATTGCTTAGCCTGACCCACCTTTGAGATAATTCATTTACTCTCTTTCTTTTGCAGGGCTGAGTCTTATCAGACCACAGCTGGCCAATTGCTAAGACCCTTTCTGTCCCTCTGCACAGCAATGAAGGCGGGGTACAGCACTTGTTGGGACCCCTCCCACAGCCCCCAAACACACAACTACTCCCTCTGCCTTCATGTAAATGAAAACCACAGGATCAGAGCCTCAAGGGCTAGAAAATATTCTAGCATTAATATTTATTCATTCTCATTTTGCAACTCAGCTTGCACTTTGATGAATAACTGCTGAGAAGGAGACAGTGGGCAGGAGTGCTTGGGGAGGGCAAGTGAGAGGCCAGCAAAGGAAAGGGTGGATGGGGCTCAGAGAAGGAGCTGCTATCTCCAAGCCCAGAACAGCTCAAGCAATATGTGCTGCATGTCAGAGGTGACAGCAGTCGTTTTAACTTAACAGGGAAACTTACCATTTTTGCAAAATGCTGCCTGTGATGTTTTGCCTCTTTGCAGCACAAGTGGAGAGAGAGATCAAGTGTTTGCAAGTCACCGGGCAGGAACAAACCATCTCTTCTGTTCCTTCCCAGTGCACAACTTCCTGGGGAGAAGCTGTCCCCTGTACACATTGAGCCAAAGATAACGGGAGTCCAACACCGTGGGTCTGCTTCCCCACGGATTCCGGCACCCTTTTCACAGGCAGCACAGCTCTGTCTGTAGGTGCTGGGTGTGAGCTGCCTGGCAACAGCAGCAGTGTGGTGGCACCAGAGCAGTGCTGGGACACCCAGTTTGTTATCCCCTGCACAGCACCAGGTGCAGGGGCCCTGCTTGCTTTGTGGAGCAGAGTGCCCTGCCAACATCAGGGTCAGTGCGCAGGTGGAGCAAGGAAAAGGTGCTGTGGACATCTCCCCACTCCTCACCTGGTTTTCCTACTTAGATTGCAAACTTTTTGGGGTAGGGGTCCTTGCTGGAACACAACCCCAGTATGGCTGGGATTGGAGATAGCCCAGTAACAACAGGAGATATTTATTTTCTGGAAAGTTCATTGCTGGATGTTCTTCTCCTTGGGTGACTCATTATTACTGATATCTGCATGCCATCTTTTCAGCAGTCCGTTTTAAGTTCAGTTACACACGTCTTCATTTGTAGAGAAAATGGAGCTGAATGAACATGTCACCAGCATGTCACTTTTTCATTCCTCTCTCTGCCTCTACCCTTCCTTTAATAGTCTGAACCAATTTTAGAAAAGACTCCGATGCCATTGATGATCCATTGCCTCTAAGAATTATGGAGCTTAACTAACAGTCAATGTGGGCACGTTGCTTGCTTCACGAAGTCTCCACCAAGAAAAGAATGGTAGTAGCATGGGCAGCATCAGTGCAAAGCTGATGATGCACAGTACATTCTGCTGCAGCCACTTCAAAAATTCCATTTGTAGTCCTTTTATTTTTAACTAGATTAAACTGACAGATCCCACCCCTTTTAAAGAGACATTTTAGGCTGCACTGAATGCAGCTATCACATGTAGAGATACTGAATACGCAACAAGTATGAATTTTTAAAGCCCTGGTGCCCTGCAAAGAGAGAAGTTGTGATGTGCCTTGGTGTGCTTCACTTGTGCAGCCCAGCCCTGGGTTCAGCCTGGCCCTTGGTCTAGGCATCAGCAGACCTCATCCAAGGAAGAAGAAACGAGGGGTGTGAGCCCAGGCATCCCCCACAGCTGCCCAAAGGGTCCTCATTTTGGCTAAATATGCCATCACATGAATAAAGAGGCAAATCTGATCCAGCTATATCCCAGCCTCGCTGCTGCATGAGCATCAGCACCACGGACTGGCAGACAAAGCCTGGGAGAGACAGTTCCTGGACAGACAGCAGGAGCTCCAGATGGCAGCTCGGCTCTGTGCCCAGTTTGCCACAGCTGGAGTCAGAACTAATGAAGAAAAGCCACCTGGGGCCTTTCCGATTTTCCTTGAAGTTGTCACTGAACTTCCCTGGTTGGACAGAAGCAGCAGGAGTGGGGAAGGACAAACTCAAATCCTTTGCCTCCTCCAGCAGTGAGAGGGAAGGAAAAAAAGGAGAGTGGGATCACAAAGGTGAATCCAGCATTCTGTAAAAACTCAGGCTGGAGTCCTCCATGGATTTCAGCACCTGACAGAGAGAAAGAACCAACACATTAAGTCCATTCAGGCTTGAAAACTATAGTAGAAAACCATTCCTCCTCATGTGTCAAAACAAAACTGTGGTAGGAGAGAGACTTTGCTTGGCAGGAGATTAGGCTAGCAACATGCTCTGTACTGGCTGCTGTGCAAACCACGTAAGTGACTTGTTTTCAAGATACATATTGAAAGAGGTTGCTCAAGCCTCAGAACTGCAGATTCTTATTAGGCCTGGGCAGAAAAAACATCCAATGTAGATGTTTCAATATTTTTGCTTATTGCATCAGTTAGCAACAATCTGAAATTAAATCCCAACTTACTATATAGAGGCTGTTTACAGCCTGACATGCAGGAAAGGCCATTGGTTCCTAGATCCAACAAAGCAAAGTCCCCTGGTGACTGCAAATATTCCTAGGAGAGCCTTCATCCTGCACGAGCAGCAGAGGCCTGATGTAAACATTTGTGCACAGCCAACCTTGGAAATGCTGAAGGAGACGTATCTACAAAACTTTGATAATGTGGAGGCTCTCGGCTACTCTTCTGCATGTAGGAGCAAGATGAGTAAAGCTGAACTGGCCACTCTCGCTGGCTGTTGTTGACACTGCAGCCAAGCATCTCAATGCCACAGAGGTGGCTCAGATCAAATGTCCCCATCAGGCTGGTGTCTCCAGGACTGTGGAGCAAAAGCTGAGAGGCTCAGAGGTGTGGGATCCTCAAACCCCTAATCTGAACACTAGGGACACCCCCCTTGGATGGCAGGAGGTTGCTACAGCACATGCACTGGTGACATGTCAAGGCCAGGCTGGGACCAGCCTCTGTGAGCTGTCCTGTGCCAGTGACATGGATCTTCCAGAGCAGAGGCAACTTTGAAAAAGTAGTGGTTGATATCACTGATATGGGTGACCAGGTAGCTGTTGCCCTGTGCCTGGTGAGGAACAAGGACCGAATCACACACTAGGCAAATTCTCCTCTAGAAGCAAAGTCCTATAGTTATCCTAAATGGGACCTTTCTGTACCCAGCAGGGGGTTTTATTTTAAAGTATCCGTATGTTCTGATTTGCAGGCAGCAGCATACAGCTCTGCTCCGGGCACATCCGTCATAAAAAGGACCTCTTGATTTTATGGCCAACCCTTCTCTTTTTATGACCGTGTATGGTAATTTATGTCTCGAGAGATTTATTGCTTTGCCATTGCCAGTGCTGTACACAGGGCTGGGCACTCGCTGTCCTGCTGAGGTGCCACCCAGCACCTGATGCTGGCACCCAGAGGTGTGCTGTGGCATGAAACATCATCAAGCAAAACCATGCTGGTTTTATTTCTGTGCTCATTGTGACTGCAGATTTGTGGGTGGCCTTCATGCTGAAGTTAGAGCAGGGTGCAAGTAACATAAATTCAAATCCCTGCCTTGTCAAATGTTTCCCGTGTTCTCTGCAGGGAGTTATATAAACTCCTAAGCTACAAAATGGAGACAAACACTCCCAAAACTTTGCTGTCCCTAATGCTTTGTCTGACTGGTCTGCTTGGACTAGTCCCTTTGGACCATGAGCGACTTCTGAAGAGGTGTTTGTACATATGGCCCTGAATTTAGCTGAGATCTTGATCTCCACATATGACCACATATAACAAGTCAATGAATTAATAGCTCACTCCTTTTGGGCTTCAGTAAAGTGAAAGGCTGCATAAAAGGCCTCTGCAGGGCTTGGGATGCAATAGCCCTTCTGCCAAACAGGGTACAGCAGTCAGGCACCACAGGCAAGCAGGTGACAGTAAAACAGGTAAGCCAACAGGTATATTACCAATAAATTGGTGCTTTTGTGTAGCTGGAGAGAAAACTGATTGGTGCTGGTCCTAGACAACTGTGAGGAGACAGAAAGATCCTCTGGGGATTTTGCCTTTCCTTAGATGCATGTTTCTGCCCTTGTAGGTCACCAATGCTGTTCAAAAACACTGCCCTGGGCAGGGGTATTTGCAGATTGTGCCCATCAACCGTCAGCAATTCACTGGCAGTGCCTGATGCCAAGGAGGTCAGTATAGCTTGTGCCAGCTAAAACTTTGTTCTGCTTGTCACAAGCCACATCATGCAATCGTGGCAGCCTACCCCAAGCCCAGAGGAAACTGCACAGCCGTGCTCCGGTAACTGAAAGCAGATGACAGCTCGGGGTTGTATTTTTTTATTTATTTAATTTTTTGGTATGTAAATGCAGATGCTGCAGCAGCTGTTCCGTAGTCTTTAGTCAGAATATGTTTTCTGAATGCCACATTAGTGATCTTTCCTGCTTTTTTTGTCAGGTTGCTGATCCTCTGTATTACATTTCTCTTTAGCGCCTGTTTGTTATTGTGTGGCAAAAAAATCCTGCAAAACGAGCACGTATTCTTTAAGAGGTCCATCTGATCTGAACTTGATCTGACCCATTTTATATATATATTTTGTGAGAATATCCACAACCTTCTGCAAAGCTGATGTGGAGAGACTTCTGGCAGATATCAAGCTATGCAAAAAAAAAATCTTAAATTATTCCATTTGGGGAATTTCAACTGGAAAGATGACAAGGACTGATGCACTTCACTCGAGTGTCCTTGAAAATACTTTTTTTCACATCACTTTCATGTCAGGAAAGTGCTGAAAGTGCTGCTGGAAAAATTCCAGTATTCAACCTGCTTTGTCTGAGAGCTTTCCAGCAAACACACAGGAGTGCAGCAAAAGCCTCTATTTTTATTTTAATATTTGCATACAACTTATCACCAGAAATCTGTTCCAGATGTGGTCAGAGGCACTAGTGAGCTTTACAAGGGCTGTGGCCAGGTAACAAATGACAAAATATTCCCTGGTGCAAAAAAGGCACTAAGTAAATATGTTTTTCAGTCTTCCAAAATCCACAGTAGCCCCTTTAGCAGCTGGTCAAAAAGCAGGTCTGGATGCTGTCCCCAGTCTTCCTCCCGGGAAACCCATGAATTCAGGGGAAGAGGGCCTTGGGCATCACATGTGACATCTCCATGGGCTGCAGCTTTGTGGCAACATGGGGAAAAATTTCAGCCAAAGGTGAGTGAGATTTCCTCCTGTAGCTCTGTAAGGACACTGTGAAGCTCCTCTTGGTGTGTCAGTTTGCAGGTTTTGTTACTCCAGCCTCTGCCCACCATTTTCTCCCTCTGGGGTGCCTCTTCCAACAGGCTGTGCTCCCTCCTTGTACTTCAGGTTTAATTCTGTGGCATTTCTGAGTCTCACCTGAGCAAGAGAAATGTAACAAACTTCTTTTTCTAGAAAATTATTTTAATTAGCAGTAATTTGCTTAATAGTTCTCATGTGAACAATGAGAAAGATTAACGTCAATGCATTGAAAATACATTCAAGTGACAAACGTGTTTCTTTCATAAGGCAACATTTGCTCTTCAGTTTCTATGGGTGCTGGAGGATTAGTCTCTAGTAAATATGGTCCTAATGCAAACCTATCTCACTGAAGGGGGGAAATGTCTGTTCATTCAAGTGAAGTGTTACTTACTCTGACAAATTCTTAACTAACTGGAAATCTTAAGCATCTGAACTGATTTCTCCAGCAAAGATTGGGTGATGAAGGTATGATGTGTTCAGCTCAAGGGACTTCCCATACCAGATGCTTCTGAAGCCAAGCCATGGTACAGAGGCTCCTTATAAGCTAAAGTGTGGGCCTTTTAATCCTATGTTCTGTGGTGATGAACAGGAAAACAAGCTTGGAGACATTTCTGAGAGTACCACTTATAGAGGGAGCACGGGGTCAAGACCAGAGATTGTCCATTTTAACCAGCTGTTTACATGGGTTTTTTGTTTGCTGGCATGTATGGTGATGTGCATGTGCTAATGTGTGCCCTTATATATACAACCTATGGAGAAGTTCATTTTCCTGTGTGAACCATTAAGGCAGGGCCAGGCTGAAGGAGGAGCTGGGTGGGATGACAGCAGACCCCAGGGCCATACAAGGTGGGGTCAGGTCACTGGATGCGGTTTGTGCCCACACACTGTGGTAGCCCAGTGCTTGGGCTTTTGTGGGAGGATGTAGCTTACACACCACAAAACCATTAGCCCTAGAGAGAGGGAAGTGACGATTGCAGCAAACCACTTTGAATTGCAGAAGTTGCTTGAGCACAGCCACTCTACTGCAAGCCACCAATGCCCCCCAGGGCTGATGATACACTAAAAAAATGGGGGAATAGTGGTCCCCACTGCTCCCCAGCCCCAGCACCACTTGGCCCTTGTGTCCCCACCTGCCTGTCACAGCCGAAAGGAGGGCAGGCTTTCTTCTCCCTCCTGATTAAATAGATGCTGTGTTTTCAAAGTGGTTCCTGTCCTGCGCAGTTGCCCAGTTCAAGGAGAAACTCAACCCAGTCATGGGCAGGGAGCCTGAAAAGCTGTGTGAGAAAAGGAAAGGACTCCTCAGAGTTTTAGTAAGGATGGAAGAGAAGGAGACTGAAAGTGATGCACATCAGTCTCTGCAGCCAGGGAGGGATCACCTGAGAGACTCCTCATAAGGGGACAGGTTGCAGCCCAAAGTCTGTGTGTGCGAAGAATAAGGTGAAAATGCTCCCAACAGCATTTGGTGTGTCTCACCCCCAACCCAGTACCTCTGGGTTGCTGACGAAAATACATCTTACTGCCCAACGGTAGCTAACAAACATTACCTACATGTCTTCAAATAACAACAGCACTATCTGCTTGATGGTGGTATGAGTCAATGAGAACAAAACACCACAGTCTTGATCGAGAACATCCCAGCTGTTCGAGCTTAACACTGCTTAGTTCAGAGCAGGGCCAGAGTCATTATTACGAATAAAAATAAACCCCAGTTGTTGTTGGAAGCTTTGAGAACAAAAGCAGGCTTGGAGCACAGCCAGTGCCCTTCTCTGCTCCCTCTCCTATGAGAAGCAGTGGGGAAGACATATGAAAGTGGGATTTTACTCATTTCTGATTACTTGCAATGGTGTTTCCCCTCCATCTCAGTTTGTCCTCTCCAGGGCACTCAGTGGGTGTGTTTGCCCACCATTTTCTTGTTTACCACTATATTTCTGTGAAGAAGCACAAAAGGCCAATTAGGCTATTGCCACTGATGTGGTCTAAGGTCAGAGAAAGGGCAAGATTTGCTGAGATGGGTCATGTCTTTTATTAGACCAGATGACACAGAAAAAAACTGAGACACCCGTGTACCCCCAAACTTGCCAGCTTTCTTCTGTCTGTGTCTGATGGTCTAATAAAAGACATGAGTTTTCCTGACAGAGCCTGTCTCCTGATGCCAAGGGATGTTCTCTTTGCCCTAACATTTTTGGCAAGTGTAGAAACTATGAGGTGCTTTGCCCCTGTGTTCAGCGGCCCCATAGGAGCCTTCCCACGTGCTTTGGTGGGTACAGACCCAGAGCTCCTGAGCCGGAGAGGTCACCCTGTAGTGCAAAGCAGCCCTTGGCACAGCTGGACATGTTATTGGGGCCGGCTAAACATCTCCAAATGCCTTTCAGCATGTATAGACAAACTCCAAAGCAAAGAAGTACTGCATACATTTGGCGACATGCTGTGGGAAACACACAGCCAGGCAGTTGTCTTCTTCCCCACCAGGCAGCCACGCTGGCTAAGGCTGTGCAGGACAAATGAGGGACTGGGAAGATCTCACCTTGGCTTTCCAGGCTCATGGGAGCCTGGGCACTGCAGGTGATATGTGAGCACTAAGACAAGAGTCATTTCTCCTTCTCCCCCAAAGGCAAATGATTACAGCTCAGCAGAAGACAGCAGCAAGTGCTGACACGCTGCGGCGCGGCCGCTGCTGAAAAGCTGTTTTCCTTGAGTTGGAATTAACTAGCTTTCCAGAATAGGCAGTTTCTGACTGATTTCAGTTTTGCAGAAATATGAAAAAAGGGTAAAAAAGGTTGCTTGCTGTTGTATCATTTGGCTATTTCTGTTAATACATGATACCAGCCTCACTCCCAAGTCCCAGTAAAGATGAGTGAACCGCAGAGGTCTGCTGGGCAGAAACAGATGAACTTACCTTTTTTTTTTTTTTTATCCTGAAAGTGAAAAACCAGTGCAAGCAATCCTGGAGGAGATGTGTGCTGATGATGAGGACAAGCACTGGCAGGGACAGTAGGTGGCCTTGGCCAACCACCCTGCAGTGAAATCCAAGGGCCAGGTCATGGCTCTGCTGTCACCTGAGGACTGCTCATCCTTGCGTCTTGTCTGGGGGGAGCCCCAAAGCACCCCTCATTCTCCCAGCCTTGCCTCTGCAAGGTTCAGGCTTTTTGCTTTTCCTGTGCTAAACCGAAGCAGGCAGCCAACAACCTTCTGAGCCTGTCCTCTCATGGCTGGGGGATATTTTTGGAGGTGGATTAGGGTCTTGGCGGGTGGGATTGTTTAGCTGGATTTTGCTTGTCTCGCACTGGGTCAGATACCAGCAGCTCATCTTCCTGGGACCAGAGGGTCTGTCAGGCGTCACCACATGCTGGTAGACATAGTTTCGCCTGCTTTCCTCTCCTGGGGCAAACAGCATCTCTGCTTAATGAAAGCCATATCTGTGGGGCTGGCATGTGCCAGGTAACCTATATTGCAAGATGACTCTGCTCCAGAGGTCCTGAGTGCAGTATAAAAACATCAGCACTTGGGCAGTCAGTCAGGAGATGCGGCTGCTTCAGTAACCTCCGATCCCAGCCAGGAGATGTCCCCGAGGAGCCTGCCCTCCAGATACATTTATTTTTAGGAGCCACAGTCTGAGCTGAGCTTCAGAAGGGTAAAATGAGAATGACTGTGGGTGACTCACCCTCTGCAAGAGCAGGACAGGCAATTTCTGCACCTGTGGCCACTGTCCCTTGTTGTGGGTGGTGCTACAGGGTTCCTGGGTTGGACCTGAAGCCCCTCTAGCCCTGGGCAGGCAGCTATGAGCCATACTGTATCTTGAATGCTGTGTTCATCTTTGGGACCCTCACTACAAGAAGGATATTGAGGTACTGGAGCATGTGCAAAGAAGGCCAATGAAGCTGGTGAAGTCTTACAAGGAGCAACTGAGGGAACTGGGGTTGTTTTGCCTGGAGAAAAGGAGGTTCAGGCGAGACCTTATCACTCCCTACAACTAGCTGAAAGGAGGTTGTAGCCAGGTGGTGGTCAATCTATTCTCCCTTGTAGCAAGTGATAGGACAAGAGGAAACAGCCTCAAGTTGTGTTAGGGGAAGTTTATATCGGGTATTACAAAAAAATTCCTCACAGAAAGGGTTGTCAGGCACTGTAACCAGGCTGCCCAGGGAAGTGGCGGAGTCACCATCACTGGAGGTATTTAAAAGATGTGCGGATGTAGTGCTTAGGGACATGGTTTAGTGGTGACCTGGCAGTGCTGGGTTAACAGTTGGACCTGATGACATTAAAGGTCTCTTCTAACCAGAATGATTATATGATTCTACACCAGCCTTACTACCATGAACTTCTGGAGATACTGCTGCAGGTCAGGAGGCTGCATGCTGGAGGAGGTGGTCACTCATCCTGATGGTGAGGATTCAGACCAGCTGAGGGCATACGCAAAGCAAGTGGCAGCAGAGCTCAGACTTGGGGCTACACACCCAACATCAGGGTGGATACCCCTTTAGGGTCTGATGCTGCATCAACACCACGAGAGCACATGTAACAACAGCCTGTGATGTCAAAAAATAAGTCAACGGATGCAGAAGAACCATATTCCTCCTGAAAGCCCAGAAGACATGACAAGCCCAGTATGACATTCACTTTTTCAAGCTCTGGAAGAAACGCACATCTGGACAGTTGAGCCCTTGTGACGCACCAACAGCCAGGGCAACTGCTGTCAGCTGATATGGTTGGGACTGAAAGGCAAGTGAAGTCCTTTGGGCTCTTTATGAGAGAATAATGAGGGTGCTCAGGGTGACTACAAAGCACTTGGGCAACAGCAATGGCACCTGAGTAATTCTGTAGAGATAAGAGAGAGAAACAAAATTGGCAGTGGCAAACATCATAGGTAGAGTATCTGGACAAAGCAAAACAGTAGTCAGCTGGGGCTCAGGACAGATGGGGCAGCTGCTGCCTTTGCTCAACTGTGATTTTTTTTAACTTATTCAGTTTCTGAAACCAGCCTAGGCCGCTGACCTCAGATATCAAGGACCACGAGCCCAACTCTTAGTATAAGTAGGCTGCAGAAAACAGGGACCAAAGGCAAAAGGTCCAGAGGAGACTGAGTGACAGCTCTCAGGCCAGCACAGACACACTTTCACAGCACAAGCAGCACGCAGAGGTTTGGTGTTAGTTCTCCTGGACCTGCATCCCAGGTGAGTGATGAGCTGCTGAGTACCTCCATCTGGACATTCAATGCATTTTCTGTAGGACAGTTCCTCAGGAGCCAGAGTTGCTGGTGAACAGATTCCCGAGCTGGGAAGCAATGCTAGGTTTTTGCTGGGCCTTCACAACTACCATGGTGCAGTGATTTCCCTTGCTAACAAAGCAACAAAGGAATTAAGGAACTTGCATGAGCCAAATCTCCTTTGGCCACCTGTGTGTCCTCATCTAAAGAAGATGCTAGATTAAGACTTCCCCACAGCAGACCTTACCTCCCAAATCACTTTCCCACTGCCAGTTTCTGGTCCCCAGCTGACCGGTGATGGGGAGTGAGAGCCAAGGAGAGCCATGCAGGTCTTCTCTCAGCACCATGGCACTCCTGGTGCTTGTTTTCTATCTGAAATGAGCCAATAGCCCAGCACAGGTCTCTGTGATGCCTACATGACCCAGGCTGAACATCTTCCTGTAGTAACTTTCCACCTTTGCATCCCCACCTCTGCCACCAGGTACCATTCTTCTCCCAAACCCTAATAGTGTGCAGAAGGGGTACCTGTTCATCGAGACCGAGGGCATTGAGCTACACGGCCAGTTTAGCCTGCTATTAAGCATATGTGTGTACATACACACATATGTATGTGCACACGTATACAGATACACACACACACTCTTCATGCATGTGGTCCACGGTGAGCAGAGAAGCCCGTGCCCGGAGGCGGGCGGCTTTACGCACACACGCTGCTTGCATGGGTCCCACCAGGCCTGGGTGGGCACTGAGCCTCCCCCCCACGAGCGGCATGGCGCTCCGCTGGTGCAGAGCCACAGCACGCAGATGGGAGGTGCCGTCACCCGCTCCCAGGAACAGCGGCCAGTGTGAAAACAGCAAGCCGGGGGGCCCCAGTGGGGCCTGCCTACCAATGAGCCCGCAGCTGTGCAAGGCCCCTCTCCTGTGGTTTTGGGCCAACAGGTCCATGTCTGGGTGCGGTACCCCTGGGGACAGCAGGTGACGGGCCTGTTGTCCCTGGTGGCCAAAGCACATGCGTCCTCTGACTAATTGAGCAGCGCTGGATCAAACTCTGACTGCACAGCCCCATCCAAGCTGCCCTGACCTGCTGAGGTGTCTCAGGATGAGGGTGCTGCCCATGAGTACGGCTGAGCTGGCAGCTGCAGGCGGCTGGCTGCCTGCCAGAGCACAGCGTGTCCTGCCCCTCTGCCAGGCCCGTGGCTCGTGCCAGCAGCCACTTCTTCAACAAGACTGAGGTGACACAGCAGAAAGAGCAGCTCTCACTCAGCTCTCTCACCGTCTGGAGGGCACCTGTGAGCTGAAGCAAGCACCAAGTTGGATGTTCAGCTGTGTGACTGGACACAGCAGAGCCCTGCAGCAGGCACTGCACAGGCAGGACTGGTGGGCAGAGGTCCCCTAGACCTTGCTTGATGCTCACCAACCATCAGGTCAGTGCTAGGGGAGGTAAACAAAGCAGCAATACATATGGATTGGTTGCTCATGACCTGTGCAGCAATTTCTGCCTGAGAACTAATGCTTGTGCCATCACCGTGGCCCAAATTAGCAAGCAGGAAAATAAATGTGCATAATACATTGAAGCAAGTCCATAGTGAATTAATTCACATGTGTTCTTCAGAAGTTGTCTCAGGTCATGGATGCTTTTATTATGTGCAGACAGTTAAACCTGATGCAAGCACAGGACAGGATAGGTCTGTAGCCATGAGCAAAGAACAGAGGAATGAAGGGGTTTGCTGCAAAAGACTGCAATGCACGATGTCCTTTGCAGTCGTCCTTCCCAGGTGTGAAGGACAAGATTTATTTGAATCCAGCTGGAGCAGGTTTCCCAGTGCCTGCAAGCAGGCCTTCTCTGGAGACCTGGTGTGGGAGATGCAGGCAGGCTCAGAAAGCTGGAGCTCTGCACCCTTCCCTTGAGATCAAAACTGTTGCTTTGGGCCACAGCAAAGTGAGTGTGTAAACATCTCAGGAGGAGAAACCAGTGAGCTGGCGGCATGGTCTGAGCACTGGGCCGGTGCCCCATCCAGCCCATGCTCTCCACTGCCGGCACCATGGCCCCTTATGAATAAAAAGGTGAGCACTGCCTCTGTAACGTACAATTGCCTGGGGTTTATTCCAACCAAAACGTGCTGGCAGGCAGGCAGGCTGCGACTGAACAGATTTACCCCATCCAAGCACTACAAGATGAAGGCAGAAGCAATTGAAACGAGGATTTTGGAGGAGTTGGGTCCTGCTGAAGTTGCTCTCCCCCCGGAGGCCATCCCTGTGTGGGCTCTGCAGCTGTGCTCCAGGGTCAGCTCTCCCGAAGCTTTATTCCAGATTTGGTTTCATGGGATGAAAAAATTGTTGCAGCAGATGAGCTGAGAGAGCATGGTATCTGCTTGTCAACTGAGGGCAGTTGAGGTAAGGGGAGAGGGAGAGAGGAAAAGAGCCGTAAGGTGCACAAGGCAGAAAAAAAGGACAAGAGAAAAAAAGCATAAGCAGCCAAGATGAAAACAAAAAATAATCCCCCAAACCAAACAAAAGCTCCAGAATTAAGCCGGTCCATCTGCCAGCCCTCTCTCACAGCTGACCTCTTTGCCAGCCTGATACAAATTCCCCATGCAGGAGTTAGCAAAGCAATAGGCTCAGAGTTCTCCATTAGTTTGCCTTACTGCACATGATTCCCCTGCAGCAGCTGTGCCAGCAGCTACCTCTGCAGCAAAGAAAATGGATCTGCATTTTCTCCTCTTGTCTGATTTAAGATATCCTAAGTTCTCAGTCTTTGTATCTGGTAAATCAGCTGCCTGACCACAGGTGAGGCACATGAAGCTTACTCCCACTTTTTGGGAAGATTTTTTGGTTGCAGGCCACACACAGCTGATAGCTTATGACTCCCACAGTCATCTCAGCTGAAAATGAGTAGCAAGATTAATTTCTTTCACTTTGTTTTCTTCATTATTTTCTATATATTAAATATGGGCAACATAGTTCATCCTATAACATTTCTTACAGGCAAGGGAGAAAAAGCATGACAGTGATTCATTCACACAGAACCAATTTTATGTGGAAGTTTTTATTTGTTGAAAAAAGAATTAAATTAAAACCAAAAGGGAAAGAATCAAAATTAAGGGGAAAAAAAAGTAAAAATTCTGGAGACTATCTCCTCCCCCAGAATAAGACAAGTGACTGTCCTTTCAATTTGCTACTTTGCTCTAATGACTCTGGCAGATTTGTGCTAGTGTAAGGGAACTATTAATTAGCCCTGAAGATTTATTTTCCTCTGGAAGAATCCAGTGCCTGGCTTCGTGCCAAAAGGGATGGGACACTTCTCTCTCTGGCACTCAGAAAGAGCCTGAATTCATCCCACTTACTACCAGGCATCAAAGACACAGATAGGAGGAATTCATAACCTCCATGGGTTGGGGAAAGAAGGGGACACCTCAAGGAGCAATTCAACTCCAGGGGACAAAGCCACCCTTCAGAGGCATCTCTCTTATCCCAGGTGCTGTTGGGGGTGGCAAGGGCAACTCAGACCTTCACAGCAGAGCCTTCTTGAAATGCTTTAAGTGGCAGCATTTAGTAGGAGTTAAGGTGTCCCAAAAATTCTCAGTTGGTTGAAGGGGCAGGGTGGGGAGAATACAGTCTTTTTAAAATAAGACAAGATATAACAATCACTGCAAACTCATCAGTCCAGAGACTCAGAGGCTGGAAGGACAGGCACCATTGTACTGGTTTGGGCTGGAGTGGAGTTAATTTTCTTTGTAGCTGGCATGGGGCAATGTTTTGGGTTTGTACTGGAAATTGTGTTGATAACACAGGCATGTTTTCGTTATTGCTGAGCAGCACTCACACAGAGTCAAGGCCTTTTCTGCTCCTCATGCAACCTCACCAGTGAGCAGGCTGGTGCTGCACAATAAGATGGGAGGGGGACACAGCTGGGACAGCTGACCACAGGAACATCACATACCATATGTTGTCATGCTCAGCATATAAAGCTGGGGAGAAGAAGAAGGAAGCAGAGGGATGTTCAGAGTTATGCCATTTGTCTTCCCAAGTAACCATTACGTGTGATGGAGCTCAGCTTTCCTTGAGATGTCTGAAGCACCTGCCTGCCCAAGGGAAGTAGTGAATGAATACCTTGCTTTGCTTTGCCTATGCACACAGCTTTTGCTTTACCTATTAAAGAGTCTTTGTCTCAACCCACAAGTTTTCTCACTTTTACTCCTCAGATTTTGTCCCCCATCCCATCAGGGGGCAGTGAGTGAGCAGCTGGGTGGTGCTTAGTTGCCAGCTGGGGTTAAACCACCACAGCTCAGCTCTTGCATTACAAGCTCTACAAGCAAATGTTGGCTATTCCTGCAAAATGACTTGCACTCTTGCACTGCAAAGGGTTTCCTGTTAGCTTGGTAATGGCAAATTCTTGACACTGAGCTGATCTTGGTTTGTCCTGTTAGCTGGGATGTTTTTACCTCATGGACTTCATAGATTAGGTGGGAAGAAGCAAGGATGTGAACACAGGCACAGGGGCTCAGTGCTCCTGCCTGCACAGCCCATTCTGCCGAGCCAGGCTGCATAATTATGCACTGCTCATCAGCAGGTATCAGTTTTTCCTCAGCATTGTAATTGTTCCAAGATGTGATCAAAGAGCTGGGCCCAGCAGCACTAGTTGGCTCCTGCCCAGATCACATATCTCCGTTTCCCGTATGGAAAACAGGGACTTCACTGTCATGTCAAAGCTCATCGGGCCTGTACTCCAGCACAAGAACAATGGACTATGTGTCACAGTTTTGTTCCTTCTTCTCTGGAAGGTGATAAAAGACCCAAGCACCAGGATTGCCTTCCAGAGCAGATGGACAATCACAGATGCTACCTCATCTGAATTCTTCCACTCACTAGCATCTGCCCTTGACTGTTAGTTCCCAGCCTTTGAGGGAACAACAGAGAGGGGATGATAATATTCCCTGGGAATATTATCATTATGATATCATAAATATCATATATGATATTCATAATTATGGTCATTATGAATATAATGATAGTATTAAAAAAAAATTCCCCAGCCTTTGAGAGAACAACAGAGTCCTGACAAGGGTCTTGCTTGAGGACAGCCAAGACCACCTGTTCTGACACTGCTACTGAGGGAGAGCTGTGGATCATAACTCTGTGGTGTCAAGCCACAAATGAGATGAAGGAGAGATGAAGTTCAGCAGTGCATGCACAGTGCTGGCCCCGTCGCTGCTCAGCATCCATCCATGGCACTGACACTGGGCCAGCTGTGGGCACTCAGGCCTAAGACCTCCAAGGCACTGGGAATCACAAAGTGTCATCTCAGAGGTAAGTGACAGTCACAAGAAAAACAATGTTAGGGGTGAAGAGGAAATATCATTCTGTGACTGCAAGGAGCCTGGGCATCTGCACGCCTTAGGTATCATGCACCATTCTGAACAGTTCTTTAAATGTATATATATTTATAGCAGGGGTAGAAAAATACAAAGGTGAAGGAAATTAATATAGACATGTAAAAAGGCTTTGTGTGAAAAAGACTAGACCGTTCTGCTTCAAAATGAGAAAGGAAGGAGAGAAAAGGGTATGAAGTCTACAAAATCCCTAGTTCCCATAGAAGAGACACACAGAAAGTGACCTGCCACTCACGTCAGTGTAAACCAGGGAAGTGGGTCCTCACTCAACCCACCACTGCACTACAAACATGTTGCCTCAGGGGGCAAAACCCAAGGGTTTTGATCTTGTTTCATAGACCAAGCAGATAGATTCACTCAGGATAAGGCCAATTATTAAAACTAATGTAAAAAAACCAAACCCTTCTCTAGACATGGTGGGAAAGTGGGCCTCCAGACGTCTTTCATTAGAAGGTGGGGAGTGGAACAAGTGCCTGAAACTACCTGTTCAAGAGAGGTAGAAGGAATAGACAAAAAGCCTATAATAAATAATTATGATTAAAAAAAAATAGTCTAATTACTACTGAAAATCCAGTTTCTGTGTGCTCAGTTACAGAGCTGTACCAGAGAGACACAGAAGATTCTGATGTCCAGGTTGAACAAGGACTTCAGCAAGAGAAGGGAATGACAAGGGGCATTGATCCTCAACTCAGTAAGTTAGGAGACTTCATTATGTGGTAACTCGGTGTTTCTGCAGCTCTTTCTTTGACAGCACTCCTGGATCTAACCCTCCCTAGGCTACATCCCCCAATGTGAAGCTTTTCCCCAGCAATTCCTCAATTATCCGAGTGCCCGACATCCCCTGTGGATCTGTGCATCAGCAGGTAACGCAGAGAACAGCACCCGAGAGCCACGCCAGCAAGGACTGCAGGCTTCTCTGCAGCTAATCAGCTCTTAGGGGAGTCTCTCATATGAGTGAACGATCTCACGTTTCCCCTTCTGCCTCTCCGGCTCTCTCCCTTGAGGATTTAGGTTTGTTTCTCATTTTCCAACAAAATGAAGGGGCTAGACAGGCAGCCTTTCCTCTGTCTGCAGGGGTACTGGAGGACACAGGCTAGTAACAGCTGGGGTTGATGGACTTCTCAGCTTGTTTGTGCCTCCCTAAATTGAGGTGGGTCACAAAAGACACAACTACATTAAGGAAAATGACTAGAAGCTGTCCTCTTCTTGCCATTACTGTAGCCCTTCTATCTCCAAAAGAATATAGGAGGCAGATGGGCTAAAGGCTGGACAATTATTGTTTTCATGGTGTGGCAGACTCTGACCTCCTGATTTCAAAGCTTTGGGTAGTGGAAAGAATGTGTAGGACCAGTGAATTTTGTTTCAGGGGCTCTGAGAGGAGGCTAGGAGTGGGGTGGTTAGCTGTGGGGTCATGCATGGGTGAGATCCAGTGGTAGGCTGGGCAAGGGGAGACAGAAACATCAGGAGATGAAGAACTGTGTGCGAAAGTGAGGCACAGGAAGGTTTCTGCTGTCAGCCATTGAAAATACAGTTGGAATCCATTTTCCATTTATTACACCATTCACAGACACCAGAGGAGGCTCCTACTGCTTAATCCAAGGTTTAACCACAGGAAAGGCTGAGATTTCAGCAGCAAACCTATCCTTGTGCTTTTCTAATGCCAAGGGTGACTGCCCCACAGCAACAAATCCAACACCCATCATAGCAGCTGCTTTCTCATCAGCCCACACGGTGAGAAACCAGGGTCAACGTTTGGCCAGAGTCAGCTGTGCCACCAGGAACCAGTGGCTGGGTTGCCAGCCTGTCCTCCTTCAGGTCCAGATCCTGAAGGCAGCCAAGTCCAGGCAAGGTTTTCTCCCTACACCACTTTCTTTGGTGGGGCCGAGGGACATGGGATGACTAGCAGATTCTAGCACAAGAGATGTAAAGATTTTTTCCTTATAGATTAAAAAAAAAATAATTTAAAAAAATGCAAAAAGGTGGCTTTGAGGTGTTCCAAAGATAAAGTTGCTGCTTTGGACACACCACGAACAAAATCACATATGGGGAAAGGTGCCGTTTTCATTTGTATTAGCATCACAGGAGCTAGCAGATTAAAATGTTACAATAAAGAAGGCATATATATTTTAACATATTTGTGGTTTGGATCTCTAACAGCCATTGGGAATGTACCTCTTTCTGCAGTGAAGAACAGGCCAGAGAGAGAAGTATTTTCGACAGTAAGTTGCTTTATGTGCTTCAGCTGAGTAAAGAAAGACCTGGTTTGTACCCTGCTGTTCAGTAACAGCTCGTTTCTGGGGCTCTAACTCACTCGGAGCACAGCAGCCATGTACGCTGTTTCTTGAACTGCCACAGAATTGTGCACAGCTCTTACGGATGATAACTGGTGTTTTGTACTACAGCAGGCAGCAAATGCACGCTGTGGTTGACTTACAGCTGAAGCAAAGCAGAGGTACACAATGAAACTCAAAGGCATAGCTGCAAACCTGCTTCAAGAAAAACTTGGGTTACTTCTTTAAGGGAATAGGAACCAGCAAATACCTTCTCCTGTTCTCACCTACTGGAGATGCAGCTGGACCAAGTTCACCTTTTCCAGAAGCACGACATTAGAAAAAGACTGGGTTGAAGTCATGCATGGAGGGAGGCTTAAATAGCGGGTTATGCTCTAAGAAGCTAGCTGGGGAGAACACAACGAGGCGGTGATTAGGGAAAGGGCTAGTTCTCAGGATACAATACACAATATTTTCGGATGGTGAGTAGGAGTACTTTTGTTGGATAATTCACATTACTTCTGTTAGGAAGGACAGTAATTCCTGCTCAACTTACCATGTTACTTTATGACAATGCAGCAAAAAAGCAGGCTTGCAGTATGCATCTCAAGAACTGCAGGTATGCCAATCATTTAAGGGTTATTTGGTTTAGCAGCTTTCCTGATACTTTCAGGGTATTTGAAGCGTGCTGCTCCTTTGCTGGCACTGCAGGAGTACTATACAGATAGCAGGGTGTGAAGGTGGTTGCAGCACTTGAGTGCCATGTGACATGGTAGAGTTTTCCTGGTGGTGTGTCCCTCTGCTGTCCTCAGAGCCACTGCCATCACCTTGAATGCCTGGAGCCCCTCTGGCAGTTGCCACACAAGTCCACCTTCCTCCACAGGTCACAGGTGGGAGGCAGTCACCTTGCCTAGGAGCACTGCTTTGCTCTCCTTTCCACCCCTAACCAGGGCATCAAGCTTAAAATGCAAGAGCATTCCTTCCAAAATGAGACTTGAGGAACCTGCAATCCAGCATGGAGATATATTTTAAAAGAAAACCACATGAAAGTGATCAACTACTAATAAATACCATAGACTCAAAGGGCTGCTCATAGTGACAACATAACACCTCTCAAAATGGGCTGGCAGGGATTTAAAACACTGACAATCAAATACAAGCCGTTGGCTTGTGGAGAACTCTCTAAAAAGACTTCTTTGAGCAAATTACAGCCTTCCCAAAGAACACAACTTTTGATTTAATTTTCAGCTACAACCTTTAATACTTTGAGGCTTTTATTCATTATGTTTCAGCCTTTTAAAATTCCATTTTCAGCTTCTATCTTTGCTATTATTCAATATTTTCACCAGTGTTAACTAAATGCAGGGAGCATTTGCAATTTTAGGCTGGATTAAGCTGTTATTCCTCATTGTTTTAAATGCATGAAAGTCAACTGAGTTGTTTTATGTCCTCCATGAGATGGTGAATTCTGTGCTGGTAAGACTGTAAATGGGCCACATCACTCATGAATTACTAATCCCTGTCACTCCCGTTTTCTGGGGAACACATACTATATTTAGTCTTTTTACTTGGAAAAAACAAAGCTGGAGAACTTTGAGGCTATTTTTCTCATTAGTAGTCTTCAGAATGTTCCCTAAAACAAATGGCAAGATAATTCAGTCACCAAGTATAAGTGCAATTCATTAACCATGGTGGAAATTAGACTCTTGAATTGAGAGCCTAATTAAGATAATTAAATCTAAAGCCTGAAAGGAAACTATGCAGATATTTCTTAAAACCTCATTTATACTTATGTAAATCTGGACCAGCTTCCACTGTCATTTTCTGGATTTATACCCAAGTAATTGAAATCACTATTGAGCTCTTCTAAGCTCTCAATATCAGCAAAAGACATTGAAGTAAAACAATTAACAGATAGGCTGCATTTTTCTCTGCAACTTCTAGATGAACTTCTTTCCAAAGGTACTTTGTTGTTCTGATGGATTACGTATTTAAAAAAGGATGAAAAGCTTGATGAATTTAGAGGACCGTCATCAATTTAAAGAGCTGCCAACTTTTACAACATTAGCAAATGAACAGAGTCAAAACATTTCAGCATCAACTGCTGCCTCTTCCAGGAGAATCTTATTTTTAATCTGTGGCATTCCTACGGAAGGAATTTTCTCCTCTGATGTTTCTTGTGACTGTCAACTGCACTGAAACCACCATTTAGTAAAAAACACTACATAAATGCTATACACAAACCAAGTAGAAAAGTGGACAAAGTCCACTTGTAGGGAGCCCAGCTTAATTATACACAGATAAGAACATTAACAGTGTGCATTTGTGTGCAATTTTCTGCCATGCTATCACCAGGAAGATGAGCCTTTCTTGGATTGTATTTAGTAGGGAGTGTTAGCTGGGCTTCTGACTGTGTGAAATGCTCTTTTCACTCCCACCCCATCCCATCAGCAAGATTAGCTGTAGACAGAGCTGTGTCAGTCTGTCTTACAGGGAGCTGATGTGAACTGAAAGGCAGACTGCCCAGACAGCTATGAGCCACTGAGCCCGGCAGTCTGCCCCTCTCTTACATCCAAAACCTAGATCATTGCATAATTGTAATGAGAAACAGGGAAAGCTCATGGCTCCCTCTGACCCAGCTGGCCTAAGACAAACGCAGGGGATACATACCCTCACACCTAAAATCTGGAGACAACCAGGGATTAAAAAACCTGAAAATCCAAACCCTGTCCATCACTCAAAAGACCATGTTATTCCATACTTTGGAGCTGGTTTTCCTCTCAACCTCAAAGAACTGAAAGAACCAGGAGCAAGAAGCAGTCTGGAGGAGACCAGATGCTTCAGTGACAGCTGCTGGCAAGCAGTTTACAAAAATATATTAACAATAAAAAAGCAAGAGGACAGGAAGAACAGCACCAGAAGATAACGGCAGGACTGCTAGCTCAGCCCAGGCAGCACTCCAGTCAACCTGTTGGTTGACACCTCTTGAGTAAATGCCTGCAAAGCCTTTCAGGACTCCTGGTTCTGTCATCATATCTGGTAACATCTCAAGCAGACCAACAACATGAGGAGTGCACACAACCTTTACCTGGTCTCACGTGTTGTGATGTTGCTTCTGGGACAAGAAGAAGGACCTCCAAGGAAAGAGAAAAGAAAGATGTTTCTCTTCATCTGGGGTAAAAAAGAGGTGCAGGGTAGCTAGGTTCATTCGGTATAAATGTGCCTAAACTGTTTTTGCATAAGGCACTGAAAAGAATCCAGGATACCTGAAGCAGACATGGCATCTGAGGTCAACATCTGTGCTTGTTACTAATAAGAAGCTTCTTACTTTTTAAGAAATTCTCTTCTTTGGAAGATTTTCCAGAGCTGTGGACAGCAGTCAGAGAGGGACTGCCAACCTTGGCACAGGAGGCTGCCGCATCACGGGAAGTGTTGGTAGCTCACCTCTGGAATACAGCCAGTTCTGGCTCCTGCGGCTTTGGCAACTCAGCAGGAACTGGGAGTCATTGCCTTGCAGGCAGCAGATATCCTTGCCTCGCTAAACAATCATGGTGCCCTCAATGAAACTGGAGACAAATGCAAATAGGCCCCCTCAGTACAATCCCTGACTGCTATTCCTGTTTCACATCACTTGCAGTCTGAATTCAAGTTTGTGGAGTCAATGTGAGCATTTCATCAGCTCTACGGAGTTCAGAATCAGCCCTTTCCAACCATCCATTGCCTCATAAACGTGAACCCTTCAAACCCATGTTCTGTGGTGTACCTTGAATTTAGGAAATAAGTTAACAAACCTTAAACCCTAAAAGAGGTCTCCACCAAATGTGCAGAGGAGTTCAAGCTCCAGGACTGTGGACTCTCTGCCTTTTCCATTTGTACTCTGGAATTTGATTTTTATCTATTAGGACAAATCACTGCAAGTGATTTCTTTCAGTAGGCAGTAAGGCAAGGCAGTTCTCCAGCTACGTACAACCCAGGGCATAAGACCAGTCTGTCCCTCCTGGGCACAACAAAGCCAAAAACCAGCTTCCCCTCCTTCCCAGTTCCATCAATGCTCTGGCATTTAACGTCACCTGCACACCAGTGTAGTTGTGGTTCTCCAGTCTTTCTCCTTTGCAGCAGCAGTCTGATATTAACCAAAACCTGTTGCTTGTTTTATGAGCAACGATATGCATCAACCTTTTTTTTAACAGAAAATTGGGGTTTCAGTTGCTAATGGCACATGATTCAGTTCTCTCTGACTTTCCCATATAATCTTCAGATAAGAAGTCAGCTTTTTAATACAGTCATACCTCTCTTTCCTTTTCTTGCTGCTAGGATGCTCTGTTAACATACCTGTGGAAATTAAACTTCAAAGTTAGAGCATCATAACGACCTGACTACAACTAATATATGCAAGTCTGTGAATAGATATCACAATACAACTTCAGAGTACAACAATTGCTATAGAAATGGCATCCTGTTAAATAGTTATTATACAGTTGTCTTGCAAGCAACCTAAATCATCTTTCACACCAAAACAAAAAAAAACCAAAGAAAACACACACACACACAAAAAAAAAAAAAGAACAAAAAAAAAAAGGTTGCTTCTGGCCCAGTGGGACAACATCTGAGCAAAACTGCTTCTTTCTCCTGTGTACTTAAGGGCTGATGTGATGCACTGAAATTGAAAAATGGTGAGTTAGGATCCCAGATAAGTATCTTATTTTAACCTAGAGGTTTGGGTTGGACCTGTTACTAGTGTAAACATAAAGTTTATAGTCTTTCAGAAAAATATGTTCTCCAATATCTACGGAAAAAGAAGCAAAATTCCATATATAAATGAGAAATGTGTGTTGGACTAATTATTTTAATGGTGGTAGTAACTCTTCCAAAATGTAGACCATTTCATGAACATTTTTATAGTTTAGCAATCAAAGGAGAATCACAAGACATTTGTACGTGTGCTGGTGATTAACAAAAGCAAATCTTGGAATTATGTGACATGCATAACCCACTAGACAGTCTCTGCCTCTATATACTTTATTCTAATATAATTATCCAGTGTTACATGGATAGTTTGCTGCACACTTAACACTCTTTCCTAGCAAACCAAATGACACACTACATAGCAATTTGGCCTGTGCTGTTCCTTCAAAAATTAGACCTCAACTTGAATTAAGGAATTAATAAATCAAAAATATGGCTTCAGGGGAAGAAGAGAGCGCTTCCTATGCAGTGGTTTCCCAAACACCTCTCCTCCATGGCTTTTAGGAGACAGAGCTGGTGCCAGGCTGTATGACAGGACTACTAGTTGATCGGCTATGGAGAAAGTCATATAATTGAACTGGACACAATTACACCACACACACACCATGCTGGAGCTCTGGACAGTCATGCAGGCTGAGGAAACACAGTTGCATGGCCACAAAGATGCTGTGTAGCACCCTTAAGACCAGTCTCCCACTTATTAGCTCTCCAAAAGTAATGTTATTTACTCGTCTGTAAGTGAACACTGGCATCTTTAGGTGGTGGGAGTGAAGGTTTAGATAAAAAAAACACTGAACCTGCTCATTGTAGTGTTTCTGTGGGTAGTGATGGCCCCAGCAAGGCTCACGTTGGAGAACCAGTCCACCTCAACCTTTGCAAGGGGATTTGAGCTAAACCCCATGTTGCTGGGGAATGGTAGGCATGGGCTGAACAGCTCAGGGCCACCCAGAGAGATGAATGCAGAAACCTCTGTCAATCCAAATGACAAACAGCAGGAGACTGATAGGTAAATGATTCATTCAGCTGAGATGGGAACCCACAGAGCATGTCCACGGTCACAAACTTACGTTCCCAGACACACTTTCTGACAAAATCCCAAGCATCTCATCCAGACGTGGCAGCCAAAGCCAAAACTTCCAAGTTTACTGGCTTTTCTAGGGTGTCAGTCCAGCTCTGTGCCGTTGCACGGGCACCAGAACGAGCCCACCAGCTTGGTGCCACAGGAACAGCCATGCTACTCCTAGGGCCATGCTAAAGCCCCTGCCCAGAGCTGTTCCGTGCCACACAGACCGTGCCACAGCGGGCATGCCCTGTCTGGGTATGGCTGCACCATGAGCATGCACCTGCCCAGTATTTTGGGTAAAGGGGAGGGTTACTTGCCTGTAACATAGGCAATATGTTCTGCCTGTATTTCTTTGTAGGATCCTGAGAATTATTTTGGATCCTGGTACCTGGAGATTAATATTCACAGGGGCAGGTGCCTACAGTGCTCATGTGGAGAAAGGCAAAGCATATCCCTCCTCTTCCAGTCAGCTCTTGAGCAGAGGCAGCTGGCATTCAAAGACTGGCTCAGCCGGGAGACCTGGAGCTTCACTTTGTGCCTTTTGGAAGGCACTGCTACCTGTCCTATGTTCCGGTTACCGCTTTTTCCAAGCTGCTTGGAGTTCAAGTCATGTGCAATGGCTCAGGGAAACGCAGGCGCAAACATGGGGCTGCGATGAGCTTGTTAAAACCATTGCATTTTAAACACTTCAGTGTACTGCAAGCAGAATCCCTTAGTATGTGAGGGAATTTTTCTTGTATTAAAAGGGAAAGGAACACAGAAATGGTGTCTGCTTCCTCATTAACATCTCAGTTTTCCTACAGTCATGGGTAAAAGAATAAAATATGCACTATCTGGAACCCTGGTAGAACCGGTTTTCCACACTTTATAAAAAGGTAACCGCAAGATTGAAAGGATGCCCAATACATTGTATTAATTTCTTTTAACACACAATGATTGCATCTGCATCCATCTTTGGATCCCAAAAGATTTAAAGCACGGCCTGAAACCTTTATGAATATGAAGCCCACTGCTATCTCATGATGAAAAATTAATCACATAGGCATTAAGTGGCTTACTCCAGGCTTTGCAGTAAATCAGTGCCAGCGATGATAAAACCCTGGGGTCTTAACCTCTGCCGCCTGCTCTAGCAAATGTCTTTGCCCCATGATACTTAACAGCTATTCCTGTAGAAGACCAACTATTGGTTAGTTATTTTTACAGGAAATGTAAGTTGCTTTATTCCTGTTGCACTGAATAATTATACCAATAGCAGCAAACTAATTATATGGTGTTACTGTTCATCTATAAAGCCATCTTGGAAATTTCCGATACATGAAAACCATTTTAGAAGAATCCAGTTACCACCAACTCTATTAATCCTGTGCTGTTTGTTACTGTTTGAAAAGTCCTCAGCACCTGCCTTCTTTAAATTGACTACTCATATTTGCTATTCTCTATTGAATCATTAAAGGACTCTTACACTAAAATAATTTTTGAACAGGATGATTAAAATACATGTGAACAGGTAAGTAGTAAGTCAAGAGAAATTCTGGCATCTAAGATTTTAACAAAATGTGACAACTCTCAACCTTGAGGAAAAAATAGGATAAATAATGGCCAGTGTCACATGGCACATCAAAACAGCACAAGGGAGGAAAATCAGTGAGGGAAAATACATGTCAGATTATGGAAACTAAAGAAAGGTACACACACACACATTTCTTCCTACAGATGTGGGTGTTTTTACGAGTGGAACAAACTTATTCCAAGCTCAAAACTGGAGCATTTAGAAAGCTCACAATGACAAGTGCAATAACACTGGGAGCTGTAGAGGCAGCATTTCAAGGCAGTAGCTTTTATTCTACCTTCTGACGTGGACACCCACTCATTCTGACAACAGGAATCCAGAGGGAATAATGCTGAGAATTTTATTTCTCTGCATTTCCGTATAGATTCAGACTTTGTTATAAACCTGAGTAGTACCAAAACATAAAAGTAAAATTGTTAAAAAGATGCCTAAAATATGAGATACTAAACACAGTCTTCAGATGCTGCTGGTTCAGGACCCAAACCTAACCTCAGGTATACATTTCTATAAAACCCCAGAAAATAAAAATCACTGCTTTTCCCCAGTGGCTCATGGTAATAGATTTCCAAGATATTCAAGAGAAGTTTGCCACATATTTATTATAATTTGAACTTTGCCGTTAAAATGTTACAGCCAAAGTTGGGCAGTTAGTGAATAAATAGTTTTTAAAATCAGATATTAATCATATTTGTGAAACCCTACAGACACCACAGTTAAAACTCAAATATGTTAAATATAATAGCAAGAGAACGATCTATGATATTGTTCATGCATTTTATTTCAACCACCTCTTTTTTTCAGGAGGAAGAACGATGAGAATTATTAATTAGGAAAAAAACTAGTATTGATCATCTTCTGCTCCAAAGTACTTGGCAATTTATTTTACTGGTCTGCTACCCTGTAAATTCAGTACCTTCTGTTTACAGAAGGTTTGGGGTCTGAATATGCAGAAGTAGAAATCTGCTGTTTTCAGTAAGAATAGTCATGAGTACTAACCATTAAACAAACAAGATGCTATCAAGTAAGAGATTGGTATTTGAGATTCTGAAAAGCTATGAATTTTAGAATAATTGTTTCTTTTGAAACTTTATGAGTCTTATGAGACGTAAGGAGTATATAAGAAAAATATTTTTTCCCTAGAAGTCAATACGGAAGCTAAAAGCACGGAACTCCTGTTATATTTCACTATGAAAAATAAGCTTAGAGATCCTAGACAGGCTTTTTCTGCTTTAACACGAGTAAATTTAGATTAATTATCTAAGGCCTAGCAGATGGCAAATTTATCAGGTGATGATTTGTAACTTCAATAAGAGTTTGTACAATTATTTTCAAAGCAGTAAATCCAGCAGCTTCCCATTACAATCCTGCGTTGTTCACTGCATGACCTGTAACATGAACTTGAGCAGTATTCCCCGGGCACTAGTAACCACACAAGCTCAAGCCCAGAACCGCTTTGCCATTGAGGCCGGGGAGCAAAATACAGTATTATTGATGACTCCTGCCTGCATCTTGGAGGTACCTAAGGATCAAAGCACATTCCAGAGACTCAGGCCAGTGAGGGTAAGATCTGCTATCCAAACAATTGTAATCCACAGACAGTAATTTCTGCACCCACCCCCTAGACTCTCTGAGCTTCAGGAACAGAAATGTGAGTCACTATCTCAGGCTGTCGCAAGTTTACAGCCCAGACTGCCCCGGGGTGTGTAGACAGGCTGTCTCCACAGCCTGTAATGCTTTCTGAGGTAGCTACTCTTCTACATCAGCAGAGGAGAAAATCAGTTTCTTGACTTCCCCCCCCCCCACCCCCCCATTTGACAACCATCTTTTGCTACTCTTCCAAGGGGAGAGCAGAACTTAATGCTGCATCTCCAGGAAGGAACATGTGGAAGCTGGGATTGCTTCGTCCAATTCAGGTATCTGAGACTCTATTATTCCTTCTATATGCCAGTCCTTTTGTATGCTCTATTAATCATTCAACCTTCTCCCTCTCTTCCTTTTGAACCGGGTCTTTTTATCTCTTGTCTTCTCTTATTCTTGTCCCTCCTTCTATCCACCCACACCCTCATTGAGTTATTACTTTATTACACCATCTCATGAGCTCTACAGTCAAGCAGAGAGTAGAAGTAATGAAAGAGAAGAAAATTTCCTGCTTTGTACTTGATTATAGACTGGCTCCTCTTCATAGATCCAAGCCAGGTATCTTCTGCCACACTTAGGATTATGGGCAAGGTGGCAAACTTTTGAAATAGAGAGGAGTCCTAGAACAAAAATGGTGCTGATAATACTAGCTAGTAACCACCAAGGTTTAAAAAGTGTTTCACCAAAAATTTCAGCAAGGTGATAAAAACATCTCAGATTACAGTGAATGTAATTTATGATACTTGCTGTATTATAAGCACCGCTTGTTTGGAAATGCCATAAACCCCCTCCACTTACCTACATCACAGCTTGCAAGGTTAACCGAGCTGCCCAAATTCACATGTAAACGCTACAGTAAACTGAACAGTGTCACATTTAAGCTTGGCACAGTAGCACCCTGCTTACAGCTTTTGTTTTTTTCAGTAGGGGTCACGTGGTGAGGAGGTGGCTCACATTATTCTGGAGGCCCAGGACAGGAAGCAGAGGGTTCAGATTTTTTTTCTGCTCCCTGGTTCATATCTCCTTCCAGCTCTCTTAGCAGAGAAGGACAGAACTGTGCTCCCAGCAATGAAGCAAAGGGATTGCACAGAACCTCAAATGAAAAAGTCAATCATATAAAATGAAGGCAAAACAAAGCATCTTTTCTAATCTGTTTTCTGGAGCCAACTGAACTGCCTGGCCAACATTTTCCATGTAAGTCAGATGGAATCAGTCACTCCTTATACAGTGTGGGCAGAGAGAGCATCCGGGCTGAATTACAAATACTAAAACCCGAGTTTCACAATGGGAAAGTGCTGGGTACTTCTTACTAAAAACTGTCTTCACAGTATTGCAGTTTTAAGCTTCTTAGATGCGCAAGTTATGAAGAAAGGTTTCATGTGCACAGATTCATCAATCACAAAATTAAATAAGGTACCCTTTACTTTGTTCTAGGAATTAAAAACACAGAAACAACAGATTTCTTGAAGCTAAATGTGCTAGAAAAACTTAACAGAGAGCCAACGGATGACTGCAAGAGCGCAAGGGCAGAGCTACCCCTGGTACCGACAAGGGCACTGCTCTCAAGATTGCACTCCTAAAACCGGGACATTAAAAACCCCTCATGTCAGTAAAAATCTCCAATACAGTCAACACTGATAACAGATTTTTATTTTTTTTTCTTGCACTACTATGTAACTATTCTGTACTTTTTCCAGTATTGCATTGGTAATCAAGAGCCTCAGAGTAATTCTGGTTTTAGAAAACAGACCCCATGCAGTTTTTATTTGCCCTAAGAATATAATCCATCCGTTTCTACAATGACTTTCATTTCTACAAAAGCCTAAATATAATCCTCATACATGATATCAGACACGTATCAAGTCTGATGCTAAAATCTCAACGGATGTAACTCTCATCTGGAGCTGCCTTTTCCCCACATACACAGAAAAATCTCTGCCATGTGTTTGCGCTCTGCATTCATATTTTAAGGTACTATTTAATCAGATGCTTAGCCTGGAAAATGAAGACATCCCCTGAAAGTAGGTCATGGTTATTATCACAAGAAAGATCATCACGCTGGATTGTTTTACTGGCAATTTCAAAATAAGAACAACTTAGAGATTCTGTTTGGTGAAACAGTACCAATTTTTGGAAATACCTTAAATGGAAATACTGTATTTTAATAGTGAATTCTGCTGTAGCTGGCTTAGGACGCAGGAAGCAATATTACTGATGTGCCCTTAATCCTGCACTGAACCAAAGCCTCTGTGTAACACTTCTTTTATCTGCTGGTGATTTGATGAGGAATAAACTGTCTGCTGAACCAGCAGGAATGGTTTTCCTATGGAGAACTATTTTGTATTCTTTTTGCCAGGACTGTTTTTAAAAAGAGTGCACTGCTCTATCACTTCCAAAGTCTAGCCTTCTATTGAATCCTGTAATAAAGAAGAGCTACTATATATTAAATCTATTACATTTTTGCTACTATTATGCTTAGGTTTTGAATGATAAAATTAAAATTCTTATTCCTGGAAGTAATTATTAGTTTAACAGTCACAGAGGGAAGTAATTTGTATAATCCTAGATCCAAACATCTATTTCTAGTCTTGTTAACAGAATACAGATGATGCCTTACACAAAATGCTACTGCAAAAATATAATTAATTACAGCCAGCACATTTCCAAAGCTACTGTTTATAAATTCAAACATTACTTTCTTGATTTGTTCAGTCTTAACAGGAATAATGTGATAAATAATACAGTAAATAAAGCAGGATCTTTTGGTTTACAGGTGACACACACACACAAAAAAGATTTCTTAGATTTCAAGATAATTACAGAAATTTTTGCAACTGAACACTGAAATAGTTTCATTCTTAACATGACATTTAAGGGAATCTCACCAAAAAACACACAAGGGTACAGATTAACCTAGCAAGGATAGAAATAAATGTAGGACTCAAAAATGCAAGCCTCTACTGCTAATAGCAGATTTGTTACATAACAAAAAGCAAATTAAGTACAAGCTCAGATGAATGTAATTCTAGTGAAGTTCAGCAGATACATGCAAGTGAAGAATTTAATCTTTCTTAATCTTCTCACGTGTTATGATTAATCATTCACCTGTGGACTCTGAAAATGTCATAAAGATAATAACAGAAACAGTATAAAATTACCAGAGTTATTCCACTGTACAGTTATGCTCCTAAACAAAATACTGCACTTCCCTACTCCCTCTTGCAGATGTGATACAGTAGTGTGCGATTGTTGACACAGCAGAATTAATGCTCTACATTATGACTGGTTCCTATTAGCAATGCTCTCTGTATAGCTGACAAAAAGGTCAGTAACCAATTAAAAAGGGATGAAAATATAAGATCATATTTAGGTTTCATAACTTCCACTGAAGAAGTTAAGCAATTACCCTTCCGGTAAAAAGGGAGCTGGTGTAGACAGATATGAATGAGAAGGGCCTGGGAAGATGCTGGGCAGTGAGATACCAAGGCCAGGCAATGGGGAATGGCACTGGAGGAGTACTGGGGGACAGAGGCTGTCTCAGTGGGGTCTCAGCACCTGTAGAAGTCTGCTGAGACTTGGCCCCCGCCCAAAGCAACAAATAAAAATGGTGTGTCTTTGTCATGTAAATAGCTTATTCCCATTCTCAAGAGCTGTGTGCGGGATGCCGGTTCAATTTAGACTCACTGTACGTTCCTACACATTTGTCTTAAAATCTGTTGGGTTTTTTTCATTATAAGAAACTACCTGCCTGTATATGAGAATCTGCTACCTGAGAAAAGGGATAACCTTGCTTAAAATACACCTACATTCCTTGTGGCTGGGGTGAGAGCCTTCAAAATATTCTGACGAATTTCACGTGGGGTAGAATACAGGTTTGCAAAGGGCTGCAGACAGGAGAGTTAAACATCAAGATTTTTCTAAAGCTGTTCTTTTAATTTTCGACTATTAACACCAGTGTCCCTGTACTTTACATCATATTTCAAGCTGGGACCCGAGTCCACACGTCCCTGACTTTCACTTTGTGTGGAGGCCAATCCATATTCAGAAATACAATAGAATAATAGCACAAAATAGAAACAATCTCGGGGAAACAGCTCCACAGAAAAAACCCGCAGGCTTTTGCAACTTTGGTGCATGCCCAAACACACCGCTCCCTGCAGTTTTGACTGAGTAAATATCTTCTCCCACGCTGTCCCAGGTAACCCCTTTGTCCCTGCCACTATGTCAACAGATCATTCTTAGATTCGTCCCCATGTCACCTGTCAAAGGGCGACCCACATTTATAAATAGCTTTAAAATTTGGGAGAGACACAAGATGTCATGAGTAATTCCACACCTAAGGCTTAGGTGACAACGAGCAGTAACAGTCTGAGCAGGGTGAGAGCAGCAACAGGCTACTCATGAGCAGGGTGACTGGGTAACCACAACCTCCACAACTGGGAGGCAGTTGGCAAAGCAGGTCAGAAACATCAGCAGAGGAGGAACGGCACTGACAGCACCTAAGACATAGCCCCGAACACAGACTGCTGTGCCTCCTCTCAAACCTAAAAACAGCCTTTCTCTCAACAAGCAGATGGGACAGTAGTGAACCCAAAATATTTTCTTCCAGGCTAGTTACTGGAGAGAACTCCTAAAAATAAGAAAGAGCGGAATGCAGGAGTAAATCTGCTCTTCTCAAAGACAAAAGTAATGCTTTTTTTTTTTTTTTTTTCCTTGAGCTAGTGCACATCTCATAATGTGCTTAGGCTCCAGAATCGGAAACCAAGCAGCCACATCCTGAACAAGCATACATACCAGCAGCCAGGACAAAGAAGGGACGTCCCTCTCCAAGGGAAAGGAGTGCCATGTCCTCAGTTCTCTGCACAAAACAGGGAATCAGTAGTTCAAAAGAGAAACCTGATCGTTCACAAAATACAAAAGGACGGAGAAGTCAATGAAATACAGCACTTGGTTCAGTTAGCCTTCAGACTGGAGAGGTTTCACCAGAAAGAGGTCAGAAAAAGTAGTTCTATATAATCATAATTTTTAAATGCTCTCTTTGTATCTCTAGCATACAAAAATAGAAGTTTTGTGTATGGCAAAGTTTTTGGACTTTCTTCTCAACAGGAATGACACAATTTAAATCAAACAGCCAGAAGGCTATTCATGTAATAAAATGTTTTAACCTTTTTCAAGAAACTGCAGTAAACCTGAAAGTGTGCAGTTGTGTAAAGGGTACAAAATAATGTGACATGGTACAGTATTCTCTTCATTTTACCTGTGTTTAGAGAGCACACTGCTTCAGAATACAAAAACAGCTTCTGCAGACAACCCCCACTGCTGCCAGGCTTCACATGCTCTGCACCACAGTTGCTGGACTACCACAAAGAAAATCATTAACCTTTGGCCAGCAAGTTGGTCAGCAGTTTGACCAGAGTATGCAGAAAATCATGCAAGAGCAGAATTGTCTTGGTAAAACACAGAACCCAAGTGCCTGCTGAAGATCCCAAGCGGCCCCGAGGCTGTCCAGGCAAACAGGGCGTGCAGCTCCAAAACACCATCTCTTCCACAATGGAGATTTCTCTTTGCTTATACTGGACCTGTCACATTAAGCAGCTACTGAAAGCATGTGGTAACAACAAGAACCTGATTGTCTTTCCTCTCCTCCATCTTTAATTCTTCCCCACCTGTGCACCCACTAGAAATGTTCCTAGTCCTTCCCTTAAAGAAATCACTCAGTCACTCCAGGGAACACCAAGTTTCACTGTTTTTCATAGACCAATGTCTGTAAGAGTGTATTAGGAAAAAAAAAAACCAACCCACAATATTTTATATTATCAAGAGTATAAAATTCCAACAGAAAGCTGTATTCAGACAAAGCATTGCTACCAAAATGCCTGAAAGAACTTTAGTAGTCAGACTCTTCTGAAGAAACTGAAAAAGGGAAATCGACAGCATAAATTAATGAGAAAAAAAAAGCTGATTTACATTTGTAATCATCTCAGGTATAGCAGAAATATACAATTTCTGCTTGTGATTTTAAATATCTTCAGTAAATTTTATTTAATGGTTGATTTAAAGAGAATAAAATCCACTTATTCTAAGTATTATGCAGTAGTCAATAGCACATAAGAGAACTGACAGGATACTGTTACCAGCTGCAGCTGTTCAGTTACTCAAAAACCTCCCCCACCAAACCGGTAGTTTTTAAGACACAGCAGAAAGGCAGATATATTGCCATCCAGGTGATACTGAGCTTATAGCAAGTCTTAGTAGAGTGAAAAACCTGGAGGAAGGAAAAAAACCCCAAACAAATAAACCCCAAAACAATACCCCACCCCCCCAAACCCAGAATAAAATCTCAAATGATCAAAGTCTGAAGTGAAAGATTGTCTCAGGTTTTTCCACACAGAACTGCATTATTGCTGTGTAAACCTCCCATGATTACACAGCCTTTTCTAGTAGCACCACAACTCAACCCAGAATAGTTAAAATTAATAGCTGCACTAAGCAATGTCACATAAACTTATTTGCCAGAGTAAATGCCAGCCAGTCATGACATAAAATTCATTCTTCCAGTTTGACTGAAGTGAACTCAATGGAGGATAAAACTGCTTCCTCTCCTATTGGATGAGAAAATTCTCCACTGGGATATACACTGCACTAGCCTACCACTGCCTGCCCCCAGCACTGAACAGCCTAAAACCAGTTACATTTTCCCATTATATTCAAAACTGCAATATGTACAAAAATACTTTCATTTAAATAACATTCCTCTTATGCCTGTTATGAAGACTAAAGAAACCCCTTGCTTATAACTCGCAAGTTCAGTGGCTTATGCCAAAGTGGCAACTTTTAACCATGCCGGGGCAAGGATTTTAAACTGGAAAAGGATAGATTTAGATTGGACATTAGGAAGAAGCCCTTTACTATGAGGGTGGTGGAACACTGGAACTGTTTGCCCAGGGAGGTGGTGGAGGCCCCATCCCTGGAGACATTCAAGCTCAGGGTTGATGAGGCTCTGAGGAACCTGATCTAGTTGAGGATGTCCCTGCTCACTGCAGAGGGGCTGGACTTAATGACCTTCAGATGTCCTTTCCAACCCATGGCATCCTATGATTCTATGAAAACCAATCACATCTAACTCGCATAAATACCCAAAACACCAAAAGAGGCAAAGTTCACCCTTGGTTAGAATGTACACAGGATCCTCTGCATGTGGATGGAAATGGCACCACACATCTTCTGCAGTGCAAATCAGCTATACTTCCTCCTGTTTTAAACTCCAAGTTTATGCTGTTAACATCCCAGTCCTCCACAGATCTCTACTGGGCGGCCTTTTCCTCCCTTTTCTTCTAAGAAAAAAGAAGCACATTAAGTCTGTGGGCCAAAAAAGAGATCTTTAGTCTCTAGCCCTAAATTTTGAGGCACATCCATTTGACAAAATGACACAGGAAAACACGTAAACAAAAACATTCTTTATTAATGGTTTCAGAAGTCACCTTCTGAGTCGCAGTTGTCAGTTTTTTGCAGCGGCCGTTTAATCCCAATTATTAGATCTATGGAGAGCAGCTCTGTAACACAGCGAAGAACTGCAATGACTAACTGGTATTTGCAATACACTGATTCTAAACCCTTCTCGTCCACAGGCAGTGGCTGATTTGTTCTGAGCGCATTTACAGTTTTGAGATAGAACTTGACAAAGCCATTTCGTTCTGTTGTCCTGTACAAGGACTTGGGAATACTTAGCAAAGCATCAGCAACAACATTAGCTATGACAGTTACCTGTGACTGCTGAAGCTGCTTTGCATAGTACAGAATATAATAATGTAACAGGATTTCAAAGTAACCTCCTACAGGCAAGACCGATCCTGTTTCTATAAGGGAGTTGGAATAATTTTGTGCAGTACTTACACAACTCTTTTCACGTTTAAATAGAACATTACAACTTGTTTTTTCTCGATCTCTGCCAACATCTAGGCATTCATGCACAGTGACTGTCTTAGGATTACAAGCTGCAGGGATGCAGTTCTTCTGGTTGTCCAAAAGTGAACCACTTTCATAGTTCTTCTGCACGCTACCTGGATGCTCGCATTTTCCATACGGTTTCTGTACCTCTCTTGAAGATCCATCTCCTTCAGTGGCAACATTGAACTTTTTGATGTGCAAGATGGGATTTGAAAGTCTCTGTAAGTCTGTCTGCACACATTCTGGATTTTCACTTGCCTGCAAATCAGAGTTTACAATCTGTGTCTCTGTTTCATCACTATGTGCTTTCAGTTGATGTTCAGAAACCAAATTAACATTACAAGAAATATTTTCTGTTATGACTTGCATCCAAGTAGCTGAAAAATGCCAGCTGCCAGCCTCTAAGGCTTCATTCTGGCTTTCACCTTCTGCTTTGCAACCCTCGGTCTGACCAACTGTTTTAAATAACTGCTGTAGCATTGTAAATGCCCCTTGTAAAGCAGCAGCATGTTGCTCATTAACACCATCGATGGGCCCACAAAGGATTAGGCAATGGGGCTGAAAGGCACACACACTGGTAAAACCGATGTGAACACATCTCTTCGAGCCGAGCAGCAAGGGCCGACAAAATGTCGCCACTGCGGCTTCAGTGATTTCTCTGGGTATGCTATCACCAAAAGGTGCATAAGGCAACGCTCCTGTGATTTCACAGATAAGGGCTACTTCTTCTGAAGATAAGCACTCTACCACAGATAGGCCATATAATTTTGCATAGTAGATAACTAGTTCGTCTTGCTTCACGTTCGACAGCAACAGCTTAACGTTGCTGTTCTGCAAGTGTTTCATTAAGGCTTCCATCCTCCTTGCGATCCAGTGAAGGGAAGCCTGATACTGACTCTCAGAGTCGACAGCAAACTCGACGCCGGGGGCCGAGAGGTGGGGCAGGAGGGGCTCGGTAACGAGCACGGCCCGCATGTCCCCCTCCGCCGGGCAGTAGGCCGCGAAGTCCCTGCGAAGGATGAGGCCGGGCAGGACCCTGGAGCTCGCCACGGGGAGGCCGGCCACGGCGGCGTGCAGCTCCGCGAAGTGGCGGCCGAGGAAGCGCAGCACCTGCGGGCCCGGGGGGGCGGCGGCAGGGGCGCAGCGGCGGCAGTACTCGCAGCAGAGCCGCGCCAGGTGCCGCCGCTCACCGGGCCCCAGCCGGCCGCCTAAGTAGGCCTCCAGCAGCGACTCCAGGGTGCCCTCCTCCGCCTCTCGCCCGGGGAGAGCCGAGAGAAGGTGCCCCCGCAGACCCTGCGCCACGGCCCGCTCCAGCACTTGCGCCTCGAAGGCCCGCAGCGCCCGCCGCAGGCCGCCGCCCGCCGCCGCCCCCCGCAGGCCGTCCAACACGGCGGCCAGAAGCACCACGAACGTCTTGGCGCCGTCCCCCGTCGCGGCACGGTGGCTGCAGGCGCAGGCCGCCATCATCCTGCGGGCAGACAGGCTGTTAGGCGGAACCCCGCCCCCCCCGCCCCACGCCCCACCCCCCCCGCCCTCACCCCCGCCCCCTCGCCCTCTCCCTCACCCCCTATCCCTAACGCCCTAACCCTAACCCTAACCTCACCTCTA
>WUAM01000287.1:29334059-29351404 GCA_024336885.1 Actenoides hombroni | reverse complement strand
CCCGCCCCCCCCCCCCCCCTTTTTTTTTTTTTTTCCTCTCTAGTGGGACTTTCACAAATTGCAGCTCATCAGCTATAGATATAACAGAAGTCAAATCAAGTTTGGTCTTGCCCAGGTATACAAGATCACCCTGGTTAAGGTACCACATTCCAGACAATTATTCCAGAACAACTTATGCTAATATGAAACTGCAAGAAGTAAGTTGAAGTTGACTGCTTAAACCATAACCTTTTACATAGCTGAGGCCCAAAGAAGGGGAAAAGGTAAAAGGGGAGGCATGTGAAGGTGTCAGCCACAGGAATATATGAGCTAGACTGACGAACAAGTAAATAGTATTTTCAACACTGGTGAGACTGATGCAGAACAGAATGGTAGATCACCTGGAGAGTCAGTGAGGTGTAACTAGGCATGGTAAAAACCCAGACGTGACCTTTGAACTGTTCCACTGACCAGGATGGATTTGATTTCTGAGAGGACCCTCTGAATACAAACTTGGCTGCCCTTTGCATTGTGCCGCTCCCCCGGGTTCCTGAGAGTACTTTTACAATACTACAGCCCCCTTATGACTTGGTACACCTGACTGGCACAAGAAATTCACCAGATAAGCACTGGCACTAAATTTTTTGCTGTAGTTTTACAAATTCTATACATGCATATATCGCTTAAAATAAAAATGTTAGAAAACTTGGTTTTACATGGAAACTTAAGCTTCACATTAATTTGTATGGCTCAGCATAATGAATAGGTGCATTCCTGTCTTCTATTAGGTAGTATATATGGCAGTAAGGAGGAATTTCACAAAGACTTAGGGTTTCACACTCATTTGTTTCATGTGTGTGTTGTTAAGCCATCCTACAATTTATGACTACTTTCCCCTTGGAAATGAAAACGTGCGTCTACAAAGTGAACTCGCAATTGTCCCCCCATTCTGTTCTGCATCTTCTGCCTTTTGGGAGGTTCGACCAAAGCTACATGCTAAGCTCACCTCTGCATCTTCACATTTTGCTTCAAAAACAAGAAAGTCCTGGCATCAGCAGTCTGTCTGCTTAGTGCAACATGGCCATACAAAACTGTAAATTCAAAGCTGTAGATTTATCAAGACTTACAAACATACTGTAAATCATTGACATTTGCAATTCATGAGAGACATGGACCAAGACAACAGTACCTTCCCAGATGCTGTACTGTTAAAAATGTGCTCTGTAGATGCAGGAATGTTTTTATGAAGAATCTGAAGTTTTAGAACTATAAAAATAAAACGGCTGGCTTACAAGCCACTTTTAGCAATTCAGGATTAAAAACTCATATTTCCAAAACAAATCAAGGACATTACATTGTAGAATTCCCAAAGACTTCAGCTTTACTTGCCAGTTCCTAACGCTCATGATCTTTGTATAACAGTGTATTTGTTCGACCTTAAACGAAAGTTTACTTCCAAACACCCAATGCCATTTACAAAAACTGCTGGCTACTTCAAAAGTTCCTTTGTAATAAAAATGCTAAGTTTAAATGTAACAAAGCATACGCATTTATCATTCTACTACAACAGGAATCATATTCTACCTACAGGGTCTGACCTCTGACTTAAGTTCATCTATTCTGTGGTGAACTCATCAGTACAGCATATGACGTAGTAAAAAACACAAGGCTGATGTCGTATGTCTGCGAGACAGAGGCACACACCAGGAGCAAAAGCGTACTGGCACTTACATGATTCCTCCTTCAACTGGGTAGATGGAAGTATGATTCTGAATCATGGATGCTGAGGCAAAAGTTCTGTAAGTTGTTGCTACAGGGCTCTTTTAGATAATATTGCATCATTTAAAGTCCAGGCTAAAATATGGTCCCCAGTAACAGTTTGATCATTCCAGTTCAGAAAAGCCCTTGTTCACACTTCCTACTTGAACAAGAAATTGATGATAAGCTGTAGCAGAACCACGAGTAAAATGAAGACATAGTGCTTGAACTGCAAGAAGTGGTAGTCCACGGGTGGTGAATTAGAAGTGACTCTATTTCGTAGAGCCATAATATCCCTGTAGGATAGAAAAATAATATCCTGTAAATGACCATCTCGACATTTTTGTATTTTCCAGTGTGTTAGGGCTCCCTACAGAAGACAGTTTTCAAGGAAAACTTTGAAACATCAATGAGCCATCTCCATTTGGGAAGAAGGGTAGTTTAAAGACACCAAGGCTCTAAACCAGAAAGATACATACCAGCCTCCACAGAAGAAAAGCTAGAAAATTAGTATTCCTTAAAACATTTTAACACATTTTATTTAGTATTACCTCTTAATGTCTTCTTGTGTTTCCTTTATAGATTCAATGGCACTCTGCAGTTCACCAAGGTCTGCTCCTTTTTTCCTTATTCTTGTATTATGCTTCAGAAGTTGTGCTAGAAAGATATAAAAGCCAGATGTTAATTCACAGAAGTGACTGTTAAGTTGAAAAAAGGAACAAAGCACTAATGGCAACTAAGCCAGCTGCAAAAATAAGGAGAAAGTTTTCTGTTGAAAACTAAAGTTTTATTTCAGAGTTGCCTATAGCACAGAAGGACAGCAAGTTAAGTGCTTCAAATATCTTTAAACACTCACTGTATTGTTTAATTTCTGCAAGCACTATGAATGACAAAAAACTGCTTTCTGGCAGCATACTGATCCACAAATTAAAACAACTCATTTTGAGAAATAAAAGAGTTTACAAGCACATTTTCCCCCCCCCACCAGGCACTAAATATGTGCACCACTTATGCCTACTTACACTACATACTGATGTTTAAAAGGACAGGAAAGTTTTCAATTAAAACCATGAGCCATTTTGCTCCTTTTGTTTTTCCAGAATGTATTTCATGTTGGATAGAACTGTGATCTAAGGGATGTATTATTTCATACTACAAACACTGAGATAAGAAGAGCATGTGTGATTACAGTATTCTCTTTCACTGTCAAATTTATTACTTCTGTATACAAATGTATGTTTTCCTACCTTCGCTCCCAGAGGAATCTTGGTTATCAGGCTCTGGGGATGAGAAACCACAATCTCCTTTCTTCTGACTGGCTGGCTTTCGTTTGATTTTTGGAACACTGACCTACAATTGATAAACTTATTATTTCCAGAGAACCAGAACTGTAGCAAAGCAGCACATTCTAAGAGTAATAGTTAAAAGCATAATATCTAATAGAAGTCCAGGTGAAAATTTTTAATGTATAAGCGGTCTCAAGTTTGTGCATCTTCCCATTTAAGGGAAGATACACATTAAATTGTTGAGTTCAAGATTGCAATTTTATATTCCTATCCAATGAAGTCATCTTTACCACTTAGGATGCAATGCAGAAGTGAAAGACTACAGACTGGGTAAAGTACACCTTTGTAGGATAACTATTATTTCCCATCACTCCCAATGCTTTGATGCCCTTTATACACATAGTGTATATATACACAAGTCCCTAGATCTTGCCACACATGCTCACAGAACAGAACCGGAACATACCATTGGTGTCCGGTGTCGAACTTTTGTTTGGATGGTGCCATCTTTTTCAAATTGGATCATATCATTCAAAGGGTCCCATGGCCTGGTACTAGACAAAGTGAATATAATTGATTAAAACCACAGCAATTTAAATATAAAATATTTCCCTGCTCAGAAACTACTCTGCATGAAGAGGTTAAAGATCTCTCTCCCCATATAGAAGTCAGGTGTGGAATAAGTAATTTTACCTGCCACCTGTAGCCCAGCCTTAACCTGAAGGAGCACAAGAGCTAAGATATAAATTTCACATGCAGGTCAAACCCTCAGCCACCTAAGGAGAGTACAGGCTGTTGTACTAATCAACAATATCATGGATTTATCTGGCTAGTGATGTGTATTTGTCAAACATGGAGAGGTTTCCTGCTTACTGTACAGTCATTATTTTAGAACTACAGGGAAATAAGGAGATTTTTTAAAAAGTATTATTTTGGACTGCTCTTTTGCTTTTTCTTTTGAAAGATGCCTAGGAAGGTGAGGTTAAGAATAAGTTACGTTTAACCTCCTTTCATCCCGAAGTAGCTAATGGTAATCAAGACTGGTTTCAAGAGGTTCTAATGAGCTACACAGAGTTTTCTTCTTCTGATTTTAAGCATGCTTTTCCAAGTATAGGGTGATATATAATTTAAAAAAAACCAAAACCAAAACAAAAACCCAAAGAAACCCAAAACCACATAGCTCACTGGACAACAAAAAGCAGCCAAACACGAAGATGGACATCCCTACTGACAGATTACAGCCTTTTCAGGATAGAAACTGCAAGTCAGCTGCATGAAGACCGTTCTGATGCACAGCTTTAGAGAGAGTAAAATAAGCACAGATTTCCTTTAATCTCCTCCTGTATGCCTTTAAAAACATCTGTAGCTGTTTCAGATATTGTGAATATAGACCTGCATTTACATCTTCGCTTAACCTGACTTGAATTAAATGTCATCTAAGGTAATTGAGTAAAAACTAGGCACTGCTCTCCCAAAGGTCTTTTGTATCTGTAATCCAGATGCCTAAATCCATAATCCAGGTACCTTAACAAATGCCACAGCTCACGGAACACATTTTTCACAGTAAGCATAAAAGACTGCTCTCTATACGGCCTAGGTGGTGAACTTAAAAAGGAGACACAAGTTATACATGCAAAAGGAGACAGCCTCTTTCAGGGACTGCTGACATCACAGATTGCTTTCTAGCACGCAGTAAAATTTCCATGGCACATTCTCGGGCCACAGGGCCTCAAGGAAACAAGAAGTAACACAGATTAACAAAATAGGCTATCCCCTGTAGCTTTATGACCTAACAGATTTAGAGTACAATACTTTTCCTGATGGCTTTACACAGGTTTCAACATAATTGGCAGTCAATTCATCTGGACTATTCACAACTCCTCCAACAGGAAAAGGCATCAACAGCACTAGAAAGTTCAAACCAAGAGAGGGTGTGTCACAGAGATTTCAGTGTAGCTGGGGAATTCCCTGCTGCAGGATGTTGTGTGGTAGAAGTCTGACTTAAGAGGAAACCAAGGAAAGAGATGGAAAAGAAATCTATTGAGAGCTGCTAAATACACAGAATCCCTGCTTTGCTCCAGGGAACCTCTGAGTTGCAAATTTACTGAAGCCACAGAGTACTCAGGATTCTCGTACTCTTCCCTATACACACACCTAGACCACTACCCCACTATTGCCCTTCTTGTACAGAAAAGTGAAGGATTCCCAGGTTTAGCCATGAGAATATACTGCCAGAATCAATGGCCTCAGAATTACTTAACTCAGAATGTATAATCTTTGGATATTTAATTTTTAAAATCCTTGAATGTAGAAGCATGCTGGTATTGAAAAAGAATCCGGAGAATGTGAGAGTTCTGTGAAAACCATCACTAACAAAGGGCTCAGCTCCAAGCTGACTCTCACAAGAGTGAGTAAGAACAAAGAATGCATCCCAGCAATTGGAGAGGCAGCTCCATCTTCATGTTCTGATCCAAATCATCACACAAAGAGCTTCACAGACACTCATGTGCACAGGGCATATTGGACAGCTGAGCTAAGCTACTCGGCCCCAGCAATAACCACTGCTGTAAACCTGCTACTCTCAGAGTTATTCTAACATACAACAAATTAAATAGTTCAACAGAGCACAGGCTTTTCTGATTTACAGTTCGTATGCCCATACGCATCATATTTTCCAGTCTGGGAAAATCTGTGTAGCTTCTTTGGTCAGTCTCAGGGGAGGGGGGGAAAACAGGAGCACAACACATCCAATATTGCCACGCCCAAGAAAGTCTAGAACATAGTACAAATTTGTTGAGGCACAACGGTAAAGATAAAAAAGCCCACTGCCCACTGTCACACGAAACATGGTTTCCCGCATTAGCAATCGCTGCCTTTTCAACACGACATACTAACATCCTCGCTTCGGTGAAAGACCTACCGAGTTCAGCTACAAAATTACACATTTTAATTAAAACACATTAATAGAAATATGAGGTAACATTGCACATTTCATGAGTTTGAACTCAGCTATATATGTGACTTCTTTTGCACCTAAAACGCTAACAAGAGCCTCAGCAACACTACCAGGTATTTAACAAACAGTTTTTGTTACAAACACTCCAGGACTCACTCGGCATATTTGTAGTGCCATTCTCCTGTGACTGAATCCTGATCGAACAGCTTGCATGTCCACTCTTCTCCCTTAAGTTTCCTCTCTTTGGCACTCTTCCTCTGAGCTTCTTCCAGAATGTATTTCTCTTGAGTAGCTTCTGTTTGGTCTTTATTATTTATTGCTCTTGTCACTTGTTGCCAAAGCCTGACAAACAAACAACACAGATACAATCTGGATGACAGAAATAATTGAAAACATTTCCTTAATTATAGGCTAAGTAAAGCGATCAACCTGTAACAGAATATTACCATGGTGGTAACATGTTTTTTCTGCATATCCATCAAGAATCTCTATGATTGTAAGGTCTGTAAATGACCTTTTGCTTAACAGGGTTGCTTTCTTGTTTTACAAGCCAGTATCAGCAAACATGGGAAGGAAACAAAGCATATTTTGTTGCCAATTTGTTCAACAATAGAATTTGGAGAAGATGATGAGTTAGTTCTATTTTATCAAATTAATTATACATGATTCTAAAGTGAACTTACTTCTCTGACTCAAAGTCATCCTGCTCTTCAAACTTCACTGTGTATCTAGGTAATCTGCGCTGCTTGATATCAGATGTTGGGTTCCAGAACGTTTCTGAAACATCTGTCTTCTTGTCACTAATAGTAACTTCACTGTCCTGTAACAAATATCATTCAATTACCTTAACGGTAATAATCTCAGAGTGCCATAATAACACAAAAAGGAGAAATTAATAATTTTTTTTTGCAATGAGAATTTCTTTTCTTTTGGATGTGCATAGTTACATATGCTAACTTGAAAATTCAGTTTCTGCACTCTGCGCCCATTCAAACTTGGAACAGATGCGCTGTTTTTTGGACATGGTAAGGGTTTCATTGCAGTGCTACTGTCATCTCACCAGAACTGAAACAAGTTTATAAACATTTCATGCTAGTACCATAACAATTCTTCCTCGTACTACTCCGTATACTAAAAACGTTTCACAAGATGAAATATATTTTCTTCATGAACTACTCAAATGTACATAAGTTTTCCACCTTTTAATAGTTGCAAATAACACTGATTCTATACTTTCTTGATCATTATCTAAATATACAGAGAAAAAAGTGTTACTTATTCAAGTTGTTGGTTTTTTTAACTTGAGTCTTTCTTTTTTTGTAACTAAGTGCTATTTTCACCTGTCTCAACTATCACCCTGGAATTGTAAAATACCATCACTTGCTACTTACCCAGTGACCCTCCAAAATAGCCAGAACTTCTTTGCCAAGCTTAATTTTCCCTGATATTTGGTTAACACTGTCGTTGTTACCCAAAAAAGGCTGCAAAACAAAATTAAATGTTTTTATGTTTATTTTAATAGCGGATTATTTTTGCATTTATGTTTAGCATTAAGGAAAAAAGTGGATTTGTGAAATGTGATGTAAAGAGCCTTGATGGCTTTTGCTATTACAACTTCTGCCTATTTAATCCCCCAAACAAGTCTAAAACCACAGAAAGTTGTTCTCTCATGCTGTGTTTTCTTAAAAGGTATACTGAGCAAAAACACTTGACTAAGAAATGTGGAAAGAAAAAATAATGCAGAAAACAGTGACACGATATCTTGGAGGACAAAATCATTTGCTACACTAATTTCACCACTTTGCTGAGGACCATTTTTTACTGGAGATTAACTGTTGCAGAAGCACCAAAAAAATGATTGCCAGGGATTTTTCTTTAGCCTTTTTGACAGCCTGCACATGTATCCTGTTGGATGATGAGGCAAAATATCAATTAACACAGCCTCCTAACTTTTACATTCCCCCTATAATTCCAACCAAATACATTTTCCCTCTTCATGTGCACACTTCTTAACAACTATTTGTTCAGCTTTCAATCAGTTTCTGCCTCATAGATGACAAATGACAAATTCTTCAATTTCCAAAAAGACAATTCAATATTAAATCAAATAATACCTAAAGAGTTGAATTAATATCTTTTTCTAAATTATCATTATGCTCATTCTCCTTCTCATGTGCACTCACAGCATTTACTAACCTTGAGTTTGAATTCAATTGTTGCACTGTAGCCAGTTTTCTCACAGGTGATGTTGACTGTTCCCCCGAGCTCTAAGGTCATTGTGCCATAAAGAATTCCTGCATGAGGAAAAAAGCAGCTAAAATGAATGCTTATAACCAAGACGAAAACCCTAAATTCTTTGGGCACAATTCCTAGAATAAATATGTCTGTGCCAGAGGAAAAGTCATCTTTTCAGATGACCTTTCCTAATGATAAGCATGATCTTTCTGCCAAACCAGAAGCCAAACAGAAACAAAAAGTGAATTACAGGTAAGCAGGAAAAATAGTTTATTAAGACATATCTTTGACAGCATATGCTGCTGGCTCTAACAAGGGTGGTATTTAGTCTTATTGGAGATGATTGGAGGAGGGAAACTGTTGAAGTTAAGACACTAAAATAATTCTACGACAAAGAGAGCAAAGAAAAACTTCACTTGAACAGAAGCAATATGTACATTCAGACCACAGGTAAAGACAATCATGGACAGCCAATAGAAGACAACACCGATCACCTCCCCAAAGACTTTCAGAAGTACAACATTGATAATGCTAAATATAATTTGTTTTCCACAATTACTGTATTTTCTCCTGCAATCCAGCATTTGAACCACTGAATATATTTTACATACAGTGGATGCATGTTCAAGTATGCTTTTTTTATCCACTATGCACATTCTCCTTCTCTGCATACTCTTCTATTCTCCCTCTCAGCCAGCTTTATTAGTTTCCCTTCTTCCTATTTGACTTGAATGTAACTATTTATCTTATGTGCTTTTTAATTGTCAAGTATTTTTCCACCAAGCCATACAAAAAACATCTCCAACTGAATATTAAAAACTCCCATGAACAGTAGAAAGAGAAGAGCCCACTAGACTAGTATTAAATTATCTAATTCAACTAATTAATTTTCGTACGTCTCAAATGAAGAAAATACTATGGTTGCTGACTAAGACTTCTGAAAGAGAATTCTGGCAAAGAATATACGAGTAGATAAACCTGAATAAATAACAGCTTTAAAATCAGCAATTCTGCAATGTATTTTGTACTACTGCTGATCTTCTAGAAAGCTTTACAAACTACTGAGTGGTTTCCCATAGTGAAACTACAGACAACTGGTCACGATTTACACTCAAATCACACAGCGAGGTGTAGATACTACATGACCTTTTATGTTTACAAGATGAAAAAAAATACTTGAAAAGCTCATAACTCTTCTTTTAAAGAAAAAAAAAAGCAACAAACAGTAAATTAATGTCATCCAATGACGGATAGCTATATATATGCTCTTATAATTTATGAAAAAAATCCAAACTTCTTTCTCTGCCAAAAAAAAAAAAAGGTCATTGCTTAAACAACAGATGTATTTTTCTCCTGATAAAATATGTGGAAGCCTAGAGCCACCAACATTGCTAACGTCCAGAACACTCTTCTCAGATAAGCTTGAATCTGACACAGTATACTATTTAAAATAATAAACTTCTGTTCCCATAACTTTGCCATCCAGAGAATGACAAAACCCAATTACCTTTACAATGAGCATATGGCATTGTCATTACATAATCTTCTCCCCTATTTAGGAATGTTAGCCGTCCTTCTCCATCTAGTATGGCAGATAATGAATTCCCTGAAATTCAAAATGATAAAAATCACATTTCTCACCCTACAAGACAACAGGCAACATTTCCCAATAACTGAGCAATAACTGAACAATAACATTAAGAACATCAGTATATTTAGCATTGCAATCTATCCTGTCTAGTGAAGCCACTGTAATACACAGGGTTTCCAATTAAAACGCTCCAAAAATAGAAACTAAAACTCTGAAGACTGGTAGCGAAAACTTTGTAAGGAAAGGATAATACAGTGATTAAAACCCTGATTCTTCTAGCAACCTTCTTTCATCCACAAAACACAGCTCATTTGCACCAATATAAAAACCCCACGTTATTTACCATAGAATTTTGATTTGGCCAGAATGCTACCACTAAGGCAAAAACCATCCTTGCGGTTGCTAACATAGAAGGCAGATATTGGAGGATGATGTGAAACCTGTTGAAAAAAAAAAAAGCCACATATATTTGAAAAGAGGAGAAGGAAAAAAAAAAAGAAAAAACCCCATGTAACAATAGTATAAACCTTGAGCTAATAATGAGAGAATGCAAAATTCAAGCTGCACATAGCTGAATACATGTAATATAGGGGAAATGTTACTATAATCTTTAGAGATAAAGATCAAGCAAACACTGAATTTCAAGAGTTAACAAAATTAACACCTGACTTTTACTGGATGAGGAGGGAACAGAAATACTGAAAACATCTTTCTCTCTGGCCCTGTCTCTCTAGGAAGACACACTTAAGAGACATCTGTAAAAAAAAAAAACTGCTCACCAGGAGAGTTTTTAGGATACTATTCATACATTTGAATACGTTTTCTGAAACTACCACATTTTTTGGATAGCATAAAAATGAATGCATTTATTTTTTCTTAAATATGTTTGTTCTGATTATTGCAGCTACCTGTTCTGCAATATAAAAAGTCTTGCTATTCGTCCTTGGATGAATCCACATGCAGCGGAAAGTTTCACCAAGTATAGGATTGTACGGTTTTTTTAGTCCCTAAACAGAAATAGAAGAGAAAGTAGCTGTAAAGTGTGGGTACAGAACTCACAAAATACTTTATCACTTTGTCACTCAGAATAAGACACAAAAAAACCCCAAAACCAAAACCTCATATATGCTAAAGTACATTATACTTGATTTAATAATTTTAATATTATGCCCAGTTACTCTGCTCTTCATTCTAAAGAAATCAGCACAGATTTACTGTATTTGCTAAACTATTCCAGGTAACACATAAGAACGAACAGAATATAACTTCTTTTTGTTGTTATTATTACAGACCTTTTGACTGAAGTTAGGGAGTAAGTACTTCCTTCTTACAATACCACTTCCCACCAACTTGACTATAAAGAATATTTAGTGTAAAGCTACATGAAGTAGAGGAAACATTAATCCTCCAACTGCAGCATGTTATCACTGAAGAATGGCAAACACAGAACTGGTTCAACTTTATCACAAAATGTTTAATTCAACTTCTACTCCAAGGGAAAAAAACCCAATTAAATATAGTCTATTTTAAGCATGTCTAGGGACCAAGAAGTTCACGATGCATTTATGCAAATCATGAAAACTTAACCTTTCCTTTACAAAATGCGTAACAACATCATTTACAAAGAAAAACTTAGTCCAGCACGTCCCCAAGCCCTCAAACTAGTCATAATGAATATTTGAGAGGACACCTTTGGCTTTTTGTAGAATCCTGACAAATACCACTTCACAACTTTTTTCATGCGGTTGTAAGCATTCTCTTCAAGAGCAGCTCTATGAAACAAACACAACACACAGATCAAATACCAGTTTTAACATGCTATCAATCATTGTGATGTATCCTGAATTTAGAAACTGACTAAAACAAAGGTTTTGTGATCTGCAGTACTGTAAAGCTTTTAGCCTTACTGCATCGAATTCTAAGTTTTCAGATAGTTGTCTGAAAATGGAAATCAAAGAAAAAAAAAATCAGATACGGCATAGTCTGTTCTTTGTAACGTTAAATCCTGCTCCACTCCCACTGAAGTTCTTCCATTTGTAAGATACTGCTTTAGAGAACTGGCCTACTCACGAACAGAACTTGGAGTTGAATAATATTTCAATTTACAGTCTTTAATTTATTAGCTACATTTGAGCAGGCAACTGTAAATCTGAACGAAACTTAACATTCTATTAAAAAGGTTAACTGGTACTATTTTACCATTTTAAATATGCCTTCGAGAAGACAAAATTAAACTAATTTTGAGGACTCTTCTAAGAAACCAGTCTCCAAAAGCTAAACCACAAAGGTCTGCAACACAGTTGCTATTAAATTACTAAGAGGGGACAGACTTCAAGTTGCACCATAGGAGCTCTCAGGCAGTTAACTTTCAGAAAAAAAGGTATCTGACTAATGATACCTTGTCAGACAAACACTCAAGCTCTAAGCAGGCTACAGTGTTATTTAAGTAGACCAGATGAAACATTTCAGTGTATACTGCTACTCCATTTTAGTTTAAAAACTGAGAAAAATGAAAACCAGAGATAGGATTGACTCACTCAGACAGAAAGTCTGCATGGTAGTAATAATCAGACAGCTTGTCCAGGAAAGAACGAGGTTCCAAGATAAACGTAGGCAGTACAACCTTGGACAAATCCATTCCTGGCCGGACTTGCTTCAGTAATGTCCAGATGAGACTTTTGTTTTCTTCTGACACTACCTCTGTCTGAGCAGCCTCCCCTGCCTAGGACGAACAAAAAATTGCTTGCTGAAAGGAGAAAGAAAATCATGCAGAAGACAGGTCAACACATGCTAAGGATGCAGTAAGAAGGGAAAACGGATACTTAAAATGAACCAGTCAGAGAAGGTGAAGCAACTATGGGAGAAAAATCAAGTTTCTCTAAAAACACTTAAGATACATCCTTAATGAAGCAGGATGGATATGTTACTATCAAACTGCATTTGATTTCATCAGCTCTAGAACAAAAAACCCCCCAAAATAACCCCTCAAAAAAAACAAAAAAAAGGTCAAATGTTGTTCAGAAATGAACGTTGAATGTTGTTCAGCAAAGGGCTGCTCATTCTACAAAATTTTCCCCACCATGAAAGCTGCCACATTTATGCTTTTCACTGCCTTGAGCAGCCAACAATATCAGTGATTTGCTTTAAAAAAACCCACTACCTAGGGGTGAGCAAAAGCTGCAGCCACACTTCAATATGCTCTTTTCATTCTTACAGTTTCTGAAACTAAAAGCAAAGGTTATAGAAAAAGCATCCCTCTTTTTAGACCAGTTCTGAAAGACATATTCAAGAATTCATTGTCAGCTTGAAGTCCTTATTTTTTCCTAAACTAATGCTTCTTCTAGAAATAATACTAGAGAGCAAAAAACCACAAAGTATTTATGTCCCATATGTATGAAAAAAACCAAAACCCAACAAAATCTTATAGTTAGCACTAGACCAGAAAGGGGAGATAGATGAAAAAACTCAATTTCTGTTACTAAGTTTTTTATTATCTTTATAGCAAGTAAAACATTCAAATCCCTGTCATATTTGCCTGTGTAGAAACGTAAAACAACCTGCAGAAGTGGAATGGCAGTTCTGGGGCATCATATTAGAATGCAAGATGATATCAAACACAGCAGGCTTCCACTGAATTCTGCAGACCCAACAGCTGCTTAACTCCTCTCTTGGAGTAGAAAAAGAGGTGTTTAGTTTATATTAAAGTCTTCAACCTGAAGATTTTTACTTGAAGAAGAATCCAAGAGTAATGATAAAAACCAAAGAGAAATAACAATAAAAGGCTGGGCAGACATGGTCAACTTCTGCTGCAGGTGACCCTTTCAAACTGAGCACCTTCTGTCTGAGCAATATTCCAGATCATCTCATTATCCTGGTGAAAGTCTAAGACACAAGCATAAGAGTGGCAAAGCAGAGCAGAACATGAGTGAGCAAAACTTCTCATTACCACTGAAAATACAAAAGGCAATCCTGCAAGTCAGCTTTCAAGTGTAGTCTGACCCAAAAATACCAGCTTTCTATTTGAAGAAGTTGCTCGCTCACTACATCAACAGCACTTTTTACCTCCCCAAGTTCTTCATGACTCTGTTCTAAATAAGTAGTTTCCTTGATATCAATCGGTTCTGGATCAACATAAGAATCATCCTGTCGCTCCGATGTGTCACTATCGCTTTCTTCGCTTTTCCCCAATGCATCATTATCAGATTCCTCATGGTCATGGTCATTTTCCTTATCAGATTTGTCAGAGTAGGTATCTTGATCTTTAAAGTGTTGCCTTTCAATTTCACTGTCATTTAATCTACAAAAAAAAAAAAAAAAAAAAAAAAAAAAAAAAAAAAAAGAAAAGGATAAAAAAATCTTTAGCTCCACACAACAAATTCATGTTTCCAAATCAGGATCTTTATAAAATATACACTAAAATTGCCAATATAAAGTCTAATCTGGTAGCAGTATCAAAGCAGCTTTGCTAGAAACATACAGTGTGTACTTTACTCACTGAACTGTCAAATGTAGCAAGTTTATAATAGTTCTATTGGAAGGGATCTACAACAGTCTTCTAGTCCATCTGCCTGACCACTTCTGGGCTGATCAACAGTTAAGGCATGTTACTAAGGGCATTGTCCAAGTGCTTCTTAAATACTGACAGGTTTGGGGCATTGACCACCTCTGAAGGAAGACTGTTATAGTGTTTGACCACTCGGTAAAGAAGCCTTTCCTGTTGTCAAGTCTGAACATCCCCTCATGCAGCTTTGAACCACTGTGATATGAACTATCACTGGATACCAGGGAGAGGAGAAAAGCACCTCCATCTCTGCTTCCCCTCCTCAGGAAGCTGTTGAGAATGATAAGGTTGCCCCTCAGCCTCCTTTTCTCTAACCTAGACAAACCTGAAGTCCTCAGCCACTCCTCATGAGACATGCCTTCCAGCCCCTTCACCAGCTTGGATGCATCCAGAGGAAAGCAACAAAGGACCTTCATATCCTTCTTAAATTGCGGTGCCCAGAACTGCACACAGTGCTGAACACAGAGGAGTAACGGCCTCTTTTGAGAGCTTTTTATCTTGCATTTGATGCAGCTCAGGATGGTGTTTGTCCTCTTGGCTACCAGAGCACAAAGCTGACTCATACTAAGCCTGTTGTCAGCTAGCACCCCCAGACCCTTTTCTGCAAATCTACTCTCCAGCCACTCCTCTCCCAGTTTATACTTGTGTCCAGTGTTATTCTATTCCAGGTGCAAAAAGTTGACATTTGTTCTTGTTGAATTTCATGCCACTGATGATTGCCTGATGCTCCAATCTACACAGATTCATCTGCAAGGCCTCCTGTTCCTGAAGAAAGTCAACAGCACCTCCCACTTTGGTATCATTAGCAAACTTGCTAAAGGTACATTCAACTCCTGCATCTGGGATGTTAATTAAAAGTATTGAAGAGAACAGGCCCTACAATTGAGCTCTCAGGAACAGCACTGGTGACTGGTTGCCAGATAGATGTAGCCACATTGACTACAACCCTTTGAGCCGTGCCATTCATCCAGTTCTTCACTGAGCATATCACGAACCTGCTCACCTCACAGGTGGACAACTTCTCCGGAACGATGCTGCGAGGGGAGGTATCAAAAGCCTTACTGAACCCCAGAAAAACTACATCCACCACCTTCCCTTCATCCACTAGGCAGGTGACCTGATCACAAAAAGGTATCAAATTAATTAAATAGGAGTTTCACTTGTGAACCCATGTTGACTTTGACTGATGACTACATTGTTCTTTAAACATCTTTCAATAGCAGCCAGTATGATATTCTCTATAATTTTTCAAGGTACTGAGGTTAGACTAACAGGTTTTTAGTTTCCTTGGTCTTTCCTCATGCCCTTCTTGTAAACTGGAATAATAATGTCCATATTCCAGTTAACAGGGACCTCCCCAAGACCTTCGGTAGATGATCATAGGGATGCTTCCCTAAGATCCACTAGGCAAAGACTGAGGAAAAATACCCACAACAAACAAAAAAACCAAAACAAAGCACTGAATGTTTCCACCTTTTTTTCCATCCCTATTTTTCAGGTGACCATCTTCAACAAGTATTGGTCCAATGTTTTCCTTGGATGTGCTCTTACTATTAACAAACTTAAGAAATCTAGTACTTAGTTGAAGCTAAAACTGCTTTCACCTTTCTTCCTCTCCTGCCAACCCCATTAAAACTAGGCCTGCAGGTTTTGATGCTTGGACAGTTAAGCACACTGAATACTTTTAGAATATGCTATATCCAAAGATCTACTTAATTAAACCATTAGTCTTAATTAGACTTAACAGCTGTAGCTAATTGCTGTGATTGTAATCTAGGCCAGCTGCTGATACTAAACCACTATTCATGAGTACAGATCTCCAGCTGAATTGTACACAGCAGTTGTATTGTCTTCATGAGAACAGGAGGAGTGAAACTGTAGCTGAGTCTGCTTGGTCATCTGTATAGTGCCTTGAATCTCGGCCAGGGGAAATAATTTCTTTCTGATAGCCTTCTGTGTTTGCATGACTGGCTGGGTAGATGGAGAGCAGTGGGTGTTGTCTACCTCAACTTCAGCAAGGCTTTTGACACTGTCTCGCATAACATCCTCATAGAGAATCTCGGGAAGTGGGGGTTAGAAAAGCAGACAGCAAGGTGGATTGAGAACTAGCTGAACAAAAGAGCTCAAAGGGTTGTGAACAGCAGCGCAGAGCCCAGTTGGAGGTCTGAAGCTAGTGGAATTCCCCAGGGGTCAGTACTGGGTCCAATCTTGTTAACATCATCATCAATGACCTGGATGATGGGATAGAGTGTACCCTCAGCAAGTTTACTGATTATACTAAACTGGGCGGAGTGGCTGATATACTGGAAGGCTGTGCTGCCATTCAGGAAGACCTAGACAGGCTGGAGAGTTGTGTGGAGGTGAACCTCATGAGGTTCAACAAGGGCAAGTGGATGGTTCTGTAACTAGAAAGGAATAACCCCATGCAACAGTACAGGTTAGGGGTTGACCTGCTGGAAACCAGTTAAGTGGAGAAGGACTTTGGAGTCCCAGTGGATAAGTTAACCATGAGCCAGCAATGTCTCCTTGTGGCCAAGAAGGCCAATGGTATCCCAAAGCACATTAAAAGAAGAGTGCAGGTAGCAGGTCAAGGGAGGTTCTCCTCCCCCTTCACTCTGCCCTAGTGAGGCCATATCTGGAGTACTGTGTCCAGTTCTGGGCTCCCCAATTCAAGACAGACAAGAAACTACTGGAGAGAGTCCAGTGGAGGGGTACAAAGGTAATCAGAAGACTGGAGCATCTCCCTTACGAGGAAGGGCTGAAAGACCTGTGTCTTGTTTAGCCTGAAGAAGAGAAGACAGAGGGGATCTTATAATTGTTTATCTAAATAGCAGCTGTCAAGAGGATGGGGCCAAGTCTCTTTTCAGTGGTGCCCAGTGACAGGACAAGGGGCAACAGACACAAACTGGAACACAGAAAGTTCCATCGGAACACGAGGAAACACTTTACTGTGAAGGTGACGGAGCACTAGAACAGGCT
>WUAM01000287.1:29318208-29333959 GCA_024336885.1 Actenoides hombroni | reverse complement strand
TTACTGTGAAGGTGACGGAGCACTAGAACCGGCTGCCCAGAGAGGCTATGGAGTCTCCTCTAAAGACTTTCTAAACACACCTGCATACATTCCTGTGCAACCTGCTCTAGGTGAACGTACTCTAGCAGGGGGGTTGGACTAGATGATCTCCAAAGGCCCCTTCCAACCCCTACCATTCTGTGATTTTATGATTTTCTGTGCTTTTCTTGTAGTATCTATGCCAGAAAGAATTGCATTTCTCCCAGTCTAGGTCTTCTGTCTCAAATACCAGAGTGTAATCTTCACAGCAGTACAAAATTCCTGCCCACACAGAAAAGACAGATGGGCAACTAAATTTTCATGAGTGGGAGGCATTATTTGAAATAAAATTCATGTTCACCTGAAAGTACATTGCATTGGTGGAAGATTATAAAGAGAAATTGTGCAGAGCACAAGCTTCAGACACAATTCTTTCAAATAAAGGACTAAATCTTTTATATTTTCTAATGCACTGCGGTATCACAACTGGGGTGTCTGAAAATGACATTCATTTGCCATGCTTGTTTAATAATATATTTCCACAAAAATTTATGCTTCCCAAAAACTGGCTAAAAGCATTTACTGAAATAAACAAGGAGTTACTCAAAGGCATTCAAACATTAGACACCACTTGATACCAGATAATTTCAACTTTTATGCATTTAATATAATAATAGTCACTGAAAGATTATTCATCCATCTGATGAATCAAAGCTGAGACATGATGAAAATATTTAAATAATGACAGGATTACTCATGTTTTTAACCAAAGAATAACAACTTATATTCACATTCACCAACTTTTGTCACATATACTAAACATCTTACTTTGAGATAAAGCTAACAAAAGAGAATGAACTTCAAGATACAAAAAATTTAACACTTTAACCAAGTACTTAAACTTAATGATATGACAGTGTTGAGCTCCTTGGGCCAGACCTTTCTATGTATCCACTGTGTGTGAAAGAAGATTTTTTGTTTTATCCACACACGATATAAAACACAGTGCAAATAAGACACACAAAGAGAATTCAGGAGCAAAAAAAGAACTGCAACCTTAGAAAGGCACTCTCCCTATGAAGAGGTTATCACTACAAGGTTCTACCAAAAGGACAATCAAGTTTAGTAATCAAGTTACTTACGGTAAGTTTTCTCCACTGTGCAAGTTGTTAGCACGAAGCAGACCATAGAGAGAGACATGAGTACTGTCTCCTGAAGAGTTCAAATCATGTTCTTTACCTTCTCTTATCATTGTACGTTTAAGGAGACTTGAACATTTCAGTGCCAGCTCCAAAGCATCCATCCAACACCTGCCTGAAGATAAATTTATTATTAGACTAAGAATTAAGGATTTAAGTGAACTATACAACTTTAATTTCTTAATTTCACAATCCTTTTGGGTGTGCTTTGCCTTTAAAGACAAATTTCATAGCTAGAATCACAGAATCACAGAGTTGTTCCACATTACACGCACTGGATTTTATAATCTGGTGGGGACATAAAACCAACTCACAACTACTCAACACTGGTACAAGGGATGCTTCAGGGTAGAACAAGTGAAATAAATCATGATTCCATTAGAGCAAATTCCAGTTGTGCTTCCTTAATGCAAGTATGGTTTCACCCAGGCCTGGACTGTTGAATTCCTCCGAAGTTGCCCAAAACCCTGCTCTAGTTTTGACAACTAAGTAACTGTATCAGTGTAGTAAAATTTGCTCATGTAATATAACAGCAATGTGGATAAAGAGCTGTATTGATAGTGTATAAATTCCATTTCAATATAAAATAGCAAGCATTCTTCTTTTTTCTGGGAAAAATTAGCTCAACAAATTTGTGTATTCTTTTCATTCCTTATTTCTTCATTTTCATGTATCTAATCCATTTTCCAATCCAAAAAGCAAATAGAGTCCTATTTTTTCAAGTCTGCAGGGGTATGCTTAACTAACTAGTAGAAGGAACGCAACTACTAAAAAGGTTACACAACAGTCTTAAATTTTGTTTCCACATTGTAACCTTCAATGACGGTTGCAGTGATATCGACCACAACCTCCCCGTCACAAAGGGTGTTACAAAACTGTATTTTGAGGGAATTTTTACTAATAGAACTCTGTGCACCTGCTGCACGTCATAATACACAAATGCATTCATTAGAAGAAAGTATGTCCACATTATACCACTTTAGAAAGGAACTAGCTTGACTATTTAAACATACACTAATACAGTTAAATCTGAAATAACCCCTTCTTCCTCTTCTACCCCACCAATGCAAGGCAACTGCATTCAATGATGGTTTCTTCAGGTCAAAATTTTCCTTTAATAACCATGAAAAACTAGTACCACCAATACAGCTGAATGCACTAAGTTAAGGGAGAACCTTAACAACAATAAACTGCAATCACAGTGCTATAATAAACATCGTAAGACAATGGAAGCCAACTACTTCTAGTAACTAACTGCTGTCACTGCAGAAAAAACACTCAAAATATCTATTTACCATCTGATTCTGAAGCAGCTCGGATGATCAAATAACTGCTGGGCAATGGCTGAGTTATAGAACCAACTGCTTCACCTTTGGGACCCTTGAAACACAGAAAAAAAACAACAGCCTCAGATATTTTAGTTCAATTTTGCCTTTTATCATTCAATGTAGTAACAAGCTGACACACTGCAGGGCTATTTACTGTCACTCAGCAACATCTAATGAAGACATGAATGGAAAGATGGACAGCCCTCTTTTACTGGGTTTCTTCTTCAAAGACTTCATTCTAAGTATAACTCCCAATCCAACCTCACATTAAAAAGAATGGTCTTCAGGATTCAAGTAATTTTTGGTGGGGTTTTTGTGGAAATAAAACTTGGCATAGTAACTTGGAAATGCTCTGCTGATGCTACTTATAGCAAGATGACAAAAGCATCAAAAACGCCATGGCAGAGTCACCATCACTGTCCAGGGATTCCTGCAGATTGGTGGAGAGAGATCACAAGGGACAAACTATTGCTCTTCAGCTCAGTATTTCAGCTGAAGACTTAAGATTAAAAGCAAGCAAAACAAAAGACAGGTCTGTGGGTTGGTTTAAGAGAGCTCATTTACAACAAATGCTACCGAGTATAAGACCCTGCATTTGAACAGTAACTGGCTGTTCCCGCTCCAGTCCCATTTGTTCTTGATGAGAGCAAAGTTTCCTTTCAACTCCTACAAAGATGCTACGGTTCATAGCACAGAGACACACAAGGGTAAGCCAAACCCTTGCAGATAACAGAGACCTTCTTCAGTGATCCAGTTCGTGCTTATTTTACGTGACAATGTGTTTGGCATCTCAGCAGCATCCTATGCTCCAGAACTGCATGATTTTTGCCTGTCTTCAGAAGACAGATGAGTCAATTGATAATTAAATAAAGTGGAAATAAATTCTCCCATCCAAACACTATACATCGCTATAGAAACACACTCATCCTTTCTCCTTGTCTCCCCTTGAACCTCTCCACCTATCCGGGAGTCAATGCCACAACATATTCAGGTGCCTAACTGTAGACTTGGCATTTAAATATGAAAAAACCAACAAGATGATGCCCAGGCCATAAAAGACATTTAGATGCTTAAGTCTCTCTATAAAGGGTATCAGCAGGACATCATGACATTATGTTCAACCAAAAGACACACAGAGGATGTGTGGATATTATGCCAAAGTTTAATTTTCACTACAAAGCTCATGACATTCCAGATTAATAAAAAAAAATAAAAATCCAAAAGACCTTTCCATTTCTGTTAGGCTTCATTTTGGAATAAAATGCTAAACAGCCTTTTTGAAGTCTCTTCAATGAAAGTTTACCTATGGTAACTGTAAAACAACTGATAGGTAAAGAGGGCTGTATTAAACATACTTGAAGCTATCGTTGAAAGCTGGGTTAAGCCTGCCTAACCAATGAGTTAACACATTTTCATCTTGACTGATTTCCCCCAGAGAAGCCTAATGAAAAGCCAGTACGAGGCTTAGAAGAGGGAACTGGAAAGGCAGCATAAGTTTTGAGCAAAAGCAGATAAAGGCAGATATTTTAGAAGCAAGCAAATGAAACAGCCAGAACATTTTTGAGGGCGAGAGGTGGGTAACGAAGTGTCTTGGTGGCACTTAAATACCAGTACAGGCAAGCTAGTGCTGGTGTAAATGATGTTCGGAAACTCCTGAATAGTCAGTATGGATTAATAGCAACTTGGGTGTTAGAAATAAGATTCCAAACCGCAGTTCCCCTCTGAGCAAGCAGAAAGATGCACCTACCAAAAGTCTTTGGTCAAGAGGCAACACAGAGATTAGGAGTTAGCAGGTAACCAGGAGGTTACACCTAGCAGCCAGGAAGGACAACCCCATGCATGAGCACTCCTTGCCCTCAGGGTGGGCAGGCAGGGAAGAGCACAGACCCTGGGGAGGGGAGGGGAGAGCAGCACCAGGCAAGGTGGGAGAGGTGCTGGGATGCTGTACAGGGGGGACCACAGCACCACCACTGTGCAAAGGCCTCAGCTGTCACCAGTCTTCAAAACTCTCAGGTCACAGGACACAGACTAAGGGCAGACCTCTCCCCCAAGATCTCCCTTTCAGAGCTATACTGTGGGCATGCAGGGTACACTACTCACTCTGTACTAAACAATCACAATTTAGAGATGGAAGTCTGGCTTTGGTGTTTGGTTCTTTTTGGTTTTTGTGTGTGTGTGTTTTGGGGTTTTTTTGGTTGTTTTTTTTTCTTTAAAGCAAGAAAGCTATGCTCCCCATGGTGTTTACACCAACATATTGAATAAAACTGAATGAATAATTTGCACCCAACATTTGAGTAGGTTGACTTATTTTAGAGTAACTGCTTGTGGATCTTGATTTCCTCTAAGTGACTACTGTTCCAAAAGCACTGGGTATTTTATCTTGTTATCACCCATTACGGTTTCAAAATCACTTTTCAGTGTATTATTGTCATGTACAAGAGAGACATTAGTTTCCATTTGTTAGGTGACTTTATTTGAACTGTCTCTGTTCCTAACAGAATGATGGTATAACTACTCCAATCAAGGTAATGGGCAAGTTAAGAATTCCACTAAATTAAAAACAAACAAAAAAAACCAAACCAACAACAAACTTTGAAGTTTACTTCCTACAAAATATTCATGCCAATAAAACTCAAATGCCATGAACATTCAGAGAAAGCAATAAAAAACCTGATACGCAGTCAAACTTGACTACATCTATTAATGAGAAAATATTTGTAGTAACTTTTCAAATTATTTAGCAAGCTGAAATGGCATCAGGACTGGGCACATGAGGAAGACAGAACAAGGTACAGTGCATCAACTACCTGAGAGTACAGGAGGAACATCAAAGACCACAGCAACAGGCTTAAGGGAGCGTGTGAAGTGACTGGCCACAAACTACTGCAGAAGAGAATTTGTGGTCTGCCATAAGGACACACTATGTGTGTTCAAGTGAGAAAGTTCTCCTGCAGTACTTACACCTGTGTAAATGTTTCTTGCAATGTCATCTTCCTGCACTGACTGCAAATAAGGCTCATTTTGCCTCAGACTTCAGGCTCATTCTGGTAAATCTACTCTGTAAATCAGTCAGTTGCTGTTACACTTACGAAATTTTGCCTCATGATAATAAATCTGGAACTAGGACATAATAATTGACTAGGTAAACAAGGCAGAAAAAGGTTTCAAACATCAAGGCCTTTCATCTAAGGAAATCCAGTAATTCTCAACTGCAAATAGCCATACCAAAATGAACAAACGCCACTCCAGCTCTCAGCACATTTAGAATGGACAATATCAACTCGTTCAGGTTCAAAATTTGACCTACCTTAAAAAAGTAAAAATCTGGTGGGGCATGTCCTCTAAATTCTAAATATCTAGTTAAAAAAACAAACAAATCCATTTCTCATTGCCAAGCAATCAAGAAATATTTGTGATTTTCTGCAGACAGGCCACCACTTTGCAATGTATGTATACATCTCCATAAATAGTTAAAGCACATTAACACCAAACCCTGTAGCTTTGAAAAAGGACAGGAAGATTGTGTTCTGCAAATGTGAGATCACCACTAATTAGTGAAAAGTCCTCCCAAGCAATATTAAATAAAATCATTCAAAAGTGACTACAAAAGATTTGATCTAAGTTTAGTAAATGTTAACATTGTTCAATTTAGTAAATGATAACACTGTCATCATTATCAATTCAGAAAGAACCCAAACAAACATCAGGAATTACACTAGCTGACTGACTTCCCAGTCTGACATAAGGAAGACAAATCAATGCAGCTTATTCTCCAGGTATAATAAAATTTCTATGCCAATTTAAGATTCAGAAGATACAATCTCACAATTATTAGCTATCTTAAGATGTATGTTGCAGAGGGTATAGTTCATTTATTATGACAAGGGTCCTAGTATTGCACAGTAATTTCATCTAAATCAAGATGTCATTTCAGGAGGTAAATAATTCTGGAGGTAAAACTCATGCTGTGCTTTCGCACCCCCTCTCCATATACAAACACAAAATAAGGACTACAATAGTTTACTAGACTATAAACTATGAGTAACAGCAAATGTTAAAGATTTTAAAGAGAAACTGAAATAAACCTTTGCTGCGCAGAACACACGATGCTTTTCAACACTTACTATTAAGAGCTGCTCACACTATTATGCCATATATGACATAGCAAACAGACATCAGAACTCATTTATCTTCCTAAAACTGTAGCCAAAAAGGAATGCCGTTGTCTAACAGATTGCAATATAAGCTGTTATTACCCAAGGAATTAATTTGAATTTCTGCTCTTACAAGCAAATTGAACTAGGCTGACATTTTATTATACGAATATAGGGTTGGAAGTCAAGAAATGTTTATTACACATCTCAACTCTCATTTTGGCAAATCATGTCCCTCCTTAATTTCTCAGATTCAACTGATGTAAAATGCATTATACACTCACCCCTTTCATTTACATCGTTGCCAGTGATGGCATTAACCCCTGTAATGGCATCTGTCTGCACACCACCCTTCTGAAGCTACTTAAGTATACAGAGCAGCATAAATTAAATACTTTCTGGGATGAAGAGGACAACATGCTGAAGGCTTATATTCAGAATAAACAAACCACTAAAGTTATAACAGAAAATGCAGTACAGCTTATCATTAAGGTTGCCTTTACTTACAGCCGGCTAATGCTAGTCATCCATTAAAGAATTATATATGCTACCACTAACCTTTATAGCCCATATGGACTGCTCCAAAGGATGAAAAAGTTTGAAACAAAAGCCATCTTTTTTAGAAGGCCTCTCAATGAGTTCACAGGCGTTCAGGAGCACTGTTCCTACCCACTGGCCATTTTTGGGGGTTTTGTAAACAAGCAACACGCCTGGTTTCAGTACACACCACAGTTTGGTCCAGCTTTTCAAGGTACCACGAATCTAGAAAATAAATAGTTGCAGTTATATCTCAGTGAAGCCAATATCAAAACCATTCTCCTTAACAAAATGAAAACTGAAATTATTTGGTTTTACTTCAAGCACAGTTTATCAAGTCTACCAAAAGTTTATCCAGGTTTATCAAAGACAATACAAAGGCACAATTTCAATGCTCACTCTTCTGTTCTTTCTTGATGAATACTTATTCTACAAACGGGTATACACACATCTAGATAGGGGAAGTATGAGAATTCATCTGAAACCTTCATGAATTTTCCTATCTGGAACACATTTTATCACTAGAATGAAAATAGAATAATCTTTGGAAAGACAGTTCCTCTGAACACAGGGTAGACATCTGATAAAAACAGGGTATTCACAAAATCACGCAAGATATATTTGAATTTCTTAAATAAAAGCTCTTTTAACAGATGTTATCTTCAATCCACATGTGAAAAATAAGATCCTTTCAAGTCTCTGAATTTGCATATCTGATTAGACTGCTTGTGTTGATTCCATCATGTCTGGATTTTAATTACTTCTGTGTCTGTATGACTGGAAGCCAACTTCACCTCTGAGCGATGTTTTAGCCTGTTTACACTTATTTTTGTGAAAACTGGAGAAACTTTTTGCAGACAAGAAATTGTATGCAGCTAACTATAAAAACGGGTAAGAAGATCTTTTTTCTTGTATAATTTCCAAGGAACATATTTACAAATTTAAGAAATTATATCGAAATACATAAACTATACTACTGTTGATGACAGTGACTGCTACCCTTGAGAAATTAATTCCTCACCTTTTGTACCAGTATTAGAGGACAGTTAGTTCTTAAGAGAGGAAAGGAAAGTTACCAGAAATACACAAAAAAAAATAAATCTGTATTCAAATACCTAATATGACAAACATTTTCACTATTGTTACAGATGTAGCAGAGCTTCAATTGAAAGTGTAATATAAAAAGGACAAAATAAGGATCATAAAGCCAACTCATCTGAAATTAATGGCTAGTCACAGAAGATGCATATGACTATGGTGACTGCAGTAAGTGGAAGCTAGGTTCCTCTATTATTCCCCTAGGATGTGAACACAGAGACTGTGGGATTCAATTAGTGGCTGCTGTGCTTGTAGAAAAACATTAACAGCAAGTAAAAGATTGAGCCTTTTCTTTTCTGGTCAGAAAGGAGCAAGCAGCTGATACACTGGTTTCACACTTGGATTCTGACCTTCAACCAGTCAGCCATAACAATAACTGATGGGTCTGTGATAGTGCTAAGCAACTCTTTTGTAGCTCTCTTCTTTTCTTCTCTGTAATTTTTCTTTTGAACCTGTAAATAATAATAAAAACATTTACTATGCCACAGCCATAAGCCTGTAATCAGAACACAAAAAGACATCTATCAATACAGGCTGAGGAAAAAACTACTAAATTAAATTTGCAATACAGAGAAGTAGCTTTAAAACACATTATTTGACTTCAAGGAGTGAACAACTATTTTATGCTCTGTTTCAAAAGCAGCTATGATGTAACCAATTTCAGATTCTTCTGCAATTTTCTTTTAAGACTGAGGACTTTGAAACTCCTGTTAGAATCACAGGGGGAAAACCAACAAAACAGACAAGCCTCCTCCCCCCACTCCTTTTCTGGTGTCGAGTACAACACGAAATATGGGCTAGGTTCAAATTTACAGGTACTTCATCCAATCAGTAGTCTTTACCCAACAATTACTTTCCCTCCTCCATAGAAATTTGCAGAAATCTATCTCCCTCTTTTAGAGGCAAATAATTTTATGTTTCTCTGATATCTGCCAAATGCTGGGGACTGGTCTTGTTACAACGCAAGGGGAAGAAGGCAGTAGGAAAAGCCATGGATACTGCATGCAAACTGTAGTTTTGATAATTTAATTTGTCATTTCATCGCATGTAGATGTCCTGAGGTCCCTGTCAACCTGAATTATCCTGTAGTCTTCTGAGTTCTCCAACAATCTTGTGCCATCTTAAAGGCCGTATTATAGAAGTCCATGCTCAAGTAACAATAAAATAAGATTTGAAGAGAATCAACACCACAAGTTCTCATAATACTTAAATATTCCACAGGTCTCATCTCTACTTGGCATTTTTGTGTTCTCATTAGAGAATACGGTAAAACTATGTGACTGCATTTATAGTCTATGAGGAGTTATCTGGAAATTCATTCACCTTGAGAGATTCTTTTTTCGTAAGCTTGCTTGAAGATAAAGAGATGTCCTTTTCAGAGCCATTGAAAAGTTTGGATTCAGACTGAAATTCAAAAAATTAATAATAAATAAATGACAAGGATATATTACAGTTGTAGGCGCTTTATTAAGTGTTTGAAGTTCACAGTTATGTTTGTAAGGTTCCCATTCCCACTCATCTAATGTTTCTCCCACTTAAAAAAAACCCTCTCAACACAAACTCAAAACCAACAAACCACAACTTGTAATACCCACTGTTAACTACTTGCTTATGGAGTCTGTTTTCATAAGTTTTTTTTATGGAAAAAAAGTTTGAGATTGTTCCAGAAGAAGCTGAACTATATACAGTAAATACATAGCCCATGTATCCTGTTACTTGGTACGTCACAGACTTGACTAGTTAGTTATTATTTCAGCAGAAAGAGAAGATTTCTAAGGGAATTCTGCTATTTAAGTACAGGAGTGATTCCCATGACATACTAATCTCAACATCTTCATTCATAACTTGACAGCTCATCCAAATGGATTGCTATAGAGGCACTTACCCCGTGACCCATGAAGGAAAACACAGCCTCTTCAATCTAGGATTCAGTGCTCTATAAGTCATCAGAGTACAACTGTCCACTAATGGCACTTGTTCTGTTCCTCCCTCCCTAATACCACGCTCTGATTACTTCACAAGTCATCTTCAGGAAGCTCACAGTGGCGATAGGCACCAGAACGAAACTCAGGTTTGTTCACGAAACCCAAGTCCTTGCTCATGGCAGGACGATATGCTGCCTCAGCACCACATGATTTCTTCCTCCTGCCTCTCCCCACATCTTCTAAGGTTCAAAGTTTATTCCTTGACATCTGTCGCCTACTAGCTGAAATGGAACTAGAGCCACTAAATACAGGGATTGGGATACAGAGCTCTTAAAAAAAAAAAAAAGTCTGCCAACATTATCATGTCATTCTTACTGCAAGTCAGAGAACACTGAGTAAAAATCCAGTACATAGACACTTCAAATACATTATAAAGAGCTGCATTTCTTTGGAAATAGAAGCCTAATGGACCCAAAGTTCTTGCCAAGTCAAAAAAAGAAAAGAAAAAGAAAAATCAGTGTAACCTTCTAAACTGGATAAATTCAAGGACAGTTTATGAAAACTGCTTCTCAAGCTGTCCAACATTTCTGACTAGTTATTTCAAATCTCTGACTAAAATGCAAAGTCTATTCACAAAATTTCTATTTTGGAATACCATAAAATGACATTCAAAAAATATGCAAGTTTTGAGAATGCTTACTGAAATAATAAAAACAGTGCACTTGAGCACTCTTTTTTCTTAACACTAAAGCCAAGCCAAAGAAATAAAAATTAAAGATTTACAAGTGAAACAAAGCAATTTAACTTTGATCCTACTTTGATGCCTTTAATTCAGAACTGAGACTTCATGGGAGTCTACCTAGTGTCAAAAAGATCTGTGCAATAACTGGAAAAAAGTAATTTTATCTCAAAACCATTTCAAAGATAAGTAAATGTTCTGACTTCCATATACATCTTGGAAAAATGAAGGAAACTTCTTCATTTTGTATTAAAGATATGTTCTTAAAACTCAAAATTTAGCTTTAAGACAAGCATAAAACTTGAAATTTAATTCCCCTGCCTAGAAGTTAAATGGAATACAGTACTTGTAGTAAGAGAAGAGGGGAAAAATGCTGATCACTGTCACATAAGAAGAGGTAATGAACTCGTTATGCAAGCTATAATGGAGCAACTTAAGCAAAACATTCATAAATATTCTAGTTGCTAACAGAAAGCTAATGCTGTCTAAAGGTCATGCATATAAAAAGCTCCAAAGCAGTAAGTATCAGAGGTTACAAAACCTCAGTTCTCAGGATCTCAGTTTAAAAGCTCACTAATATGACACTGAGTAAAGGTCCATATTTACCTGTCCAATGGATTATGAGACAGATCAGTGATTCATATACTTTTAAGCTAGTAACTTTCTTACTGCTACATCCACACAAAGTGGATGGGATTGAAATTTAAAAGAAGAAAGCAATTTTACCAGAACCCACTGCAGCTCCCAGTAAGGCACATTCAATAGCAGATTCTAAGCAAGTCTCATCGCAACTGCTTTTCCATCCTCACTTAGAAAGAAATGCTGCTATTTCACCTCCACAGCTGGGACAGAGAGTTACCTCCTTCTATTAGCTTGAAAATTATTTGTGGGTTATAAAGGAACCACTAGTCTTATCAAGCCCCACATGCAGTAATTGCAAAAATATGAAGAAAAATAGGTATTTGGAGACATAGGAATATAGGTCTCATTTTAAGTAGCAGAAAGACACAAAAGTAATGTCAATGCACACAAAGACATAAGATCCTGGAGAGACAAGAATCAAGAAAAATACAGAGAACAGAAAAAACAAATTGGATAGTCAAGGATAAATGATTAATAGAGTCTGAAATAAATCCAAGTTAAGAGACAGTATTAACTTGATTTCCAAGTCAGAAGTGATTTAGAGGTTTCTAGACCAACATAAACATTTTAATCAGAAGCAAGCTGGATGGTAAAGTATGCTTCCTTGATCTCCCTGACAAGACAGGCTCTAGAATGCAGTAAAGGTGAAAAATGCAAAGTTTTGTGACTGCAAGTCAGATGTAAGACAACAACAGCTTGCTTAGCTACGCACCACAAAACTGCAGCATCAGCTGCAGGAACTAACCTGCTCACCCCAGTGCAATTCTGATGACACCATTTAAGCAGGGAAATTAATTGTAAGAATTTTCATAGAATCATTTGATATCTCTTTAATGTTTCTCTTCAAGGCTCTGACACATGAAGTATCACAGAAAAAATTGTGTCAAGACCTCAAGTGCAATCTCTCTGCCTCCCATGGGTGCACCAGCCTGTGCCCAGGGTGAGACTGACAGACAGCTCTGCAGTGCTAACCTTGCAGCAGAGCACTATGAAAAGAGCTGCAGGCATCTCCCTATGTCCCTTGGGAGCTTGTTATGTTCAAACTCAGGTCCTCACCTTCCCTACTGATCAACCCAACACCTGCTGAGTCCTGACAATCTGTTTCAGGGTCTGTTACCACATTTTCATCTTAAAAAAACCCCAATCAACCATGAACAAACAGTGGACATCCTAGCAGAAAACAGAAAACCACACAGCTGGGTAATTTAGAGCCTTTAAACTCTATCCTGTAGCAACATTTAAGTAAGAAAAACAAGTGAACACCCAATTGAAAGTATTTTTTTTCCTGGAATTCACATTCTAAACACAGAAAAAACACTAGATAAAAATTCAGCGCATAGACATGCCAGGCACTTTTGCTGATGAAAATGTTAACTCACTTTTAGAGTTATGACAGGCCAACAAATAAAGAAGGTTGCATCAGAGCAGTCTAATAGGATGTCCTAAAACTGACAGCTTCAATATCTGTACCCTAAAAAACTTAAAAGGGTTTGAGAAAGAAAAAGGTAACTATGGCCTTTTACACAAATCTCTCATCATGTGCCTACTATTTCAATACCATCAGAGAATAACATTTTATCTTGAACAAGAAAGCTACTGCAAACTACTTATGTAAATAACTGTGCTCAGAACAAAACACAGCTCTGGACAGAAAAGCCCTAGAATCACTACATAAAAAGGAGTCTTACTGGTTGCTTGGGTAGTGCATGCTTTTTTCCTTTTTGAAGTTTAGCCACCCCAAGATGCTATGGTTTTGGTGACTGCAGTATCCATCTCCCAACTCCACCTTGGATGTTCTCAGTTTTCACTGCATCTCAGTGAACTGTTCCCATGTTGGGACTACACAATGATGAATACAAATTTGCCAGGCTCCTGCATTTTCCATTTCTATCATCAAGACTACCAGAAAGCATGAACATAGCAATTATAACTAGTTTAATATTCTACTGAGCTTGCTTTCCTTTGCACTCACATTGCCTCAATGAAATGTGCCTTTATACTTGAATTCTGAGGTACAGAAGCTCTTGAAACAGACAGGACAAGAGATTATACTTCACTATGTTTGACTCTGGCAATTTAACCCATTAAACTAAACCTTTTCCAATTGCATTTTCCTTAACTTGCTTATAAGAAGATTTGCTACAGCTCAGTGAACAGCATCTTTACATACAGCTTAAAAGGATTTTAAATTCTGTTCCATAGCAAGAGTTGGCCTCCATCCATCATCACATTTGGTGACACAACATCCTACTCCAAGATGACAGTAAGCAGATTCCACATTTCATTTTCACTAATTTGACCTGCAGATTTTTCATGTGTCATCCTGAGAACTATATTAAGAACTTCCCTTTAATCTTTATCTATTGCTGAACCTGAAGACTGATCTTCAAGATTATTTACAACAAAAGTTAAATACATTCACATTCAATTAAAAATGCAGAACTCCCTTGCACACTGACATTTTTAAGGCAGATTAGAAGTTTCTTTCCTTACCTTGCTTTTTGACATAGAGTGTGCTGTATCCTCTCTACTTTGTGGCACATCGTCCTTCCCTTTGTCAAAACCTTAAAGAAAAGACAGCATTGTTGCAAATGATTAGAAGACATTAACGTATTATGAAGTAGCCTTTGAAATACATTTGTAGATTGTGTTTAGCGTAAAAAAAAGTGTAAGCAAATTGGATTTTCCAACAACATACACGCAACAGTCCATCACACTAGTTAAAAATAATCAGCTACTAAAATATAAACTAATTTAATGCCCACTAAGAGATGAAAACAGTCCACTGTATTTGGATAGTGCTGCACCTGATCCAATAACCTGATTAATTGTAAATATGATGTATAAACTTTTGTCCTTTTATCTTCTCATTCTCCCCTATCTGCAGAATACTAAATAAATCCTTTTTTTTTTTGTTTGCTCATTTCTGTAGCTAAAAATAATTGTTAAATACCACCTACATGAAATCAAATCCAAACCACTGAATAAAATGACCAGTCAGGTTGCTTGGTTTTGGTTTTGTGGTTTTTTATTGGTTTTTTTTTGTTTTTTTTCCCCCTCAAGAAAACGGTTGTTTACATCAGCCTTGAATTTATACTTTCAACTTGACACCGTGTTAAGTGTAACTACAAGGCTTTATATTAAAACAGTTGTCAGAATCCCACAGTTATCTTCTGGGAGTGAATCACAGTATGAACGCCACACTTGCCCAGTATCCAAAAAGCAAATGGAGACAATGGCTGTTAGCCAGTATATGGGTGACAATGGAAGCAGGAGTCAAAACTGGCATTAGTGCTGCTGCATGGCTGCTACGTGCCACAGAACTCTAAGCATCCTCTTAGGGAAAAATAATCTACTCTGGTTACAAGATGTAACATGTCAGTGATCTGTTTTCTTTGAAGATGTTGGTGGTAGCATAAAGCTTTTGTAAACAAGAATAAGATGAATTGCACAACGCATTTATCTGAGCAAGTAAAAACTTTTTTTATCATCATCATTTGCATGCCCTCCAGATAGTAGGCAGATAAATACGAAGTCATACATGAATGTCAGGAACAATCCCCGCAGCTGAAAAGCCTGGCATGGGTCCTGCAGTGGTACCCTAGAGCTGCAGCCCACCAGAGGGCACTGCCCCAGCAGGTCAATGGCACACGTGGACACCGAAAGCTCTCCCCAGATTACCTTTCAACATCATCTCAGCTTTGAAACAGAAATTGGTACTCAGATCTCTAAAATGAGAAGATTTATCAGAGGAACTCTTTGATTTCTCATTCTTCGGGGGAGTGTGTGTATGTGGAGGGAAACCGTTTTCAATTCTTTAAAAGAACTTATTAACTCTCAGTAGCACTGTGGAGTATTTTTTCAGTTTCGGATTTTTTTTCTTTTTAAATTAGTATCTTCACCCTTGCACAACTTAAAATACCCAGAAAATCTAAGACAGGACCGATTCATCTGTCACATATACATCTTGGGAAGTTTCACTGAGTTATAGAGAAATTAGGTTGGTCTTCAAGTTACATGAGAAATCTGAGATTTCTCTTAGCTTTGGTCTGGTAATCAATCTTCTGGATTTTTTTTGTTTATATTTATTTTTATTGTGTTTTTATAGAAT
>WUAM01000287.1:29279816-29318188 GCA_024336885.1 Actenoides hombroni | reverse complement strand
TAAAGAGATGCTTCCCCAGCTGTGGGATTTCTCTTTCCCCCAGACAGTTCCATCATAGTACTTAACTTATATGTCTTCATAGAAGCCCTTCTGTGCACAGTTCCATTAAACCCTTCCTTTTGAAATTCTTCCAGCACATCTATGATAGCTTTGTACAGCTAATGAAAACCTACAACGCAGAAGACTATCTGACCACAGGGAAGAGGTACCTGAACGGACAGAAGATTTGTAATACTAAGGAATCTGGAAAAAAACAAAACCAAAGAGACTTGTCATGATTCAGAGGCCAGAAGCCACACTTTCTATAGAACACCAAATACAAAAAGCACATTTTTATACCACACAAGTCTCAAGTGCTGAAACAAAAGAAAGGTTGCTTCAAGTCTTAGAAGACAGATTTGTCTTAGTTCACTGAGAAGTTACTAAATTTGACTGTCAGTCTTAGGCAAACACACACCAGAACCATAGTAATGAGGTTTTGTCCTCACCCCCATAACCATAAAAAAAAAAAAATCCCTCATTAGGAACCAAGTTCCACTGAAAAATGTAATGCAGGCATTTTCTAATGGCTTTGCTGTTTTTACTTATAGGTACATACAGAAGACACAAGAAGATGCTAAGTCAGGATTGTTCTTACAGAAAAGAAACTATAATTCACAGCTTGCTTTCTAAAACACAACAATTTTAAGGGCTTTACACATCCTTACCTAATAAACGTATGTTTTTATTTTCATAAACAAGCTTTTCATCCCTATCACCAAGCAAAAATGAAAATAGGAAGAACTACTCTGTCCCAGAGAATCAGACATGAAGACCAAAGTCATGTTTCCATGAATCTCACCTCCTTCCTTCCAGTGTCTCTGGCTTGAGAGGTGTGCGCACTTGCGAATGTATAAACACCCCACCACACTTACTGTTCTCTTCCTTAGATGCACAGTTAAGGGCTGCCTGAGGGGTTGACTATCTATCCCAAGTCAGGGTGCTGCAGATCCTAGAACACCTTGAATTGCTCCATCTTGATCTGTGAGGAGACCCAACCGGTCAGCTTCACATCCCACACCACCCTGCTTGTAACCTCCCTCTCTGTAGAAGGGACAAGCTCACTCAGAATACAATGAGAAGGCTTTTCTCACCATGTGCTAAAACATATGTTACAAAACTGCATAATAATTCAGGTGCTGATCCAGATACAGCCTCACCCACTGTAAGGACACATTTTCCAGGAAGCTTCTACTAAGATGGAGAGACCTTAATACCATAAGCAGTCTCACTTCTAAGAAGAACAGTCTGTACCAGTATCTGCACGGAAACTTTTCCTGAAGCATCACAAAAAGCTGTTTATGGGCCCAAGCTGAGGATAATGTACACTTTGCTGTGGAAATACTTGGTGAAGGAAAGAACAACAACAGAACAATTACATTCACAGAATAAACATCAAGAAATACTGTTTTCTGCCTTCCTACTACCAGTTATGAAGAACAAATTTCTCTATGAATTTCTGACTAAGACAACTGCAAGGCCAAGAAAGCTGTGCCTCCAAAGGATGCTTTGTATTATTGCTCTGTTAGTAGTTTTATTTACTCCAAAGGTACTGAAAACCGCACCACAAAAAGTCATTGAATCAGTGTCTGGAGCAGAGGCTGGAGACAGCATCTAATAAAAATGATGTGTTTATCAGCAACGGTTTTGGGCTTAATATTTTAGCCTACCTGCTGTTTCCCATCCTGTAATTCAATCAAGAACTTTTTAAAAAGATAACCTGAGCTCACATTTCACAGAGTAGGAATTTAGTTGTTGAAGATGCTGTCCCTTCCTGTAACTTCTCTCTATTAAATCTCTTGCATTTGTATATCATTTTCTACCTAAAATTCTGAAACCAATCCTCAGAGTTACGAGGCAGTGAGATAGTCTGAATTAACCTTCAGAACTGCAGATTGAACTCCCAGTATTATTTAAGACACTTGCAGATTTGTCCTGGTTTGAGCTAGAACAAAACCAACTGTCAGAAGATTTTTTTAAAAAAAAAGAGTTTTAAACAGAAGCTTCACTACTGCAGCCTCTAGAGCAGTTCTGCACACCAGGGACTGTGTTCAGAGCAACATTACATCATAACAGACTTCCTCCCACTGTCATCTTCCTTATCTTAACATCATAGGCCCCAATGGGCTCTGAAAGCTGATCCAAACCAAAGTGCTGTCAGCCACAGTTCATGGTCTGACCTTAGAAGACAAGGGAAACTGTCCATTAATATGTTCCTACCAAGACCACCTTCCAAAACTTGCAGGCAGAAATCCGAATGAAAAAATCATGATGAGCATTCAGGCAACCGTGTTGCAACTGGAACAACCTGAACTCTATACATGCAAGATACCAATGAAACAAAATCAGACAGCGCTTTTTTAGAGACCAAGATGGAATGCTAAGTCAATACTAAAACACAGAAGACCTCCAGAATACCATCTTTGATAAAAAACAAGGAGTATATACATTGTAAGATTATTGTCAAAGAATCTTTAGGATAAAGTCTGTGGTAAGGTACATTTTAAACCAAAACTGTTTAAGAGATTACAATTTTGAAGCATAAACCAGGCATCATTCTTTGAAGTTGCACTCAGAATCTCTCCCTTCTCCTGGAGGGAAGGGAAAAATGAAAACCAACCAAATAACATCTCTTACATCTCAAATACTGGGTTTAGACCTCTCAGCAAATACCATCTGCAATTAGAATATCTGAGAAAAATACATCAGGGGAAAAAAAAAAAGTTAAATTTTTAATGCCAGATCTATTTTATCCAAAAGGAAATAATTACTATTCACTGGAGACTTTTGTCCAACATGGAGAAGAGTCAGTAAAAAACAAAACCAAAAAACAATGTAATGCATGAAATGGTCACAAATATCAAGCCAAATGAAAAGGAAGGAACAGCCCAATTTAGTTACTAGTGTGCATGTACAGTTGCGAAGAATGACTAATTGAACTGAAAAACTACATGCTTCTGGAAGAACCACGAGCTCTATTTAGTGAGAGATATCAATACTGGTGTTATACAATAATCATGTCAGAAAGCAAAAAAAAAAATTAAAAAGAAGAGAACACAGGAGAGAATAATCTTCTTAACTGACTGATTTTCAAAAGCTTGCTGACAACCAGTTTTAAGAATGCAATCTCATGCTAACTCGTTCAGATTCCTCCAAGGATTTTGAAAAAGAAGTAATCAAAAAAATCAAGCAAAGTCCTTTTATGCATTTCCTCACTGTCATGTTTTCTTTTGCAAACACCATATAAAATAAACAATAATAACCAAAGATTGTCCTCACTGTAACTACACATGAGTATCTTTCAGATAGGCAATAGCTACTTGCTTAAACCAAACTGAAAGAGTACACCTTCCAGCGTGTTAATGTTGTTTACATTTTTCAGATATACGGAACATGCCAAAAAACATTTTTTAATTATATGTGTACACTTGATTTTTTTCTTTTTATTCAAAACTGGGGTTTACATTTGTTTTGCATTTTAACAGGTCATTCATTGTTCACTTATAGACAGTGATGTAGAATTTGTAGAATTCTATACAGGAAGGAAGCAAATAGGGAACTAATTCCTTTTTGTTCCCTTAATTAGCAGACTACACATACTTATTTTAAAGGAGGATCTGTCTAGTTGCCAACTCCACGTTTTCAAGCTTTCAGATCTTTATTTCCTGAGCAACTTGAATAAAACCCAGTGTTAGATTCTTGGTAGAAGGCTAATCATTCCCTGAAGCAGAGTCAAAGGAAATGTTAAAGGGTAAAACATGAAGTTTAGCAGAATGTGGTGTCCCAAGTAGCTGCCCCAATCTGCCTGAGGCTGAACACGACGCTCCAGGGATTCTGCAAGCCAGCACCGGTCAGTGATGCAGAGCACTCCCCAATTGCCAGCCAGCAACCTCCCCTATGCTCTGCACCCCAACTCTTTTCCATGGCTTCAGAACCAGGATTTACAAATACAGTGAGCCATTCTGCAGAAAGCATACAAATAAAAAAGTGAAAGCTATGATATATCCCCTCTGCACCCTCCCCCCAAGCATTCTGGCCCCATGGGACTACACTACAAAGTGTGTATGTGCACATGCACAAGACAAATCACACATGCAGAATAATTCTGCTAAGAATGTACAATTTCTACAATGTCCCTTTTCAAGAAGGGGTGACCTTCCTGAAACACATTTTCAAGCACTGAAATTTCCTGAAGTAAACTGCTGAAATTCAGGTACCTATATCAGAAGAGCACATTACGGACAACGAAACTCTAGAAATTCGTTTGAATATTTCAGAACTGATTTTTCAGGAGACAACAGTTCTGAGCAAAAGGAGATTCAAGCCCTTTCTGGTGTTAAATGTCTTAAAAATCTTACAGTAGAGAGTTTAGCAAGCCTATGCTTTTAGATTTACTATATCTTGTCATTTTATGTCAAGCCAATGATGACAAGCACGCAGATTCTTCCGTAGGTATACCCAAACTGAAACCTTCTGCTGTACTTCACTATTTTAAAGCAAGTCCATTGTGTGCACGGGGTGGGGGTGGAAAGTACAAGGGAGGGAGGCGTTTATAAACCACATCACAGAACTTCAGTCATAAAAGCCCAAATAACCAAAACAAATATTCAAGTCAGTACCAAATACACAAACGCCTTTTATAGAGAGATTTACTGTGGTGTAAGCTAAGTTATTCTCTTGCCTATCTGCAAATCTTGCCACTACAAAGAGCTGTATCTAAATGCATACAAGCAATATTCTTCCTTAATTCTACCAACCTCTCAATAAATTACTTTCATTTAAGCTGAAAAATTTGGGGTGGAAATTATATTCTCCTCTGTACATTTTAAGAAATGGAAGACCATAACAAACCTGGTAAAGCAGGAGAGAGTTCATTATATCCTCCAAATGAAGCATTCCGGACAAGCTTTCGGCCATCAGCTCTTGGAGAAAACACAGATGAAATCCCAGCACATGAAGAAAACCTACGTCGCACTGGACCCTCTTCCTTCATGAGTTAAGGTGTTTGTGTAAGGATTACGCTCTCTGTGAAAGCTGGTTAGCATTAGCTGCTTGGAACAAGAGTGTTGCAGTAACAGCCTTTTACCTCACATTCTGATGAGTAAGATACAAAAGGGAAAAAAAAAAAAAAAAGAAAAAAAAAAGAAACGAAGGGCACACATGAAAAATGCAGTGAAGAGACAGAGGCTGCCAAATCAGCAGCAAGCCAAGCAACGCTATACTCCTCTCGTCAAATCCATTAGGAAGCTTAAAGCACAATGGCTTTGCTTCAGCTCCTCTTTTCCACAAATACATCGCATCTCATTTTTTCACATCTCTGCTTAGGTCCTACTCATCTCTGCTTTCTAAGCACACAAAAATGGTGATTGCTTAGGTCTCAAGGATTCCTTAAATCAATTATTTTTCCCATTAGTCTTTCAATTCCCAAATTTTATTGCACAAAACAACTTGTGAGCTATGTACAAAAATCTGAGAAGGGAGCCAGTGTTTTTTGTTGCACAGCCATGTTGAACTTTCCTATTTAGGCACCTACGTAGTTAGTTTTCATCAACTGATTGCTGTGGCTTCCACATCTTCATTTCTTTTTTTATTTAAACGTTGAGGTGATAGCTTTTTCTTCTCTAAAACTCTGCTGTATTTACATATACAATCCACCCTGACTCCTGGAAGTTACATAATATAAGCTCCTCAAAAAGGGTTTTTTTATTATTAATGCCTTAAATATTCTATGCAATGAATAAAACACTTAAATGAACCAACTTAAAATTTAAACATAAAAAAAATCCCAGTAAGCTGTGCTTCAAGACTATAAACCAACTGATCCAAACTGCTCTTGCTGATAGTTACCAGAACAGAGTCAAATAAGCTCTCCCTAACCTCCTTTAACCACTGCTCATGAGATCAGCTGCTGCTTTACCCTGATAACTGGCATGCATGGCTACCCTCTTCCATATATGGCATTTCCTTCCCATCTGATGATTCTCTGCTAATCCCATTTTCCCCACCACACCTCATTTCTGATGTGACACATTTTGAAAGCTAGTCTGTTTGCTGGAAATCAGAAAAATAAGACATTAAGAACTGGTTTGAAAGTAAGAACTTGGCATTCTCCCTTACTCCATACTAGAGATCTCTTCTTACGAGGTGAAACACACCCCACAAATTCTATCAATAATAGTGTGAATTTGATTAATCCTCAAATAATACAGTTTACTCCAGATCTCATGCAAATAAATGTACTTACTATTTATGGCTCATTAATTTCAGTTCACGTTGTCTCAGGGATAATGCAGTAAACTGAAGTATTTTTAACCCCTATGAAAGGTTTTAACTGTGCAGAGGGTATGTGCATTAGTACCTACAGATATATACACCAAGACACATAAGAAAACACTGGAAATTATTTTTCTGATTATGAAACAGAGTAGCTTCCAGGATCCTACAAATGATCAGAGTTTCTTCATGCCTTGTAACAGACTAACATAATGATACATGCCAAGAAAAAAAGATGTAAATGAAAAAAACAAATATGAGCCATCAATAAAAATGGTTACATGCAGTACATAACTTTTACTTCTCCTGTACAAGCAGTGAAAAACTCGATTCACTTCAGCACAAGGAGGGGAAGAAACTGGATGAGCATGACATGTATTCAGGCCTGTCTCCATTTTTCCATTACTGTGTGTCATACTGAGCTGATAAAGCCCTTGTCCAGATGCCCCAGAAGGAACAGAGAGAGCAGCTGAAAAATGTAAGGACTGGAACAGTGGGGCAAAGAGGAGGAAATGCAAGGAGGGAGAACACCACTCTATTATAATCGTGATCTTGCTGTTTGTGGTTTGTTTTTTTTCCTTTAAATAAACTCAACTTCACGTAGTTCTCCAAATCTATCTTCCTAACCACAAAGCAGAGGAACTACCTTGGTCCAAATTTCTTCAAAATATGCACTTCCAATTTTCTAATTAAAACCAAAAGAAAGCTGCAGTAGAAGAACTCCCCTTACACACAGAAGGAACTGTATCCTCTCATTACAGAACTATCTTACCCAGTTAATGGGTCTGTTATCTCATCTTTCAGAGTCAGGGCTATGACCCTGCCTGGGAATGCTCTGCTGACACTGGTATCAGGACATTTCTATGCCTTGGACTGGAATGGGAGGGGCACACGGACTAACAGGAGGCTCCACTATCAGCCACCCAAACTGCTTTGTCTGCATCTGCCTCCAGCTGCTCTGCCAGCCAGTTCTGGAGCCATGGCTTTGCCAGCCTACCAGGTTCTTCCGCACATAGTCTTCTCTATCACATCAAGCTGATGTTACTAAGGTAAGTGGCTAGACATACCCAAGGTTTTCCTCTCATTTTACTCCATACCCTCTCAGATCCCTTAACACTGTTCATATAGCCAAACTGTAAACAAGAAAAGATAAAAAAACCCCACTTTTTACTTCCTCTGCTCTTTTCTCCATTTAGAAATGAAACTACAATCTTTAGGTAGATAAAATTAAAAATTTTGATATGGATAATAAAATAAAAAATTCTCCCCCTCTCTGAAGCGATCCTTCCAACCAAGGAAGCTGTTATTCCAGGTATTGTAAGTACCTTCTGCTTTAACTCGACAGCAATACATAACAGGCGGACGCTGTGCCTTTTGCCAAAGTATGACTCTGTCTCACCACCACAAAGGAGGGAGAAAAGAAAAAAAATTTAAAAATCTATTTTAAGCTTCCTCCATCTTTTGCCCCCCCTCTAAATCATCTTCGTATTTCACTTAAATCTGCAGCAACAGAAGTTCATTACACAGTTTGGATACAAAAATTCACTAGTTCACCTTTTCAACAGCTTGTGATTTATTATGCCTGCTATTACTTGTATACACATGCTCATTTGCTTCAACTACTTCAAAGCAGTATATGTTGCTGAAGAGACAGCTAACAACTGAAAGGCTCTTAAATCAAAAGGAATCAGTAACATTTAATTAAAGCAAGCATTCTTCTCCACAGTGTGATTCCAAGCTGAAGTTTATTGTAACTCTTGAGCATCAGCCTGTGATATTAAAGGAATTCCTGCTCTCCACACACTTGGCACCCAAAGCTCTTAGAAAACCTTTTAATTCCTTGCAATAAATTTGATTCCTGAAAGGACACAGAAGTACCTTTAAGGAGTTGGAAGTGCTTTTATTTGCATGTTATGTTCTTTATGTGAAAATGGGAAGGTGCACTTCATTAGCCACCACATATTAAGACACAACATAAATAAGACAAACTAAATCCTTTATCTTCTAACCCCTCTGAAAATAAATTCAGACAGAACAGGTCAATCTACTGATAAAATCAGAATTACTATAATTCTTTAGGTGATCTCAGACCAATGCCCAAGAAGCCTTCTATCCTTTTGGTTTCAGTTCCTACTGCCTTAATAATTGATATACTTAGAAAATGCACTAACATACACATCTTGGAAGTTTACATCATTACAAAATTCTCACAAATAGACCTACAGCCAAGTCCAATTGCAGAAGTCAGACACAGCTGAACAGCCTGCATAAACAAGAAAGCATCTGTGCCCTAGCCTAAATGCATCAGGTGTGTGACATGGTGTACCTGTACATGAAAAACTAAGATTTCTCCCAACAAAAGTTAAGTACTTAATGAAAGCAGGCACCAGACTAAATATGCCACTGGGAGGGAGAAAAAAAGTCTCCCAGTTTCTTTGTTTTACATAACACAAATCAGTAGGAAGGAAAAAAAACCAAACCACAACCAAAAAACCATGACTGAAATATTTAATTCATCTCTTGGCAGGGGGAGAGGCATGGGGAAGAATCCATTCTCAGTCTACCCATTGAAAATCTCTTTAGAGGAGAAAATTTATCTGTTGTATATATATTTTTCTGAAGGACAGAATGCATTTCTCATATAAGCTACTCATTTAGGGCTTCTTCAGTAGTAAATGTCTGAAAAACAAACCATAATCCCACACATAAAACACCCTTCCAGGACACTGCCTGGGGCAAAAATTAAATCTCAGTTTACAACACAAAGGCAATAGAAGACGTGCAATTACAACAGTGCATGAACACTTTTGAGAAAGCCTGGTTTTAGGTTTAAAACATTTCTTCAAGTTAGTTACAGTTGAAAAAAAAAAAGAGAGATAGGCTTAAGAAAAAAAAAAGACCTCTCTGAATTGTACAGGTATGAATTCCAAGCATGGAAACTGAACTCAAATCAAATACATTCTGAACTACCCAACTGAGGAATTTTAATATAACAATCCTTTTTATATAGATTTTTAGACATTTGAAATAACAAACTCATTATACAACCTGATACTGACACAATGATACAACTAAGAGTGTATCTAGTGATACAAAATAAAGTATTCCTTTTCCCCTTAGAGGTACACAAGGAAAACCCAAAACCTTGTTAAAATCAAACTCTCTGAAAGCTAAACAAAGAAGGAAGAGGAAGGAAAACTGATGGTGTAGCAGAGAAGACAGGTGTTTTTTAGACTTGCCCTTCAAGTCTGACAGTAATTTGCACTGACATCTTGACAACCCCACATTTTCCAGTAGAATTCTCCCCCCAGTCCAACAAAAGAAAAGGTCATAAAGAATTCTTCGCTTGCAGTATACACACTCTCTTTGTGGCATACAAAACAGAAAAATGAAACTGCTAGACTACCATACCTATAAATGACTTTTATCCAACACCAGATTTCTGCACATGGACTTCAAGTGAAGGGTTGTTTTTTTTTCCCTATTTAACAAAAAGGGTATAAAATAAATATATACTTGCCTTCAGACACCAGTATCTGATTCAAAAAAAAGACATCTGAACCACGAGGCTACAAGTTACATCAGGAGTTCACAGTGGTAAGTTTCTTTCACAAGATAAGTCTTCTGTTCTCTGGTATGTCCAAGTCGGGTGCAGTTCAGCTGAGGAGGCACACCTGAGAGTGGTTTTGAGTGAACACCAGGGCTCTCAGGGTCCTGCTGGAAACTATATTAGCTGCACCTCCTCCCTTCCTAACACTCCTGCTCAGCTCCTCCCACCCAAAGTAAATAGGCTTGCTCACTGCTCACGTTTCAACACTTTTCATCTCAGCCCTTACCAAATTCTCAAGGTCATAGTTCAGGTTCAAGTAGGCCAGCTCTGCAGAGATAGTCAAGGAGAAAGAGAACTTGCTCCAGAAGTTTCACAGTGCTCAGCCCTGCTGTGCCTTTCAAACCCAGTACCACACTTCACAAAGATATTACCCACAAAGAAAAGAGCACATGCCATTTACCCAAGCCACAAATAATGGGTGGAGTAGCATTTCAGAAATGGCAAGTTTTAATAAACAAACTAGGACTTGCAGAGAGGAATGTGCCAGAGTATGCATTTCAATAAGAAAGCAGGAGGTCAAGATAATAATTCAGGAGACTTAACCCCACGCAGCAGAATTTACAACAACTCACAAGAAATTCAGTCTGGTAACACAAGCTTAAATCAGATTATTTAGAGGTCAAACTCTTTTCTTGATTACTGTGGCTAGAACCTCGCTGACATCCCATTTGAGACAAGCATCGCTAAAGTTCTTCCAAATCAGTTATGCAAAACAGTGCAACTTATGTTTCACTCCCATGAGATACACTCTGTCATGAAACTTCAAAGTGACCACCAGTGTCACTGAGGTCAGGTCCCTGCAGCAGTACAACAGCTATTAATCCAGAATTACCTAAAGAACCACCAGTCCACAAGGCTCCTATGCACTGCTGGTTACAAAATGCTTCCTCATTATCAAAAGATGAGGTAAGACAAATTGAAACACGTTGCAAGAATACAGCAAGGAGAGACTTAAGATTCTTCAAGTGCTAGAGTTTCCAAGATTTTAGACAGAATTCACACATGGCAGAAGAACACAAAAGCATTAGTATTTTTCTGAGACATGACACACACTTACTCTACAGAGAAGGTATCTGACTTCCAAAGTCTAGTCTGTCTAGATGTAGAGTCAAAAGGAAACAAGAAGAAAACCAGAACTCATTATCAAAGATGAGATATAACACACCTACTCAGGAAACAGCTTGATTTGGAACCAGATTGGCAAGATTTTCACATCTGCATATCAAATACCATTATCAAAAGGAAATATTAACACATTGAAAGTGCTAGCTAAAAGAAAAGCAGGAGCTGGCATTTAAGCAGTGATCAGCATTCTACCAGTGGAGTTACAGCCTCCCCTGTGCTCAATGGACACATCTGCTATAACCACAGGCATGCAAGAATTCTCTCTCCAGCTGCAATGAAGCACCTCTCCACTGTGGCTTCTCATGCACACACATGAACAAACAGGCTCTCATGACTTCCTGGCACAAATCTGACCAAAGCCAAGTGCCCATCTCAGGAAGAACTGCTTATACCTTAAAAAGACTTCAAGTTCACCGACACAGGGCTACATCTTTCCTTCCACTTGACTACACTACTCTGTCTTCCTCTGACAGCTGGCAAGAGGAGATGCATGTTATGCCTCCAGAGCTTCTTGCACACTGACTACCAGCAAGCCAGAACAGGGATGATGAATCAGGAGCTCCAGACATTTCTTACCACCTGGTCAAACAAAATGTGCTGCTGCTATCAAGTGAGACAAACATCTGAAACAAATGTTTTTTAAAGGCTGCAAGTTGTAGAGATCTACAATAAATCACCTATAACATGTTAGTTGCCTTGGGTAAACAATAATGTCCAAATCTTGTATTTTCTTGGTCAGTATGGCTCCAAAGTCAGCTCATCCCTTCAGCAGTAGGATCTGCTGCTTGAAAATATGTATTTTTCACTCTCCACCTTCTCTGACATGCAAAACCACTTACATTTATATTTTCTCTCCAAATGCAGGATCCTATGGATTAAATCCTAGCATATCCTTTATACATTTACTCTGGAGCAAACAGACTTTAGTACAAACTCAACACAGTCAAAAGTGTCCTTATTCTCCCCCAAACTCAGCTCCACATCCTCCTTTCTGTTCATTGTGAACATCATTATCAGCAGACCTAAAATTCTGCTTCCACTGTCAGTCCACCTACCTGCACCTAAGCCACTTCTGTTACTCAGTCACATAACACAGAACACATTTTCATGATACTGCAAGCTGAATTTACAACTACTACTATTCTACTGGAAAGGAGGGACAGCTCTTGTTTCTTAGCTCAAGCTCTTTCTGAGCACACCGTTCCACTGCTTACCCTTTTTTAACAAGCTGACTTGGGGGAGGAGGGGAGGAGGAGGAGGAGAAAAAAGAAAAAGGAAGAAAAAAAAAAAAAGACATCAAGAAGCTGTTAATTTAGCTCAAAGATGCACATCCTTTTAAAATACCTCCTCAGTCTTCATTATCCTAACATGTTTTTCCTAAATACTACTCATTTTCACTCCATCTGAATCTCATCAATGCTGATCTCAATAAAGATCGTAAAAATAATGATGGCTAATGCAGCCAAGTTCATGAGCGAGGAAATTTGTCTGCACAGGACATTGTTACCCATATGAAATATAGAAACTAGAGCTCTGAAATCTTAATGCATCATCTGCCAAGTTGGCAGCCTTAAACTATCAAACAATATTGTCAACACCAGCACCACTGGTATTTGTTCCTGTTTAAGTTTGGATGATGCTCTCATTAGTACTACCTGCAAATCAGTGCCCTCATTCAAATCCAATAAAACAGAAGAAAAACAAACAAAAACAGCAACAAAAAAAACCCAACCCAAAAAACCAAAAAAAACCAAAAAACCCACAAAATCTTTCTGTAACGGATGTTGTGAATTTTATGTTCATGTGGATTTTCATGTCCTCACACTCTTAACAAATAAATCCAGATGTTATCTCCCAAAGAAACAAACATGTATGTCAATTACAAGGAAGTTTAAAAACTAGAAAAGCATTTCATGGTGCATACTTTGTAACATGCACTGGGAGGCACTCAAAAAACAAACAAACTCTCATTAAACAAAGCCACAAATAGACAATACGAATGCTGGTAAAAAAGTCAGATATTTTCAAACATACTATTAAAGATTTTAATTTTACTATCTTAACTAGATTTCTCTCTTTACCACAAATACAGCTTATCCTTATTTAAGCATTTACACTGTTTTCATACAGTTTGACAAAGATTTTAACATTATAAGGTAGAAAAACACTGAAATTCCTTCTTGAGGAGACTGATTTTTTTCATAAATTTGAAGTGATCACTATTTCTATATTAATCCATTTTATCAAATAAAGCAGTATCCCAATGTAAGTCTGAGTTAACAAGATTTACAAGAATCCAATTTACCAGGGATAATTTGTGTAACAACATAAACAGCTTACATCAGCTAGCAGAGTTCTGCTCTGCAGCTTTTGAATTGCAGTCTTGGATTCTATTTTCCATGTCCATTTTTAAACTGTAATAAAATAGTTTTGTCAATGATTCCTTTTTGTCACACGTAGTTAGGTAAAAAAAAAAAAAAATCACGACACGAAACCAAGCTTGGTTAAATTTTAGTAATTTGCCCATTAAAGGTTAATAACATTCTCAACTAGAGTATGCAAACACAGAAAATTAGCTAAATTAAAATCTTTACACGCCAACTGCTAGAATTGAAAAGTATTTTAGCAGTCCTAGCATCTATATGCACTACCCTTATAAAAAAAAAAAAAAAAAAAGGTTTTGCTGAGTTGGCAAAGCCACATTACCTCACTACATAACCTAAAAACACACTATCCCACAAAAGAAAGCAAGGCGTTGCAGTAAAAGATAACTCCCCAAACTCTTTAAAGATACCATGAAAAGGCTACTGAATTATTTAGGTCCAATTTCAAGTCTGAAAATTCTAAATAAAATATTCAGCAAAGAACACAGTACGATCATTTAGTATATGTTCAAGGCACAAATAACTAGAAAGTTTTATTGTCTAGCAGATAGGGCAGAAGAAGATCAATGATGATCTGAACATACAAGTAGAGGAAAATAGAAGCTTTCTGAAATCCAGAGCTATGGTCACAAATTAAAACCCAGTATTTACATGCAGGAGCACTTAAAATCATGAAATACACGCCCTTTAAAGCTTCACAATGACATGTTCCGTGGTTCACACTTGGTTCAAGTAGGATGCCAATTGCCCAAACAGATATTAAATGTTTACATCTAATCCCTCATATTAAAACTCAAGTTTTCATCTATCTTTAATCATATTTATTATACTTGTAATTAGGATCTTACTTAAAATACTAGCAGAAGACACAAATTAAGCTTGTTCCAGTAGATTTTCCAAGTGATGGGCACTAAGCATGCCTCTCCCTGGACTGCTGGTGGCCAGCCAAAGAATCCAGCACACATGATGGTGTTTCCTCACTAACATCAAAGTGCTCATTGCTCCAAAGACTGCCTCTTTATAGGTTTCATTTTGTTCCAACCAATTTATTTTAACCACAAGCTCTATACAAAACTGGCTTTGCCACGCAGTCTCTTTTGGTCAAGGCAGCTGGAAATGTAACTTAGATAATGGTGGCCAAATAGCATGCAACAACAGCCAACGGCCCAGTGACAAAAGTCAAGTACCCATGTCACAGTTCCCCTTAACACACATTTAATCAGTTCTCTGTAGAATGTATCATACATTAGTCTTGAGAGGAGAAGACTGAGTGGGGATCTTATTAATGTCTATAAATATGTGAAGGGTGGGTGTCAAACGGAAGGAGCCAATCTCTTTTTTGTAGTGCCCAGCAATAGGACAAGGAACAATAAACTTGAGCATAGAAGGTTCCACCTCAACCTGAGGAGGAACTTCTTTACTGTGTGAGTGACACAGCACTGGAACAGGCTGCCCAGAGAGGCTATGGAGTCACCTTCTCTAGGGACTTTCAAAACTTGTCTGGATGCATTCCTGTGAGACATGCCCTAGGTGATCCTGCTTCGGCAGGGGCGTTGGACTAGATGATCTCTATAAGTCCCTTTCAACCTAACATTCTGTGATTTTTTTTATCCTGTGCCTAGCATGCTTTTGAATTGTTTATTTACACTACCCATCTCCTAAGGATGCATTCAGGTGACAGTCACTACAATGATCTCATTGAATCCATAGTAAATGCCTTTACTCTATCTAAAACATGTCCTATATTTCTGCATATTCTCATCATACAATACACTACAGGTATACTGTATAGTCCTTTGTGAGTTAGATTTCAGCTACGACCATCAGCCTCAAGCATTCCATCACCTAAAACTGTTTTAGTCTGTATTTTTCAGGCTTGCACAGCATATCTTCTCCCCTATGTAATAATCTCACAGTTTCACCAGCAATGTAGTTCCCTGTACAAATAACTACCACAGAATAACCACTCAACTTCTAAATGTGGGTCAGTCACCTCCATAAAAAAGAAACTTACACCTCCTGAATTGCAGATAGGCTAGAAGTTAGTAAATTAAAGGTTACTGAAGCCTAGCCCACATCACAGCTTTTTACTACTGAAATTGACTTTAAGCCAAATTCACTGGTTCATGAAGCTGCAGCCTCATTCCTAGTAATGCTAGTGGAAGACTAAGTCAGTGATGATTGATGCTAAAAAAGGCACAGATACATTTAACCAGCTGAAAAATCACTTACATAAGCCCTGAAATAATCAGAAGGGGAAAAAAAAGAACAGACAAAAAGACCTAATATCAGCAAGGAGTTTGACATAGCACAATCAAGTCTCAGTGCTTTTCAAGCCTGTTTTGATGACTTCCCTGTGATTGAAAGCCCTTGAAAAAATACAAGGTTGCCTTTATAAATTAGTGGAAATAGCAACATTAAAAGGAAGACTTTACTACAATATTCAAAACAGTTATGTAAGTGCAACATTTGTCTGGTAAAGAATACACCCCAGTATATAGAAGGAATAACAACAACAAAAATTCTTTAAATATAGTAAAAATTACAAACAAGTTATATGTGCATATTCTACAGAAAATGATTCCAGACTAAGCACAAGGCAAGCCAGAAAACATCAACTGCTGTTCCAGTGAGTTAACAGCAGCTTTTAGAAAATATATCAGAGCTAGCTATGGTTAGCACTGAAAATACTATCTTAATTCTTAAGATACACTAAAAGACTACAAGATTCAACATGGTAACAACTATTTCCAGTTTCAAAGTTTGTTTCTTTTTATCAGAACTGTACCCAGTGGGAAATTGGGAAAATGATTCAAAGATACCTGACAACTGCCTTTATTACTCTGATGCACTAATACCATTATTTTGACAAGGTAAGCTATAGGAACTAGGGAGACTCATGCCAAAAAAATAATCTCAGGAACACTAACTACTCATGGCACAAGCTAAAAGTACAGATGACTAGGACGGCTGCCAAGAGTAAAGGAGAGAGTATCAATTAAAAAAAGCTTAGAGTTTTCACTAAGGACTTCACACACTGGAACAAACATGACTAATGATATCCCAGGGAGTAAGACAAGCAGTTTCCAACGCAAATAAGCACAACGAGAGAAACTATTGCTTGTTATTTTTCTTGGTTTTGTTTTTTTAAACTGATTACCAAAACATCAGGTCAACTGGCAAGTTTCACTTGGCATCCAGTCAGTTCATGTGGATTCACTGACTTTGTTTTCAACAGGTTTGGCAAGGCAGAGGGACTGTTTGAAAGCCCGCAAAAAGCAGTGCTGAGAACTTTTTTCTCCCCGCCTTTCCTAAGGAGAAGGATCTTTCAGTAGAAGTAATGGTTAAAAGATCTTTAAACAAAGGTTCCAGGCTCAGGTGATGTACCATAACACTTCTATGTAAGACATAATTTAAATACCTGAGACATTAATGTGACCATCAGTTATGGGATTACACACAGATGATGATTTACCGTCACGTGGACTGTTATCCCCCAAATCATAGCATGCTTTAATTAACTTGTACACAACGTAATACATTTTTTTCTGTTTCTGATTCACACATAAGGGTACCAAGAATTACATGCAATATTTCAATATGATTTCTTCCTTACCTCTTTATTGGGAAAAGTAGTGTTTTTGCACCAACATTTGGAACAGATAATTAACATCAGCATTTAAGATCTTTCAAAGCTCTGTAAAAAATAGCTTTGTCTTACCATGGCTATGGGCAGTTCCTGGGCTGAGAGATGGTTGGAGTAACTCTTTGGTAGGAGTAAAATAGGCTTCTTTCCCCTGGCGCTGGCTCATTTTTCCTGGAGTTAAAAGCTGTGATTCATCGCTGTTTGTTACCACTGCTGAAATATAAAATGGATGCTTATTCAGGGATGTTACGCGTTTATGCATAGATTCCTATTAACATTTTCACTTCTATTTATGAAACTGCTATTTAAATGCTGTCTTGTGAAATTTTTCATTCTAGAAACTGAGGATTTCAAACCAGAGATGTGTTTTGGAAGGGATGGCAGAAAGAAGATGACAAGACTGGTCTAAGACATGAGGCAGAAAATAAAAACAAAAACTAGGAGGAAATAGGAAAGAAAGGCCACTACTGAACACATATAGCGCACTGCGCTGTTAAACTTAACTTCTGAAATCCTGCTTTCTTCATCACTTTAGTGACAGCTCTCAGTTTAGCCACAACACAGACAACCGAGGAAATGGCTTGTCAGATCAAGCTGTGCCACTATCCCAAAAAGCCAAGATAAACGTATACATGTACACACCAAGAAACAAGTCTTATTAATAAGACTCTGTCAACGCAAAGGCTTAAAGCAGAAGAGTTACTCTCCTTGAACCTTATCAGCCTGAAAGTACTGTCTGACACCTAAGATCACGGCCAGCCATCCTGCTTATAGTGTCTGCACATTTTCTTAAGAGGCACCCAACAAAACTGTATTTTTTTTTCATAGTGGAAAAATGACTGACTCAGTAACACCTGTTATTCTAGAGAAGAAACATCAATTAGTAAATATCAAAGCTTCCTCACAACTCTTTGGAGGGCACATTTCCATATCAACAGAACTATTAGAGTTGAGAGTACGAACCACATTAAATTTCCTCATACTGGCCATCAAATTACTAATTTATACTTTGTCACTAAGATTCACACATCAGAAGAAAAAAAAATTGGGGTCTTTACTGCTAATTTATTTTATCAGATAAAGCTATGGAAAAAAAACCCTAATCTGAAGTGGCAGATTCCTTGTCCTTCTGTTGCTATAATAAGCATGTGAAAGCATCTACACTCTTGAAAATAGCACAAGGACATCAGATATAGGAAAAGGTTTATTATAAATCAATTCCACATGATTTTTTAATGTCTATAATAAGCAGTATCAGCTAAAGTTGTTGCTTCTCCGCAGATTCTCACTAAAAAGAAAGAAATTGCAACTGTATCTTTCCTTTCCCCACACAGCCATATTCTTAATCCCAGGCAAAATTATTCTGCCAATCATACAACCATACTAATACCTGTAAACCAGTGGTACTAATAAGTATATATGTACATGCATGTAGCCAAAGACACACACTGAAATAACCCACATCACCACACCAGATCCATCCCATATTTGAGTATTACGGTATATGCATCTGTTCATTTCTGAAAATGTAGATTTATTGAAATTAAATGAACCATAGAGCAGTAGAAACAGACAAGCTCAAAAATAACAAGTTTCTGAACCATTATTTCCATGGGTTTTATTATCTATACTGCAGTAACATTTCAACATTTCATTTCAAACTGATAAATATATCTATTTCTTCCAGAGAAGTAATTTAAAATATGTATTTATTTTTTTTCCTAGCCCTGACTGGGAGCAGTGAAAAATAAACTCTTCCTAGTTAAACCAACAAAAAAACCCCAAAAAACCCCAACCAACCCCAAAAAACCCCAACCAACACACACCAAAGTTAATGTGGGGAAACATTTAAGTAGTATGCCATGTAAAATACTTCTCCAACAGTAAGTTTTCATTGTGTTTCAGCTTCTCAACTACAATACAGAGGAAAACCCAGTATTTAGCTCAACACCCTCTGTGCAATGATATATGCTAACCATTATGAACATGTGTGCAAATATGCTGTGGGAGAGAGAGGAGTCACTTACTTGATGGTCCATGAGAGTCTCTGTTATCACCATGATGCTGTGTACACATACAATTGAAGAACGAGGAACAGCAAACAAAAAAATCCAGGCCAGGAAGAAGCAAGTGCATAAAAGCAGCAGCAGCGGGAAAGAAGAAGGACAATGAAAACAGTGTTAGTTCATAACTAAATACAACATGCACCTCAATACCAAAGGCAAGATCTCAAGAAACTCAGCAGCTCAGAAAAGTTGAAGCAACAAAACAGACAAATATACTTCTAGGGAAGCCGTTATTAGAAGCCATCATCGTATATGGTTAGTAAACAGCAACTGCCCCAACAGCTAATATGGAGTGGAACCCCTCCATTGGCAATTTAGTGCTCATGGAACTTGATACACAATACACATTAAGAAATTTTTAGCTGGAATGTTTTCAGAAGACTAAAGCTCTGAAGGAAGCTGAAATAACACGAAATTTGTTTCCCAAAATGCTCCACTTTCAGATAGGTGTTTTGGAAAGACAGAAACTTTTAAGTCATCAGTAATGTGCAAGCACTCACTAATGCCAGATCCAAGCCTAACTGCTTTTACACACAAACACGAATCCAGAAGGCAGAGATTCAGTTCGTCTACAAACACTGGTGACATTTTAAACTGCTCAGGATGCAAGACAAGCAGTGCAGTTTTAAATTTAAGAGGATATTTTATGTCAAAGTATTTCCAAAGAATCAAGTTGTATAAAAAAACTCTCTCTTTCCCACTGAATGAATCACATATAGGCACCACAGGAGAGTAATTAAACAGGAATAGCCTGTACTCCTTTCTGACATTTGGTCCAGAATCTTTTATAAGTCGTTGCTACCCAGAGCCACAAAGCTAAGATCCCACTGTGCTCAGCCACGTACAGATGTGAGTTCCATCTACATCTTGAAGGATTTACTAGGTTTGAAATACAAGAATAACAGAAAAGGAGGAGAAAACAAGCATACTGAGCAGCACAAATATTTCCTCCTCAAAGATAAAATAAATCCATGCATTCTGTATCTTCTGTATCCCAAAAAAAAATCTTCTGCTCCATAAATGAGATAAATCTTTTCCCTGCTTTAAAGAGGATCCAATATTGCCCCTCTGTTATCAGGACTAAACAGCAGGAAATGTAAAAGAAGAAAAATGAAAAATTCTTAGCAAGCAGGAGTCTTGTCTTACACTCTTAATCTCAAAACATGGATTTTTATCCCTCACTGCTGCCTAGGGGTGTTAAATTGACACTGCAATGAGAAATGTAAAGTACTGCAATGAGAATACAGAGATTGCGGGACACATCATTGGAAAGGTAAGGCAATCCTCCTTTCATAATTTTGCCTTTTATGGAAAAGGACTTAATAAAAAAAAAAAAACAAACAAAACAAACACTGAAATGAACTAAGTACATTTGGCAAAACCCTTCCATCCCTGTCAGAGACTAAATTTAGGTCAAAGAGTGAGACACTGTTAAGGGAACCCATGATCTTAACAGACAGGTTTAGGTACTAGTACATGAAACACATTCAAGAATTCAGTGGTTTTCAAGGCACAGTATTTCTTTTTAATGTACAGGTAGCATACTGCAGACCAGGAAACAATTTATGTCCAGACTGGAACCATATTACCCTATGATGGTTTTAGATTCAAGAAAATAGTGACTGGTGAGAGCAAGATAAAGGAGTCTGCAGTAACTGTAGAGAGAACCATCAACTGAAGGACTGGGAACACCACTATTCAGCACTGGTCTGCTTTACTTCACACACAGAAAGTTGGAAAGCAAGATAAAGAACTGGAAAAATAAGTTGCTAACAGACAGACAGACTTGGAAGTTTCTGAGGCTCAGACAGACCGTTCACTCACAGCACATACTTACACGCTGAAGAAGTAAGAGTGAAAAAACACCGCGGCAGGTCCTGTCTCGCTGCCTGCCTCTCAAGCAGTCTTAACCAAGATACAACATGACACCACAGAGGAGGGCAACCCGTCACCCGAGACGATGCAGGGGCTTTTCGTGTAAATATTTTAACATTGCATGGTTAATCCTATGAACTAGTACAAACAGCTCCTACGCCAGAGGCTGAAACACAAGCCTGTCTAACTCTGTCCCTGATCTTCTCCAACAGACATTCTGTTTACACCAAACTGCCTCTGTTGCTGGTCAACCCCTCTTCTTCATTAGAGCTATTTGGGCCTGTTTATTTACCTAAAACCTGCAGAATACATACTTGTAAATATCGATGCAAGATGTTAAGATACAGAAACTGGACTATTTTGCCCAAAAAGACCTCTTCATCTTCCAACAGCCTATTGCGTCTCTGTTATCTGCAAATCATAACATTCCAGATCAGCAATTCAAACCCCAAAGGGAACAAAAAAGACAGCTTTACTACTTCAGTGTTTTCTCTGGAAAGAATGCCCTCAGGGAAGTCCTGTCCATCATCTCCCACAATTTTTATTCCACATACACAAAATTAAGAGAAACATACATTTATTTCCATAGACAAAGTTTTTCACATGTGTTTAATTGATGACTTTGATTACAGATTACAGAACAACTCCTTTGACAAGGGAGTTTCTCAATGCTACATGATTTAGATTCTGCTGAGGCACATTTGGTCAAAAACGTCCAAAAACATCAAAACACACAAAACCTAGCTCTCCTCCCAGTAAAGTTTTAGATGAAGACAAAAGAATAAAACCAGCAATATAAACCATCACATAAGAGCGCAACCATAATTCTGTTTTCATACAAAAGCGGCTTCAGAAAAGTACTATTTTTTTAAATTCATTTCTCAGAAACAAGCTCAGAACAACTGCTACTACATCTAAAATTAAATCTAACTTGTCCTATAAAACAAAATCCTTTTCCTGTTGAAGGTTAGGCTATAAAGCGAAAACATGTGTTACACTAGCAAGTCTGAATCTCACACTACAAAAGATATGATGCTTACAAGATTTACAATGTAAACCTACAAATGAGTTCTAAAAAGTTTTACACATTTTTAAGGTAAAGAGTTTTCGCCCTGCTGAAGACAGACTTTTCCTGAAAGTAGTTTCTAATACATGTAAATCACCAAGATTAATCAGGTTACATTTAAATGCAGGACCACTAAACCAACTTGCAAAGCTGATCAATAAAAAGGACCTCTCTTCTATGCTTCAAAGAAAAAAGGTACTTTCATGTCTGATGATCTATTTAAATAGCAAGAACTGATTGTACAAGTTACATCAAAGGCAATGTATTTATGAAATACATGTTTTGGTAGAAATTAGAGCAGAGTAGAAAATTTTCTTTAAAAAAATCATTTAGAAAAAGAATGGTTTACACCAAACATTCCCATGTAACCTTATGAGTTCTGGGCCAGTGAGGCTTGTTTAAATTAAAATTATTTTATAGAAAAATAGGCAAAAATTGTTATCAAACAATAACTCAAACCTAAGCATCTAATATTTTGCATTGCTTTAATGGTGTCAGAGTACAAAAATAGTGCGCTGAGCTATCAGAACATTTGCGTTCAGAAACAGATATATCAACCTAATTATTAGACAGGAAAAGCATTTCATGTAAGACTTTTCTCCCTAGACTTATTCTGGAAAGAAAAGTCCACAACACTACATTCTGTGATATCCTTCTCTGTTTTCCCTTCACATGCAAGCCAAAAAGAACACACATTAGGAAGCTGACACCCCTAAAAAAGAATTTTTCAGCTATCTCCTAGAAACCCCAAAAAAGACTTAAACCATGTAGCAAAATGTTGATCAGTATTATTCATGCATGTTTGCAACTCATGCACTTCATTAATTTTAATTAGACAATGGAACTCCAAGAAAAAAAAAAAGAAGAAAAAAATCAGATTGCAGCTAGAAATCTGGAATACTGAAAAAATCTCAAATGTGACTCTTCAAAAAAATTAAATTCTGGACATGTCAGGATTTGCATACACTCAAAGTCTTCAAATTTCCTTGGTCATATGCTTTTTTTTAATATTTCAGTTTCAATTTTTCACTATAGTGTACACCAGACCAAGTATAAGAGACTCTCAGATAAGCTTTCAAATTTTTTTTAACTGCTGTAGTGCAACACGTAAAAATTCACATTGTAATTGCGATCAAGATAGATGGTTACCCCACTGAATGGTATTTTGGTAAGAAATGCTTAGAGTAGCCAATCGCAATATACCATCAGTTAAAAAAAATAAATAAATTATTCTGAGACCATGTGCCTAAGCATGTACGATGAAAGAAAATTCTATCCTTACACTTAGCATTCTTCTGAAGCAGAGCTGGTAAAATACACAGAGCCTCATTCCAACACACCTTCTTAAAACAATGCTATTGTGAATGCCTGTCATAAAAAATAAAACTAGCACACTTCAAGATACTTTAAAGTTTTCTATAAACTGGTGCTTTTTTTTTTTTTTATTCTAGGAAACAAGAAGCACAACAGCTGAATTGACAGGATTTTTTTTTTTAAATAATCCTATTGCACAGTTGACAGATAATACTCATATATGTTGTGTCTGGGATATAGATGCATTGGCCCTGCCACTAACCAGTGAATTTGTTTACTACAGGAAAAAGCCACGGATTTTCTTAACGCACTGCAAAATACCATCTCCAAATTCATCTCTTAAGGTAAAAACATTAATAGAACACTTGATTAAATTAATAGCTCCATATAATAGTTGAACCACCAGAAATAAAGTTTGTCACTATGAGGTGTTCAACTTGAACTTCACCTCAGTTACAGAAAAAAATATCCTATTTTGTCTCTGTCAGGCAGTGCTTTGTATCAGAAAGCAACTTTGGAAACTCAAAAACATTTCCTGCTTCAGCTTTTAGAGTGCTTCCCTATAACACAGCTTGTGGAAAATTCTTAAATAATTTCAACATAGTGATGATGATTAAGTGTCACAGTACCCACTAGCCCTTCCTGTTTTTAAATTATGCTTAGAAAGAGTGAGCTGGTATTTTCACTACTGCAGAAATTTTACAATAAGCACAGATTATCAACTCTTACAGATTAAATGACTCTAATACAAAATTATCAGTCCTCCTGCCTGTTCTGCTCCTCATTCCACCAAGAGATACGTTATTTTTTCTTTTGTCCATAGCTGCTAACTAGTAAAGTGACAATTAGTAAGACAGAGAGGAATACCTTTTGAGACTCAGAGACACCAAGGATCAAATCCAAGAACCAAATGTTTTTTGACATCCAGTCCTCTTGCCAAAGAATCTAGCAAATGATGGGTCATATTACATGATATTTCACTACATGATATTCCAAATGCATTTACCACAGAAGTATCAATTGAGAGCAAATTAGAACAGATTCAAGTCATTTAATCCTTTGCCTACAAAAGCATCTTCACATCTGATTACATGAAGCCACATAAAAGTTACTCACTGAATTTCTATCAAGTTCCCCATCAACTAGAACGGTCTCCATACTGAAATGGTGTGTTGGCTGTCTCTGTCAGTTAGAGAGCTTCCATCCTGATACTCAAGGTCCTGGAGGAGAAAAAAAAAATAAATATAATAATTCACTTCCAATGGCTAAAATTTGTTAAAAAGCTATTATCTCTCATTTACACTTTAAGAGGGTAAAAAGTCTCCTGTTGTAAACTGTGTATATTACTTTTCCTTTCGAAACACGCGCATAGCCCATAAAAATCAACTTTTTAGGAATGGAGAGGATCATTTCATATAAAACAGACAAAACAAAGCTCAATGAGGCAACTGTTTAATTTTAATAACCACACTTCCATCAAATAAGGAAAAGGTATGCTGGAAGAACACAAAAGGAAAAAAAAAAAGCAAGAGAGCCATAGTTTTCACTCTGTATTTCTCCTTGTTCCAGAGTACCCAGCAGCACACCACTCCTGCCCCACAGGTATGTGCATATAAGCTATCTGAGTACATAAAAAGCTATTCTGGAGCTGTCAGTTTTACGCTTCCCAGCATAACTTCAGAAACAGTCACAACAACTTGCTTTGCGGAACAGAGACACAAAAATTAAGTCGTTTGTGCAAACCAGCACCTTCTGCGGCAGAGCGGGCACTCAGCTGGCAGTCACCACACACAGACAGAAAGCAATTGCTTTGTTCTCAGGACATTTCCTATTTACCTTTTTACTAGAGAATGAAAGCTACAATAAACCTTAGTATTCACACCACACTTGAAGTCACCAGTGAGACAAAAAAAACCAATCTGGAATCAAGCAAAACTAAGTGGAAAAAAACATGCCATGACTGTTCATTCATTTAGTAGATTTGAGGAGGGATGCAGATGAAAATGGGATGCTTCCAGAGATGCCCATTTACAGCTCATTGCTCTGCTTTTCTCTTTCCAAGGCCTCCATCAGAAAGAGATGCCAGCAGAGAAGGCTGTAAGCTGGCCTGTTCAAAACGGCGGAAGCGAGCATCCCGCAGCAACATCACCCTGTGGTCCCACCCTCCACAAAGCCTTGCTGACCCGGCCCTTCCCTCCAGCCAGTGCCAGGGTTTGATCAGAGAATTTGGCAGAGGGTTTTATTTTTTTTGTGTCTTTCTTCCTTTTCATCTTGGGGATGAGGAGGAAGGAAGCAGTTACAAACCAGATTGCTAAACCAAACCAACACTTGTGCAAGAGCAGGGATAGCATGGAAATGGTGACTTTTCTTTAAGCTATGGTGTTAGCATATTGTGCTAACAATCAAACGATAGCTTAAGCTCAGGCTTCATCAGAAACAGATTAACTGAGAAAAGAGGGATGAGGGACAAGGGAGGAGGCATCACAGTCCCTCCAGGGAGCTTGAGGAGCATCCTGGGTGCAAGAGAACAGGAGAAGAGCAAGGAGATGACCAGGAGGGTACACAACAAGATCTTGTGGTTCAAAGTGTGCCTCAGGAAATACACACTCGTAAAAACAAAACTCACTATAAAGAACAACCTTTCAACTGCTTTCAATGTTTCTATTAGCATATTTTTTGTTCTTGTATTATGTAAAGCACATTAGAATTAAAAAATATCTCTTAGGAAGAACATACAGTATTAACACACTATAGCAAGTTACCATAATATAAGCCACTAAAAAGACTAAAGGAAGCACTAATAAAAAGCCCAATATAAAGACTATGTGCTAAAGAAAATGCAAAGTTTATAGTTCCCTATGACAACTCAAAGGACTGACAAAGATCTTACTCAAGTGCCTGAGCACTTAAGGTGGCACATAACTGGGAAGTGTATAGCTGGGTGTTTTCATGCAAATTAGAAACAGTAGACATTTGAAGAGAGATGACTACAAGTGATTAATTTGCATTAATAAAAGTAAAGATGGCATTACCACAGAAAGAGGAATTCACTCCAGAAGCTCCACTTCCCAGGGCAGCAGGCACTGCAACATGCACCTTCCACACACCAGCAAGGGGATGCAGAATTGGATAATGTCTCTTAGAGACTGCTCCTTGTCATCTCTCCACCCCACACCCATTTTAGGTTCTATTATTAGCAGGCAATTCAGCAGCACCAGGCTGCATACATATTCAATTTACAGAAACACTAAGCTCTCTTTGAACAGGAGGAAAAAAAAATGAGTGACATTGCAAACAGATGTATACACTTATTTAAAGCAGTTAGCTTTTTTCGTTACACAAACATACAACGATTCTCAAGTTATCCAAATTAACAGATCTTTCCTGACACAGGAAGATTCAATCTAAAACAGCTTTAAACCCAACTCTATTTTTAGCAGACATTTCTTTAACTCATAATTTTTATTGTCAACACTCCCGGTGTATTCTGCTCCTCCATTTGTTCATGTGACCACAGCCACTACACATCCTTCCTTATCTCAGTCTCAAGAGTAGCATCATCATACAGGTACTCTAATGCCTATTTCTTAGCAGCCATGGTCATCCATGGTCCCCAGGAAACTCATAACCCAGCAACATCCCAAAGACTGCAGAGAAATTGTCTGGGAGAGGAAGAAAATTCTGCCTGCTCATGTTTGAACAGACATACAGAGTAAAGTAGGTGCAGAAACTGTTAAAGACTATCTTCCCCCACTGTTTAGCTTAAGAGTAGACAGCCAGCTTGGCTTATTTTTCTTGGCAAAGCAAAGGCTGAAAGTGAACAATATTGCTTCTGAAATAGGCCAAAATAAATACCAAGGACAGAAAAGGGATGTCTCAGCAAAAGGATATTGCCAAAAAGTCAGAGAAGTATGAACTTGGAGAATAGAATTTTGAAAATTACAGAATACTTCCAATCATCTAAACCCCAAGGCTTTGAAACAACTTACAGACCAATGTAGGGAAGCAAAATGCCGTTATTTGCAAATATGTTCAGGTTTATTATAAGGGGTGCTTCCACAAGGAAGTGAGCTCTTTTTCACTTCAGCTAACCCAAATACTAGGTTTGAAGACAACCCCAAATTTAAATCATTATCTTTTTAGCTTCTGGGGGACATGTATGCTGCTGTCTCCTCATTCACAAGTGTGTGAAATTTGGTTGTCTTCCTGGTCGGTCTGGTGCTTTAATTAAGAGATGTTCCTACTTCACAATCACAACTCTTCAGAGTTAATACATTCAGTAGGGCACACGCAAATTGAAATTATTTGAAAATAAATTATATGATGGCATCCCAGCTAATCACCTATGTTTCTTTTATAGACAGTGGATGTAAATAGGCACTTAGAAAGGTATTGCTCATTTTAAAGCAGTTGTACCAACTGGACAAATAACGCCACAAAATAAAATATTTCTCTCCAACTGTGAAGAGAATCAAGGGTAATCAGTTCAGAACCATATATCTAAAGCAGAAGGGAAATGCATCCTACTTATAACATGATCAGACAACCTGTCCTGTTAACATCTGTATTTCACCTTAAATTAACAGATTGCTTCAGCCATCAGTAGTTTTTTAACAGTCTGGTTTTCAGTTAGCTACACCTTATGACTACAAAAATCCTACTTGGGTCTCTGACAGAAGCAAAGGAATGCATGCATCAATGAAGGCTACTACTCTCTGTGAACAAGATTTTATCTATCGATATGCATATTCAAATGTCCTACATGACTTCCTACCTCTTCCTAACTTCCACCCTTTTAAAAATGTATCTCAAAAGCCATAAGAGTTATGCCTCAGGACCTGCACTCAGGTCGGGTCACAACAATACTATGCATTGCTACAGGGTGGGAAGGAGTGGCTGGAAAGCTCACCAGGTAGAAAAGGACCTTGGGGTGTTGGTTGACAGGTAGCTGAACATGAGCCAGCAGTGTGCCCAGGTGGCTAAGAAAGCCAACAGCATCCTGGCCTGCATCAGAAATAGTGTGGCCAGCAGGACTAGGGAAGTGATCATCCCCCAGTACTCGTCACCTGTGAGGCCAGACCTCAAATACAGTATTCAGTTTTGGGCCCCCCATTGCAAGAAGAACATTGAGGTGCTGGAGCATGTCCAAAGAACGGCAATGAAGCTGGTGAAGGGTCTACAGAACAAGTCCTACAAGGAGCAGCTGGGACTGTTTAGCCTGGAGAAAGAGGCTCAGGAGTCTCTACAGCCACCTCAAAGGAAGCTGTAAGTGAGGTGGTGGGCGGTCTCTTCTCCCATGTTAACAATCTCCTGGCTGAGATGCTTGCTATCCTACCTCCTCTATCATATCCCCGTTGCCCCCGACACCAGTTCCTGAATTTCAGCCAAGGTGCAGCCACAAAGTGAAAGAGGTAGAGATGACCCCTGAATCTAATACGTTTTCTGTTTAATCAATGGACCAAGGTACTTGAATACCTCAACACCTGTATTCTATAGGCAGGTTTTAGCTTTCTCCCTAAGTACTATCACCTACAGTCATTAGATATGGCATTTGCACTGTGATACTGTTTTGTGATCTGTTACAGTCTCAGAGTACCCTCTTACACTCTGGCATTGTACCCCCTAGGCGAGGTACAGCTTCACCTGTGACCTGCTAACAGGCTGCACCAAGTACATGGTGAAATGACTACTGCATGCTGATCTGGCCTTTCCAAAGGGGAAGCATTCTCCTGGGATGTGACCTCCAAAACTGACTTGCTAAGCTCTGCTGGATGCCTGCCTTCATTCCGTAAGGTTTATAATAAGTTAATGCACTTAAATTGCCCAAGGTAGGTATCAGATAACAGTATATTCTAAATTTCTTTAAGGCGACACAAGCATAATATACTTGACTTGAATGTGGCAACAGGCATGGGCGAGGCACACCATGACAAAGGAAACCTGATTGTTTACATTGGTGTCAAGAAGGGTAAGAATTCACCTAGGTCCTTGCTGGAAAGCAGAATCACAACAGTACAAGAGAAATATGCTATTCCATGGGGAACCACAGAATGGCTGAGGTTTGAAAGGACCTCTGGAGATCATCTTGTCCAACCCACCTTTTGCAGGAAAGCATTTAGGCAGCTTTTGAATATCCCCACAACTGCCCCATGCAATCTGTGTCAGTGTTCCATTACTCTCACAAAAAGAAAAACAAAACAAAACAACAAAAAAACAAAACAACAAACCCAACAACAGTGTTTCCTGATGCTGAGAGAGAACATCCTGTGTTTTATTTTGTGCCCACTGCCTCCTGTCCGGTCACTGGACACCAGTGAAAAGAGCCTGTCTCTGTCCTCTTTGCAGCGTCCCTTCAGGTATTTAAACATATTGATGAGATTCTTCTTGAGCCTTCTCCAAACAGCTTTCTCAGCCTTTCCTCGTACAAGAGATGTTCCAGCCCCTTGATCATCTTTGTGGCCCTTCACTGGACTCTCCTCCATACGTCCATGCCTCTCTTGTACCAGAGAGCCCAGAACTGGACCCAGTACACAAGATGTGGTCTCAGCAGTGTTGATAGGAGGGGAAGATTGCTCCCCTCAACCTGCTGGCAACGCTTTGCCAATGCATCCAAAGATACCATTCACTTTTGCGCAAAGGGCATATTGCTGGCTCATATTCAAGTTGCTACCCATCAGGACCACCAGGTGACCCCTAAGTAAGCAGTTCTCAACTATGGTTATCAGTGCATACAGCTCACTAAGGTTCATATGGAATTTTAAGGTAATACTCCTGAGAGAAGTATCTAACTGAAAAAAAAAAAAAAGGAACAAGTTTCATAAAAATTAAGCACTCATAGGAGTAAGATCAGTTTTAAGAGATTAAAGGAAACCTACATCCTAAATCTAACTACAGTGATCTAGAACCAAGGTTCTCAAATAATCTAAGTGTCATTCAGATGTCATATGACAAGGTGAAGACACTTTCACTTTGCTCAGTGCAGCAGTGGAGCAGCAATAGCTCAGCAGGAAATAAAGGTACATGCCTTACTTTCGAGGATCTTTGAATTCAGTGCACCAGAGGAAGTACAGATGCCTGGTTGGAGTGTGAGGCCACAGATTCTCCATCTCAGTTCACGAGTCTGCGCACCCACACTTCGTTAAAAGATCAGGACAGCTTCTTGCACATGACACAATGTCACTGTACACTAAGGACCGCGTGTTTGTTGAGATCAGTTCCAAGAAAGCATGAACTGAAGCTGAGTTACTGGTAAAAAATGGAGTGAAGCCAACAGTGTCAAAAGATTCAGCAAAAAATCTGGTAAACAAAGAAATAACAAATTTTCCTCAACTTTGAAGTTAAGCATCTTATACTAACAAGAACTTGGAATAATGAGGAAGAGGTTTTATTCTACAATTCTAGAAGAAAAATGTTAGCTGAGTAAACATCTAGGTTCAATTCCTTCTGCTGCAGTCAGGCCAAACAGGAGAGCTTGACAAAACCAGTAACAATATAGGGGAAGTCATAGAAGATGAGCTGCATGGTTACGTTAACTCTCAACTGCACTGTTTGAATGCTCCAAAGTTTGCTACAAGTATAACCACATCAGACTCAACAACTGCCTCACGTATGTCCCAAGTATACTGTGATCACTTAATGCTATCAGCCATCAAATCCACCCTTATGAAACACTTCCTTCCACCCTGAGTTTCATCACCTGCATTCTCGTTTCCTGAATAAACAGTGCACATGCAAAGAAAGCTGTTTCCTCTGTTTATGTACTGCTGTTTTCAGAAGGGGGAAAAAACCAAACAAACTGAACCACCAAGAAAATCCAGGAAAGCCGAAGTGCTTAAGAATGAGACTGGAAAACATACCTCATCTAGAAAAAAATTGGCAAGTAAAAGCATAGCCCAGATACCTCAGTCATCTTGAGTGACAGACGGCAATGCAATGAATGCCAAGAAAAGTATAGAAAACTTCTGAATACCCACTGCAAATTAATAATTACTACCTTAAAGAGGTGTCCCACAGCTTGATGAAAATGAAGGAATATAGAAGAGGTGGTAAGCGTCACCTCTAGGTACTAATACCCAACATTCTCTCAAAAAGCTCAAGTCCCAAATGTTCTTTTGCCATTAAAATGCACTTTTAAGCTCCCCACCATGTCCTAGTCTTCACGAGTTGTATTTTGCAAGACTGCTCCCATGATTCAACTGAGTTGTTGCTCTTAATAGTAAAAATGTCTATTTCTTCCCCTAAGGGTGTCTAGTTACCTGGAACATTATCCACTTTGCTTCCGCAAGTCAGTTTTACCTAGAGCTCAGTTTAACTTGTGAGCATAAGAACAAAAGAGGTAACAAATACTTTGTTCTTTTTGCTTTTAAGCTTGAACCAGAGAGAACCCACGCAGCTTCATAAAACATTCAGGAGATATTTTTTCTTCTTCTTTTTGCTTTATTGTTATTAAGTAAGAAAAAAAGATTTAATCAAACCTTACATCACCAAATCCAGCATTTGCCAAGTGGATGCCAAAGCAACTTCCAGAATGCTATACAAGGTTAAATTAGTCAATGATAGCCTTTGTATGAAGAAAAAAAAGATGCACTGAAACGAAGTGCTTAGACACATTGCAAAGTGTTTTCCTTTCAGAACCCCACCCTGTGACTTAAGACCATATTCACTATTTGGGCCTCCCCTTTTTCCTGCCCAAATATGACAAACTAGAAGAGGTTTAAGAAAGCAACATGACAAATTTAATAATTTAAAGTCAGGCAATCCTGCTTTTCTTCTAGCAGCACTGGAATGTTTCTTTCATAACTATAAAGGTACTACCAATAGCCTCACACACACACATCCACCTATATATCTCATCAACTCATGTTTATCCAGAGGGCTGCATGAGAAACCAAGATGCTCCTATTAATCTCTTAGGGTAAAAAACCAAACAAACCTTAGAAGTTCTGCACTATGATGAGATGGCAGCTGCTACTCCTTGTGGTTTCTTATCTCTCATTCTGGTAGCTGTACGAAGTTGTGGTGTGACACACTCTTCCAGCCACAGCTGAAAGAGGTTGAGATTACTAGTCCTCCACACGTGGTCCTTGCCTCCACCTCTCCCACTGTGGCTGCTGCCTTTGAGATCTGTGCATGGAGGTGCTCCCTACTCCTATTCTGTCAGAGCAACACTCACTATAGCAAATTATTTTTAAAAGACACTCCCAAAACACAGATCATCTGAACTGAGCTAGGTCACAGGACTTTGTATATACCTGCCTTTCTACACGAAGGTCTGGCACAGCAGTGATAAAAATAGCTGAGGACCACCTGTTAACCTACCTCTCTGCTGACCATAACAGCTTATGGAAGCACAGAGTACATCTGCAGCTACACACTCATCCAACACTGACTGAAAACTGCTGCAGGAAATGGAGTCAAGCCAAGGCAAAAGGAAAAGCAATGTTGTTGTTAAAGGTTCTTCTGAAATGAAAAAGATAAGTCAGCAGAGATGTTTCCACAGACAAGATGGATAGGTGGCAGAACAAGTCCTTCCCTTTCTGATGCCAAAGTGGAAACAGTTGCAGTCCTGAGACATGAGACAGATACGGATTTCCTCTAAGTGTAGTTTTCCAAAACAAAATCCAACTTTGCTTCTCCTAAAAAGGAGCATTTTTCGCTTTTCCCCTTGACTAACAGCACTTGCAAATACAGAGTCAAAGCATTAAAAAGGGAAAAAAAAAAGGACATTTACTATTTCAAGTCTGTGAAAAACACTTTAAGCATATTCAAACTGATTTCCTGGGCTGAAAAAGCCTCAATAAGGGGATACTGAAAGCCTACTTTAATAGTTCAAATGATGCAGAATACTATCTTCAGCGATTAAACCCTCTAAACATCTTGGTTATGATGTGATCATAGATACAGAAACATCTCAAGTCTCTCGTGCAGGTCAAGAATACAATTAACTTCATAAGGAATAAAGTTTCAGAGAGCTAGTCTGAGATGATACATAATTGCTTGAAAGTAACCATATTATTGCGGATCAATGAATTACCAACTGCCAGATGAACTACATGTGTCTAGACGAGTGCTCTTTGCCTACTGCAAATAGCATAAAAAGTTAGCTGAAACTACTGTAAAGTTTCTGTATCTCAAAAGCTGCAGTGACTTTGCTTGGACAGATAGGCACCATCATGTAGATGGTTCATTGCCACATTAAAAGCTGTTGCAGCTGATTTCCTACGTTGCTTAAGCAAACAAGCAAGATTCCAGCCTGTCACATTTTCAGAACATGTAGCTAGTCAGACAATCATAAAACATTTTGCTAAGAGTTTACAAACAATTTGCAGTTTTAATATGAACCCCAAGCAACTATCTTGGCCATTAGAGTATGTATTACTTATGTTACAATACCATTTATCTTTATTGCTTGGGGACAGACAAGAACAATTTTTCCAAGATTGTTTCCAAAAGACCTCTCTGCTTAAGGAGAGACACTCCCTTTTCTCACCAGCCTCTCCCTCATCTTCGCAGGAGTTAGACACCCAGAGGAATAGGATGACTGTCATCAAAAGCAATCAAATATTTTTCAGTACGTCCCTTCACAATAGGCACAGATCAAAAGCAACTAAGGCAAATTCAAATTAATACCACATTCCTGAGTATACATACCCTCTGAATCACCAAGCTGTAAAGGTCAAAACTGAGAATATTCAGGACAGGCCATACTATAAACCCCAGGAAAGCCCAAAACCCACACACCTTCAAAAGAGCAGAAATGTCTAAGGAAGTGACTACAAGTGACCTACAGTATTAGGTTCTCGGTATCACGTGAGGTTTCACCAGCCTTCCCAGAAATTACAACTATCCAAAGCCGACTGTATCTCTTAACCAGTAACTGTCAGTGTTTGTAATCTCCCTTGAGTACAAGCTATCCTTTTGGATCCCTATCTGTATGCTACCAAGTTCAATTTGATCCAAATGTGACTAGGGTTGCCAAGTTCAAAACAGTATCAACAGTTACTACTGAATAAACAGCACTGAATGGTAAGAGAATCATCTAATGTTTATCTACAGCAAAAAGGAAAAAGTTCAAAGTCATAAATAATATACCTTCAAAATTGAGTCAGTGAAAAGGACTAATTTTCCAAGTGGCAATTCTACTAGGATTTTATTCTTTCCTTTGAACTGTGTATTTTGCTGCTTCTCAGAACTAAAAAAAGATGGCTAACTCATTTTAAGGAGGTGAAATATATCTTAAGAGCTCTTAAATTCTCATACCTGCTGAAAGGACTCTGTAAGTTTCAGAAAGGGGAGGGGGGGACAGTTGGTTCTGTGCACTGAAAAAAAAACATCTCAAAACATGACTTAGATGACTCACCAAGACCTGCCCAAGAAGAATTCAATGATTCAAATTTTGAGTGTGATGACATTTAAATGTATTAATTTAGAAGTAACACCAGACTACAGGCTTCCAAAGGTCTAACAGCAGTAATAGTTTTTTCATTAGCAAGCACTGTTGAGCAGTAGCATTAACGTGAATAAACCAGACCATCTTTCCTCATCCAGAGCTCCCAAAGGCCCACCAGTACAGAGCCACTTTTCTATACCCCTACGGCTTAGTTTCAAAGTAAGAACTGAGATTACTGCTGTAGGCCCTGCTAATGAGAACCACGAACACACTTAACGGGGGCCCTGCTAAGAGACTAACTATAATCCCAATTTCTGCTCTAACCTGAGATATAGAAAACAGAAAAATCAATGCAAATTTTAAGATTAAAAGCATGAAAGACGACTTGATGTGAACAAGCAAGTCTCAGTTGAGCTGTGTGCTTAGTTGCAATACAGTTACACTGTGCTTGAGAGGTTTTTAATGAAACAGCCTTTCTGCAGGACTAAACATAGTAGATATTTCAAGCAGGAACCTAATGTTTATTTTCATGTACAATTTAGTTTTCTTATCTCGGCAGCTGTGTCTCCTCTTTATATTAAAACAGAGCTGATGACATAAGAAACGCCCTTCATTTGGATTTCTTTTGGCTAGTGCTAGAAGGTAGTTTCCACAATTTCAAGATACAGGATATCTGTATGAGAATTTAAGAACAAAAGGTCAGTGCAGCCTACTGCAACAGGAAAAACCCTAGAAATTCTAACTTAAAGTAGCAGCAGGTTCAAACAGGCAACGATAGTATCTGGCTTACACATCATGGTTTATTAAAAAGATTTAGAAAGTCTAATTTGGATTTCCATTGTTTATGCCAAGTTGGTTTTTTTCACATTACTGCTTGCCTAATTAAAATGAGCCAATGAACCTAACTTCTGGGTTTTATTTAGGTGTCAGTGCTATTCTACATGCCTGCAATTCAGAATCTTCCATACATTTTTTGGGGTGTTATTTTTCTGTTTGTTTTTGGTTTGTGAGGTTTCTTGGGGGTATTGGGGGGAAAGTGTTTGGGGTTTTCTGAGGTTGTTTTTTCATTGTTGTTTTGTGGGTTTTTAAGTCATGAACAAATACTTCAAATAGCCTTTCTACGGGCTTAACAAGGATTAGTGCTTTTTGCACCTAACATCCAAGTTTGTCTTCTCAAGCTACCGAATAGCTGCTGATCATCTTTGATATGGAACTTCTGCAAGAACCTCATAAAGCTCTTCAGTTTAACAGGATGAACCAATAGTGCTTAAACAATATAACCTGATTCACAGGAACCATAAGATATTGTTGCATTGCAGACTTGGCAAGTGACCTAGCACTAGACCTCATTTCCCCACCCATTTCAATTCAAGAAATTACATGCTCTCCCATGACATCTCTTTGGGTGATGACAAACACCTAGCTTGCCACCACAACCAGCTCTGGAAGAGATACAAGCATTCAAGTGACAATTTACCTGCAATTCACAGCCCTCAGAAAACAGCTCACTATCACTACCTGATGTAAGTTAGGCAACTGCTCACACTACTTGCAACAACAAACAAGCAATTTACATAATTTTTGCCAGAGCTAAAAATTGAAGCCAAGCCTTTAACAGCTCAAAGCCAGCTGTCAAGCACAGGGGTTATACATGTTTGTTCCCAAAGCTATCCCATTTCTGAAGAGTAGAATGCTTTTTGCTCCCGGTTCTGGGAGGAGACACCAAGATTCTCAGTAGCAAGAACCCCACGTTACTGGAGTACCTTTAATGTTCCGCTTCAGCGACCAATACAGAAGATACTAAATCCATTCAGGCAGAAAAGAAATTATGTGTTATGGTTGGGATAACAGGGTTCTATTCCTTGACAACCATGAAGTGGTTACAAGGTCACTTCATGCAGCACAGACGGAAAACAAAGTCTAAACATTTCCTCAGAAGTTCTTTAAAACGTTTCTGAGAAGAAAACAAAGAGAGAAAAAAAATAACGTCTTGGACAAAGAATTATTCCGTTCAGGGCCAAACAAATATTGAATGGACAAGGCACCTCTTCCTGCCCTTCCCAGTCTATCAAGTAAGTACACCGTGAAATTTCTTTCCCATAAAATAGGTTAACAGGGCCATGAGAAAGCTTGAACATGTGATTTAAGGTGAATGCCAACCTCTCAGCTCTGCCATCCCATAAGACTGTGTGATACAAAGTTTTGAATCCTGCTTCCCCACCATACGCTATCCACCCTCTCAATACTCAGCTAGTTAAGGGAAGTCAAAATGGCATGGTGCAGGTTGCAAGAGATGTTACACAGTTTGGGGGCCCAGGGACAGACGGAAGATAGACACAAATGCCTAAAAGGAAGAATTTGCTCCAGCAAATTCAGTTGGCATTTTTACAATAAATAAGGTAAAGAATATTTCCAAGAAAGAATGTATTCATTTTTTAAAAAGAGAAAAACTACATCCTTCCCTTCACAGCATTACCTCATTCCATTATTGTCACCGAACTTGACAAGAGTTATCAGTTTAATAGCACTTTATTGTTTACTTTCACATTTAAAATCACACACAATATCAAGATAACACTAGTATAACTACCAAGATAATATTACCATAAAGCAATTCAATACCCTGTATCTCTGACCCAGCAGTTAACTGCACCTTTAAGTATCATGTTACAGGTTTTATTCCCTTGAAGGCAGCTTATGCTTGTATTTCAAACTCCAGCATTTACAAGAAGAATGAAACTCTCATTTCCATACTTCGCAATGCAAATGGAGCTAGGCAGCAATAGCTCGGGTCTCAGAGCTTTAACTGAACAGAAATATGCCCTAGCTTACTCACAGCCAAGCATCCACTTCCTGGGGTACATCTCTGAAGGTCCTGAGATGTCACGCTGCACCAAGACATCAGGAGGAAAACTGAATGTACCCATTTAGATTTCCTGAAGGAGAAGCTGTAAGAATGACTGGCACTACATGTTTCCAACCATGTGCTATGCTAAAAGCAGTGACTGAAGAAGTCTCATGTTCTGCCTTTTCATTCCATTATTAACTGAGTCCCAGACTGAATATCCAAAAACAGTGGTCACAGATAGAAATCAGTGAACTTCAGCAGGTGCACTGTACTTACAAATAGAGGGCTTAACTTACAAAAACTCTGATATTTCCAAGAAGTTTTGTACAAACATGTAGGAGAATAAAGGTTTGTTGTTTACTTTTGTCTTTTTTCCAAATTTGTCAAGCCAAAGCCAATATTAATACAGCTTTCAATTAAAGCAACAAATGTGCAGAGCCCCTTAATCTCAAAAATATCAGGACATGCACAAGCTTTCCCATAAGAAAGGATGTTGTTCCTTTGTTTTCCAGCCCTCAACAGAATTCAGAGAAGGATGAGCTGTCCTCTCCTCCTAATGATCACATTGGGAGAAAAAATATGATAAGCCAGCAGTTCTTAATGAAATGCCATATTTTACACTCTCAATATAGTTTTTTTCGAAAGTCTGTGACATTCACTAGCAGTGTGCCCAGGTGGCCAAGAAAGCCAATGGCATCCTGGCTTGTATTAGAAATAGTGTGAGCAGCAGAAGTAGG
>WUAM01000287.1:29259745-29279716 GCA_024336885.1 Actenoides hombroni | reverse complement strand
ACCAGCAGAAGTAGGGAGGTGATTGTCCCCCTGTACTCAGCACTGGTGAGGCCTCACCTTGAGTACTGTGTCCAGTTCTTTGCACCTCCATACAAGAGAGATATCAATGTGCTTAATCTGAGTGCAGAGGAGGGCAACAAAGCTGGTGAAGGGCCTGGAGAATAAACCTTATTAAGAGTGATCGAAGGAGCTGGGACTGCTTAGTTTGAGGAAGAGAAGGCTAAACAGAAACCTCATCACTCTCTACCTGAAAGGACACTGTAGAGAGGTTGGTGTTTGTCTCTTCTCACAGGTAATTAGCAATAGAACAGGAGGGAATGGATTCAAGATGCAACAGGGTAGGTTTAGACTGGACATCAGTGAAAAATTTTTCACAGAAAGAATAGTCAAACACTGGAAGAGGCTGCCCAGGGAGGTGGTTGAGTCACCATCCCCGGATGTGTTTAAGGGTCATTTAGATGTGGTTTAGGGGTGAACTTTGTAGAGTAGGGTTAATGGTTGAAATTGATGAGCCCAAGGGTCTTTTTCAACCTGAATGATACTATGATTCATAACTCAAGCTTTTTCATATCCAGATTGTCTACAACACACATGGAATACGAAATTCAGACCTGGTAATTCTAGGAGTGCTATTAACTTCATAAAATCCAGGTTTTAAATGAATAGTCACTTGCATAATTCAATTCCATTTATGAGCACCAAACTGAAAATAACCAAGAAGCTTATTCATCGAAAACACCTAAACAAGATAAGCACACAAGCATTCCAGTTACATTATGAAGTAATAAGCCAATTCCCCCCGAGAAGAAAAGCACTGTGCCAACACTTCACATAATATGAGAATTGATTGTTTCCAAATGTTGATAAGTATAATTAACCTTCATAACTCTGTCTTTGGCCTTCAACATTAAAGCTGAATTCAGCTTGAAAACCAATTAAAATGCTAAGCAGTCTATTCACTTTTGGGACTGGAGAATGGCATACTGCATTTGATTTTTAAAAAAAAAAAAAAGTAAAACACAAGTGTCTCCTTAGACACTTTCAAGATCTCTTCGTTGTTTTAGTCAGAATCATAATTCATAAATAAATCACATTTTAACAAGAACTGAAGAATTCTCCATGAAGACCCTAACACATTAAAGTTGGTGAAGGGAACTCTTTGATCCTAGCAAAACTGGAGCTTAAAAAAAAAAAGCCACAAAAAAATGCACAGAAACAAAGGATAAAGACTTGGGTGGGCTATCAATTTTGATTTTACTTTACCTATAACAACATATATTTATCATATAAATATGGGACGGAACTCATTCTTAGCTTTCATGGCACAGTTCACACACACAGAGCTTATATTCCTCCTTCTCCAGTAAGATATCTTCATTCATTCTGCCTTTTCAATCAATTATCAACAAGGAAAGCTACTTAACTTTTATGTTGACAAACCTACTTTTCCTATGTTTGCCATTTTTAAACTAGCATAACAACTAGACAAACAGATGGACCTGGAATTCTCATATTCTCACTACCTACTTCTTTCCTAGATGTGAACAGAATGGAAAGTCCTGGGCTACAATATTTTACTGTAAGGTAAGGCTTCAGACAGACCTCGTAGTCAACTAAAAGCCTACACATCAAAAGCTTAATTAAAAAATATAAAAGCACTATCCTTCAAGATCACATCTGTATAGCTAACTGGCTTTAAAAATACTAAGAAACATCACAAAACTACAAGCAACTACCCATTTCCAATAATATCTCTAAGAGAGGCAGCATTCCTGGTTAGACACACAAAGTGCTCTAAGCTGATCAAAATTAGTTCTGAGCTTTCAAAACATTTTGTTGAATATTAAATCTGTCTTCCTTATTGAGAAAAGAAGTATTTTAGCAGTGTTACAATGGGTATGCATCCTCTTAACAAAAGAAAGAAAATCATGTTGACCTGCCATGAAATTCAGATGCAGGTGGATCTCTAGATGATTGTCAGCTGCTTTTCAACCCCTTGGTTTTGTCGCAGCTGAGGTAATCACTATATTAATCTTTTACCACACCCCTGAATAAGGAAGGGAATAGAAGATTATAGTCATACATGTAATTAATGAAAGGAACAAAAGATTATAGTAGCCCAGTGTCCAGCCCCTTACAAGAGCCTTTCAGAATATCCAGACTCCAAACAAATGCTATTTTGCATGACAAATACTATCACAGGTGCAGACCAAAAGCACTCTATTGCTTTGCTTAAAAGTAAATTACTACCATTCCTGGTTTCCACACTTTCCCATTTGTGCTTGATATTGACCTCATAGCAAAAGATCTTAAGCCAGGTATGAAATTCTGCTCTTTTAATAACATAACAATTTTTCCATGCTATTCTCTCTATAGAAGGCTGTCACATAAAACAGAGGAAAAATCTGCACCTCTATAGTTTCTTGTCATATCTGTTCCTTCACATCAAACATCATTATTAGTGTTTTGTGTCAGAGCAAATAAATACATGGCTTGGTTTTTTTTCCAGTTAAAACATTAGGTAGAAAGATAACTTTTCTTCTTCAACAGAAGGAAAAGTAGCTGAAGTGATTTCTGATTCTTCAGTGAATCTAAGATTATCACCATTTTATAGTTACTACTCATTTTAAACTTCAGAATTTTGTTTCCAGTGATCTACATGCTACATCTTAGTATAACTAAGTATAACATTCACAATGGGAATTCAGAGTGGCATTAATTTTTAAACTTTTTATTTTGCAACTTTAAAATTTCTTTTCAAATATGCACAATTACCTGCTTAACAAGCAGTTGTTCAGGTATTTAGACAAGCTTGAATTAGCTATTAATTTTGAAAGCCGCCCCTTTATGAAGCAGCTGAAAGTCAGAATCATCTTCACGTCAAGTTAAGACACATTTCAAGCATTCAACTCCTGTAAGGAGTTACCTTGACTGTCAGTTTGCCCTTGACAGCTATTGTACAGTTGTGCTGTAGATGGCAGTATTTGACACAGCTGAGCTCTATACCTTAACCTGGGGCTAAGTAGCACAATATGCCGAATACACTGTAAGGTTGCTTCCAGAATCTTCAGTTTAAGCATTTGCAGAACGTTTCATATGTAGTAAGAAACTATGCAAGATGTATTAATTTGAAAAACAAAACCTTTGTCTCTTCTCGGACAATTACCTAAGAGCATGTCCCATAACACCAATTAAACAATTTTTTTTTAAGTTACTGCAAGTGCAGTAACATCCTTAAAAGAGAAGCACAACAAACTGTTCCTGTTATCAGATCTGAGCACACCCAGACATTGTACTTGAGCTGACAAAAATCAAATAACTTTTCTGTAACAGACTCAAATTCCTCACTAGAAAGTGCTGTTCTGATGTAGGATGGTACATCTGGATCCTTTGGGCTTCCAATCTGCCTGGAATCGACGCATGGACTTTCCAGAAAATACTGGCCTGCACAGCAAACACCCGAGTTTCATACTAATCTCTCCAAGTCCTTTCTTTATGATGGGTCTAGTCCATCAGCAAAAAGCTTTTCGTGCAAAACCTCCCAGAAGCAGTCACTTTTGCCTGAAAGGTGACTTTGCCCATGACAGGCATGGCACAGGCTTCACAAAAATAAACCACCACTCACTGCTGGAAAACGTCAGTGGCATGCATCCAGGCATACATGGCCTTGACCTGTACTTCCCTTTCTTCCTCAAATTTTAACTAGAGTTCTTTGAGAAATAGAAACTATGCTATATCCCACTGATACAACTCTTACAGATTCTGTTGCACAGATTAAGAGCACTACTGTGAAAACTCCAAGCCGTCATCGTGGCACGTTCATATTTATTCATAATGGGTAGAAAAGTGGCTCAATCACTAGCATGCCAATAGATTTAGGAACCACCTCAGCAGCAGTTTCAATGATCCCCCAGCTAAAATCTCTCCCCTAGCTGTCAGACTCATAATGCATCTCAAGTGAAGTGCATAAATGCTAGCTTGAACAGGTTCTCCCAGGACACAATGAGAGCTTCCCATTGTAATGCTCACAAATCAGAATTCATAAAAGACCGACATTTTCACTTCCTGTGAGAAAGGACAGCCTGCTTCTTGTAAGATCAATAATACCGTCACTGCCACTTAGCAAAACATTTGCTGGGAACTACAAGTGGCATGAGACATCAGAAACAGTGATGAAGGAGAAGCAGAAGCCAAAACATAATAACATGGCACCTTCGTTAAGTCTGTGAACATAAAGTCCAAGGCTGCAATGGTCAGCAGACTGATACCACTACATTCCACCAGAATATCAGCAATAGCGATCCTAGAAATGTTGGTCCTAGCAAATAAACTTAGGCTGATAACAACCTCCCTAGACACAGTACTGGGAGGAGTGTAGTGTTACTACTTTTGCTTATACAGCTTATACTTGCAGTAATTTGTTTGGGGAGGGAGGAGACATTTGATTACACAAGCACCTTTACTGCTGCTTCTCCCACACAGTTACAATAGCACAATCTTTGCAAGTTAAGCAGCAGAGATGGCCATGCACAGGATTCAAGCAAAGACATTTAAAATTTCACAACAGCAAAATACGCGTGTATGCTGGCAAGCTCAGACCAGTGAACACCTGTATTTTTCTCCAGAAAAAGTAAAGAAAAGCAGAACAGAGAAGAACACTGCTAGGTGTCCAAGTTGCTAAGACAGACAGGATAGCAGCCATGAAGAAAAACATGTTTGTGTGAAAGTAAGTTGCATGTGTCTAAAGATAAAACTATTATGAACACAGAAGAAGATGGTAAGGCAAAGCAGTTGTATGTGATGGTAAACAATGTGTTTATCCAAGCAGAAACCTAAGAATAAAGCTGAGGAGGAGGAAAAGGCATTTAAAAGCATCAGACAAGGATAACGGAAACAATGACACAGAGCAACCATCGAAAAGATGGCTACAATGGGATAAACACAGAAATAAAAAAATGGTTTTTTTAAAAAACAAAATAAATTTCAAGGAAGCACAATCCCATAACAGGATGGAGAAAAAGCCTGCCAGAGCTCAAGCAGGCTTTCATTTGGAGTGGATGGCAACAGCAACTTTGAGTCACAAGAAGAGGGCAGACGCTGAGTGAAGTTGGAAAATTTTATCTACTACACCCTTTAGTGGTAACAGAAAAGCCCCATCATCTGTCCTTCTCCCAGACTCAACTTTTAGGACCTTTGACACTGGAGAAGAGGATGAGGATTCTGTGAGGTCTTTCAGATTGCGAGTTAAAACCCTTATAATATACAGATACCTTCCTTCACTCAAGTCTTTTCCCAAGATCTCACTGGCATGGAACTCATTCAGCAAATACTTTTTCCTACTCTATAATTTCTGCTGTCCGGGCTGCCCTGCAGCAGAACACACAGCACAGGCTGCAGAAGGAAGGTGAGCTTTAGCAAGCTACAAGTCATGAAACCACCAGCTGCTCCCTGAAAACAAAAACAAAGAAAACCCAATCCAACAAACAAAATAAAACACACACACATGCCAAAAAAAAGCAAAATCCAAAAAGATTCAACCAAAAAACAACCTCTCTTCCTTCAATCCATCCAAGAATTCAGTCTCAAATTCAAGCATCATCTCTATCAAAGCGCTGAACTGTATTCAGCAAAAGCTTACTTCTATAACACTTCCCCCAACACCTTGAAGTCACATGAATCACAACAGATGCTACTCATCTTTCAAGAGAGATAACCCAAGCTTCTTAAGTCTGCAGTTTTAAGATAGAAACATCTGCTAAGGAAGCACTTTACATTATAATCGCCTAAAGAAAAAAAAAAGAGAGAGAACCCAAATGACCACCAAACCGATAAAATGAAAATGATTGTTAACACTGGAAATATAAGCATATTTATAAAGCCACAAAAACGCCTACAATGAACAACAGTCCAGCTTTGTGCAATGTCTCAGACATTTCTACTATCACTTCTGGACACTGTTCTTTGAGAGTAACATTAGGTGCCTGTCACTCCAGTTTCCGTTTCCTCTACCATGCCTGCCAACGCAGATGCTTTTGTATGTACTAAATTCACAAAAGGTCAGCTGCCAGACAGAATTCTGTATTCAGAACTTAAAAAAAAAATTAAAAACCCATTGTCTTTTGTCTATGTTCTCAGGAGCAATACATAATCAAGTTACCCTTTACACTATTTACTTCAGATACAACAAGCCTTAGCTTTCTGAAGTTTAAAAATAGAAAAAAAACAAACCAAAAAACAAAAGAGCCAGAAGTTTGAGAGGCCTGAACCTCCCAAGGCTACTCAGTGATATCGAGTGACCATGGTGTTACAGACCGCTTACTGGTCTCCTTTTCCAAAAGCAGACTAAGCCACGCAGCACTGTAATTTTTCTGCCGGATCTTCAATAACCTGGTGCACAAAGTATTGCTGCAAGTTCTGCTGAAGAACAAATGTGTTAAACAGAAATAAATTATTTTTAACTGTACACAGCATGAGAACTGTCATGCTGGTAAGAATTTCAGAGGCATAATGAATTCTTCCACCTGCAGTAAGAGGAAGGAGGACTCCACAATTTATTACATGGAATAATTCAGGTATAGAGTTCAGAAATAAATCCACATAAGGGAAAAAAGAAGAACTGCAATGTAGGAAAATAAGCAGAGCAACACCTGCAATATATTCTTCCGAGAGTCCTATTTGCAAATATTTAATCTATATAGGATCTAAAGATAAATAATTTCTTTTCTTATCAAATGAAAGACTACAGGTGATACTTGAAAGCATTCACAGAATAGAGCAGATGAAACAGTAGAGCTGAATGTTGACTTTTGCCTTGTTCTATTCATGCCCTTATTCCCACTCTGCTGCTTATATGACAATTAATAAAATGGAGCTTATTTCATTATATTTACATTACAATATAACACAAGTCCTGTTCATAAGAGAGTTTTAGTTACAAAAACAATCTGTCAGTCACAAAGGAAAGTGCCTTAAGATGAGCAAAACACAACCAGTTTTCTTCATTACATAGAGAGAGAAAAAATGTAATTTGATAATTAATAAAATGTATAGTCAAAAATTATGCATTAAATACACTGTTCTGGTCACTTTTTATTAAAAGAAATAAATACTTATATTCAATAAATGCTACAATATACATTCATTGATTTATTTTGCTTGAAAGAAAAAGATCACCTACCAGATCTTTAATCTTTTTAATATAAATCAAGCTCGGCTTGGGAAGAAAGTAAAAATCAACAATAAGATATACAAGGACAACTTTTTAAAGTTCCCGGAAGACAAACATTGGTTACATGACAAAAACAGGGAAAAATAAAAAGTCCTAAAGCTTGTTTTAATTCAACAAGAACATGCCTCTTAAAACCCAAGTAGCACAATTTGTAACCTGTGATCTGACAATGACCAGAACAGAGGCCTTCCACAATTTTCAAAAACAAAACAAAGCAAAACCACCAAAAAACAAACTCCCTCACACCACAGGCCTCATTTCCTTACACCGTTTCTTAGTTTACATCAAAAGAAGGCATGTTTTCCTGTTCCAAGCTGAGAACCAAACAGAGCTGATGACACTGAAAGGAACTGATGATTAAGCTTAAAAGAAAATATTCTTGTTAGGCACAGATAGCAATATCGAGCACTGTTCTTTAAAGCACTGACAGTAGTGTGTATAGTTAATATTTAATTCAAGTAGCTGACATGGTACAGACTCATCTGTACTCTCAGGTTTATTTTTCACCAGTTTTTTTTCCCCCCCTCATTTTACAGTGCAGCTTGTTGCTCTCCGTTCTGTTTTCCACCTTGATTAGCACGTATACACTTTCTACTCAGTGGTTCTTTTTGCCTCTGCAGGCTTCCTTTTTTAATGAAAAGATATCTCCTTTCATCAAGGGAGAACTTTCATTCTTATTGATGACTTCAAAAATCTGCCTTAAAACTTATCCTTACTGTCAGTAATTTGGTGCATTATTCAAATAGACAGAATTGGCATTTGTACAGAGGAGATTTCTTTTAGCTTGTAAATATCACAGGCCTTAAGCCCATGTTATCCCCTCATGATTTTCTATCACTGGTATTTTTATGTAATTGTTTGCATAAAGGTTTATCCAGTGCCTTTTCAAGGCAGCACATGTTAGTGACAGTTAACTACAATCCTATTTGTAAGCTAAAAATCCAAAGTACTGTTTTTAAAAACAGCAAGTGGAAAATTTTTAGAGGTAGATTAGCGTGGGGTATTTCATTCTGCATATGAAACATTGAAAAGATCCAAATGTTATTTTATTGGCTTCTGTCTACAGTCACAAAGATTACATTTCATTTACTGGTGAGGTTTTCATTTGATCACAAAAGAAACATTTCAGATGTGTATTGTTCCAGGAAGGTTTCAGCCTCTAACAGGCCATAACGGACAGGCTGGCAAAATCTTTAGTGGAAATTCTGAAGCTAGAATTATTGGCTTAGAATTGCAACTTCTTTATTTAAAAAAAAAAAAACCAAACAAATCAAAGCAAAGAGGTAGTTTCAGAGCCCACAATTTGCATCACACAGATTAATCAGAGTTGCTTTGCTTATCCCCATAAAAAGCTGCTTTTTCTGAAGGAGGCTGCAAATAACACGGAGGACCTCAGGTCACAGCTACCCCTACCATTCCCGTCAACCCAAAGACTGCGAGCCCTATGCTGAGGATTGCCAGCTAGCAGTTTACAGGTTATCTGCTTCTAACATATTAATAGCACACTTCTTTTATATGCACAAGTATTTCCATGCACGCATGCAAATTATGTCCTACAGGTTAAGCAAGTCCTTGCAGTAAAGCACATACAGACAATGCCTGTGTAGTATCACATGCAGACAGCACATAACACTGCCTATTTAACACAGGCAAGCACATTGCTTAAAAAAAAACAAACCAAGCAACAAAACCAAAAAAACCCACCCAAAACACAGTCCCCTCCTCCAGCTAGTAGTCCTCCACAGCATCTGAGCTATCCGGAGGGAATACAAGGTTATGATCACGTCCTCTTCTAAAACTATAATCTTCTGAAAACAGCTAAAGTCATGATTAATCAGATAGTGCTGAGAGTTACAAGAAATGAGACAGAAAATGCCCTGCATCAATTTTAATCATGACCTGTGTAAGAGACCAAGCCAGATGAAAGGTGGTAAGTAACCAAGGAAATAGAAACAGGCAGTGTAGCTGGAGTTGCATGAGAAAGTAGACAAGTCATACATCACAGGAGAAAACTGTAGTCCCAGATGTCTTTTCCTCAATAAAACTAACAAGCAGAAGGCTCTAGCCATCCTACTTACACAGAAGAATGGATGGTTTGGACATCTTCCAAAATCATTAAATTATACACCCATCTATTCAGGGAAAAAGAGGTCCATTCTCTGAAGTGCTTGGTTGACTTCACATGCTCTCTTCACCTGAAGAGAGAAAAGCCTGAAAGAAAGCTTCCCTGGTCATCCACACCACCTCCACCCAGCACCACTCCCAGCAATTACATTCAGGTTAGCTCCCAATTGTAACTTCACAGAGCCAGCACTCAGTAAAGAGCATATGCAAACCCAGCTTCACAGTCAGCAGCCAGGGTGCGGGTGTCAATACAGACAAGGAGTCGGCACTACTGCCATCTTCCTGTACCAGAATCACCAAGGTTATCTCTGCCTGGCTGCAAGGTGGGAGATACCTTAACAGTAAACTGCCTAAGAACAGACAAAGAAACGAATCCATCAAGTGAATGAGCTGCCTTTACATGTGAGGGTGGGGATGGGGGGGGTTCATACCCAGAGTCAGGCCCAAGTAACATACCCTGCATTATATACATTAAGTCATGATGTATTTGTTTCAACCAAAATATTTTCCATGAATTGTGCAGTCAACTGCAGTACTCTATGAATATCTAATGGGTCAGTTCAGTTCAAACTTGTGATTGCTTTCCACTGGAAAAAACACTGAAAGAAACATTACAAGAGCTCTCAATTATACAAAAGAAACTGCTTACATCAAAAGCCTTATAATGGAGCTCTTATCGCACAAGGGTAAAGTCACACAAGGAAGGAGACTGGTGATCTAGAGCCACATTAAATATTTGTTTCAGGCTGTAGTTCTCTTAGGCTAGTTCTCCAGTGACAAACAATGGTAAACCCACCCTCCTGGTACAGTATGGTGCTGCAGGATTCGACTCTCACACTTTCAAAACAACAAACTGCAGTTCATGCAGACTTGACGGTTTAGCGTCTAAACAATATTCTAGCTATCTCTTCTGTGTTTAAGAACAGCCTTTGCTTTATGCAGCGTAAAGGTTCACAAGTTGCACTAAAATCTCCACAGCGAACAAACTGCCTTCTCCTCCTGGCAGCACCAGGGTCCCACCACGTGTGGAACAAGACTCCTACCCTGCTTCTTTCCATCACACATCCCTATGCACAGAGGAGCATCCCACAGCAGGTACCTGATGCAGCCACCTCTGAGGCAGCTCTGGGAGGAACAGCTTGCACTGGGGCTGACAAACTTGTGCGGATTTATCCCAAAAGCTTTGTGTGACTGAGAGCAGTATTTTTCCCTAACTCCAGACCTCCACTCCACAGTATTGGTACCTCCTGCAGAAACAGGCCATAGAGGGCCTCTCATGCTATGGCCTGCTTCAAAGAAAACACAGTGGCCCATAAGCAGGTATTTACATCAGAATTTATCATGCAAGAATAAAGAAAAAATAGCAATTTCATACTTAAAAGGGGCTTATATCTGTCACCACATATCCTCATACCCAAGGCATCTTTCCCACTATACTGCAACTAGACAAGGGAAGCTAAGCCTTCAAGCAAACATGTTTCTTAATTCAGTACCACTTGAGGAGGATCTAATCATTGATTTATAACATTTTTTTAAACTTTGCAAAGATCATAAAATCTGAATATATCAAAAAAATTAGATCAGTAAATGTAGTATCTAAGCAAACATTACCCATATTGTACCTAAAAAATATTCACTCTGCCTGTAAAAACATCCCTTTTATTACATGTCTTAACAATTAGAAAAAAAAAAAAATCCACATAAAATTTCAAGCAAAGTAATTTGCTGTGTACCCGGCAATAACTGTTTCATGAATCTTAAAATGCCACATTTCTCCTCTGGAATACAGCCAGGAGTCTTTTACAATTCATGAACTAGACACGAACTGAACTTACAATTCACTAAAAAAATCTATCAATAATATAATACTAAGTAGCATCATTCTATTCTATCATCTAATTGTAATTAATAAGCTGTTTGCCTTAACACTCCGAATCATCTATAAGAAATATATCTGGAGTATCTTCTTGAGGAAAAATATGCCAACCTAGATGCTAAGACAAGGCCCCCTGTAGTTACTTAAAAAAAAGGACCTACTATATATGAGACAAATGAAGGTTTGGAAAGAAGCTTCTGCCATTTGAAGAGTCCAGTAAATAATTTACAGGTTTACTTTGAAGGGGAAAAGAGAACTTGAAAGTATCTTTCAATTTACTAAAACTATTCCTATGATAAATAAAGCACTCCTAAGGTAAGCAAAGCCTCAACCACAGTCAAATACTCAACTCCATTTACTGGACCATCTCCTCATTCTCAACTTTAAATACAGGAATATTAAAACCAAACTATTTTCTTCTGATGCATAATTCCATAAATAGCTAAAACTGTCACTCAAAACCTCACCTACAATATGCATGTTTCCCTACATTGTGCAAAACCACTACATTCAGTAGGAATATTTTTTTTCACATATTTAAATGACCAGTAGTGTAACTGCACTCCCAAGTCCAAGCCTTTTAAAAAAGCAACCCACTGGTCTTTGAAAATAACCTTCAAAATACTTTGGCTTCGGTTTGCAGGCAAGGAAAAGATAACACAGGGGGAACAAGCTGTTTTCCCTTATCTCAACTGAATAGTCATATTAACAGCTTCTGCAGTACTACAGCACAAACACTGGGTGACAGGATTATTGCACTGGAAAATGCAGGAGCATACAGATAGCATATGAATTAGCCCAAGCTTAGATGCAATGAGAACCCTTTCAAATGGATGAAGTGAATGGTCAAATGAAAAAAAGAGGAAGATCAGACACACACTCTCCCATTTTGTGTCAAAGCCTTGTAACCTTAACATCCAAAGACACAGATATAGCATTTTTAGTGGATGAAGGATCAGTACTGCACCCTGTGCTGAGGGAACAAGCTGAGATAAAACCTCAGAGCCACAATTAAGAGTGTGAAGAAAATGAGGTTTATTTATTCTTCTCCTCACACCAGAAGTCCAAGCTACTTCCTCAAAAAGAAAATCTTACTTCCCAAATGCCTCTGACCATCTGTCAAACACTTTTAGCTGCTCTCAAGAGGCTTCTTATGCTACTATATACATTACATCTGCAGCAGATTTTCTTGTTGTAAAGTACAGATGGAGTAAAACATTGTTTTATAACAAACACAGCAAAATACTGCACCGGATTTCAACTGTGTATAATCCAGAACCAGTTACTCTGAATAAAACACTTATGACTAACGTAGATGTTGCTGGTTGGTTCCATACAACAAGCACTGTTTGCTGAATATCACTTGTTCAGTTTATGTGGTTCAGTGCCATACGTACACCTTCCCTTTACAAGGCAATGTCAGTCCTCAACACATCAAGCTTCCCCAAGTATCTCTACTATGGTATGAAATTACAGAAATGACTTAACTGAATTACCAGAAAAGCATGCAACTTGCTGTTCCCACGAGCTGGCCAAGTGTTTGTTTTCAGATAAAACTACACTGAGCTGCTCCTACTGTGTCTAAAGTGATGGAGTTTCTTGGGTGGAGAAACCACCTTCTTGATCATAAGTTAATTTAGAAAAACATGCCCAAAGTGAAGCAGATTCTTCAAGTCCGGGATAAAGTAAGTTCACAAAGCATCTATCTCCTTGACTAGCTCCCAGTATCATCAAAGTGTATCTTAATTTTTCAAAGTAAATTACATTTATTTTAATTTTTTTTGTACTTTTTTCTTAGAATTAGACCTTTGAACATCTAGAAAACTTGTGAAAGTCATACTAGTCTCAGTTTTTGGGCATAGGTTTTCAATGGAAGCAAGAGGCTTACAAAGCCCTTTACACTGCTCCAGCTGTAGACTCTGAGTGTGTCTCTCCACTCTGTATTAGTGGAAGAGCTGTAGGCAGCCAAGGGAAAGAAGCAAACTATTGACAGGCTGAAGCTAAACAGAGAGAGGCTATCAACTTTACCCAGTACACAAGGCAACGGCAAAAGAAACCACTCAGGCAAAATCCAGAAATAGTCCTCTAAAATAAATCAAAGCCTTTGGAAAAAACTTTTTGTTGTTGCTGGTTTTCTTGTCTGGTTTCTTAAAAAAACCCCCACACCCTGTCCATTGTCTCTTGTATCTCAAATGAAATATACTTCTGAACCATATTACCATCAACTACTGGTTATAATGAAATTGTAAAGGCTGTCTAACAAAATAGAAAAGCTTTATTAATTCAGCATCATTATGACCACATCAGAATAGAAGAAAAAAAAAAAAAGAGTACACTCAGTAAAGAGTTGATTGGCATTTACAAGTAGTATTTTTCACTTCCTTCACAAGTCATGAGAACAGCCTAGGTGAAGACTATGCTGTTTCATTTCCTGTAAGAACAGGGACTGTAACAAGTACTCACCAAAAAAGCTCTTAGCTGCACTCCAAAAGTACATCTGTAGATGCAAGACCTTCATTAAAAGCATACTGTATTATGAACCACAGTTTACCTCATCAAGATTTCCACATTACAGTTTATGCAATAGGATCATCAGTTTCTGTGTTTCCATTGCTTCTATCACACTGCACATACTAAAGAAAACCCCACATTTTTAGGTAGCAAGACTATATATCGTTTCACAGAAAACAGCTGCCAATATTTCTTCACTGAAGGTCTTCTTCTGTCTTCCTTCACAATTCTCTGGTTCTGTTCTGAAACAGAAGTCCAAGAGACTATCAAGTTATTTGACAGCCTAAAGTGACAGAAATTTCACAACCTGGAGAGGAAAGAAGTGAGAAAAAAACCCTCAGAAATCTCCCCTCCAGGCTTCAGGAAACAGAACTTGTGTGAAACGCAGTGTGGGGGCAGGTGGTATAGCAGCAGTAAGTGAAGAGATGAAAGCCTAATAACTGACTTGACACAGTTCATTAAAACTTGGCTGAGTGTTCTGTGAAAAGATTTATTGGATGGCAAGGAGGCTGGAACACAACTTCACAGAATACAAAAAATGCATCTAGTTTCTTGTACGAGATAACTGCATGAACATTCTTTGAAAGCTTAACTGCTGACAAGAGAAAATGGGTAAGAACTGCATTATCTAAGAACATTACTCAATCACATCAACAGAATTATTTTTTTTTAAGCAATCTAAAAAGGAGCAATCTTCACTAAACTTTTTCCCCAAAAATTACTTTTCAGCATTTTATTTTCCTTTGGAGTAAAACCCTGTGATAACACAGTAAACACTAATGAAAGAACAGGAGCACATCAGTCTGACTTTCCGCCTTGATTCAATTCCCTGTAAAAAGTGTCCTCTGTATGTTGTAAAAGTTAACAAGCTTTAACAAGCATTTATAAAACAGAGTTTGAAGTACCTCAAAAGTTCACGCTTGTGACAGAAATATGAGCTAGACAGCCCTTTACTGAAAAGTCAGTTTTTAACAAATCTGACAGAACAGCATGTTTAAAAGGAGCTCTTTCCCTGACACATGATTGAAGTAGGAAAAAGATCTACTCATTTCAAGGTCTAAGCTGTACCAGCCTCGACAAATTTAGTTCACTTACAAAATCTTCACAACTCTACAACAATAGGGGAAAGAAAAAAAAAAAAGCCAAGGAGCCCACAAGTGACCATAATCACACATCCTTCTTTTCTCAACTAGTTTCAATTTTGAAGCAGATTGTGTTAAATCTGCATCTGGAAAGGTGAGCTCTACGGCAGAGTTTTAGAAAGACACACATTCACAAAACATCATTACTTCTAAGTGCAGGTGCTTTGAGGAAAAACGAGTGCATTTCTGAAACAACAGACATCCTTGGAAGTTTTCAGGGAACTCTGAAGTGAAACAGCACACAAAATCTCACCAGTCCCTCCTACAGCTACTTGATAGCAAACAAGTGAAACGATGTTCTTCTCCTTTTCTCCCCTTTAAGACTAGTACTATATCAATTCTAAACTCTCATCAGCTGGAGAAGAGACCTGACAAAGAGAAGTAGGCAACAACTCTCCAAACACACTTCTCCTACTGCCCACAACATTTGTTGTGGACTCACAACTCACTATCAGCTGGTGTCTTTTCAAAACTTAAAAAATTAGGTTAATAATAAACAAGCATTGGCAGGGCCTTAACTGCGCTGTTAACACTTAATGGATCAAATGGATTTACATTTCATGTAAATAAGTTGGGATGATTTAAGAACACGTCCAGATGAAAATCAGCAGTTTTAAAAGGTTTCCTGTTCTGAGTCCCAAGAACGCTGCTTTGTTTGGACAGTAGCTCCCAAGCAGCAGTGTTTCATGTCAGAAAGATCTTCAGTGACACACAGGAATTGCTTGCTTTCCTCCTTTCAGAAAAGGAACTTTGCATTTCCTTAAGATACGTTTTATGAAGACTATAATTTCAGACAAATGTCTGAAGCTCATCTTAATTATCACCGAGTACGATAAACAAAATGTGTTTGGACAACATGCAAACGCATTCTTTTGGAAGAGAGTCATTTATAAGGCCTGCTAATAGCGATGCCGAAGAGCGACTGGCAGCAGTAAGGGACCAGCGACAGCAGGGATTTGGGTTTCATTCCCGAAGGCATTGCTCAATCCGAAGATTATTTCCCCAGCGGGAGGGGAAGGAGGTTACTGACAACCAACGCAGCTAAAGTTTAAATGCCTTCGGTACCTAACCCGACTGTTTTCAAACCGTGGCTTGGGGATCCTCGTGGGCCCGAGGTGGAAGCAAGGCAATAAATAAAAGCAAGTCGATCGTGAAGTGGCTTCAACGCTCCAAGCCGAGCGGAGCCGCAGGGTTCCCGGCGGCGCGCTGCGCTCCGAAATCAAACCCAGCTGCCGCACACCGCTACACCGCGACCGCAACGCCCGGCCCGCCCGCGGCGAGCCGGGAGCTCCGCTTCCCCGCGACCGGGCGCTGCCAGCGCCGAGCCGCCCGGGGTTCGGCAACACGCACACACACCCTCCCCTGAGTGGCCGTGAATGGAGACCCCGGGGGGCTCCCGGAACACCCCTCCCGCCCAGCAACCCGCGGGGAGGCGACACGCGGCGACGCTCGGTGACGCCACGCCACCTCCTTCTGCCACCGCCGGGGACGCGAGCGGCATCAGGACCCCTCGTCTCGCCTCCCCTCCCCGTCCCCCGCCGCGGCGGCTGCGGCGCTGCCCCGCGCCCCAGAGCCGCGGCTGCGGCACAGGCGGGGGCTCCGGCCCGGCGTTCGGCAGGGCGGGGGACCCCCCGTCCTCCCGTCGTCAGGGAGGCGATTCCCGCGGGTGTCTCTCTCACCTCTCAGCCGGGTCCGGCGAGAGGCGCGGCGCGAGCAGGGGCGCGGGAGGGTGGGGGGCGGCGGCCGGGACCCCTCCCCGCCGCGGGCTCCGCCTAGCCGCGCGCGGCACCGACGGCTCCTTCTCTCCGTCGCGGGCGCGCGCGCGCGCCCCGCCCGCTCCTCACACAAAGGCGGCGGGCGCGTGCGCGGGCACGGGGCTGGCGGAGGGGATGGTGCGCTCGTGCCCCTTCCCTTCCCGGCGGGGTTCTCGTCACCCCCGGTGCTTTGTAGCCGTGTGAGGGGAGAGCGGCTCTGGCCGCTGCTCTCCGGAGGGTCAGGAGCTGGGTGTCCGTGGGCTCTCTGGGTGTGCTGGTTGGTGGGAGGCCTCCTGAGCTGGGGGTCGGCAGAGGGGAGCTGTAGGCTTGGGGAGGAGGTTGGGAGGAGCTGGAGGGAGATGGTGGGAGATTCTTCCGTGGAGCGGGAGAGCTGCCACCTGAGGGGTCTCTGTGACGTTCCTCCCTCTTGGAGGCTGAAGGGCGGAAGGAAGAAGGCCGATGGCGTCCTGGCTTGTGTTAGAAGCACAGTGGCCAGCAGGAATAGGGAGGTGATCGTCCCTCTGTACTTAGCACTGCTGAGGCCCCACCTTGAGTATTGTGTTCATTTCTGGGCCCATCACTATGAGAAGGACATAGAAGTGCTGGAGCAGGTCCAGAAAAGTGCTTAAGGCCCTTCATGAGCCTCGTTGCCCAGGTGCTGTGAGGAGCAGCTGAGACAGCTGGGGTTGTTGAGTCTGGAGCAGAGGAGGCTGGAGGGAGACCTCGCTCTCTACAACTCCCTGACAGGAGGGGGACAGCCTCTTCTCCCTGGTGACGTGTGACAGGACCAGAGGGAATGGCTGCCAGCTGCACCAGGGGAGGGTTAGGCTGGATATTAGGAAACATTTCTTCTCTGAAAGGGTCATCAAACGCTGGAATGGTCTGCCCAGGGAGTCACCATCCCTGGAGGCATTTAAATGGCGTGTGGACCTGGTGCTGAGGGATGTGGTTTAGTGGTGAGCTTGCAGTGTTGGGTTGAAGGTTGGACTAGCTGATCTTGAAGGTCTCTTCCAACCAAAGGCATTCTGTGATTTTTCTGAAGGTGCTCTCTCCACTGCATGGGATAACAATCCTACCCAAGCTCATTGAGATGCTGTAGGACCTTCCCCTCCTGTCCGGCTGGAATACAGAAGTGCCTTTGCAGTACTTTGCCCTGCTCTTAATCCCCTTGAGGAGCTGATCGCTGTGAGGGGCCTCGTGGTCCAGCTCCTGTAAAACTTCAAACTGCATTGCCTGGGAGGTTTCGTGATCTCAAATACAACAACCACAACAAAAAGGGGAAGGGCGAGAGATTAGTGACTCCCAGATATAGTGAAGAGCAGTAGACTAGGGTATTTAATTTTGAGTCTGAGAGAAAATAAACAATTTATGAGCATCTAGAAGGAAACAAGAAGGTGAGTGCTAGCCAGCAGGGCCTTGTTGTGAATGAATTGAGCCAATCTAATTTCCTTTTCTGGCAGCATAACAAGGCTTGCAGATAAGGGAGAAGCAGTATATGTCATATATCTTGATTTTTAGTGGAGCCTCTGACACTGGCTTGCAGGATATTCTAATAATAAACTGGAAAACCAGTCTAGATGATCCTGCTCTGTGAGAGTCACAAAACTGGTTGAGGAAAAATGTACTTGATCTCAGTGCTTGTACAGGGAATTACCCTGGGTCCATTACTCATCCATGATGAAATAAGGAATGTAATTACTGCATTTGAAGACAAGATCAAGTTTGAAGGCAGAATAAACACAGTCATAGAACTAGGGATTCAAAATGGGAGCTCTACGGAGGAGAAAAAAATAAAATAGGATGTGGTTCAGTAGCAGGTGAGCTGCTCTGAGCTTCAGCGTGTACAACTTAGAAATGGCAAGACTGGGAGGAGACAGGCAGCTGACTGTGCTGCAGGGAAGGATGGAGGGCTGCCCTGGGTCATGAGCTGAGGAGGAGTCCATGAAGTCTTGCTGTCGCAGAAGAGGCAAACACCAGGCAGGTCCCCGTAGAGGTACAAAAATGCCGGTACTGTGGTGTGGAAATCCTCTGCTGAGCTGCACTAGAAGAGTCTGCTCAGTCCTGGGCCCCTCATACGAGAAGTGTGGATGCTTTGGAGGAAAAGGTGGCAGTAATAATCAGAGACTTTCAACACGTGACTTTTCCTGAGCCTGTTGAGAGGACAGAAAGCTGAGGCAAGGTGTGGTAAGTCTTCAAATAGATAAAAAGCTGCTGCTATGAGGGGAAGAACAATTTGTTCTCTTAGGTCCACCGGGGCAGGGCCAGAAGTCACGGGCGAAGAGAATAGCAAGGCAGATCTGGGTTACAGTGAAAAAACCTCTCGGTGATTGCTTTGAAGTAGGCAAGCCCTGTGTCAGACTGACTTGGCACGATGTCGGGCTCTTCTTAGCGGGTTTTAACAATGGATCGAGCGAGTATTTGTCAGAAGGGTAAAAAGTGTAGTAGAAGAACTCGTGTTTGGGAAGGAGGCTGGAGCTGATGGTCTCCGAACCTGGTGTTACTATGGCTCTGTAACTGTGAGATGTGTCACCGTTGCAGCCCTTGTTGGCCTAACGACGGAACTAGATCAGCTGCCCAGATTAAAGATGCCCAACTAGGCCAAGTAAGATTACGTAACGGGAATGAAATTCCCTTTTAAGTATGGGTTTATGTTTACAAAATGACTTTCACCAGATGGAGCGAAAGGATCTAAATGAGGAACTCTGCAGAGCTTTTAAGCATTAAAAGCGAAGGCCCTGCCTCCAGCGAAGCTTTCCAGGGAATTTTCCACCATTGTTCTTGCTGTATTGCAGATACAATTATGCTGTGCTAATCCAGAAAGGATCCCAGTGTTTTTGAGAGAGACTGCTGAGTCCTTAGTGACTCAGAAGTAAGACTGAACTTAGCAAAAGTAGTTTAGATGCAGGCTGACCTTAAAATGTGAAGAAAATGGAGCTGGGGCATCCGTACACAGTGAATTGCGTGCAGATGGGTAGTCAAAAAGAGGTCTTTTGGAAGCAGGCTGTTCTGTATACAAACAGGATGAAAATACTTACCTTGAGAGGTGTTCTAGGTGTGTATTGTTCACCCCAGTACTTGAAAACAGCATCGTATCGTGCCTGATGTTGGCTCTGGGGAGAGCTTATTGCAGCCTTTCGGGACTCCAAGGGGCCTGCCAGAAAGATTGGGACAGACTTTTTAGCAGGGCCTGTTGGGATGGAACAAGGGGTGATGGGTTTAAACTAAAAGAGGTGAGATTTAGACTGGAGAGAAGGAAGACAATTTTGATGCTGAGGGTGGTGAGAGCCTGGCCCAGGCTGCCCAGAGAGGTGGTGGCTGCCCCATCCCTGGCACCAT
>WUAM01000287.1:29237817-29249463 GCA_024336885.1 Actenoides hombroni | reverse complement strand
TATTAGCTGTCTTAATTCTTCCAGGTTTTTTATTTCTACATCTTTCCTGCATCTCCTTGCAATACAGTAGCATCTCATAACTAAATATATGCCATTTAAATTATTTACAACATCATTTTCTGACACTCCCCGAGAAAATCTATGATGCTCTTGTTTAGCCTACCTGATGCACTCCACAAAACTTATTTTGGTGCAAACCATAATTTTCTAGCTTTTTTTTTTTTTTCAACTCTGTGTGTGGCTTTAGATCCATAGAACCTATTTCCATTAGAACTTAAAGAATCAAAAGATTACAGCATTATATTTGTATCTAGTTGTATGATGAAAGGAAACTGTAATCTACAGCAGTGAGAACAAGCTTATAACAAGAAAAATGTCCTGCCTAATGCCCAACATGTTTTAGTCAGGCTGAAGTTTATGATAGGTGCTGGATTGCTCCAAATGTATGAATAGAAAGCAGTAAAGGTGCATCTTGCAGCTACCACTCTGGTCAGCAGCTTTGTAATAAAATCTCTCAGAGCGCTCCTTCCTTGTCAGCTTGTACTTGACTCCCTTTATGGAGAAAATTCCCTGAGAACTCAATAATCTGCCAGAGTTAGATTATTCAAGCTCAACCTTTGGATATACTACATAACACGTATGTTTTCTTTCATTTTTCCCCCACTGTCCAGGAAGAAAGAAGCTGTGGGGTAGATGGATTTATACCTTTTCATAGAAAGGATTTCATATTGTTACACAGGGGATCTTTTACATGATTTTGTATTATTATTCTAGGTACAAGATGCACAGAATGCAGAGAGAAACCTACTGTTTTGTTTTATGTACTTGAAGAGATAAATAATATATGAGAGCAAAGATACTTTCGCTACCTTCCTGGATTTTTATGTGTTCCTTTTTGTTTTATTGTTTCAAAATGCAGACAGCTACATATTATGCCATAAACCATTCTCTTTATTTTGATGGTTTTACTGCAGTCAGCCAAAGCAGAATAATGGCATTCAAAATATGGGTCACTTTGCTTTTGGATGCCTTGCTTTACACAGAGTAAGAAGACAATAATAATAAATAATAATTTTTTTTTGAACCTGTGACTTGCAGAGTTATGGAAGAGTTGGACTCTTAGATGGTCTGGGAGTCTAAACAGGTATATATCGGCTTTGGGGTCACATATTGGGCCTAAGTAGAGAAACTGTGGGAGAATGGGGGAAAAATATTCTTTGTCTGCCTGGCTTTCTGCTGTTTTTTGTTATGCTGCATTGTAGCACAAAAGCTAGGGGTAACTGGAAGAGAAAATACCACCAGGATTTACATGGGTAAAAGGGTAGATGCAGTTGCAATAAATGTCTGTGATACAGCAAAGCTCTGTGTGACCCCAGCAGACCAATCTAAGAATGCCTTTCTGGCTCTTTTGCTTTTGGGCTTGCTGTAGAAGTCACAATGGTGCTACTGGAGAAATCTAAGAGGGCCATAACTATTGCTCTGGCCTCTACCAACGCATCCATCAAACCCTGTGAGCTGGAGCCAGGATGCACGAACAAGCTTGTAGGCAGCTACATGTGCTTGTGTGCTTGCATCTAACAACCGGTGTCCTGTGTTTAAAGTAGGATGTAAACACCATGTGCTAGGAATGGCAAATATGCTGGCCTTCTATTTTCTTTAATAAAGATGTGAAATTTAATGCTTTAACATAGACAGGTGGGTTGCCATAATGTATTCTTTCTTCAGATAACATGAACTATGTTGAAACAGATACCAGACTGGCAGGACAAATAAAGAGAAACTGTTACTGTGCTTTAAATATATAATGGGCACATGCTCTGTACTGGGTTGAGATCTTGAAGAAAGCTGCCTGTGAAAAGTGTCTCAAAGAGCTGAATTCTGGGTGAGATATCTTGTTCCCCAAAAGCAATCAGACCACGTTAGTCTTCTACAGCATTCCTTTCACTGCAAGTGACAGGTAGTGCCTGGGTTGGCTCTGCATTTGCTGTGAGATTTAAGAAGAAATGGTGGGCAAACCTTGCAGCAGGTAATGGAGTGCTGGGGTTCTCTTTGTTTTCATGCTTATATGGCCTTTAAAGTATGAAAAAGTACCTGCTGTGATGAGTGTTTTGCTCAAGTAGATCAGTTCACCTACAATACTGACCAGAATTTGAAGAGATGACTCAAGCTGTTTTGGTTCCCAGACAAAGGCCCACCCATGTGGGATTGTTGGTCTTGCTTCCTAGGAGTAACCTAGTGGGAAATTGCAAAGTGTTAAGTACAGAGCTGTACTGGATTGGACTGCTACTATTGGTTTAATTTGCTTATATTCTATTCTAGTCAGTGTGAAAAGCCTGCTTTTCCACGCTGCGAAACAGCAGTGGGAGTTAAAGAATAGAGTGAACATCCAAGATACCAGCATGTGTACACACACAAAATGACTCAACCAAATCTTGGTGCACATAGGATAATTAAACCATCTTAAACTTAAAACAAAAGAAAAAAGTTCTGAAACAAAAATGAGACAAGAGCACATAAGGTGCAGGAAGACAAATATTTAAAGGTGCAGAAACCAGAGCAGATTTTCCTTTCTCCAGTAGATGGTAGGATTTTCTCAGATACGAACAGGCAACAGCAAAAATCACCTGAAATCTAATCTGCAAAAAAGCAATCTCCAGCCTTTTTTGACTTGCAGATTCTTACAAAATCTGTTGGAGTTACGAGTTCAGTACATAGCAAAAGCTTCTGGAAGAGGTTTGGAAGTTCCCTGACAGGACTGCTGGCAGTAGTCCATGTAACTCAGGTTTAAACTACAGCTTAATTGTCATAGCTTGTCCGTAATATGTATGAAAGCTCACAGATGGTGTTTTTCCACATAGCTTTCACATACACTTTAGGGAAATCAGGTAAGAAAATGTGCCAAGTAGAAGGATATTTCAGCTTTTGAGTTTGAATTTTTCCAATGGCCTGAACCCTTCCGAGTGCAACACTTCTCGGAATCTATTTTCAGCCACTGCTGGAAGTAAGATACTCAATTAGACAGACCTTTTATATTACCCCCATATGGTTGCTCTTATACTTTGCTATGTTACTTACTCTAGTAAATTATTTAAACAATATGAGGAAATAAAATTTTGCTACAGGTGTTATTTAAGTCCTTTTTCACCACTATGTGTTGAAGGGGCTGGTAGGTAAGGCAGCAAGGTTTCAACTCCAGGCATCGATATGGATATTCTTTTACGGATTTTGACAACTTACTCATCAGTCAGCTATTCAGCTTTCTACCTGAAAATTGGGTACAATGCCCTCAAGAGCTATGGACATATTCTTTGTGTGACTTTGTGTTTATTAGGTGCTCAGATAGAATAAGTAAGAGTTAGAGTGATGGCTAGGAAGATGGACTGTAAGCATGAACTCTATCTACTTCTGTCATGAAGGTGGTATGAAACAATGGGATGCAGTCTGTTTCTATGTGAATTCATGCATTCTTTTCAAAATCAAGGTCAGTGGAACAGAGAGAAAGTCGCTTGAAAAATCAGCTCTCCTATTTTTCTTGTTCTTCTAATGAGTCAGATTAGATAAAGCTAAGGAAGTACTAATTCATCTCTCCAAATGTGTAGGTTTTATTTATGCTCTTTGGTTTCTGAGTGAACCCTACTGCACATTTTTTGTGTAGGCTTAGAATTCGTGGATTAGCATAATTCAAGGTTTGCCATAATACTTCCCTGTATTAGCAGCTTCTGAATAGATAGATATCCAACCATCTGTCTTTGGCATTGTTTACAAGGTGGCCAAGTTGCTCCTTCAGCTCTAGTAAGGTAAGAGACCCTGCGTAATTTTACTGCTGCTTTTAATGTGATCATTCCCAGCCATCTGCAGTCCCTGGAGCATCATGAATGTCCCCAGAGCTTTTAAACCTATTTTCCATCTGTTGCCTTCTCACCTACAGCAGCATTAAAATATCCCAGAAGATTTTGCTTCTTTCCCTGACAGCAAGAGCAACATTTGCAGCCTTCTGCTGTGTGCTGGTGCTGCTGGGAGCTGGCAGGCAGCAGGAATCAACAGCCTCAGAGCCCTGCAAATTAGGGTTAGACTCAGAGTTAGGCCATGGGCAAAGCCATATACTTGTCCTGGGAAATGAGAAGCTCATGTACAACCTTAAGGGTGCTACTGGGAGCTGACACCTGTATGTTCAGAGCTCTTAATATGTTTCTCCTCAAGAGCGGAGCCTTGATTCCATTTTGATCTACTTGCTGGTCAGAGCAAAAAAAGCAATTTACTGCTGTGCAACCTGGGAATAAGGAGAAGGAGGAATGGTGAAAGTGAATTTGCCATGTATTCCGGGCATAACCTCAGAAAGCTTCCTGGTCTCCCTGTGAAAAAGACTGTTCCCTCTGTCTGCATGTCTGTACTGGAGACAGTGTAGAGCTGCAGTATATACCACCTACATTAGGTAGGCCAGCACCAGCCTCCAGAAAACAGTGTGTGCCATCCAGGGACCAACAATGCAGGAAGAGCATTTGTCATGACCAGCTTGGGGCACAGGAACCAGTTTTACACCATTTGAAGAGCTGTGGAGGTCACTGTTATTTCTTTGGTGTCAAAGCAGCACAAAATTTTAAACAATTCCAACAGCACTTCAAAAATCAACAAGATACATTTCTGAGAACTGAAATAATACAAAATGTAGTTTTGGTCCATATTAAAAAAAAAAAAGTTCTCTATTGCCTTCCTGCTTTAGGGATGGAAGTTGATATTTGGCAGGGAATGCCCTCATGTCAGAAATTTGCTATTTTCTTCTCTCCTGACAATAGACCATTTTTGATAAGATTAAAAATCACTGTGATCGCTCAGTAAATGTGCGCTCCATAAAGATCTCTCAGAGTTTGGTGCCCATTTCCCCAGGAAATCTGATCTGCAGTAAGCACATATGTTGCCCAAGCTGAGATGTACAGATTGAGAGCCCCGGAGCAGCTGCTTCTGGCTGATGCAGACTTTGTGGTACTTGACAAAACAACTAAGACCAATGAGCCTGTCTCTCAGGGATTTTCAGTGCTCCTTCTACTGCATCAATTCTGGCAGCAGCAGGACAAGAACTGGAGTACAGCGAGGAGTGACAGTAAGGTAGCAAGAGTGTGGTGAAAAGGGGCAAGGCACCTAGAAAGAAGATTGGAGCAGAAAGCTGATGGAAGAGGACAAACACTAGGACTTGTGTAATGCTGGATAAGGATAAGAGAATTGACTGTTTCAGGTATTTTGAGAAGAGTCTTAAATGCAAGAAAAGTTAGGTTCTGATAAGGAAAAGAAGCCAAATGAACACTATGAAAAACTAACAATTACTTTCCAAATAGAATGGAAACAAAACTGACAATAATTAGCTAGTAATGGGGATTAGAAAGTAGAGGAGAAAAGAAACAGAAGAAGGAGTAGCAAGAAACCAGAGCTGCAAAGATGTTGCTTGAAATTTCTGGATACTGAGGGGGCAGAAGGAAGAGAATAGAAAAGTAATTTAGGATGTGAGACTGATGATTGATAAACAAACATGAAGATGACAAGAACTGTCATGAAGCTTCACAGACCACCTTTAAAACCAGAAATGGTAATTTCCTACACATCTACAACACTGTACCACATATATGCAACTGTTCTTTCTAGAAATATTTGCCCTCCAGCTTCCTACACTAATTGTTGTTGTAGGACAGTTATGCCCATGATTTCTTTTATGGTGTTGGCAATGTAGAGGAACTGGTAGTGTTCAGTCATCAATAAAAATCATCAAAATTCTCCCTTCACTTCAGAGCACTCCAGGCACAATAAATAAAGGAAGGAAATTCAATTAACAGAATCCTGGTAGCTTCATTACCCTTTCTCTGTAGAGCTCTTGTGGAAAGACTGAAGAAGGAAGACTGCGGAGATGGAAGAGGAGAATGAAGGAGGAAGACAAAAGACAGAAGCAAAAATGGACTCTTTAGCAAATAACTATCTAATTAGTCACTCTCTTGTACTGCAAGCTGGACCAAAATAAGATTTATCCTTGCTGCCCATCCATTGACTTCACTAGAGACAGCAGTACTGAATAAAACCTTAGCATTCTCAGATATGTTTTCTTCCTAGTTAATTCCACTTTTATTTTAAGTTAATTGTGCCTATGTGGAAGAAAACTGGAAGAGAAATGACAGTCAGTTTCTAGCCCCTGGCTTGCCAAAATGATACTGTTTATGTGGTTAACTGCTGCCCAGAAGCCAGCACACACTTTGTTCTTTGTGCCAGACCCATCTCTTTGGCTGGAGATGTGTGCTTCAGGACTTGAGAAGCACAACATTGCCTGAGAGGCACCTTGTCACTGAGGAGAACAGAGATGGACAGAGCTCTCCATACAGCCCAAGGTCAAGTGAAGCTTTAAAAGTAGTCATGCACAGATATCAGAGTACAGCATCTTTTTCTGCAGCCATTGCTTTTTGTTTGCTGCTGATAAAAGGCCTCTGTGAGAAACCACAAAAAGACACAGAGCTCCACCACACCTTTCAAGCAGGAACTCAGAGGAATCCTTTTCACTGCTGCTTCTGTGCTTCATCTTTACAAAGCTTGTTTCAGAGGATTACTGTATGGTCTCATTTATTAATGACTCTGAAGCTCCTTTATCTGTGGAGGAAAGGCTTCCCAATGACAACTATAATGCTACAATCCTATATTAATCTCTGAATGTCCGGTACAGATGGGACTAGAATTTGTGTGCGTTATCCAGTTTAATAAAGAGTAATGTAGTGTTCTCAGCAGAACCCTGAATGACCTTTCTAGGCCTTATCAAATGATATATCCAGGTTTACTTATGATTAAGTGGTAATGTCTTCTACTAATATTTTCTCCTTGACTGCAAATTAAAGGCCAGGTTAGTCAAGCAGAGGAAGTTGTATCTGTTTAATATTCTCCCACCCCCCCAATCAAAATCTCGTTTCAGATTTTAGAATTATATGAAAATTTTTCCTTTCTTTTTGTTTGTCTATTTTTTTTCAAATGTTCATTTGTTTGAGTTTTATTATGACCATATACTTTCACTTGGCACTAAATATTTTTCATCAATTATAACATCTACCATGGACCTAACATCATAGAAACCAGTTTAAATCATCAGAATCCACTGGATGATGTTGTTATGCTACTCTCTAAATTGGTCTCTTTTCAGATCTACACATGCAAATTCACTTATATACCTTCAAAGTTTTCCAAGGAATAGAAAAAAGGTAATAGCTTGGAAAAGTAAGCAAAAGGCATGCATGCTTGAAAAGAACAATTATTTATAAATTAGCAGCAGTTGTCTGCAAGGAGTAACCAGTAAAGAAACGCCACATCTCTCAAAAGTTCACCTCCATAGTGCACAGTTTTGGGCAAGTGATAACCAGACCAATAAACAAATGTGACACTGATGGATAGCTGCTACCCTGCTGACGCGGGTTAAGAGGTATATCATATATGTTCACTCATTTACAGACACATGACTAAAATGGTGATGCCCAAGAGAGTGTAATACCAGTAAAAAAAATCACTGAAAGACTTAATTATGGTCTACAAATGTGTCTCTCTCAGTAACTTCTAACCCTTTCTGAATTTTTGGTGTTTCCATAGACAGACCAAGGATTTAAAGATGGAAAGACAAATTAGAAAACACGTCAAATTGTAGTCTAACAAAGGAACCTAAATTTTTCATTCTTTTCATTGCCTGACATTTGTGATTTTTTAATTTGGAGGGCAGGTTATCACCTCCCATTCTCTCACTAAGATACAGAGTTAATTTCTTGAGCCCCACAGTCAGCAAATGCATATCTAAACTGTGCCACAGGAACCTGCACTTCCTTACAGCAGAGCAAGGGAAGCAAGTCCCTTGGCTTGCGCTCTCTTCTCTATGTGACAGGGCGAGAGACTGACTTCATTACACACTGAAGGAAGCCAGAGAATGATCAGTGTGATGTAATGAAGCTGTTTGAATCTTCCTAAAGAGGAGGTTACGTTTGGGTCAGAACTGCTGGAGAGGAAAATATTCATGGCAGCTGTGTAAGAAGCTGTCAGGCAGTGGGACACTGAATCTGGGAAGGAAAAGCAACTTAGAAGAATGTCTGTAATTGGCACCAGTGAAGTAGCAGTGCTTGAAAGTACAGATAGTCAGACCAGCTACTGGAGCAAGTTCATGCTAATAATTTGACCCTTTCAGCTCATTAAGAAGCAAAACACCAGGCAGACTATAACTGAGGTGTTGAATAAGTCTGCTCATTACTCCAGTCAGCTCAAGCAGGGTGAAGAGCTGGAATGTATTCCAGAAGAGTGACAAAGAAAAAGGAATGAGCATGAGAGCAGGCATGATAGGTTCTTGCCTCCTACATAAATGCAATATATATATATAATCACACAAAGAAAAAGACATGTAGGAAATAGACTGGGCTGGGCTGAGATGATTCTCTGTTCTCAGGTGGGCAAGAGTTCCTGTCAGTAATTGCTATATGCTAAGAGGGTCTTGATGCAGTGTTACATATGGCAGATGGACAAAGGGCATGAAAATTGCTCCTGTTACACGAGTAACCAAGCACCATGTCATCTTTGATGTACTTCTTACTGATTCAGATCTACAAAACTTTATTGCTGGGGCCAGATCCTCAAATCCATCCCCAGACATTAAGAATGTCTTCTCTCTGTGTCACAATTCAGAAATGTGTTGAAAATAAGACTATGTGCTAAGATGGGCTGAGGGAAACATAGCCACTAAGAAAGCATACTGCAGAGGGTGATCCTGAATCCCAGCTGTCTCAATGCCAGGATGGACTCCATTTTCTCTTAAGCATCTAGCCTGACTTTTGACTACTCTCCTTCCCCATTCTGCCTTTCAGAAGGACACGACATAGTAGGAAATTCAACATTTTGGAAACAAGGAAGAGCTTGCACATAGCCTAGTGAGGAGAGAAAGGCAGGGTGGGAAATGGGTGGGAAATAGGTTCCCACCCTTGTTCCCCATGAAGTTAAGTCTTCTTTTCACTGGTCTGCAGGTTCATGTTGCCTCTTGTCTCATTTCCCTGTCCTAGAAATCTTCATCTTTGCTGCATACTAATCCAGTTTTAACAGACAGACTGAAGTACCCTTTTTTTTCTTGCCTTCTTTTCTGTCAGTGTGCTCGTGGACAGGTATGTGAACACTGCGAGAGAAGAAGGGCTATTTACTCTGGACAACTTGTCCAAGTCAAGTTGCACACATCCTATTCTGGTACTCCAGCAGCTGAATTGCAGAAACCACATCTCTAGAAATGTCCTAAACATTTGAGAATCAAATTTCTGCTGACTTTAGTGCACCACATTGTACAAACATACAACTTACATTTAAATCTGTTTTCTTTGAAGAGTACGTCTTTGCAATTCTAATACAAAGACTGATTTTGGTTTTTTAACTTGGAACAGTTGAAATACCACTATTACATAATAAAACAGTTATAATAAATTAATTAAATTGTCACCATCATAAAAATGTCACCTAATGGTTGAATCTGTCTGTATTAATGTACACTGTTGATTTAATAGCTAGCTCATGACATGCTTTGCCTTTTGCTTGGAAGGAAACACTTCTCTATACAATTATTTATTTATTTTAGCAGGACTTCTAGTAATTAAGTCAGCTGGGCAATATTTCTTCTTCTATAAGGCAGAGTTTTCTGTCCTGGTTGTAGAAACTGAATTTGTGAAATGATGGCTTAGAAAAGTGCCAGGGTATAAATGAAAGCCATCCAGTATACAGAGGGGACAAAAAGAAGGGGCTAATATATTTTTAATTTGAGTCAAGTCTGTTAAGTTATAAAAATTCTATTACCAAATTTTCCTTTGTCCTGACAGCCCACAGCATTTCTCAGCATGGCAAACAGTGGCAGATTTGGGCTTTTATTAATATGCACATTAAACCACAAGAGACCTTGGGAAAACTTTCTCAAATCGCAACCACCCTGGGCTAAAGCAGCAGAACCTTTTGTTAGAATTACGCAGCCCTTTGGGACAAGTAAGAATAGCATCATTTTGTGTAAAGAGTTGTCACTGTATTTATCATGGATGGTAAATTAATCCCTTTCCCACAGTCACCATCTATAATAATGTCACTTTAGAAGGATTACATTAGTTTCCTGTTGCTTTTAACCAGCATGGTTTATGTTCATTAGCTGCAGAGGCTGTACAACACGCACAGGCATGCAGAGCCTAAAGAAAAAGAGTTCTTGAAGGTCGTTGGGTTTCATCTCTTTCAGATTCCCTCAGCAGGCCTGACTGATAGTTTTCTTTCAGTATCTCCATGCAGGAAAGTGCCGTGCCATGGCTTTTTAATCCACAGTTCACATAGATATCGAGGGCTTCAATCAGTGCTCTGCTAATGCACTGGGACACCTCCACCATCCCATGGGGAGGACGTTTCTTCATGCTTTGGCTGGGGATGCCCTGGAGGCCTTTGGACTAAAAGACCAGATCAGCAAGGCATAAGTGGCAGGGGAACTTCAGAGCAATTCAGAAAGCTCAGCCTTGCACACAAAAGAGTGAAGTTAACTAGCTGTTGAGAAAAAATCTGCCTGTTATGGCCATGGTAGCCACTTCTGCTCGCAAGCAGGCATACTTCTGAGGTCTTCTGCCACTCCTCCATTACAGGAACATCCTTTCATATCAGAATGACCCTTAATAAAGCTGATTATCAGCATCACTTCCTGCAGAGCAAGGATATTTTTTATGTCATCCAAATTGAAAAGTTTGTTTTCTGCAACAGTAGTATGTTCTGTTATACATTATTCTACAGGCTGTTCTCAGTTACACCTGTACCAACACTGCTTTTCTGTATCCCTTTCTCACACCTGAACATATAAGATACCAAGAGAATTTTATACCAAGCTGTCACAATATCACATACCATTGTGCTTAATTTTGTGTGATTTTAAAACACTGGGAAATCCTCCAGACTATTTTGAATGGAGAATACTCCTTTCCTACTAATCAAAGAAATATCCAATTTAGTTTTGTTTTTCCTCTATAGTTCATGTAACCAGTTCTTTCTTCCTCATAGGTGAAAAGCAATTCTGGTCCTGCAGAAGTAGTTTATCAGCATTTATGTGTCCAGAAATACCTGGTAAAAATAACACAGAGGAGAGAGATTTACAGAAGGCTCTTTTTAGCACAGAAAAAAAAGAGATATTATTTTATGTGATCATCAGGCAATGTTTTATGTCACCAAGCCACTACCATAATGTAAATGAACTGGCAGCTTTTCATACAGGGATGGTAAAATTGATGCAATAATACCTACTAACATTAATTCAAATAAACTGTTAAAGAAAAAAAAAAAGAAAGAAAAAGGAGGACAAACCTTTGAGGGTGGTTTTACTATTGCTTTTTCTTTTATACACATCTATAATGCTAGACTGTCATGAAGGTTTTTTAGTGGAAGCTGCATATATATTTTTTTTCAGACTAGTCATTAACCATATGGTGCCTTAATCCTACAATTCCCCATCATAAAATTAGACTTTTCCTGTGCACAGTTTGTATTTTTTACTGCCTTTTATAACTCTAGGACTTGCAGCATTTTTATCTATATTATTTATATACAATTAAAATCAGAAATTAAGACATTAACAATATCATAATAAACACCCCCCCTTTTTTT